>CM042406.1:3794265-4454265 GCA_023634145.1 Thymallus thymallus
GCACCATCCACCAATGTATAGTGTACATATTTAGCCATCCATCCATACTATGCAATGTCTTTTTATAGCTTTTTTGCACTCCAGACTCTTGTATTTGTATTATTTTTCTTACTGCCGCTTTATGTATCATGTATCGTGTATCTGTCTTTTGTGTATTTTCGTTCTCGCATTTTGCACCTGCCCTGTGTTTTTTTTTCCGTAGCTGCTTGACAAAGAAATGTCCCCTCGGGGATCAATAAAGTACCTTTCTATCTATCTATCTATCTATCTATCTATCTATCTATCTATCTATCTATCTATCTATCTATCTATCTATCTATCTATCTATCTATCTATCTATCTATCTATCTATCTATCTATCTATCTATCTATCTATCTATCTATCTATCTATCTATCTATCTATCTATCTATCTATCTATCTATCTATCTATATATCTATCTATCTATCTATCTATCTATCTATCTATCTATCTATCTATCTATCTATCTATCTATCTATCTATCTATCTATCTATCTATCTATCTATCTATCTATCTATCTATCTATCTATCTATCTATCTATCTATCTATCTATCTATCTATCTATCTATCTATCTATCTATCTATCTATCTATCTATCTATCTATCTATCTATCTATCTATCTATCTATCTACAGTCGTATGAAAAAGTTTGGGCACCCCTGACAATTTCTATGATTTCCATTTATAAATAATTGGGTGTTTGGATCAGCAATTTCATTTTGATCTATCAAATAACTGATGGACACAGTAATATTTCAGTAGTGAAATGAGGTTTATTGGATTAACAGAAAATGTGCAATATGCATCAAAACAAAATTAGACAGGTGCATAAATTTGGGCACCCCAACAGAAAAATCACGTCAATATTTAGTAGAGCCTCCTTTTGCTAAAATAACAGCCTCTAGACGCTTCCTATAGCCTCTAATGAGTGTCTGGATTCTGGATGAAGGTATTTTGGACCATTCCTCCTTACAAAACATCTCCAGTTCAGTTAGGTTTGATGGTTGCCGAGCATGGACAGCCCGCTTCAAATCAATCATCCCACAGATTCTCAATGATATTCAGGTCTGGGGACTGGGATGGCCATTCCAGAACATTGTACTTGTTCCTCTGCATAAATGCCCGGGTAGATTTTGAGCAGTGTTTTGGGTCGTTGTCTTGTTGAAATATCCCCGGCGTAACTTCAACTTTTTGACTGATTCTTAAACATTATTCCCAATAATCTGCTGATATTGATTGGAATCCATGCGACCCTCAACTTTAACAAGATTCCCAGTACCGGCACTGGCCACACAGCCCCACAGCATGATGGAACCCCCACCAAATTTTACTGTGGGTAGCAAGTGTTTTTCTTGGAACGCTGTATTCTTTTGCCGCCATGCATAACGCCCCTTGTTTTGACCAAATAACTCAATCTTTGTTTCATCAGTCCACAGCACCTTATTCCAAAATTAAGCTGGCTTGTCCAAGCGACTCTGTTTGTGGCGTGTGTGCAGAAAAGGCTTCTTCCGCATCACTCTCCTGTACAGCTTCTCCTTGTGCAAAGTGCGCTGAATTGTTGAACGATGCACAGTGACCATCTGCAGCAAGATGATGTTGTAGGTCTTTGGAGGTGGTCTGTGGGCTGTTTTTGACCGTTCTCACCACCCTTCGCCTTTGCCTCTCCGATATTTTACTTGGCCTGCCACTTCTGGCCTTAACAAGAACTGTGCCTGTGGTCTTCCATTTCCTCACTATGTTCTCCACAGTGGACACTGACAGCGTACATCTCTGCGATAGCTTTTTGTAGCCTTCCCCTAAACCATAATGTTGAACAATCTTTGTTTTCAGGCCATTTGAGAGTTGTCACTCTTCAGAGGAGAGTCAAAGAGAACAACACCTTGCAATTGGCCACCTTAAATACCTTTTCTTATGATTGGATGCACTTGTCTATGAAGTTCAAGGCTTAATGAGCTCACCAAACCAATTGTGTATTCCAATTAATCAGTGCTAAGTAGTTACAGGTATTCAAATCAACAGAATGACAAGGGTGCCTAAATTTTTGCATAGCCTATTTTTCACATCAGATTTAATTTCATACAACTTAATATTGCTACACTAAAAATATTTGTCTGGACAATACCCCAGTACTCAGCTTTTATTAGAAAATGAATGGCATGCCACTGTGATCATTTTCTGTGACAACAGAGTAAATTATTATGCAGCTCAGAGGGGTGCCCAAACCTTTTCATACGACTGTATATATCTATCTATCTATCTATCTATCTATCTATCTATCTATCTATCTATCTATCTATCTATCTATCTATCTATCTATCTATCTATCTATCTATCTATCTATCTATCTATCTATCTATCTATCTATCTATCTATCTATCTATCTATCTATCTATCTATCTATCTATCTATCTATCTATCTATCTATCTATCTATCTATCTATCTATCTATCTATCTATCTATCTATCTATCTATCTATCTCTAAATGATATATCTGTGTTCTAAGTGATGCAAACCTAGCTTAAATGGCAGCACAATATGTGATTCAGTGCTTCACATTTGACCCTCTGAAATGTATGTTTTAATAAAATGAATACATGTAATAAAATACATGAAGTAAGCCTAATAGACATAGTGTGCATACAGTAGCTACATGCACTCAAACGTTCTGCAAGTGCTGGAACATGAGGACGCTAATGTTCGGAAGTGTGTGTGTGTGTGTGTGTGTGTATGTGAGATTTGAACTCTGCTCTCAACCAGATGTTCTCTGGGTGGGCGTGAATCTGCACACACATTCACAATCACACACACACTGACACACACGCACACACACTAATGACATGTACTAGAGATGTAGAGTGGTGTACACGTTACAGCGAGAGTGTGCATACACCCACACACACACACTCACCTACACACACACACACCTTCACCAGTGTTAGTTTGGTGTGCCTAATGCATTTTCGTGGCCTTGTTCCTTATTGCCAGGGGGTTTCATAGCAGGCCTTTATCAGGATATATAATTATGCTTAAAACAAATATATTTGACCCCACGGTGGGGGTTAACTGTGTGTGTGTGTGGGTGTGAGTGAGTTTGTGTGCTGCATCTGTGAGTGGCTGCATCCCCCCTGGGTTCAGACACATCGATCCCTCGTCTGCTTCCCACATGCTGACCAAAGGGTGTATGTGCGCGTGCATGCATTTGTTTGTGTGCCACTGCTCTAAATGCTGAGAGCCACGAAAGGAAAAACAGTGCCACTGGCCACCCCAGGAGCATCACTGGCCACCCCAGGAGCATCACTGGCCACCCCAGGAGCATCACTGCCCACCCAAAGAGCATCACTGGCCACCCCAGGAGCATCACTGGCCACCCCAGGAGCATCACTGGCCACCCCAGGAGCATCATTGTTTTCAGGAATTGAGCATCCAGCATCATGGTAAAAAAAAATGGTTGTACTTCGTCTGTTGTTCTATCACATGTCCAACGATATACATTGATGTCCGAGGGAAAAAAACAATGTTTGTTGTTTGAAGTAACTTGTTTGAAGTAACATCTTTGTTGTTGTAATATCACAAACGGACGTGGCATGGATTCCACTGAGCGTACAAAACATTAGGAACAGCTCTTGCAATGCCAAGAATGGATAATGGCTCTTGCAATGCCAAGGGTCATTGGTTTGATTCCTGCTGGGGCTACCCATGGGAAAAATTTATGCATGCATGACTATAAGTCACTTTGTATAAAATTCTCTGCTAAATGGCTAAATATGAATCTGTATCTGTATTCACTTGTTCTAAGTGACGCACACTTAGCTTAAATGGCAGCACAATGTATGATTCATATTTGACCCTCTGAAATGTATGTTTTAATCAAATGAATACATGTAATAAAATACATGAAGTAGGCCTAATAGACATAGTGTGCATACAGTAGCTACATGCACTCAAACGTTCTTGCAGCCCCTGAAACATGAGGACGCTGAGCTGAAACACGCTGAGCTGAAACACACTAAGCTGAAACACGCTGAGCTGTGTGTCAAACCAGACTAACAGTGAAATGCTTTACTTACAGGTTATTTTCTAACAATGCAGAGTTAAAGATAAAGATACAATTTGAATAAAACATTTAAATAGTGACACGAGGAATAAATACCCAGTGAATAACAAATATGAATAATAAATAACAATAACATGGCTGTATACAGGAAGTAGCAGTACCGAGTCGATGTGCAGATAGGTACAAATCGGTTGGTGTAAAGTGACTAGGAAACAGGACAGATAATAGACAGTAGCAGCAGTGTATGTGGTGAGTGTGAAAGTGTGTATGTTTGTGATTTTAACTCTGCCCTAAACCAAATGTATAGGTGGGCTTGAATCTATGGGTATACAGTAACACACACACACACACACACACGTTTGTTTTACTATCCTTGTGGGGACCAAACGATTTATTCTCATTCAAAATCCTATTGTCCTTAACTCCTAACCTTAACCTTAAACCTAACTCTAACTCCTTAACCCTAAGCCTAATACTATCACTAACCCTAATTGTAACCCTAAACCTAAAATAGCCTCTGTTTTAGTCTGTGTACCCCCGTGCTCTTGCTGTCCCTTTCTCTCTTTCTTCTCTCTCTCTCTCTCTCTCTCTCTCTCTCTCTCTCTCTCTCTCTCTCTCTCTCTTTCTCTCTCTCTCTCTCTCTCTCTCTCTCTCTCTCTCTCTCTCTCTCTCTCTCTCTCTCTCTCTCTCTCTCTCTCTCTCTCTCTCTCTCGTTCTCTCTCTCTCTCTCTCTCTCTCTCTCTCACTCTCGTTCTCTCTCTCTCTCTCTCTCACTCTCGTTCTCTCTCTATCTCGTTCTCTCTCTCTCTCTCACTCTCGTTCTCTCTCTATCTCGTTCATTTTGATGAAAATATATTTTCTTTAAACGGCTTTATATTACAGTTCGACCAGTTGTGCCCACCATCATCTGTTGGGTCCTGTTTTTCAACATCCCCCTCTCTTCCCCTCTTTCTATCCCTCTCTCTGTTTCCCCCAGATTAAGCAGAACAACAAGATGAATCAGGTCAATCTGTTCTCCAAGCAGATCGACAAGAAGGAGCCGGTGAAGGGCAGCCTCATGTCCTACACCCTGACTGACCTGAAGATCCCTGTCTCCTATGAGATCCGCCTGGCCCCCATCACCACCTACAGCACCGGAGACTATGTCAGTCGCACCATCCAGTACTCGGAGCGTGAGTAGAAACTTGCTTGCGCCTGGAGCTATCATCTGTATCTATCCATAACTGGCCAAGTAGGCCCTTTTTGTGTTCATTTGGGCAATTATTTAAGTAAAAAATGTTATGAGTGCTACTACAGTTATGTAAAAGTGTGTTGTGATAATCAATGTGTATTTCCTTTTTTACAGCCTACATTTACCCAAGACCTTCAGGTAAGATTGTTTTCTTTATTTCTTTCTTTCTTTCTTCATCTTTCTTTCTTTCTTCCTCACTTTTGTTTCACTCTACCTCTTTTCCCCCGGTCCGCCCTCTCTCTGTCTCTCATCTCGTCAGGCAATTGGGTTAAATTACGTCTTGCACTGCCACTCAGACAGGGGAAGTGGAGAGCAACGGCAAACAAGCACAATTAAAATCACATTTTCTCCGACCACGCAGATTGGAGAACAACAGAAAACAAATTGAGGAAGTGCAGAGTGGGACATGAATCATAATAGATTATGTTTCTATCATAACACCGACGTGAATGGATACAGGGTTCATCCCAAATTGAACCCAATTCCCTATATAGTGCACTACTTCTGACAAGAGCCCTGTTCACTATGTAGGGAATACAGCGCAGATTTGGAATGTATCTACAGTCAACGGCTGACACTGTGTGGTGGGCGTAATTTTTATGTGTATGTGTTTGTGCGAGTGAGTTTGTGTGCCTGTGTGTGCGTGCGTGTGTGTGAGTGTTTAACATGTAACAATACATGGAGTGCCCATTGCGATGTATCATAGGCCTTCCATTGACAATGCTTAGTGAATACAACAACCAGTGGTGGATTTGTGTAATGGGTTGAATTTGATGTGATGGTTGTGGTAGGTGGCAACCTTGTGGATAGTTTGAGGTTAGTATTACGTTTTAGTTAGTGTGATTCCGAAAAGAAACAGACAGATAATTTTTGCTGGAATGCAAAGAGGTTCTTGAAGTGATTCACTGGTCATTTTAAAACTTCAAACTTTGTCTCTCCTCTCACTCTCTCTTTTTCACTGTGTCTTGATAATGTATCGCTATTTTGTCTCTCTTCCTCTCTCTTTGATCCCTCACTCTTCCCTATTTCCTCTGCCTCTTTTTCCTCTCTTCTTTGTGTCTCTGTCACTATCAATGTTATTTATTATCCTCTCTCTCTCTCTCTCTCTCTCTCTCTCTCTCTCTCTCTCTCTCTCTCTCTCTCTCTCTCTCTCTCTCTCTCTCTGTCTCTGTCTCTGTCTCTCTGTCTCTATCGCTCTCTTGACAGACCACGTCTGTGGCTTTGAGGACGAGCGCATCTGCGGTTTCTCCCAGGACCGGGGCGACAATTTTGATTGGACTAGACAGAACCACCTGACCCAGAACCCCAAGCGCTCGTCCAATACCGGCCCAGAGATGGACAGGAGTGGAAACAAAGAAGGTATGTTACTGGAATGTACACACATCCCTTTAAGCAGAGTTAATTTTAGTCTTAGCTTTAGTCTTTGTTTTTGTCTTAAAATCCCTTTTTGTCTTTTAGTCACATTTTAGTAATTTCATCCTTAGTTAGTTGTAGTTATTATCAGTCGACTTAAACTCTGGACAATTTTTGTCTAGTTTTAGTCACAGCCATTTTAGTCACATTACAGTCCGTTTTTCTTTACTTCTATCATGTGCACATTCAGATAGCCTTTTCCAGCTAGGCCCCTCATATACCTTAGCTGGCAACATTAATATTGTGACAGATTGATGTAACCAATGCCAGCCATAATTAACCTGTGTTAATTAATACAGTACTGAGCCATATTAAGTGGCTGAAGAGACCGCTTGGGAGCTGTGTGGAAGAGCTGTGTAGATCAGCTCAATCAGATCACTCAACTAAAAAACATGTATTTCTGCCAATGAGAGGATTGCATGACATATTCTGCATGCATGCATGCTTATGATTGGACAAAACAGATAAAAAGGAGCTTAATGTCAAATTAAATCTTTATTAGTCTCACGTGGAATTCCCGTCGGTTTCGTAGACTAAAATGAACTGTATTAGTTACCTGTTTTTTTCCCGAGGCATCTTGTTTGATTATCGTCATAGCTTTAGTCAAGTATGTTTGGTCATAGTTATTGCTGATGACATTTTTGAGAAGGAAGACTACTGGAATTGACACATTTCTCTTTAATGGGATATTTTGTATCTACGTCTTGCTGTATAGAAAGTCACATTTTGCTGCCTTAAAGTGTTTACTAAAAAGGGATTGCATTTGATGTTTTTCCTTCAGATGTACACAACCTACTCCACATGTTCAAAGTGAAAGAAAGTAATTTCCTCAAATTTCCTCAGCCATAACAGCTGTGAATCACTTTCATTAAGACTCTACCAACTCTTAGAGCATCATATATCCATCGGTTTTGTCAAAATTTCTCAGGCTCAATACATTTGGTTGGTGATCACTGATGGACAGCGATTGCTGGGGAGTGAACACTTCAATACGGCCAGCACACACAGATCACAGGCAACGAAGCCGACCAAGGGCGCGCCACCAAGGTCATTCAACGCACGGCTACACTATCCCCAGATCTTCCCAGCCCGGTGACAGTCGAGGGATCAACACGTACATTATGGATTCCTCTTCCCAGTCCGGTTTAAGGTGACAGTCGAGGGAACAACACGTACATTATGGATTCCTCTTCCCAGCCCGGTTTAAGGTGCAACCCGGTTCAAGCAAACTCCCTGGCTGAGGATACAGAACTGCTTTGACAACAAGAAACTCATATTAAACGCTCGGCTCAGGCCAAACTACGGGTTGGCTGGATTGGTCAGATATACCAGTCTAATTCTCATGCAAAAGCGAGAGGGGTAGCAATCCTGATAAGAAAAAGCATTCATTTTATTTACTCAACCTTGATTTCAGGTATATTATTGTGGCTGGTACACTGAATTCGATACCAATAACATTGGTCAATTTACTCTATATGGACCCAACTTCGATGATCCATTATTCTTTCAAAGGGTATTTAAGGCCATACCAAATATCTCGGATACAAGTGTTATTGTTGAAGCTGACTTTAACTGTACATTAGATCCTCTTTTAAATAAACAGCTGTCAAGGTCACTTCAACAATCAAATGCCAGTGTCTGTCTAAATACATTGAAGACACACCTTAACATTGTCGATATTTGGAGACTGACTCACCCAACAGATAGGGATTATTCTTTCTTTTCGTCAGTTCATAAATCATATTCCAGAACTAATTTCAGCAACTACGTCAGTTAACTTTCACCCGATTCTAATTACGGACCGCTCTCCGCTGTCCATGGTGCTGAAACTTGACAATATGTCTACAGGTCGGCGACCGTGGCGCTTAGACGCATACTTGTTGAAAAGTGAGACTTTTTGTCAGTATATGAAGGAGCAGATTGCTTTTTTCCTGACGACTCCACCCTTTGGGAATCTCTCAAGGCTGTAATTAGAGTTTACATGATTTCTTATATATCGGAGAGGAAGAAACGTGCCAATACTAGGCTGAAAGAAATTGAAAGAGAGTTAGGGGAACAGGAGAAAGTTTTTAGAACTAATTCCTCAAATGCAGTCCTTGAGAAGATCACAAAGTTGAAATATGAATACAATACCATCATTTCGAAACGAGTGGGCTCTTTACTCGAGACTCTAGACCATTAGTGAGGTTGGGCACTGATTAGGGGATTAGGCCTGGCTTGCAGTCGACGTTCCAATTCATCCCAAAGGTGTTCATTGGGGTTGAGGTCAGGGCTCTGTGCAGGCCAGTCAAGTTTTTTCACACCGATCTCGACAAACTGTTTCTGTATTAACCTCGCTTTGTGCACGGGGGCGTTGTCATTCTGAAACAGGAAAGGGGTTTCCCAAAAGTTGGAAGCACAGAATTGTCTAGAATATCATTGTATGCTGAAGCGTTAAGATTTCCCTTCACTGGAACTAAGGGACCTGGCCCGAACCATGAAAGACAGCCCCAGACCATTATTCTTCCTACACCAAACTTTACAGTTGGCACTATGCATTCGGGCAGGTAGCGTTCTCTTGGCATCCGCCAAACCAAGATTTGTCCGTCGGCCTGCCAGATGGTGAAGTGTGATTCGTCACTCCGGAGAACCTGCTCCAGAATCCAATGGCGGCAAGCTTTACAACACTCCGGCCGTTACTTGGCATTGTGCATGGTGATCTTAGGCTTGTGTGCGGCTGCTCGTCCTTGACTTCGTGAAGCTCCCGACGAACAGTTCTTGTGCTGACGTTGCTTCCAGAGGCAGTTTGGATCTCAGTAGGTAGTGTTCCAACTGAGGACAGACTATTTTTACGCACTACGCGTTTCAGCACTCGGTAGTCACACTCTGTGAGTTTGTGTGGCCTACCACTTCACGGCTGAGTCGTTGTTGCTCCTAGACATTATCACTTCACAATAACAGCACTTACAGTTGACCGGGGCAGCTCTAGCAGGGCAGGAATTTGACGAACTGACTTGTTGGAAAGGTTTCATCCTATGACTGTGCCACGTTGACAATCACTGAGCTCTTCAGTACTGCCATTTTACTGCCCATGTTTATCTATGGTGATTGCAGGTGTATTTCATACACCTGTCAGTAACGGGTGTGGCTGAAATAGCCGAAAGCAATAATTTGAAGGGGTGTCCACATACTTTTGTACAGTTGTGTAAAGTACTTAAGTAAAACTACTTGAAAGTACTACTTATTTATTTTTGGGGGGTATCTGTACTATTCTTCAATATTTATACTTTTGACAACTTTTACTTTTACTTCACTACATTCCTAAAGAAAAATATGTACTTTTTACTCCATACATTTTCCCTGAGACCCAAAAGTACTCGTTACATTTTGAATGCTTAGCAAGACAGAAATGGTCCAATTCATGCACTTATCAAGATAACATCACTGGCCATCTCTACTACCTATCTGGCGGACTCACTAAAACACAAATGCATTGTTTCTGAATGATGTCTGAGGATTGGAGTGTGCCCCTGGCTCTCTGCAACTGGTTTGCTTAATATTAGGAATTGTAAAATATTCTTATGCTTTAACTTTTACTTTTGATACTAAAGTACCTTTTTGCAATGACATTTAGTTTTGATACTTAAGTATATTTAAAACCAAATCGTTTTAGACTTTTACTCAAGTAGTATTTTACTGTGTGACTTTCATTTTTACTTGAGTCATTTCCTGTTAAGGTATCTTTACCTTTCCTCAAGTATGACAATTGCTTTTGTATATATAGAAGGTATTCATACCCCTTCAGAAGGTATTCATACCCCTTCAGAAGGTATTCATACCCCTTCAGAAAGTATTCATACCCCTTCAGAAAGTATTCATACCCCTTCAGAAAGTATTCATACCCCTTCAGAAAGTATTCATACCCCTTCAGAAAGTATTCATACCCCTTCAGAAGGTATTCATACCCCTTCAGAAGGTATTCATACCCCTTCAGAAGGTATTCATACCCCTTCAGAAGGTATTCATACCCCTTCAGAAAGTATTCATACCCCTTCAGAAGGTATTCATACCCCTTCAGAAAGTATTCATACCCCTTCAGAAGGTATTCATACCCCTTCAGAAGGTATTCATACCCCTTCAGAAAGTATTCATACCCCTTCAGAAGGTATTCATACCCCTTCAGAAAGTATTCATACCCCTTCAGAAAGTATTCATACCCCTTCAGAAGGTATTCATACCCCTTCAGAAAGTATTCATACCCCTTCAGAAGGTATTCATACCCCTTCAGAAAGTATTCATACCCCTTCAGAAGGTATTCATACCCCTTCAGAAAGTATTCATACCCCTTCAGAAAGTATTCATACCCCTTCAGAAAGTATTCATACCCCTTCAGAAAGTATTCATACCCCTTCAGAAAGTATTCATACCCCTTCAGAAGGTATTCATACCCCTTCACTTATTATTGTGTTGAGTTCAAAATAGATTGAATTTATTTTTTTCTCAACCATCTACACACAATACCCCAGAGTGAGCTCTGCCAAGTTGGTTGTTGATCATTGCTGGACATCCATTTTCAAGTCTTGCCATTGATTTTCAAGCTGATTTAAGCTGTAACTAGGCCACTCAGGAACATTCAATGTTTTTTAGGTTATTGTCCAGTTGAAAGGTTAGAAAGAGACTAACCCTGGTTTTCCTCTAGGATTTTGCCTGTGCTTGGCTCTATTCATTTATTTGTATCCTAATAAACTCCCTTGTCTTTGCCAATGACAAGCATACTCATAACATGATGCAGCCATCACCATACTCAGTGGTGTGTTGTGTTGGATTTGCCCCAAACATAACGCCTGTATTCAGGACATAAAGTTAATTTCTTTGCCACATTTTTAGCAGTTTTACTTTACTGCCTAATTGCAAACAGTATGCATGTATGCATTTTATATATATAATTATTTACAGGCTTCCTTCTTTTCTCTCTGTCATTTAGGTTAGTATTGTGGAATAACTACAATGTTGATCCATCCTCTGTTTTGAGCAAATTAGGGTTAAGTGCCTTGCTCAAGGACACATCAGCAGGTTTGTTTTTCACCTTGACAGCTCGGGTATTCAAACCAGCGACCTTCCGCTTACTGGCCCAACGCTCTAACTGCTAGGCTACCTGGCGCCCTGACTTGAGGCTGTAATTGCTGCCAATGGTGCTTCAACAAAGTACTGAGTACTTTGTGTAAATGTGATATTTCTAAAAAGCTGTTTTATCCCATTTTACAAAAATCTCAGAATGAATTCCTAAACTTAAAAGTTGAGGTAATTGTCAGTTTCACTTTTGCAGTATTTAAAGTAACTGCCCAGTGTTTTCAGATTTCTACTAAATATGACCTATAATTAATTACAACATGAGTGATGTAGTTTTCCTTCTCAAAAATGTTAATTAAGTATGCTGAAAAGCAGCTTTTCTGTGATGGAATTAGGTGGACCTAACCCAACAACAGAATGGTGTGGCCGCATACATCATACTGTGCTGAACAAAAATATAAACGCAACATGCAACAATTACAGTTCATATAAGGAAATCAGTCAGTTGAAATATATAAATTAGGCACTAATCTATGGATTTCACATGACTGGGCAGGGGTGCAGCCATGGGAGCCAGGCCAGCCAATCAGAATTTGTTTTTCCCCACAAAAGGGCTTGATTACAGACAGAAATACTCCTCAGCCCCCCCTCTCCCCTGACCCTGAAGAAGCCGGATGTGGAGGTCCTGGGCTGGCGTGGTTACACGTGGTCTGCGGTTGTGAGGCCGGTTGGACGTACTGCCGAATTCTCTAAAATCACATTGGAGGCAGCTTATGGTAGAGAAAGGAACATTAAATTATCTGGCAACAGCTCTGGTGGATATTCCTGCAGTCAGTATACCATCTGTAGCATTGTGTCGTGTGACAAAACTGCACATTTTAGAGTGGACTTTTATTGTCCCCAGCAGAAGGTGCAGCTGTATAATGATCATGCTGTTTAATCATCTTTTTGAG
This sequence comes from Thymallus thymallus, assembly GCA_023634145.1. Lineage (NCBI taxonomy): Eukaryota > Metazoa > Chordata > Actinopteri > Salmoniformes > Salmonidae > Thymallus > Thymallus thymallus. The sequence goes on from CM042406.1 coordinate 3,806,990, forward strand.
ATGCCACTGGATGGATTATCTTGGCAAAGGAGAAATGCTCACTAACAGGGATGTAAACAAATTTGTGCACAAACTTTGAGCGAAATAAGCTTTTTGTGCATATCGGACATTTCTGGGATTCTTTATTTCAGCTCATGAAACATGGGACCAACACTTTACTTTTTCAGTGTACGTGAGTAAATAGCAAAGCATTCTTTTAATGGTCTGTTTGAGATACAAGGTTTTTGAAGTGTTTTTTTTCCCTCCAATTTGTGCTTTGACTGCAATTACAAGAATAGGACAGAATTAACAGAATAGTTAACAGAATATGAACTTTTATATGTGAGATGGACACAATCTACAGACGGTACCACAGATGGCCCCACACACCATAATTAAAATGTCCAGCGATGTGATTTCTCTAGGCTGCAGTTATGGAGAGGGCTGGCGTTTATGTCATAGCACGTCATAGCACTTACAACTGTCATACCTATTTGCGGCATGTTAAATGGGACCAAAAACACTGTCTCTAACCCAACCATCTGTCTCTCCCTCCCGTCTACTCCCTTCTAGGTTACTACATGTACATCGAGGCCTCTCGTCCCCGGGTCGCTGGGGATAATGCCCGTCTCCTGTCTCCTCTCTACAACGTTACGGCTGCCAGAGGCCCCAAGGGCTCCGGTCGTCTCCCCTACTGCGTCTCGTTCTTCTACCACATGAAGGGCAAGCACATCGGTGAGTACTTGAGCCACATCAATTCAGAAGTTAAAGTAAGTAGCCTTGTCCAAGCCATAATGTTTCTGTAGCGTGAGGCATCTTGACGTATATGTACACCCCCTGACAGGAGGCTAGTATCACAGGCTTACCCCCAATCCATGGCAGTCCCGGCCCTAATGTTGTTAGGAGTGTGTGAGTGAGTGTGTGAGTGAGTGAGTGAGTGAGTGAGTGAGTGAGTGAGTGAGTGAGTGAGTGAGTGAGTGAGTGAGTGCTCATCTGTATTTGTGCGCGTGTGTGTCAGCGATTTCCTCTCTGCCAACGTCGCATCAGGGACAACTGCTCTCAAGTGCTCCCCGGCAACACGGCCCCCAGTCTCCCCAGAATGGCACAGCTGGCACACACTCCCTACACTTCTCCCCTCACCAGGTGGCCTTTCCGACCTCACTCCTCCACACACAGATGATGCCTCAGCTGATTCAGCTTCACACACACTGGCGCGTGCATACACACACATGCATGCACGCACACAGGCACGCACACACACAAACATAGACATTCACACCTGCACATGCATGTACGTACACACACACAGGCACAACCACACAGATAGGCAGACAAACATACATGCACTTACCCACGTGGCACACACTAACGCACACACACACACACGCACGCACACACACACAAACACACACACACACACAGGGCAGACTGGCATAGCCCTAGTTGCTGCCGTGAGACCATGTATCCCAGTATCCCTTGCCAGGGCAAAGTGGACATGCTGACTATATCATTGCCTTACTGGACTGGACAAGAGATGTCAATAAGCACAATTATATAAATAGATAGTGGGAAAACTGTCAGTATCAGAACCTCAAGCTTTATCTCTCCTCTGTCAAAAGCCCACCTCCACCACACTCCACCCGTAGAGTATGTTTCAGATACACCCCGTCTCTGTGTGTGTGTGTGTGTGTGTGTGTGTGTGTGTGTGTATGTGTGTCCCTGCGTGTGTGTGTGTGTACTCCTCAAAGGCAGGGTGGTGGTAAGAGAAGGGGCCAGAGGGGGTGTCGCTGGATGATTTACAAGAGGGGGCGTGAATCAATCAGTCACTGGGGAAGTGGTTCATCATAGCGCATGCTAGATCATAGTGCGTGATATCGGATGGGTTTATCAAGTGTACTGTATAGATCTCATGGCACACTTCGTCTATGTCAAAAACTGGGCCCTGGTGATTTATGGTTGTGGAGGGTCTGTGTGTGTGTGTGTGTGTGTGTGTGTGTGTCTGTCTGTCTGTCTGTCTGTCTGTCTGTCTGTCTGTCTGTCTGTCTGTCTGTGTGTGTGTGTGTGTGTGTCTGTCTCTGTGTGTGTGTGTGTGTGTGTGTGTGTGTGTGTGTGTGTGTGTGTGTGTGTGTCTGTCTCTGTGTGTGTGTGTGTGTGTGTGTGTGTGTGTGTGTGTGTGTGTGTGTGTGTGTGTGTGTGTGTCTGTCTGTCTGTCTGTCTGTCTGTCTGTCTGTCTGTCTGTCTGTCTGTCTGTCTGTCTGTCTGTCTGTCTGTCTGTCTGTCTGTCTGTCTGTGTGTGTGTGTGTGTGTGTGTGTGTGTGTGTGTGTGTGTGTGTGTGTGTGTGTGTGTGTTTGGTTTTACTTTGACTTTTGGTCCCCACAAGGATAGTACAGATGTTGGCTCTTAATTTGACCCATTTCGTTGCAGGAGGAGTATAATCCTGCAGCAGGAGGATTTGAATAAATATTTCAATGCCTCCATTCTCTGTCATTGTTGAATCAGCTGTTGCCTCCATCTACCCAGACCACTGAACACTTATCCTCAGTTTGTTTATTCTCCCCCTCTCTCTCTCTCTCTCTCTCTCTCTCTCTCTCTCTCTCTCTCTCTCTCTCTCTCTCTCTCTCTCTCTCTCTCTCTCTCTCTCTCTCCCTCTCTCCCTCTCCCCCCTCCCTCTCCCCTCTCTCTCTCTGTCTCTCTCTCTCTCTCTGTCTCTCTCTCTCTCTCTCTCTCTCTCTCTCTCTCTCTCTCTCTGTCTCTCTCTCTCTCTCTCTCTCTCTCTCTCTCTCTCTCTCTCTCTCTCTCTCTCTCGCTTTCTTTCTCTCTCTCGCTTTCTTTCTTTCTCTCTCTCTCTCAATTCCATGGGCTTTATTGTAAATAGTAAACATTACACTCACATATTATGTCTATATATATATATGCAAATAGTTAAAGTAAAAAAGGGAGAAACAAATAAACATAAATATGGGTTTATTTATAATGGCGTTTGTTCTTCACTGGTTGCCCTGGTTGCCAGAAATATTCCTGCTGTGATTGCACACTGTGGTATTTCTTTGTGGGTCTGTGTAATCTGAGGGAAATATGTGTCTATAATTTGATTATACATTTGGCAGGAGGTTAGAAAGTGCAGCTCAGTTTCAACCTCATTTTGTGGGCATTGTGCACATAGCCTGTCTTCTCTTGAGAGACAGATCTGTTTACGGCGACCTTTCTTAATAGCAAGGCTATGTTCACTGAGTCTGTACAGTCAAAGCTTTCCTTACTTTTGGGTCAATCACAGTGGTCATGACAGTGGCATTCTAGTTTGCTCAGTTGTTTTTGTTCATTCTTTACAATGTGTCAAATAATTATATTATATTTGGTTGGGTCTAATTGTGTTGCTGTCCTGGGGCTCTGTGGGGTCTGTTTGTGTTTGTGAACAGAGCCCGAGGACCAGCTTGCTTAGGGGACTCTTCTCCAGGTTCGTCTCTCAGTGTGCGATGTCTTTGTTATGGAAGGTTTTGGAATCGCTTCATTTTCGGTGGTTGTAGAGTTTAACGGCTCTTTTTTGGATTTTGCTAATTAGCGGGTATTATTTGGTGTTTTACGTTGTACACAGAGGATGCATGCAGAGTCTCAATTTGGTGTTTTTCCTATTTTGTGCATTCTTGCTTGGTGAGCGGACCCCAGACCTCACAACCACAAAGGGCAATGGATTCTATAACTGATTCAAGTATTTTTTTTACCAAATCCTAATTGGTTTATAAAATGTTCCTTTTGATGGCATAGAATGCCCTTCTGTCTCTCAGATTGTTCACAGCTTTGTGGAAGTTACCTGTGACGCTGATGTTTAGGCCAAGTTATGTATAATTTTTGTGTGCTTTAGGGAAACAGTGTCTAGAGGGAATTTATATTTGTGGTCCTGGCAACTGGACCTTTTTTGGGACACCATTATTTTAGTCTTACTGAGATTTACTGTCAGGGCCCATGTCTGACAGAATCGGTGCAGAAGATCTAGGTGCTGCTGTAGGCCCTCCTTGGTTGGTGACAAAAGCACCAGATCATCAGCAAACAGTAGACATTTGACTTCAGATTCTAGTAGGGTGAGGCCAGGTGCTGCAGACTGTTCTAGTGTCCTCTCCAATTTGTTGATATATATGTTGAAGATGATGGGGCTTAAGCTACATCCCTGTCTCTCCTCACGGCCCTATGTTTGTGTTTTTTTGCCAATTTGTAGTGGTTTATCCATTCATCTCCGTTTTGGATAGATAACTCTTCGTGTTGTTGTTTGTTTAGTGTGTTCCAAGTGGTTAGATTCTATGGATTCTTCAATTACATTGAGCTGATTTCTGATGTGCTGTTCTTCTTTTTCCGTAGTGTATTTCTGTATTGTTTTTGGGATTCATCATAGTGAATGCGTAGACTCAGGTTTTTTGGGCCTCTATGTTTTTGGTTAGATAGATTTCTCAATTTCTTTCATAGGTTTTTTTCAATGTTTTGTCCAGGAAGTTGTCTAAAAGGGATTGAATTTGTTGTTGCCTAATTGTTTCCTTCCATCTATAGCATTTATTAGTATTGTGCAGTTCCTTTGGCTTTGATGCCTCATGATTGAGTATTGCTCTGTTCAGATAGACTGTGATTTTGCTGTGATCTGATAGGGGTGTTAAGGCTCTACCTTATTTAAAGCAATCCTTTATTAATAAGGTCTGACTCTTTAAGTAAGGTCTGACTCCTTCATTTGAAGGGGATTCCCCTAGAGGGAAAGGAATTTACATTGGGTTCTGATGGACCAACAGAGGGTGTCTGGGTTTTTTCATGGTGGTTGGAGGTCGGGCCTGTCTGAAAATCAAGAAGTGTGACTTTGCACATTAATAAATGTGACTCAGCATATACATTTGTCAACCTTGACCTATCCTGGCATGACGGTTCAGTCGGACTTTAGAACTGAGCTACCCCATCTCAGTAATTCCTGTGGTAAAATATATCGGCAACATTCCGATTCTCTACCTCTCTCCGAAAGTGTGCACTTGTACACTCCCCCTCATGGATTTAAAAGGAATGGACAAATCCAAGGACCAATAAGGACCAGTAAGGACTAATCCAATGCTTTTAAATGCATGAGGGGGAGTGAACGAGTGCACATTTCTGGAGAAGGGTAGAGAATTGGAATGCAGCCAGTGAGTCCTTACAGTTCTCTTCAGCACTAACTTGCTCACTAATTCACTCACTAGGGGCGGCAGGTAGCCTAGTAGTTAGGGTGTTGGGCCAGTAACCGAAAGGTTGCTGGATTGAATCCGAGAGCTGACAAGGTGAAAAACCTGTTGCTGTGTCCTTGAGCAAGGCACTTAACCCTAATCTACTCTAGAGGATGACCCTGTAGGTAGGCTGTCGTTGTAAATAAGAATTTGTTCTTAACTGACTTGCCTCTATCCCTCATAATTACCCATAAGCCCTGTTTCAGTGTCTCTCTCCCCTCATTTTTGTGCTGGGCGGCAGCATTAAACAACATTTGATGAGCTTTGGTTTCCATTAAACAATATTTTGACGGGTCCCGGTTTGCCGAGGGAGAGGGAGAGGGAGAGGGGGAGAGAGGGAGAGAGCTGCAGGGCTGCCGAGGAATCATCACTCTGTTTATCATCTTTTATTAATCACCCCTTCCTACACAGATGGAGGGAGAGATGGAGGGGGAGGGAGGGAGGTGGAGGGATAGAAAGAGAGAGAGATACAGACAGAAAGAGGGGGAGGGAGAGAGAAGTGGGGAGAAATATAGAGGGAGAAGGAAAGACAAATAGGAGAGTGAACGAACTAGTCCTTTGTAGCTCAGATGGTAGAGCATGGCGCTTGCAATGCCAGAGTTGTGGGTTTGATTCCCACTTGGGACCAGTATGAACGTGTATGCACTAACTAACTGTAATTTCCTCTGGATAAGAGCGTCTGATAAATGACTCAAATGTGAAAAGTAACTAGTAGAGAGAGCCTGAAGGTGTTTTGGACTTCAGCAAGGTGTTTTTCAGCTGTTCGGGGCATTTGAACAAGTCTATGCAGTCAACAGTAGTGATTCCTCAATGAAGTGCCTGTTGTCATTCAACGAGAGATTACTTTTTTATACTTGAGAAATACTGCACCAAACGGATGCGTGACTACAATCTCCTCTGCAAAAATATGCAAATGAATTAGAGATTTCTTGAGTTATCTTTGAATTGTTACATTTTTTTTATTTAACCTTTATTTAACTAGGCAAGTCCGTTAAGAACAAATTCTTATTTACAATGACGGCCTACAGCGGCCAAACTCGGACGACACTGGACCAATTGTGCACCGCCCTATGGGACTCCCAATCACAGTCTGGAATCTAACCAGGTTGTCTGTAGTGACGCCTCTAGCACTTAGACCACTGCACCACTTGGGAGCCCAAGATTCATTCAGAATATTTTGAGGAAGCGTATACTGTCTACAGTGTCTTAAAAAGGACAAACAGTAATATTACCACATTTTTCAAGCAAAGGCAATATGTGAGCACGGCTAGCCGAATTGCTTAATTGCTACAGTAACACCACAACAGACACCCACTCATCCTCCTCCTCCCCTCTCTCTTTCCCGGGAGCAGATGGTTGCATTCCTCCAAGAGTTGTCAACACAACACTATTAAGAGTCACACAATTTGTTATCTAGCACTTCAGTCCCTGAGAAATGGGTTTTCTACTGATCAAATACAGCATCATTGTTATTATCAATTGGCCCGTTGCAAGAGGCTCGACAACAGGCCTTGTGTGATGTCATATTCCCGCTGCCTGAAGGACACAGCGGATATTAATAGAATAGAGTAGTGATGATGATGATAATGTATATGGCCGTCTCTCTCTTATGCTGTCATATATTATGGAGGTGTCGTGACAACGGTTCAATAGGAGTGGGAGATTGGCAGAGGGTGTGTGGCATAGCACCAGCACTTTTAACCTCTCTTGCCATGCTTTCAGAGTGAATGGGAGAATGGGGTGTCTGGCCACGCAAGACTATTAGTCCATTGGCAACTTGCCTTTTTGGACCTGTTCTCGCTTGTTATAATACTATCTTTCGACCTGTTGTCTTGGAACTAATTAACAAGTCCACTGGTGAAGAAATTTGGTCAGACGTACGAATATATGATCTTAATTTGATCACTCCTTTGTTGATGAGAATTTTCCTGCACGGCAGGAAATGCAAACTTGTAGTGTATTTATGGTTAAAAAAAGGGTTCTAAATCATTTAATTTCCACTTTAAAGTGGCACTCCAGTCTCCTTTTCACCTAATTTAACACCTGATTTACTTAACAAAAGGCACATCTCAATAGGTGGTCCAGGTATGTCAATAGGTGGTCCAGGTATGTCAATAGGTGGTCCAGGTATGTCAATAGGTGGTCCAGGTATGTCAATAGGTAGTCCAGGTATGTCAATAGGTGGTCCAGGTATGTCAATAGGTGGTCCAGGTAAGTCAATAGGTGGTCCAGGTGTGTCAATAGGTGGTCCAGGTGTGTCAATAGGTGGTCCAGGTAAGTCAATAGGTGGTCCAGGTATGTCAATAGGTGGTCCAGGTATGTCAATAGGTGGTCCAGGTATGTCAATAGGTGGTCCAGGTATGTCAATAGGTGGTCCAGGTATGTCAATAGGTGGTCCAGGTAAGTCAATAGGTGGTCCAGGTATGTCAATAGGTGGTCCAGGTATGTCAATAGGTGGTCCAGGTATGTCAATAGGTGGTCCAGGTATGTCAATAGGTGGTACAGGTAAGTCAATAGGTGGTCCAGGTAACAGTGGCAGAACTAGAGTTTTATACTAATTCAGGGGGTCCATAGACCATGTCAGAAAATCAGTGTGTAACCATAACCTGGCATCTAAGGAGCATGAACAAATCCTATGATTCCTGGTTAGAGGTAGAAGTGATAATTCACTTAACCCGGAGTTCTTCAACCTGGCAGATAGTTTGGTCCAAAAGGGTTACTGCACTAGAATTCTTTAACATACTATGAATAGTCAGTGTCTCTACCTCGGAACTGCAGCTCAGTTTCTTTCTCTCTCTCTCACACACACACACACACACACACACACACACACACACACACACACACACACACACACACACACACACACACACACACACACACACACACACACACACACTGTACTGTACTCACATACTGGAGAGACTTGGGTTACTCTGTTTTCGTGAATATATAATCTGGGTATATAAGTGTTGAACATCCAAAATGTTTTCAGAAAATAAAGCTCAAGCACCAAGGAGATAAGATAGTATTTGAGTGTTACATAAATTACAGAGTTATTTACAAAAAAGTACATTTACAAAAAAACAATGGACTTGAAAAATTTAAATAATTTTGGTGCCCATCAATATTACAAACTTACAGTATCATATTTATGCTCATATATTTTATATTATGTTAACTAATAGCAAATCAAAGTTTTGGAATTGGCATGATCAAGACCAAATTAAATGTGTGACATGATACCTTTTGGATTTATCATTTTAGAATGTCAGTGTTCTAGCTAGTCCACAGTGCAGGTTTTAATCATGACCAGTGGAACCGCCTAAGTGACAAATTAGGTAGATTTAAAACAGCATAATTCTGCAGTTCTGGTGATAACTGGCAAAATGTTTCACAAACACATCCATGTTGAGGGAGCGTGCCCTCCTTGACTCAACACTGAGAATTCCCAGGTGACAACCTGTCATCAACCATTGTTGTCCTAAGGTGGGTTTTAATCAGTTTTAAAGCTGAAAATCTTCTCTCGAAATAAGCACTGCTGACTGGTGTAACAACAGAAATCTTACAAAGTCGAAATAGCTCATGGAAGACCTCTTTATAAGGTTCTAGAAACACAACAGACGGTATGTCCCTTCCACTTTTCTCTCTCCTATCAAGAAGCCGCTTGGTTTGATGGTCCTCTAAATCTGACTCAAAGGTCTGAGCAATGACAAACAGAGGCTCCTCATTCAAGAATGTTGTACTCTTTGGGTTGACCCATTGCATTATCTCACAATTCTTATTTGAAAAACGCCTCTGCAGCTCAGCTGTGAGAATGTCAAGCACCTGATAAAAGATAGCTCTTTGGAAGCCCTAACCATCACTTTGGTCACTATTTTTCTGCCCTACAGTGCTCATCATCAATGAGTCGTGAAATCTTAAACTTGTTTTAGGCTGTCTTTTACACACTGCTTGTACACTTATTTTGCAGTACTCTGCAATCTCTTCAACCTCTTTCCATAGTTCTCCAAAGTAACCCTCACTTCTGTAGTCCTGTAATGTGTCTGCAAGGGCACCTACTAGATCCACAGCCCTTGCTAGATCATTGGAGCATTGGCGCATGTCAGAAAGACATATCTGAGAACGAAGGCCCCTTGCCTCCACTGATCTATCACCACTATTTTCAAGTGTGGTATCCTGTAGCATTCTCAGAACTGCTGGAAGCCTCAGATTACAGCATGCCAAGTATCTGCATGCCCACCTTACATCCGTAAGCCTTGGGCTGCTGCTGTGGATACAGTTCTTTCTGAGCTGCAAGCCACTTGAGATGAACGTACGAGCCATATACAAAGTTATAAAGCTTCTGCAGAGAGAGAGAGAGAGAGAGAGAGAGAGAGAGAGAGAGAGAGAGAGAGAGAGGAGAGAGAGAGGAGAGAGAGAGAGGAGAGAGAGGAGAGAGAGAGAGAGATCTTTATTAAACATGTAGTTATGTATTTCATTAGACTAAAACCTAGCAGTACCACGTTTTCCTGTGAGTGAGGCCAAATGAATTTTATTTCCACATGCATGTCAGTACATACACACAAAATGTAGGTTACATGGGGGACAGGCGTTGTGTTGCGAGGGGTTGTTTTATTTATTATTATTTTCTACCAAGTTGGCTGTTCACTTGCACTATATGAGAAGGAAGGGAGTTCCATGCAATCATGGCTCTGTATAATACTGTACGTTTCCTTGAATTTGTTCTGGACCTGGTGACTGTGAAGAGACCCCTGCTGGCATAAGTGCTGTGTGTAAGTTGACTATGCAAACAATTCGAGATTTTCAACACATTAATGTTTCTTATATAAACAAGAAGTGATGCCAAGAGACACTGGCATGCATAGTATTAATATTAGCCCTCTGATTACAGCTGCAGCTTAACTAGGTCCTTCATTGCAGCTTTTGACCATATGACTGGACAAAAGTCAAAATAAGATACAACTAGAGTCTGCAGGACTTGCTTTGTGGAGTGTGGTGTCAAAAAAGCAGAGCACCGCTTTATCACGAACAAATAGAAAAGAGTAGAGGACAAAGAGAGCTGCCCTGTGGTATACCAGACTTTACATGTTTAACATTAGAGAAACTTCCATTAAAGAAAACTAATATCAATCAAAATGCTATTTAGTACTAAAATGGTATTTACTAACATCATTTTATTACAAAAATTGTTTCTAAAAGTGTTCTAGGCTGCCCTACACAATAATTAGGGTTAGGGTTAGAAACATTGTGACCATTACAGGTATAGGTGCATTGTGTTACAAGTCAGGGAGCGGGTTAGGGTTATGGTGACTATTACAGCTATAGGTGCATTGTATTACCAGTCAGGGTTAAGGTTAGGGTTAGGATTATGGTTAGGGTTACCATTACAGCTGTAAGTGCATTGTGTTACCAGTCAGGGTTACAGTTATTGTTAAGGCTAAAATAGGTTATACATAGATTTAGCGTTTTTAAGGCAAAAAACAGTATGGGTTTATAGCTCTCTTGTTTATCCCTGTGGCCTTCTGTGGGTACTACATAACTAATTTGTGACACTTGCTAGGCTCATAATCTGAGGTAGCAACTGCGTCAGATCTACAAATCAATAAACTAGGCCTATCCTTTTGGTTTGCAACTCGGTGAACCTGTGCAGCATTCGCTCAATTCGATGCCTACGAACAAAAAGAGTTGCCTACGAACAAATACCCAGCAGCCATTTAGAAACAACAAATCTTCAAAAAAAAAGGTTGTTTCTCAATTAAAAAATGTATTATGTCTGTTTAAATCGGCCACGTCTTGAAAAAGAGGACAGGGACATTCGTTTTTTTTAGGTTTACATGTACTTACTGTGATGGAGATGTGGTTGTCCCACTGGCTATCCTAAGTTGAATGCACCAATTTGTAAGTGGCTCTGGATAAGAGCGTCTGCTAAATGACTGAAATGTAAATGAGTTTACCTTGGGCAGGTCTCATTGCCAGCAACAGCGAAGCAGGCGTTGTGACACAGATTACTTCAAAACTACGGCAAGCATCTGGGACATATGGTAATATTATGAAACTGGGCTCCACGGCGGATGCAATGAAATTGTTTTTATCAGAAAAAAGCATTGTTAAAAATATCATGTGTCCAGCCTACCTACATGTACTAATAGACTGTCAGGCCCTACCACACCTCTATCTATTGTCACACCTCCCACTCCTCATCATCCCCTCCCTCCCCAGGACAGCTAGCCTGATATAGCTGTGCCTAGCCCCTCTCCCTCTCTCTCTCCCCACCTGACACTCTCCGAGACAAGCTTTATTGCATTACTTCAACCGATCGATAAATCTTTTACAGGCCTCCACTTTTTTTTCCTTGAGAGAGAGAGAGAGAGAGAGAAACAAAGATAAACAAAGAGAAAGAAATCCCCTCAGTAACCCTGTCATGGGGGATGAGAGGAGGATGGGAGGATGGGCAGAGGAGTGAAGTGATCTTTGATAAATGCCCTCCGAGTAGGAGGCTCGCAAAATAAATAAATAAAAGGCCGGCGGGCTTCGTATTAAACCATTAACAGGGTCGGGACGGAACTGAGGAGGGGACAGGGTGTTTGATGAAAGGACTGTGTCAGCGCGTGTGTGGGAAGGAGCTTGTGTGTGTTTGTGTGTGTGTGGGAGGGAGAGGGCTTGTTTGTGTGTGTGTGGGAGGGAGAGGGCTTGTGTGTGTTTGTGTGGGAGGGAGAGGGCTTGTGTGTGTTTGTGTGGGAGGGAGAGGGCTTGTGTGTGTTTGTGTGTGTGTGGGAGGGAGAGGGCCTGTGTGTGTGATTTTGCTCTAGTTTTTGTTCAGACTATAAGGGAGGTCAATAGCGAATGAACCATCTCTATTTAATACTCAGGCTCACTTACGGTGTTGGATGCTTTATTTGTGATAGACAGCCAGCTGTTACACAGTGAAGTAGCTAAGCAACAGCTGGATGTTGTGAGTTGAGACATGGTCACATGTCTGGCTGCCTTTTTTATTTATTATTTGTTACTGTATCTCTGACTGAGCAAGCCTCTCTTCTCCTCTTCTTTCTTTCTTTCTTTCTTTCTTTCTTTCTTTCTTTCTTTCTTTCTTTCTTTCTTTCTTTCTTTCTTTCTTTCTTTCTTTCTTTCTTTCTCACTATCTCCCTCTACTCTTCTCTCTCTTGTCTCGGGTAACTGCCAAAGACTCAATGTTCCCAGAAAGCACTGAGACAGAAGTGCCCTGTCCATGGCACAGAATCCTCCTCTCATTATTCTGCTCCAGTGGGTGCACTACACTCCTTCTCCCTTCCTCTGTTATTTATTGTCCTCCCGAAACTCAAGTAGCCCCTTGGTTGTGTCGTCTTGTTCTCTCTCTCTCTCTCTCTCTCTCTCTCTCTCTCTCTCTCTCTCTCTCTCTCTCTCTCAGAAGATAGACTAGAGGTGGTTATTTTGTAGACCATACCATTCTGCTACCTAGCAGTGGACAGATATCCCCAGTTTTCAAATCGAAAACAGAAACAGACGTTTCTTATTTGGACCTGCTAGTTTTTGACTGTTTTCTTCCGTTAGTGCCTATTGAACACGACCCATCTACTACCTGTTCCAACATACTGCCCAGACAGTCTTCACTGGTCCCCATTGAAGTTGGAGACACTAATCTAACGTCAGCACTTTGAAATGTTTCCACAATTTACATTTTGCTTGGTGCCCACACTCTTTCATAGTAAACAAATCTAACAGAGTGTGCGTTTCAAGGTTACAATTTTACATCTAGCTGATTCTACATTTGTGTCTAAGGGCATCTTCTACCTTCCTGACCCCATTCAACCTCATCACACAATCGAGGATCGCCTAGTAATGCTCTGTATCGACTAGGCAGGGCTTGTTGCTTATAGCCTCCTGTCAGACTTCCTGTTTGAGGCTTTTCAATTCAACGTTACTTGATTCCTAGTGTCCTCTCTCCTTGCCTCCTCAAAACCCATCAGAGAAGAATGTCGGAGGGGAGGGACCGTGGACTTTCTCCAATACAGTAGGGAAGGAGTCAAGGAGATAGGATGCGATGAGTCACGGAAAGACAGATTGCACACACACACACGCACACACCCTCTCCTCACTGTGAGGAGGACCCCGTCACACACTCTGCCCGTGTATTTGTTTAAGAGACTTGTTAATGCTCCAATTAAGAGCTCAGTGAGACTGCCATTAAGAAGATGAATGGCAGTTTGGGATGAGTCAGACGCCTTTGAAAACATTACACAGATTAGTCTTTATGGGGCTATCTTTTTTCTTTTTTTCTATCAACAGGATGTTTGTTTTCATTTACAGTTCTTACTTCTTCAGGATGATGGATCTTATTTGTTGGTACAGAATCTTCAAGGGATTGGTACAATGCCTATTTGTGTCTATTGCCCTTGAGCCTGCTACCTGCTAACTACTGTTTATTTAAATTGCTACAGTATATCACAGTCCATAGTAAGTAATAGAATAGAATAGTAGTTAATTGTCCTGATGATGTTCTTGGCTTTCCTGGAAACCCTGGTGTTGTAGATGTCCTGGAGGCAAGGCAGTGTGCACCCAACGGTGCGTTCGGCTGAGCGTACCATCCTCTGTAGTGCTTTGCAGTCAGCGGCGACAGAGTTGCCGTACCACGACAGTATGCTCTCGGTGGTGCTCCTGTAGAACACTGTGAAAGCCCTCTGGGACAGGCCGAATTTCTCCAGCCTCCTGAGGTTAAAGAGTTGCTGTCGTGCCTTCTTCACCACAGTGTCTGTGTGATTTGACCATTTCAGCTCCTTAGAGATGTGTACGTCAAGGAACTTGGAGCGGGGCATGCCCATCCTGGTTCCTTGTGAAGTCCACAATCAACTCCTTCGTTTTGCGACATTGCATGAGAGGTTGCTTACATGGCACCACACCGCCAGAGTGCCTACCTCCTCCCTGTAGGCCAGCTCGTCATTGTCGGTAATCAGGCCTACTACTGTCGTGGCATTGCGTCTACCCCTGAGTCCAGGTTGGGATAATGGGTTGTCAAGAGTTGATAGATTTGGTGCCACACTAAACCACAGTCTATGTGAGCGTCTGTATGCCTGCGTACAAAGCTCATGCATACATCTGCGTATTTTTGTGCATGAGGAAGATTGTACACTGGTAAGACAAAGAGTGTAAAGTAGCAACAAAAAGAAAGAGCACATCTTTATACTCTTGTCTGTGTTCACAAGTGTGTGTGTGTTCAGTTGCTGTCTGATTTCAATGTTGTGTTTTGTACCCCAACCACAGGCTACACTCTTAGAGGTTTACAATGATTTCACATGGTACATTTCACTACCTGTGCGAATAAAGTATATAAAAGGTACATGTTTGTACCGCATATTTTGAATATAAGGGTACAATCATCTCACTCTCAAAAAAAAGGGTACAATGTGAAGGTGCATTTTTTGTTTTCCCAGGGTACAAACATATATTTGTTATCCTCAATACCATTAATACTCACCGTATGGTACAATTATGATTTTTTTGCCCCCTAAAAGGATCTTAAGGCTTTGTCACTGGGGTGGTACCCTAAAAAGGCACATTTGTACCACTGAAAACGAATAAATTCAACAACCATGTCTCTGTCACTAACAAATACAATCCTGGGTGGTAACACTCAGCAAACCATGCACACTGGGAAATTATATTGTAGGCGTGGTTTGTGGGGTGTGGCTTTCAGATAGTTGTTTTTGGCCACCCATGAGTAGAAGTGTTGTACCAGTTTAAGTGGTCTATTTGCCATTTACAAGGAACCACTGTGGTGGTACTATACAGTGTAAAGGCAAAAAGCATGCTGTGGAGAAAGGTACTCTCTGAGGTATGAACTGGGGTACAATTATGTACCTATAACTAAAAGTACAAAGAAGGACCTTCCAGGGTACCACCCAAAGAAGGACCTTCCAGGGTACCACCCAAAGGAGGACCTTCCAGTGTACCACCCAATGGAGGACCTTCCAGGGTACCACCAAAAGGAGGACCTTCCAGGGTACCACCCAATGGAGGACCTTCCAGGGTACCACCCCAGTGACAAGCGGTTGTACCCCTTTATTTCCGAGAGCTTTGTTTCCGCGCCCAGCTGAGATTTGTGACTGAATAATATATATAATATATATATAGAGTTCTCCTAAGCACAAGTAGTAGTGTTATTTCCATGCATAACATAGGTTGGTGGCTGACTCCCTAGCTCTCGGCTCCCCACCTTGGGATTCTATTATCCAAACCCCAGGGTGTGATGAAAATAATATACAGTACATAATATGTATGGACAATGTATATTGTATGCATGTAAAGCCAAAGTATACGCCTCACATACAAAAAAATCACAGGGACCGACATTAACGTAAAGACACAGACAGATACACACACACACACACACCAAAACACACATACACCCACTCCAAAACTGTCCCCACTCTCTGTCTCCACATCTAGGTTCCCTGAATGTGTGGCTGAGGGTGAAGAGCATCGCCTCTGTGGACACTCTGATCTGGACCCTGGATGGGAACCAGGGCCCTGACTGGAACCAGGCCAACATCATCGTCAACCCCAGCGGACCCTTCCAGGTACGGCCATACGCAAGCATGCTTATATAAAAATACACTCTATTGACAAAATATCCCCACTATTGCTTTATATTTCGGCTGCATTCTGGAAAAACCTTGTTTTAAAAAGGCTCCCAAGTGGCGCAGTGGTCTAAGACACTGCATCCCAGTGCTAGAGGCGTCACTACGGACAACCTGGTTTGAATCCAGACTGTATCACAATCCGGCCGTGATTGGGAGTCCCACAGGGCGGCGCACATTTGGCCCAGTGTGGTCTGAGTTTGTCCGTTGTAGGCCGTCATTGTAAATAAGAATGTGTTCTTAACTTACTTGCCTAGTTAAATAAAGGTTAAATACATTTTTTGTTAAATGAAATGTAAGAATCACAGCAGGATGACTACTTTCAATTCATGATGAAAAATGTGATCAACCAAAACTCTGATACAAGGTTTTGATACACCAACGGTTTATGATGAAAATGGGTCCACAGAATGCCCAGTGCTTTAATGTACAAAATTAAGCGAAGGAAATATATATAATATAATAATAGTATTTTTCTGGTTGGCACGCTATGGAAGTCAACTCGGCTCCACAAGGGCCTCTGTTACACCTTTCTCCCACTATGGTGTCTGGCGGGCAGAAGTGCTGACTCAGTGTGCAGTGTGTGTAGTGTGCAGTGATTACCACTCAGGGCTCCGTCTCATCTCCCCAGGTCGCCCGTTTTTGCTGAGTCAAGTGTGTGTGTGTGTGCGCATGTGCGTTCTTAAGTGTGTAGGTGCGCATGCATGTGTGACTGCCTTTTTGTGTTCGTGTGTGTGTGTGTGTGTGTGTGTGTGTGTATGCGTCTGGGTCAGTAAGAGTGTGGATATAAGGCTCTTTTTTGTGTTTACCTGCGTGTGTTTGCACGTGTGTATTTACAGTAGAGGAACGTGTACATATGGGTTTGCCTTTCAGCAACCTGTCATTTCCCTCTAAGACTGTGTTTGTGCGTGTGCGTGTGCGTACACATTCACCTCGAGAGACAGTGAAAGAATAAAATAATGAATCAAACAACCCATGACACCCAGAAACAACCCTATAGTCCAGAGTAAATACAAACCATTCCAACGGTCCAATCATTAACCAACCAGTTGTTTCTTCTTTTCTTCCTCGAGCCACAGCCCTGAGACCATTGGTCGGGTTCGCAGGCCCAATAGTCTCAATACCAAAGAATAGTAGCTTTAGCAGCAAGGTGCACACTCACACACAGACACACACAAAAACACACACATGCCTAGACACACACACAAAGACACACACGCACGCTTGGGCATAGACATTCACATGCACACACACAGATACACAGACATTCTCTTTCACACACACACAACACACAACACACACACAACACACACACTCCCAGTATCCTGCCCCCTTCAGCAATTAGCTTTGACAGGTCAATTACCAGGAATATTTATGAGGTAGCCAGGGCCTCCTCGTGTGTGTGTGTGTGTGTGTGTGTGTGTGTGTGTGTGTGTGTGTGTGTGTGAGGAAAAATGGAATCGATGATGAATTCACTGAGAAGAACAGGAAGACGTCAGGAAGGAAGTTAGATTGTAAATAGTTATGCCTGTGCGACAACTTGTTCCATTCAGTTTCCTGTTTTGAAAACCATTTTTGCTAGGGTCTGCATCAATGAATACGACCATGGGAATTCAGGTTCAAGTTCCTCAGCATGGTCCGACAAGTGAATTTAGATAAACCCTCAGCTTGCACTCAGCTTTAAAAACAGACATTTACACTAAACAAACATATAAACGTAATGCAACAATGTCTAAGGTTTTACTGAGTTACAGTTCATATAAGGAAATCAGTCAATTGAAATAAATTCATTAGGCCCTAATCTATGGATTTCACATGACTGGGAATACAGATATGCTTCTGTTTGTCACAAATACCTTAACAAAAGGTAGGGTTGTGGATCAGAAAACTATGACACTCGACATTGAGCTCAGGTGCATCCTGTTTCCATTGATCATCCTTGAGATGTTTCTGCTACTTGATTGGAGTCCACCTGTGGTAAATTCAATTGATTGGACATTATTTGGAAAGTCACACACCTGTATAAGGTCCCACAGTGCATGTCCGAGCAAAAACCAATCCATGAGGTCCATAGACCTCAGAGACAGGATTGTGTCAAGGCACAGATCTGGGTAAGGGTACCACCAAAACACTTCTGCAGCATTGAAGGTCCCCAAGAACACAGTGGCCTCCATCATTCTTAAATGGAAGAAGTTTGGAACCACCAAGACTCTTCCTAGAGCTGGCCGCCCGGCCAAACTGAGAAATCGGGGGAGAAGTACCTTGGTCAGGGAGGTGACCAAGAACCCGATGGTCACTCTGACAGAGCTCTAGAGTTCCTCTTCCAGAAGGACAACCATCTCTGCAGCACTCCACCAATCAGGCCTTTATGGTAGAGTGGCCAGACGGAAGCCACTTCTCAGCAAAAGGCACATGACAGCCAGCTTGGAGTTTGCCAAAAGGGACCTAAAAGACTCTCAAACCATGAGAAACAAGATTCTCTGATCTAATGAAACCAAGATTGAACTCTTTGGCTTAAATGCCAAGCGTCACGTCTGGAGGAAACCTGGCACCATCCCTACGGTGAAGCATGGTGGTAGCAGTATAATGCTGTGGTGATGTTTTTCCGCAGCAGAGACTGAGAGACTAGTCAGGATCAAGGGAAAGATGAAGGGTGCAAAGAGAGTTCCTTGATGAATACCTGCTCCAGAGCGCTCAGGACCTCAGACTGGGGCGAAGGTTCACCTTCCAACAGGACAACGAACCCTAAGCACACAGCCAAGACAATGCAGGAGTTGCTTCGGGACAAGCCTATGAATGTCCTTGAGGGGCCCAGCCAGAGCCAGGACTGATCAAAGATCTCTGGGAGACTTGAAAATAGCTGTGCAGCAACGCTCCCCTTCCAATCTGCAGAGAAGTGCCAAGCTTGTAGCGTCATACCCAAGAAAACTCGAGGCTGTAATCGCTGCCAAAGGTGCTTCAACAAAGTACTGAGCAAAGGGTCTGAATACTTATGTAAATGTAATATTTCAGTAAAAAAAAAATGCTAAAGTGTGGGTTTAAAGTGTGGGTTTAAAGTGTGGGTTTAAAGTGTGGGTTTAAACTGCAAAAGGCAAATTGGGCGCGGTGTTGTCTTGGCCGATAATGAACAGAAGTATAGCTCATTAATAACGCACCGCTTTCTTCTTTCAACACTCGTTTAAAGATTCATATTCATCCCCCTCTCCACTCCTTGACGGAGGAGGGTTGTCGGAAAGCGGGTGGAGATGAGGGAGTAGAGGTGTTGGGTTTTGTTTTTGTGTGTTCTTGTTTTCTGATCACTGTCTCCATCACTTGTACATTCTTGCACCTCAACTTACTATCGGACACAATCATAAAACATTAGGTTACTTTATGTTAGTTGTGCTTCTTATCTGTTCAACAGTGGGACTGAATCAAAGGCTGTTCATTAGTAAGACGTTTACATGAACTAGTTAGACATTTACATGAATATGACTTAATATGCAATAAGAATTTATGTTTCCGCTATCATAAACACAATATCACTTATATTTTTCTTCAGTGCCTCCACAGCCAACTGCCACTATCCTTGTGTTTGGACAGAAGGAGGGCAGGGTGCCACAGGGTTACATTCTTGGGCCGACTCTATTCTCTGTATATATCAATGATGTCGCTCTTGCTGCTGGTGACTCTCTGATCCACCTCTACACAGACGACACCATTCTGTATACATCTGGCCCCTCTTTGGACACTGTGTTAACAAACCTCAGAACGAGCTTCAATTCCATACAACACTCCTTCCGTGGCCTCCAACTGCTCTTAAATGCTAGTAAAACTGAACGCATGCTCTTCAATCGAACGCTGCCCGCACCCACTCGTCGGTCTAGCATCACTACTCTCGACAGGTCTGAATTAGAATAATACCTAGGTGTCTGGTTAGACTGTAAACTCTCCTTTCAGACTCACATTAAGCATCTCCAATCCAAAATGTAATCTGGAATCGGCTTCCTATTTTGCAAACAAAGCCTCCTTCACTCATGCTGCCAAACATACCCTCGTAAAACTGACTATCCTACCGATCCTTGACTTCAGCGATGTCATTTACAAAATACCCTCTAACAGTCTACTCAGCAAATTGGATGTAGTCTATCACAGTGCCATCCGTTTTGTTACCAAAGCCCCATAAACTACCCACCACTTCGACCTGTATGCTCTCGTTGGCTGGCCCTCACTACATATTCGTCGCCAAACCCACTGGCTCCAGATCATCTATGTCTTTGCCTTATCTCAGCTCGCTGGTCACCATAGCAACACCCACCCGTAGCATGCGCTCCAGCAGGTATATTTCACTGGTCATCCCCCAAGCCAACACCTCCTTTGGCTGCCATTCCTTCCAGTTCTCTGCTGCCAATGACTGGAATGAATTGCAAAGATCATTGAAGCTGGAGACTACCATCTCCCTCAATAACTTTAAGCATCAGCTCTCAGAGCAGCTTACCGATCACTGCACCTGTACACAGCCCATCAGTAAATAGCCCACTCTACTACCTCATCCCCATATTGTTATTTTTGTTCATTTGCACCCCAGTATCTCTATTTGCACATCATCATGTGGCCATCTATCACTCCAGTGTTAATGCAAATGTTTTTATTATTTTGCCACTATGGCCTATTTATTGCCCTATCTTCCTAATCTTATCACATTTTCACACACTGTACATCGATTTTCTATTGTGTTATTGACTACGTTTGTTTATCCCATGTGTAACTCTGTGTTGTTGTTGTTTTTGTCGCACTGCTTTGCTTTGTCTTGGCCAGGTCGCAGTTGTAAATGAGAACTTGTTCTCAACTGGCCTACCTGGTTACATAAAGGTGAAAAAAAAAGGGATATTGAATCTATAGCGTCACTCTCTGAGTCCAGACTGAAGCCAAATTACAATTCTCCCCCATCTCATTGAAGTGTTCACTCGTTCTCAAGGATTTACAAGCAAAGGATAGGTGTGATACATAGGGTAGATACTCCATGGAGTGTGTGCAATTGTTCACTCCACCTCAAGTATTTACATGCATTGGATCATATGAGACATACGGTAGACACTCTACACCAGGTCTGTTCCTGGGGAGCTACCATCACTCCAACCCTCATCTAGCGAACCAAATAATTAGCTGGTTGAAAAGCTGATTCAGTTTGGTTACAACTGGGGTTGGAGTGAAAACCTACAGGAGGGTAGCTCTCCAGGATCAGGGTTGGACAGCCCTGCTCTACACCAATGCTTCTCAACCTGAGGTACTAGTTCCCCCAGGGGTTCCAGGTCTATCCACAGGGGTACTTGGAAGGCCTAATCATCAGTTATACATGAGAGGGAACTTCGGGCAAAGCAACATGTGATTGGGGGTACAGTAACCAAAACAGGTTGAGAACCACTGATCTACACCAGGAGAACAAATGTGTTGATATGCCCTTGAGCAAGGCACCTAATTGCTTCTGTACATTGCTCTGTATTTGAGGATCTGCTAAATGGCTTAAATGTAGAAGGGGACATAATCTCCTCAATATTGGAATTGGGCTTAAGTCCAGTCCACAGCTCCTCAATCTCTCTCCTCAGCTGCATCTCTCAGCTTCTAAAACGGGCCTACAGTGCCTTCACAAAGTATTCACACACCTTGACTTTTTCCAAATTTTGTTGTGTTACATAGTGGGATTAAAATGTATTACATTTTTTGGTCAACGATCTATACAAAATACTCTCTTTTTGCAGTATTACTTTAGTGCCTTCTTGCAAACAGGATGCATGTTATGTAATATTGTTATTCTGTACAGGCTTTCTTCCTTTCACTCTGTCATTTAGGTTAGTATTGTGGAGTAACTATAAGGTTGTTGATCCATCCTCAGTTTGCTCCTATCACAGCCATTAAACTCTGTAACTGTTTTAAAGTCACCATTGGCCTAAAGTCACCATGATGAAATCCCTGTGTCACGGACAGTGATGAGGGAACGAGGCGCAGAGCGTGAGGTCCGTGAAAGCATAGTTTATTGAACTGAGAATACAAAATAACAAACGTAATAATCCGAACCGTGAACTGGTGACTAGTGCTTAACAAAAGCACACAGACATACAAGTAATGATCCACACGCAGGTGGACGTGAAGTGAACATAAATAGAATCCCCAACTAGAGACAACACAAGACAGCTGCCTCTAATTGGGGAACTCAACACCAACCCTGTGAATGTCAGGACCTGACTGTGGCCATCCCAGAGACCTGGCCTCAGTCAGGCCCTTACACCCTGAGTGGTTTCCTTCCTCTCCGGCAACTGAGTTAGGAAGGAGGCCTGTATCTTTGTAGTGATCGGGTGTATTGATACTCAAATTGATATACCAATAGCTGCCCTTCTTTTCGAAGCGTTGGAAAACCTCCCTGATCTTTGTGGTTAAATCTGTCTTTGAAATTCACTGTTCAACTGAGGGACCATACAGATAATTGTATGTGTGGGGTACAGAGATGAGGTAGTCATTCAGACATTATGTTAAACACCACTATTGCACACAGAGTACATGCAACTTTTTATGTGACTTATTAAGCAAATTATTACTATTTAAGCTTCCATAACAAAGGGTTTGAATACTTATTGACTTAATAGTTTTCAGCTTTCATTTCTTATTAATTTAACAAAATAATTGTGTGTAGGGCAGTAAAAAAATAAAGCTATTTAAACAATTTTAAATTCAGGCTGTAACACAACAAAGTGTGGAAATATTGAAGTGATGTGAATACTTTGTGAAGGCACTGTACTCTACATCCCGTAACGTTACAAATAGAGATATTGAATAATGGAAACAAAACACAGCCTTGATCTGAGCACTGGCAAGTCAAATAGTGATATTGAATAATGGAAACAAAACACGGCCTTGATCTGAGCACTGGCAAGTTGGGGGATGCTGATACGAAGGCTTTGTAATAGTCTCTCTCTCTCTCTCTCTCTCCTTATCTCTTTCTTCCACTTTCTCTCTTGTATTAGACAGACTTCCCCCGTAGGTTGCCAGCATGGGAGCTGAGTCGGTAAAGAGAGGGTGAAACACCTCCCTCCCTCCCTCCCTCCCTCCCTCCCTCCCTCCCTCCCTCCCTCCCTCCCTCCCTCCCTCCCTCCCTCCATTTCTTTCTTTCTTCTCTGTCAGACTCCTGTTTTCTCACCAATCAATGATAATGACTGAGAAGGCCTTCTTCTGACAGTGGGAATTTACCCAAGTCTGCGTTGTTTTTTACTGTTCGGCTATTTCTGTCTCCATCGATCCTCGGCTGCAACGTATATTAAGTGGAACTTAATGCGGCAATCTGTGATTGGTACATCCATTAATATACACTTAATATATATAGCCAAATACAGTATATAGCCACTGATACTTGAAGGATATAACTTATAAATGCCTAACGAGCTTAGTGCAACTGTCTTACCCCATCAGAACCCAAAATATAAGCTTGTTCTACTGTAAACAATGTAATTATAACCAAACACTGTATAGCTTCAAAACATGGTTAAATCTATATGTTTGATCTCATGGATGGTCTGTCCTTGCATCGATAGCGCTGTCTATGAATTTGAGAGTGGTTGCATTTCTGTAGCCCCATCCCTCAGCTGTTTTTCGAATCCTGGATTGCTGCTTTGTTCCCTCAATGCCAGATTGAAGAAAAGAAATGCAATTGTATCCACTTTGAGGCTAGCCTCACATATTGCAGTATCAGCTGGTATTGAGTGGAGCGGAGAAGCAAAGTGTATGTCTTTGTCCGAAGAGACTACATATAGCTCGCATTCGATCTTATGGAAACAGTAACTATAAATAAACCTTCACAGAAACTAGAGAGAGAAAACCATTGGTGGATTTCATCTGAAAGAGAAGTCAATGAGTCACAGTAGGGACTGGCACACAAATCCCACCTTTTTCTTGCAAATGAGTCACACAATAAATACTTTGTGCATGCATTCTTTTGTTTTCAACATTAGACCAAGTCGGACACTTTCAATCATCTGTTTCGGAGCACATTCAAAGAGGTTTTCGTCAGGATTTTCTACAGTACCTGTCTTTTCCCTCTCCTCCTCTCCATTCCAACTCTTCCCCAGGTCTTTGCTGTAGAAGAAAATGGCTTTTCCCCGATGTTTTTCCAGTAGTGTGCGCCCGTCATAGATTTACAACCACAGGATTAGTGTAAAGCATTGACTGGAGGGAGTTTCCACCATGCAAGTGGTTCCAGTCAGTGTATAAATAAGGGTTAATAAATCCTTCCAGCCTCATTTCAGTCTAATGACACATTGTGTCGTTAGTATTTTCATAAATGCAATATAGCAACATTTTCAGTTGATTAGCATGGATAACCCAATCAAAGACACAACAGTTTAGGGATCTCGAACTGACAGCTCACCCGCTGAGACTGGCAGTGCCATGCAGGAAGATTAGATAAACGTTGGTAGCCATCTTTATTCATGACATGAATTATGAAGTATCAGACTAATAACGTAGGGCTAATTATGTTATGTAAAATTGGAAGCTGTTTCATGGCATGGAAGTAATGATTAAAGACAGCAAATAATTAAATAGAGTCGGTCAAGAGTTATACTGTACAAGGAGAGACAGATGGTATTTACAAATTAATTCCTCGCTATACAATGAACAGATTTCGTTTCCATCTTTGACAAAATATCATCCATTGACTATCTTTATTTTAATCAGTATGCTTGATAAATAAGAGTCAGACCTGGGTTAAAATACTATTTCAAATAACTTCAAATATCCGTGCTTGATTGAGCTTGCCTGACTGAAATGTAAACCCAGCCCATTTAGGCAGGCTAGAGCAAAGTATTTTTAATAGTATTTGAACTCAGGTCTGATTAGAGTATAATCTTTAAAGAATATAATTTTGTGATATCCGATTGGTAGTTACAGTCTTGTCCCAACTACTCGGGAGAGGCGAAGGTCGAAACACGACCCGACCCTGCCAAGCCGCACTGCTTCTTGACACACTGCTTGCTTATCCCGGAAGCCAGCCACACCAATGTGTCGGAGGAAACACTGTACGACTGGCTACCGTGTCAGCATGCAGGCACCCAGCCCACCACAGGAGTCGCTAGAGCGCGATGGGACAAGACATCCCAAACCCGGGTCTGTAGTGACGCCTCAAGCACTGCGATGCAGTGCCTTACACCGCTGTGCCACTCGAGAGGCAGAGTCAAATGGTTTTGTTGAAAAGTGGAGCATACAGTACTGCCAACATGAACTATAGATGAAAATGACTGTAAGCCTACTGGTCATAACTGCAGGAGATTATGACATAGCTGGCATTTACTGTAGTCAACTACTGCTCATCTCTGTCATGGCTGTGGTTGCCTACTTATGCACAGCAATTAAGAACAACTGGCATCACACTAGGTTGATCAATTTACTTTCAGCACATCGTTTGATGCTGTGTTAAATCGCCACTTGCTTGGTACTAAACATTCAATAAACAGTCTACAACAACCATGATGTCAGCGTGGAATCACCAAAAAGACTATTGTTAAAAATACAAGTTATTCCCCAAAGCGACTTGGAACCAGAAAAACTATTCTTATAAAGGCCGCAATCAAAAAGAAAAACATTAAGAAAGAAGATGCGAAGAGAAAAGTCGTCTAAACATCTTGGCCGGTTAAGACAACAATTACCCAGAGGCCATCTGTGTTCCTTCCTTCCCCCGGCCCGATGATGTGCCCCTGGGTTTATTGAAAAACAGGGCAACCCACATTTCTCCCATGCTGCACTGCTCTGCAGATTGCGCTGTCCTGTTCTCTCCCCCCTCTCTCTCTTTCTGACTCTCTCTCTTACTCTGTTAGATTCCCTCTCTCTATTTCTCTCCTCCTTTCACTCTCTCTCTTGCTTCCTCTCTATTGCCTCCCTCTCTTTTCTGCATGTTTACCCCCCCCCTCTCCCTCTCCCTCTCTCTCTCTCTCTCTCATGTTTACCCCCTCTCTCTCTCTCTCTCTCATGTTTACCCTCTCTCTCTCTCTCTCTCTCTCATGTTTACCCCCTCTCTCTCTCTTGCTTCCCTCTTCTCTTACTAGCTTATTATCTCTTGTGCACAACCCTCCCTCTCCCTCTCCTCTCTCTCTCTCTCTCTCTCTCTCTCTCTCTCTCTCTCTCTCTCTCTCTCTCTCTCTCTCTCTCTCTCTCTCTCTCTCTTTCTATCACACACACACACACACACAGCACTTCAAAGTGGGGCTCTCTACAGGCTGTTTCTCCCCTTGTGTATTCTGTGCAGGGCTGCAGATCAATGCACTACATTAAAGGTTACAAGTGGAGGCAAAACGCCACGTTCACGACCGGCGTGCATGACGCCCACTGTACTTCCTGTCACAGGAAGGGGTACGGCCAGGACCCAGTTGGCACGGCGATGTGAGATTGGCATTATGGGTATTATAGGGGCGTATCCCTCCTCAGGGGGAGGCAGGACGAGAGTAGGAGGAAATGGGGATTGTTTGAAGTGAGTTGATGGCGGCCATTTTGTAATTAGCTCATTGTTAATGGGTGTTGTGAAAGAGAAAGTGGGCAACATTGAAATACTTTGAAAGTTTATCTTTCCTTAATTTCTTCCTCGCTTCCTTGCACACTTACTCCTTTGAGGTTTAACATGTCAAATATGATTGGATAGGTGAAAGCAGGGTTTACAGATTCCACCGCATTGTTAGAGCATTGGGCCAGTAACCCAAAGGTCACTGATTTGAATATCCAAGCCGACAAGGTGAAAAAAACCTGTCGATGTGTCCTTGAGCAAGGCACTTAACCCTAATTTGCTCCAGGGGCGCCGTACTACTATGGCTGACCCTGTAGGTAGGCCGTCATTGTTAATAAGAATTAGTTCTTAACTGACTTGCCTCGTTAAATAAAGGTTAAATAAATAAAATAAAAGATGTTGTTCTTTCTTGTTAGATGACCTCAGCTGTATGCATGTGTGTACGTGCAAATGTGTATGTATGTGCATCCAGCTTTTTAACTGTTTAATTCATGAGGCTTTGGCAGCTCTCTCTCTCTCTCTCTCTCTCTCTCTCTCTCTCTCTCTCTCTCTCTCTCTCTATCTCTCTCCCTCTCTCTCTCTCTCTCTCTCTCGTACTGCATGTGTGTTTGAGTGTGTTTGTGTGTGTGTGTGTGTGTGTGTGTGTGCAAGT
The DNA here is from genome assembly GCA_023634145.1 of Thymallus thymallus. Classification (NCBI taxonomy): domain Eukaryota; kingdom Metazoa; phylum Chordata; class Actinopteri; order Salmoniformes; family Salmonidae; genus Thymallus; species Thymallus thymallus. The sequence goes on from CM042406.1 coordinate 3,834,003, forward strand.
ACGTGTGTGTCTGAGTGAGTTTGTGTGTGTTTGTGTGCATGCGTGTGCTTATGTGTGTGTCTGTGTATTCAGAGCCCCAGGTGAGGCTCCTCTGCCCTATAATAAATCAGGCTAGCACTTTCGACAAACGCTGGCCTCTGCCTATTAGACCAGGGGATTTACTAGAAAGAGCCATGGAAGTGAATACATAAATAAAAATATAAACTAGTAGCAAGAACCGGCTACAGACAAACACACACACACACACACACACACACACACACACACACACACACACACACACACACACACACACACACACACACACACACACACACACACACACACACACACACACAGATTAAACTTGGGAGGTGTTTGTGTGTGTTTGTGTGTGCGCACCTTCGTGTGTGTGTCTGCATGTATAACAGTGCGAGTCTAATAACATTGAGTATAATTGGACATCGTGACCAGGCTCTTCTGCCTGACACATCCCGTCCACCACGGCCCTTTGGCCAATTAGCCTAGCTGCCCCTCAGCCCGTGTTCCCCCGTGAGCCCCCTTGCGAACAAATCAAATCAACCTCCCTCGCAAATGAGAAGACCGGCCAGAGTCTCACTCCTCCACTCCCTCCATCCCTGTCAAAGCCTCCTCTCCAGGCTTTCTTTATTTATTCAAAGGAGTCCCTCGTTCAAAGGAGTGTATTCGGGGATTCAATTAGAGAATAGCAGAGAGAGATGCGCCGTCCGCCTGTTTGGCTTTTTCCCTTTGTGTGTAATTGGAGAAGCTTTCTCTCTCTTTCTCTCTTTCAGTAATAGAGAGCTTGGATTACCCACTCAGCTCTCTGACCACTCTCTCTCTCTCCTTCTTCTCCCAACTTTCTCCTCTCTCGCTTTTTTTCCCCCATTCTCTCTCACTCTCTCTCTCATTCTCTCTCTCTCTCTCTCTCTTTCAGTAATAGAGAGAGAGAGCGAGAGAGAGAGAATGAAAGAGCGAGGGAGTGAGAGAGAATGAGAAAGAAAGCGAGAGAGGAGGAAGTTGGGAGAGAGAGAGTGATCAGAGAGCTGAGTGGGTAATCGATGAGTCCCTGGTCAACCATGGGTGAAGAGGATATACACTAACATCAATGAGCGCACACACACACACACACACACAACGTTCCGCTCACACACAAGAAACTTGACTTTCATCATCTAACATGGTTTACAAGGACAGCAAATGTGGTATCATGATATGAAAATACCACCTGGAAACTTCCTGGTAGAATAGAATAACAGAATATGTTGCACAAACAACCAACACTTTTGTAATCTTCCGCAATCATTTGCCATGGATATACAGTGTCTCCTTTTTGTTTTCTCATTTTAATTAAGAATGCGTTAGCCTCCAGTCTGAGTTGAATGCCATTACGGATGAAAGTGTGCTCCTTGTTGTGGTGGTGGTTGTCGTTTCCTTTGACTCCATCTTTGATTACCTCTGTGGGATGGGGTTTGGGGCCGCAGCTTTCCACAGTAATTAAGCTGTCAATCAAAAGCAAGGCCTTCTAGGTAAAAACGGCGAGTCGAACTGAAACTTTTCCGAACACGTGGCCAGGAGATATGAACAACTGCTCGTTGCTTCCGCCACAATATCTGGCCTAGTTTTATTTTAAGAGGTTTCTTCTTTCCTCTTTCACATTTTTTTAAAAATGGCCTCATAACATGGCCTTAGAGAAAACTCAGTCACTCTTTCGCTATTCATAATTTTGTAAATACTCCCAGTCAAGGCACTTAACCCTAATTTGCTCCAGGGGCTGACCCTGTAGGTAGGCCATCATTGTAAATAAGAATTTATTCTTAACTGACTTGCCTAGTTAAATAAAGGTTAAATAAATAAAAATAACATAGCTATGTGTATTTGGACACCGGGTCCCACAACACCTTGGGGATTCTTTACCTGGTTTGACGTACTGTACATTGTACAACATAGCAGCTTTTAAGCACGTTTTGTTTTCTACTGTATTATAAAAAAATCAACTAAGAAGGTGTGTGTGATCTAGAGGAATTCCTTCTTATAATGTGAGTATCGACTGGGAGTTTATCATAAAAGGAGGAAAGTGAGGAAAGTGTTTTGGGAAGTGATGAAATGTAAAATACAACAGTATTTCGAGTGTGATACAGCATATTCTTGGAAGCAATTTGTACACTTTGGTATTCAAGTACATCACCTGAGTAGCAAGTAGAAGTTTATTTTTTATGGAAATACAAGTTTTTCTCTCTCCCTGTTCAGGTGATGTTTCAGGCCATTCGGGGATCGGGCTATGAAGGGGACATTGCCATCGATGATGTCTCAGTCACCAAAGGGAAATGCAAGCAAGAGAACTCTGTCTCCAACACAGGTACTGTATGTATGTCACAATGTCACTGTAGGGGGAAGAATACCAAGACGCTGGTCTTGGGTCCGTTTGCATTTCATTTACTCTTAGTCATTTAGCAGACACTCTTATCCAGAGCAACTTACAGTAGAGTGCTTACATTTTCATACTTGTCCCCCCCCCCTTTTTTTCCTCATACTTGTCCCCTTTGGGAATCGAACTCACACCCCTGCTGTTGCAAGCAGCATGCTCTACCAACTGAGCCACATGGGACATTTCCCGCTAATGGTTAGGATTGGAGGAGGGGAAGCTGATCCTAGCTCTGTACCCAGGGGAAACACCCCTGAGCATTATTGTTCTGTAGGTACACTATATATACAAAGTATATACTTTACTGAAGAGCTCAGTGACTTTCAACGTGGGACCGTCATAGGATGCCACCTTTCCAACAAGTCAGATCGTAACATTTCTGCCCTGCTAGAGTTGCCTCGGTCAACTGTAAGTGCTGTTATTGTGAAGTGGAAACGTCTAGGAGCAACAACAGCTCAGCCGCGAAGTGGTCTGCCACACAGAATGGGAACGCCGAGTGCTGAAGCGGTTGCAACACTCACTACTGAGTTTTAAACTGCCTCTGGAAGCAACTTCAGGACAACAACTGTTAGTCGGGAGCTTTGTGAAATGGGTATCCTTAGCCGAGCAGCCTTAGATCGCCATGCACAATGCGTCGGCTGGAGTGGTATAAAGCTCGCCGCCGTTGGACTCTGGAGCATTGGAAACGTGTTCTCTGGAGTGATGAATCATGCTTCACCATCTGGCAGTCTGACGGACAAATCTGGGTTTGGCGGATGCCAAAAGAACGCCACATGCCCGAACTGTAAAGTTTGGTGGAGGAGGAATATTTGTCTGGGGCTGTTTTTCATGATCCGGGCTAGGTCCCTTAGTTCCAGTAAAGGGACATTTTAATGCTACAGCATACAATGACATTCTAGATTCTTTGCTTCCAAATTTGTGGCAACAGTTTGGGGAAGGCCCTTTCTTTTTTCAGCATAACAATGCCCCCATGCACAAAGCGAGGTCCACACATAAATGGTTTCTCAAGATCATTGTGGAAGAACTTGACTGGCCTGCACAGAGCCCTGACCTCAACCCCATCAAACACCTTTGGGAAGAATTGGAACGCCAACTGCGAGCCGGGCCTAATTGCCCAACATCAGTGCCCAACCTCACTAATGGTCTTGTGGCTGATTGGAAGCAAGTCCCCACAGCAATGTTCCAACATCTAGTGGAAATCCTTCACAGAAGAGTGGAGGCTGTTGTAGCAGCAAAGGGGGGACCAACTCCATATTAATGCACATGATTTTGGAATGAGATGTTCGACGAGCAGGTTTCCACATATTTTTGGTCATGTAGTGTATGTGGCCATCATCAGAGATCTAAAACTGGGTAGTAAGGTCAAGAGTGGATTCTATGCCATTCCATCAGAATCTGTCTATCAATCTTACCAACTCACTGTAGGCAGATGCAGTCTCACTACAATACAAACCAGAGATAGTATAGAAAGAAACAGTACAGTGTCACCCAGACATTGAAGAGAGCTTGCCTGTTTTCCAAACTATAGCTTTCAACCCTCTAAACTATACTGTATCGTTACTTTAAATATTTAATTTGCAATACATAAAACACTTGCTGCAACAGGTGGATCATTTTCATAGTTTTAAAAAGATTTTGGGAAACCACAGACAGCAGAGATAGAGAGAGAAATAGAAGGGGCAAACATGCAGTGAATGAAGCAGAGAAGAACAGCTGAACTAGAGAGCAGAGACCCTAATTATGAAAACGGGTGGCAGAATGGTAGTAATGAGAAAGAGAGAGGTTCAGGAAGAGGAAGTGAGGAGACAGGGTGGCAGAAAACAGGTGACACAATGATAGTAATGAGAGAGAGAGAGAATTGAGATTAAGAAAGAGAGAGAAAGACAGAGAGAAAGAGAGAGAGAAAGACAGAGAAAGACAGAGAGAAAGAGAGAGAGAAAGATATAGATAGAGAGAGAAAGAAAGAGAGAGGGAGAGAAAGAGAGAGAGAAAGAGAGAGAGAAAGAGAGAGAGAAAGACAGAGAGAAAGACAGACAGAAAGAAAGACAGAAAGAAAGACAGAGAGAAAGACAGAGAGAAAGAGAGAGAAACAATGAAACAGAGAGAGAAGAGGACAGAGAACAGCGAGAGCTGTTGCCAGTGCAGGGGCTGTGGAGGCAGCTGGACCCCCTTCCTCTCCCTCCACTCCACCAGTGCAGGGGCTGTGGAGGCAGCTGGACTCCCTTCCTCTCCCTCCACTCCAACAGTGCAGGGGCTGTGGAGGCAGCTGGACTCCCTTCCTCTCCCTCCACTCCAACAGTGCAGGGGCTGTGGAGGCAGCTGGACTCCCTTCCTCTCCCTCCACTCCAACAGTGCAGGGGCTGTGGAGGCAGCTGGACTCCCTTCCTCTCCCTCCACTCTAACAGTGCAGGGGCTGTGGAGGCAGCTGGACTCCCTTCCTCTCCCTCCACTCCACCAGTGCAGGGACTGTGGAGGCAGCTGGACTCGCTTCCTCTCCCTCCACTCCACCAATGCAGGGGCTGTGGAGGCAGCTGGACTCCCTTCCTCTCCCTCCACTCCACCAGTGCAGGGACTGTGGAGGCAGCTGGACTCGCTTCCTCTCCCTCCACTCCACCAATGCAGGGGCTGTGGAGGCAGCTGGACTCCCTTCCTCTCCCTCCACTCCACCAGTGCAGGGACTGTGGAGGCAGCTGGACTCACTTTCCTCTCCCTCCACTCCAACAGTGCAGGGGCTGTGGAGGCAGCTGGACTCCCTTCCTCTCCCTCCACTCTAACAGTGCAGGGGCTGTGGAGGCAGCTGGACTCCCTTTCCTCTCCCTCCACTCCACCAGTGCAGGGGCTGTGGAGGCAGCTGGACTCCCTTCCTCTCCCTCCACTCCCCCAGCCTCTCCTCCTTTTTTCCTCTCACCATTCCTCTCCTACCCCTTTGTCACTCCCCATCGCCCAACATGGGCAGGGGGCAAAAGGACGCATTGGCATTATGAGGTGGAAGGGTTGGGGCTCACCACACCCCCCTGAGCTCTGAGCTGGCACCGTATTTTCACTGTAAACCGTGGGCACTGGGCACAGATACAGCAATGCAGGGCTGGGTGCCAGGATCTATGAGAGAAGCACTTCCCAGGCATCTGTCTAGGTCGATGGCCTCCTGTCCTGGACTCCTGACCCACCGGCCACTGTGATAAAGTGACCAGACTCCACATTTCTCTGTCCCGGCAAATTATACACTGACAGCAGGCTGGAGGCTGCAGTCTGCACCCTAAATACACAGTGACACTGAGCAGAGCCTGTAATTAAATTCTTCCTTGTGGCTTTTTCACAGCGTCGGCCAATTTGCCCGGCAAACGGAAAATGCTTTGACACCTTACACGCACCATGGTTAGATAGGGTGGTTTAAACTGCCATCCTGTTACTGTGTGAATTGTAAATGAAACACTGGCACTTTTTAAGTGTGCCTTGTCACCGAGCATGGTCTGTAGTGTTCTGGCGTACACTCGATGCACTGTGACTTTAAATACAGTGTTTAATAAGACAAGGACATTTAGACCCCAAACTGGGTTTTCATCAACACAAAATACTGACCACTCACAAACATTCTCTACCACATCGCAAGATCGAAAGCTCTTGACCTTCATTCACTCATGCTGACACTGCTACCCACACCAGTGTCCATGCAGTGGCTCCATACATCACTGACCATAGCACTGCTCATAATTGAAAGAGCTCTTCATCGCCGATGTTGGACAGACACAATTGAACAACTCCACACGATGGCTTCTATTGACAATTACTTACCTCTAAGTGAGAAAGCTCTCACTGTCAATGTATCATTGTGGCTGTTGACCACCACTGACAACAGTGATTGAATAAAGCCGTCACTAATCTGATTTGTAGCTCCCCCTGACATGCATTCTGGGAAATATTGCAGCAGACAGTCAGTTTGTAGAGCCCCACTCCTCTTTATATTTTTTCTTACCCACTGATAGAAAACCATACACTTTGTGTTTGTAAATTAATAGGGATCTTAGGATATTGTAAATGATTAAAGATAAAGCCACTATCGTAATGCAGGGATCAAGATAAACATACTACTCATGTTCCTGCGTTAATATTTTCAACAGTTATGGGAGTGGCCTACTTTTTTGTGGGAGTGTACCCCTGTAATTCCAAACGGCAGGCACCTGCACTCCCCCATAGATCAAATTGGGAGGTACTATAACTTTGGCAAGGCAAGAGTCCTCCAAAACATTACAAACCTCTGTTCGTTCTTACCAAAAGCAACAGGCCAAGATAATCAACTCCCCTACCGACACCTCATCCCTTTCTGCTCACTTTCCCCCCGAAAATGGCCGCAGAAACAAAACGAGGCCAAACAAATCAGGAGACGTTGGTGGGTCGGTAAATAATTAACGAGAAAAACCCCTCTGCCTCCGCCCCAAAAAACCCCTCATCTGAGAAAGCAGCGAAAGCAACGAAAGAGCCGAGAGCTAGCGGGGATCCTAATGTAATACAGTGAATTATTGATGGAGGGTGTAAACAGGAAGCCAGGCTACGCTAGCCTGTGGGGCCGATGCGGCGCTGCACAAGACAGCTATATGAGACAGATGGGTAATTATTGGTTAGAGTAGATTGGGTAGAGGAAAGATCCAGCCCGCACACCTGGGTCACCTCGATGTATTAGCAGACACCTGGGTCACCTCGATGTATTAGCAGACACCTGGGTCACCTCGATGTATTAGCAGACACCTGGGTCACCTCGATGTATTAGCAGACACCTGGGTCACCTCGATGTATTAGCAGACTCCTGGGTCACCTCGATGTATTAGCAGACACCTGGGTCACCTCGATGTATTAGCAGACACCTGGGTCACCTCGATGTATTAGCAGACACCTGGGTCACCTCGATGTATTAGCAGACGCCTGGGTCACCTCGATGTATTAGCAGACGCCTGGGTCACCTCGATGTATTAGCAGACACCTGGGTCACCTCGATGTATTAGCAGACACCTGGGTCACCTCGATGTATTAGCAGACACCTGGGTCACCTCGATGTATTAGCAGACACCTGGGTCACCTCGATGTATTAGCAGACACCTGGGTCACCTCGATGTATTAGCAGACGCCTGGGTCACCTCGATGTATTAGCAGACACCTGGGTCACCTCGATGTATTAGCAGACACCTGGGTCACCTCGATGTATTAGCAGACACCTGGGTCACCTCGATGTATTAGCAGACACCTGGGTCACCTCGATGTATTAGCAGACACCTGGGTCACCTCGATGTATTAGCAGACACCTGGGTCACCTCGATGTATTAGCAGACACCTGGGTCACCTCGATGTATTAGCAGACACCTGGGTCACCTCGATGTATTAGCAGACACCTGGGTCACCTCGATGTATTAGCAGACACCTGGGTCACCTCGATGTATTAGCAGACACCTGGGTCACCTCGATGTATTAGCAGACGCCTGGGTCACCTCGATGTATTAGCAGACACCTGGGTCACCTCGATGTATTAGCAGACACCTGGGTCACCTCGATGTATTAGCAGACACCTGGGTCACCTCGATGTATTAGCAGACGCCTCGTTTTTTGTCCAGAAACTGGCCTATATTGTTTGCCCCATATCCATTAGTATTAACCTGTAATAACCAACTGGTTTATGCAGTTGTAATTCTACAAGGTTTAATTACAAGACTAGCGATGAGGCAGCCAGAGTGATAGTTGTGTTATAGCATAGAACATTTCAAACCAGACATAACCGGTTATATCAATGGTGCCATTGATGAAAGTCACTAATGGCTGAAATAAAGAGTCAGACACGTTGTTCATAAATGTATGATTGTATGTTTGCTGTCTGTGTGTGTGTGTGTGTGTTTGTGTGTGTCTGTGCATGTGTATATGTGTACATGCAAGCATAAATCTGTATGTTACTGTGCCAGAGAGTGTGCATCATGTGAGCGGCCCACTCTCCCAGGAGTTTTTGCTAGCAAGTGTACACCCAGCTGTATTACCCAGCTGTATTACCAAGCTGTATTACCCAGCTCATACATCACGTCTGCATTCTAAATGGTACCCTAATCCCTATATAGTGGACTAATTTTGACCAGGTCACGTATGGATCTTGTATTAGCTCTTGTCGAAAGTAGTGCACTATGTAGGGAATAGGGTTCCATTTGGGACGCAGCCCACCTGTCCCTCACACACCCCATCTCTCCCCAACACACACACACACACACACACACACATACAAACATGCGCACACACACCCTGTTTCCCCCAACACACATCACACGCACGTATAAACACGCTCACATACACAGACACCCTCTAACACACACACACACACACATCAATGGGCTAGCTGTCTGAGGGCGTGTAGCACAGGGGACTGTGGGACTGTGTGGCTCTCCTAAAATGAATGATGATTGCCTCTGACATGTTGTGTTCAACTAACTCCACATTCATACATCATAGGAATGACTGGAACCTGGCTCAGGGGCTGAAGTGTGTGTGTGTGTGTGGGTGTGTGTGTGTGGGTGTGTGTGAGCGAGACAGACAGACAGACAGAGAGAGTGTGTGTGTATAACAGAATGTGTGTGTGCCTGTGCCTGCCTGACTGCGTAAGTGTGTGTGTGCCTATGTGTGTCTGCGTGTGTGCACATTTCCATGCATGTGTACGTGTCTGAGTTCGACGGGGGAATTATTGCTCTGGACGCCGTTCACTGATTTCCTCCCTCCTTTCTTCCACTCCTCTCCACTCCCCTTCTTCTGATGCTGTAAGGGGTGGCTTTCAATACTGTAAAGGGATGCTTTCGATACTGGCTGGATCCCACGTCGGCAATAACTCATGATTGAAGTCCCCTCCTGTTTTATCTCCAGACACCCTGGTTCTCTGTCCCCTTGATCACCCTGGGTGGGATGCAACACTTCCAGATCCCTGGTGGTCCCACACTGATATGCACATGATAGAGCGTAGTGCACAGCACAGTACAATGACGTGCTTACCTGCAATCTCTCCTGACAAAAAAAGTATTCAATAGAAATATAGTTATAAAACACAATATGAGAACAATAGAGCACAGCATGCAGGTAAAAAGAAAGACAAATACAGTATTCAATTGTTCCCAATATAACGACACGCTCCGATTTACTGGAGTCGACTTTGCAGACTTGGGATCAAATACATGCTTATTAAGTATTTGTATTTTAACTACTTATTTTCTGTGTATTTGAGTATTTTCAAATAATATGGCCGAATCAACTACTTCTATTGTCAAATAATTTCCTATAAATACTATTTGAAACTATTTTCATATACTTGTTTCCAAATACATTACAAATACCCCTAGGACCAAACATACCTCTGTTCAAATGCATGGAGTATTTAAATATCTGTATTTGAAAATATTACATTTGTATTTGAGTATTATCAAATACATTCCAATTCTTTCCAAATGTATTTCCGAATACATTCACATTTTTAACTACTTGTAAAAACCTTCTAAATACTTACTTCGAAATGTATTTGAAAGTAATTGAAATACAATAAATAGTATTGGGTCTTGGGCCGCCTCCCATATCTCTGGTAGTCAGTTTAGTGTGGGTTCTTGGATGGCTCAGCAGTGCAAGTTGAAGTTGAAGCCCAGACACTGGAACATGGAGGACATATACTGTAAGTGTTTCTGTTTTACTGCACCCTCCCTGCCACAACAGTTCCAAGCTGTTGCATTTAACAGGATTCAACTAACTGTGAGTAGGAGTGCTGATCTAGGCTCAGGTCCTCCTGCTCCTTGTGTCCAGTCCACATTGATCTAAAACTGATCCTAGAATAAGCACTCCTATTCAAAGAACCTTGATAATATACAGCCACAGATCATTTATCTATCGCCAACCCCCAACCAAGCTTTCTGTGCTTCGCCCCCTTCAAAGGTCCTTGAGAGAGAAATCCAGGCCAGCCCCTGTGCCAGGCACTTTACTTGTTCTCGATGGGAGAGGACGGGAGGAATAAAAAGCTTAATTATGAATACATTGATTTTCTGCCAGCGAGAGAATCCCCCTAATATAAATGTATATTGATTTCTTAAATACAATACCTGCCTTACTCTTTATTTATGAAACTCATTCCGCAGACAGCTTGCATGCGTAATGCGCTGTTGACTTTGTGTAAGTGCAGTGTGTGTGTGGGTTGAGGGGTGTTTGTGTATGCTATTAGTGTGTGTGTGGGCTCATCTGTGTTTGCATGCACTTCGACTAAAGGAGAGGGAGGGTTGCAGATGTCTCATGTACAGGTGCTTTGTGATATTGACTCATATGAGGACAAGAAAACACAGTGGCCGTGTCCGAATACCCATACTAGCGTATTACTTGAACATACTTGAACTGCATACTATTTATTCATCGTCACATACTATTTAGAACATACCGTTTAGTAAAAAGTATACAGTATGCCACGGCCACAACGCAGTAGCGGCTCCTGAATGGCTGAGTATGTGGGGGGGGTAGAGTGCGGGTGGATTTTTCCAAATTCAACAGACATGCATGCATTAACCAGCCTGATAACAGCTCATTTCCAATTTGATTAATTAATCTAAACTCTGAATAGAATAGGAATGGAGGTACTGTATATGCCTACTCAGTCTGCAGGCAGATTATCACATTCAACCTATACCGTAGTAGATCATATAGCCCATCTATACCTACTCATTCAAGGGATTCCTTTATTTGTACTATTTTCTACAGTGTAGAATAATAGTGAAGACATCAAAACAATGAAATAACACATATGGAATCATGTAGTAAGCAAAAAAGTGTTAAACAAATCAAAATATATTCATATTGATGACAGCTTTTCCAACTGTCTTGAAGGAGTTCCCACATATGCTGAGCACTTGTTTGCTGCTTTTCTTTCACTCTGCAGTCCCAACTCATCCCAAACCATCTCAATTTGGTTGAGGTTGGGTGATTGTGGAGGCCAGGTCATCTGATGCAGCACTCCATCACTCTCCTTTATGGTAAAATAGCCCTTACACAGCCTGCAGGTGTGTTGGTTCATTGTCCTACTGAAAAACAAACTATAGTCCCATTAACCACATGGGATGGCGTATCGCTGCAGAATGCTGTGCACAAAAAAACATGGACAGTCAGGTGTATCGCATATTCAGAACCTCTGGAAAGGAACATTGTAAACTAAAGCACTGATCATTGGGAACGCGATCAGAATGACTGTTAAGGCTTGATACATAATTCAATAATTGAATAGGTAGCCTAGCCTACAAAACTAAAACAATCCATATGTTCAAATCAAAAGGCCTGATTAACATTACATCAATAGACCAGCCACATACCGAGTCCTCGGTGCTGACACATTCAGTTAAGGAGAACAAAAACTACTTAACCTACACTTACTTGAACACCACTGCAGAAGTTTTGGACATCTTCCCAATTAAGTTGTCTAGTTTTGTTATGGCTACTTGAACAGAACTAGGGCCTACAGTATCACTAACAGCCCACCTCTTCCAATGCATTGTGGGAAAGTGTGCAACAAATTCTACTAGATGAAGAGCCAAAATGAGTATGACATCCTGGCATTTAAACCATACTCGATTTTCGAAATGTTGCATACTATTAAATATTATATTTTCGCATACTGAGAATGCATCATGCATGATTGTGCTGTTAGCCACTATTCATTGATTTTACTATAGATAGATAGATAGATAGATAGACTGGGTAAATGAACAGGTAAGTGAACATTTTGCATGGTTAAATTAGCTGTACAGTTAGGTATACAGTTATATTTACAGATAAGTGAATACTTGCGTGGTTACACAAACTGTACAGGTAAATGACAGGAAGAGATACTTTAATAGCTAAATGTGTGTATGATATCATTTGGGGTAATAATAGTAATTCCCTTAAAATACAGTCCATAGTGCGCAGGGTTTAATTACAGACAACTGCACGTATTGCACATTCGATATACTAAAAGCAATGAGAAAAGGTGCAACTGGCAGGATACTAATATGCATTCCTGAGTGAATGCCTACGTAAGTTAAGTCCAATAATTACTTACAATATTGCATGTGATATGATATAACAACTGTACATGAGTATGTATATACAGACCTGTATGAATAAATAAATAGGTCCTGAGTGGATGAGTGCTGACGGACCAGAGTTACTCACGGATGGATGCATAATTGTTAAACTAGGTCCTAGCACCCCAACAGTTCCAGATCTAGCAGTTTGGCCAGGATCCGTCTCTCCACCACCTCCTCTAGAGTGTCAAGGCTCATCCCCAGGACAGAGCTAGCCTTCCTGATCAGCTTATTTACCCGAGAAGCATCCCCGGCTTTGATGTTTGCTCCCCAGCACACCAATGCAAAAAAGATGGCACTGGCCACCACAGACTGGTAGAAGGTATGCAGTAGTTTACTGCACACGTTGAAGGACCTGAGCCTCCTCAGAAAGTAGAGTCGGCTCTGGCCCTTTTTGTACAGGGGCCCCGGTGTTACCGGCCCATTCCAGCCTGTTGTCCATATGGACTCCCAGGAACTTGTATGACCCAAATTCTACAGCTGTTAAAGCCAAAATGAGTATGACATCTGGGCATTTAAATTTTACTAGATTTTCGATATGTCAAATACTATTCAACTTTCTTTTTTCGCATACTCAAAAGGCTTACTATTTAAGACACAAGTATGGGTATTCGGACATGGCCAGTGACATTACATACATTTAAATGAAAACACAGTACATCAACTGTCTTATGAGCTTCAACACGCAATCTATTCTTTGATTCGGCTCGTTTTAGAGATCTTCATGTCGAACAAGAGGCGAGAGGCGAGCAGTTTGATGATGACATCAATGGGCAACTCGTCTCTCAGATGCTATCGCAAAGCACTTATGACACACATCAAATCTCCATTGTGAACCCGGCCTCTGAAGTGATAAAATGCATTACTCTCCTTATGCCATTCTCAGGAATTTAGTGCCATATCCCTCCACTCTTTCTTTCTTCATATGATCTTGGGATTGAGTTGCAGTATCTCACAAGGCTTTACTGTACAGTTCACCCGTACATTTTTTAAATATGGGTTACTAGACTAGATGAATGTATTGTACATTAACTAAATGCCAAGAGGTTTCAACTTTTCAACTCTTTATAATCAATGTGACTTGAGGGTTGTGGCCAATAGCCTATTGAGCTCAGACCATTCATTTTGTTCTATTTGTGTTTTCCACAGTTCTGATTGGAGGAGCCCCAGGTCTGCGCTCGCTCCCATTGGCCGCCTCACTGACCTTCGCCCTCTGCTCATATCTACTGCTGCTCTACAGATGATGAGCACAACGCACAGTGTCCCCTGTCTGCCGAGACTCACGCTCTCTTCTCTTCTTCTCCCTCGCTACCTCTCCCCACTCCCCTCCCCTCCTCCTTTCACCTTCTCCATCCACCTTTTAGTTTTCATCTCCACCCCTGTTTTCGATGACAATCCATGCTTCACTTCTCCCATTCCACCCTGGCTATGCTTGTAACTCTTTGTAACTGATTGTCAGTTGATTGATTCTCTCTCTCTCTCTCTCTCTCTCTCTATCATTCTCCTTTTCCACACTCACACCTTTACAGTCGTATGCTGCTGTGTTTTCCAGCCATTCTCTATTTGAATCAATCACACTATTTTTGACTGAGGCAAAGTCACAAACTCAATGACCTGACCTTTGACACCCAATATCACTCAATCCAACCCCTCACAGCAGACACGCTTCATTCTTCTATTCACTCACACACTCTTCCCTCACCCCCCTTTACTCTTTCCAACCCCCCACCCCTGGCGACTACCCGTATCCCTGACACACCAAAGTGTCGGACACTCTACCAAAGATGATGAAGAACCTGAGGGAAAAAGGGAAATGATGGGTGGGGGGAGGGGCTGAGAATAATAGGATGACAAGGGAAGGGGGTTTTCCCCTTATTGAACCCTCCCCCTCGCCTTCTTGGGTTGGGCGCCAGGAAGTTGTCGATCACGACAGCAGACTGAGTGACTGACAGACTAAGGAAACTAGGAAGGAAGGAAGGAAGGAAGGAAGGAAGGAAGGAAGGAAGGAAGGAAGGAAGGAAGGAAGGAAGGAAGGAAGCAGAGAAGGAGTTCCCACTTGCCTCTCCTCTACCGGTCGTGGCCGTAGATGACATGCGTTGGATTGTACGTGTACATTTCTCTATATATGATATAATACAAAAGTTTAAATAAATAAAAAAATCTGAAAAACACTCATGGATATGAGCGACGTTACAGGCTACGACAAAGCGAAACTACAGAAGCACAAATTTATACAATTGACTCCCTTTTATTTGGGGTTTTCCTCTGTGTGTTGTTAATGCATGTCGCCCCAATCAAACTTATGGTACACTTTGTGTTCTTAGGGTTTTTTGGGGTGCGGATGTGAAAAAAAGTCCAAGGACTGCTGGAGGGAGTGTTGACATTTATGTGGAAGAGATGTGTGTGGATGTGTTGGTTGGTACCTATGACACCCTTCACCTATAGTCCACTTGAGCACTGGTGGCAGGGATGGGCCAGTCACCTCCGTTATGCCCACCACCCCCCTCTCCACCCACAAAACGACTTGACAGAGACTATGACTAGCCTCCCCCACTCACTCACTTACTCACCCTAGCCAGCCACATCCCCTATCTGAAAAGTCCAGCCAATAACAGCATCTCTCGGACTTCCTGCGGTCTATGGACAAAGGACTTCCTGCTTCCTGTACAAGGAGAAAGTGACTGGAATAAATTACGACAACTACATCGATATGCATCATTTAAATGAGGCTCAGATGTAGTATATTGGGGGCAGGGAGTCGAAATCTAAGTGCATGAACAGGGTAAGGTGGTGTGGGGGGGCAGATCCGATAGATGGATTCTATTTCACGGGTTTCCGATGATGAATGTCATGTATACGATTCTAGAGAAACAACTTAATCAACTGAAAATCAACAACATTTGGAAGGCAGCAGGTCCGATTTCCTACTGCAATTGTATCAGCCGATCACGGTTGAATGTCTTCAATGTGACCATAGTTTATTTAAGATATTACAGTATGATTGTGTTTCTGTGTGGAGTAATACTCATTCACTATCAGCTCACATAGCTAGCCTGAGCACATTGTGATTGATCAAAGTCTACATCCTCCAAACGTACCTGTTCGCCCAATCAAGGTGGGGATTCTAATGAGCTCCAAGCACATTGTTACACAACGGCACGGATTCAATCCAATCGTAGATTCTTGACAATGCAGCCTTTAAAGGCAATGTTCACATTCACAGTAAATGCTTCAGATGTTTGTTCAATCAGAAATCACCTTTTAAAGCTGCATTGTCGACCATGCAAGATTGGATTGAATCCCAGCTAAAGTAATTGGTCACAATCTAAGAACGAAACAACACACTAACCTAACTGATGATGCAGAACACATATAATTGGCTTGTTTTTCCTCTCAAGATTAGTTTCCAAAAGTCCCCTGAATCCTAAACCGCAACATCCTACCCCTAGGCACTTGTAGATCTGAGAGGTTTGGATAGGTGTAAGCACGATGGTGGGCGTTCCATCTTACCATCTGATACGCCAGGTGGAATTGTTGCTATATTTCTTATACCTGTCCAATCATTTCATATACACACAGTGCATGGGAGGAGGGACTAAGGGTTGATTTGGTATTCAGGGATACTGTTACATCAGTCTTCTCCAAATAAGTGTTGTATTTTTACTGCATGAGGCTTTTTTTATTGTATCGGTCGGCGATATTACTTAATTCAGCTCTCACCTTCAGCTTAAAGTTCTTAACAAGGGAGCCTTGTTCATATACATATGCAGAACATGGACATCAAACTGTGTGCCTCTAAGACTTGCTTCCATAATCTTTTTAAATTAAAGCAGTTGGTCAAAATTGGGTGTGAACACTCGATTTCAGATGTCAAGCTGTCTTTTTGGTGTCTCTCATAGTCACATTTTATCGGCTGCTTAGGTCCATACTGCACTCCAAGCTCATGAGAAGCATTGTTTTATTAAATGTATGTCGATGTGATCTGGGATCCATCTTGTGGCCCTACCCTCACACTTGCTTGTACACTTGGCTTGCTCAATTTAACTGTAACACCCATATATGTATGTAACAACAGCTCACGTCTTAGTGTAGATGCATCACAGGTCATGTCTTGAGCCAACATGTCACAGGGGGTCTGGTATCTTATCTCAGCTCTGTGTCAAATGTGGTGTTCATGTGCTACTCACAACCAAGAAACTCTGAAATATCCAACACGGAAACTTGGGGTAGAAGAGTGCTTTATTTATCACTTGGAAGCTTTGGACATCTGAACCTTAGAGTTATGATGTGTGGGCGATTTAGGGCTATTTTTATGTTCCAAGTTTCTTTCAGAGTTAACTATAATTCTGGTAACACATGAGAGTGCAAGTGGTCTAAGACACTGCATCTCAGTGCTAGAGGTGTCACTACAGACAACCTGGTTAAAATCTAGACTGTATCAAAAACTGGTCCCATAGGACGGCGCCCAATTGGCCCAGCGTCGTCCGAGTTTGGCCGGTGTAGGCCGTCATTGTAAATAAGGATTTGTTCTTAATTGACTTGCCTAGTTAAATAAAGGTTAAATAAAAAAAATATGAATAAAGAGCCGACTACCCATCTCCCACCTCCTTTATCCAGTGAGCTGTGCATTTCGTAAGGCTTTTTGGCAAAGCGCCGACCATTTGCTAACTTTGACACTAGCATATTTAATGTATATTTACAACTATCTGTAAGTATAGGCAGGAGATATGCAATGTAGCAATGACTGACTTAGGACATAACAATGATGCATCAGAATCTGATGCAACTGAAATATAATTATCAAACTACTTTATCACATGATTTTAAATGATAATATAACATTAGGACATTTTAACTCATGTTCTATGTGACATTGACCCCAAAGAATTCAGAGGCTTGGTGCAATTAATGTTCACTTGCTTTATTTCATTTGTGGTTTCTTCACACATCTAAAGTATTTGGCAATTATGAAGAAGGCAGCAGTTTTAAAAGGAAATTCACCTTTTTTCACTTTTATTTATTTTTCTTTCTTTTCGTATTTTTTTTTTTTTTTACAAACCAAGACTACAATATCAAGCTAAATCAATTTGAGACAACACACGTTCCTGTCCATGGTCACGTACTTTACTAGAAAACGAATGAACATCTTATTTTAAATTGAGTTCCACCATAATCACATATGTGTAGCTAAGCACGTACAGTATGTGTAACATTACTGTTTGAGACACAACACATGTAAATGTAACCGGATCCTACTATACCTGTACCCTGCTGCTGTGTTCGGGAGAGCGTGGGAGGGTCCACTTCAAAATATATTATACAGTACTGTAGAAACACCACACTGATTACAATTATTACAGTTGAGTAACCTGCATAGAAATGCCCAGGGCCTTTACTGATCAAATTAAATACAGAATGGAAGAAAGGCTACAGAAATAGAGAACTATAAACCTTGGATTAGATTTAATGGGACTGTATTTTATCTTTGTGTATTCAGTGTTGTTTATTATAGATTGCTTCTCAACTTTAACACAGGTAAAGTCAGGTGAATTCCTTGTCAGTGAAATATGTGGGTTGGAATACTATGAAATGGGCAGTAAAACTATGAAATGTGGGCCTGAACAATATTTTGGGGAATTAAGCATTAACCAATATTATATTTATTGTAGAGGGGAGAATTGTAAATTTTAAATTTTGATCTTATGACATGATGGTTGAAGTGCCTCCATTGATCTGAACCGGACCTTCAGTATTGGTATTAATATTTGGTGGTTTTAATTCATGATCTTTCTTTACAAAACTCCTATATGAATTGAGTCCATAATTGATCAATGTTCTGTTGGCTGTACATTTTAGATATTGACAAACCCTTAGGTTATCCATTCACCAGATCAATTGGAAATTAAACTAACCTCTATACTTCAAGTGAAACCATGAAATGCCTGAAAGTGAGTCTAGTTTGTGTTGACAAATCAGATATATCCAATAGTTGGCCATTTTAAATCTAATTCATCGTGTTGCTTTTCATGCACTTTAATGTGAAATGAAATGCCTTGAAATGTATGCCATTTGACACCCATTGTGTACTAATGTTTGTTTTTTAATACTTTGTGATTGTAACATCACTCTCCCATTAGCTGAGGTTGTCCTAAAATCTACACCGTACCCTATATTATTGCGGTCTGGCTTAAGGTGTAGATTATCAATATATTCCTCTAGGATAAAAGACCGAATGGGAGTTCAGTTCACTGGTAATAGTCACTTGGGATTGCACATTTCTGGAACCTTTCCGATTCCCAATTCCCTCCCTGCTTATTCTCTTCTGATTTCAGGAATTCTCCAACCAAGATTTCAGAAAAGGGTGGGAATTTGGTCAATAAATGTGGCATTGCCACACCTCCAGTTATCAGTTTTTACATGATCCAGGGTTCTCCTTGAGCACCTTAAGGGTCTCCAGTTCATGCTTGAGTATTTTCAAACCTCTACTACAAGTGTATGTACTATCAATATGTTTTGTTGTAGATGATCAATCTATCATATTTTCTCCATCCTGTCCTTGTAGTGCTCTGTGGCTAAAACAAGAAGGTTAGAAAGGACCCCGGTCATGCAGGTTAGAGATCAAACTCCTCAATAAGCAAGTGCCTCACAACTGGTATTCCTCCACGAGGTGACTGACTTTCCACTTCAGCCAGTCAGCGTAGCGTCCAAGCAATATCTGTGGCCATGTTCAGAAGGGATGGCCAGTCACTGAGTCACTAGAAATGACCCCCTCTTCCATTAGAGACATCCCAACACACACCAAGGATGCTCTATGTATTCAACAGCAGGACCGACTGACTGTTACTGTATAGGTTTTCACATCACTGCCTCACTGCCAGTGCAGACACTTTGTCCACTCACAAAAAGGGTGCGTTCCAGATACAGTGATGTTGATCAGGGCTAAGTTTAGCATTCAAAAAACATTGTTCGTCCATTGCCTACCAATGATGATCTTAGTGTTAAAGAGTATCGGCATGTTTTTGGGAAAGTCACCGCAGATCTTTATAATGCCTGGAGAAGTCTTTATTGTATGATAACCCACATCAACATGATGTAATGATCCTATTCTATGCAGACCTGTGCAGGATCTGTGTATCTGGAGCGCAACCAAATGACTGAACCCTCCCCAATGCAGTCAGATTGTTCAGAGTAACTTCACAGCTCCTGCATGGCTGGGCAGACTTGTGCAGTGTGTACGGATCCGAGACAAAGACGGTGTGTGTGTGTGTGTGTGTGTGTGCGTGTGCGTGTGTGTGTGTGTGTGTGTGTGTGTGTGTGAAGAAAGGTATAGTAGTGCTGGGTGTTGTATATTCTCTGTCATGTACTGAAATATTTTAGAGGAAAAATATATTTGAAATATGACTCCAAAATGTATAAATAAATAATCATGAAAGAACAAAATTAGATGATGTTGTCGTCTTTTTGTCATCTTGCCAATACACACAGTGGGTTGATACACATTGAGTCATCGTCACACGTACATAATGATTTCTGCATAAAAACACCTCTTGGGGACTTGCTATGCGGTGTGAAATACAGAATTCAAACTCCCACACTATCTATCCACCAGTTTGTATTCAAGCCTTGCATATTATCAGCATCACAGTGAATTTAGTAATCAGAGCTCAGTCACATCCTGTGGCTGTAAGTAGCATTACAGACACCTGCGTTCTCGCCACCTGCGTATCAAACAAACTCCAAAATGACATTCCTATAGCAATTAGCAAGAACAAATCATTATTCAAATGCCTTGTCGCATTTCATGCAGGTTCGAAAGTTAGTTCAGCTATGTTTTCGCTGTATAGGCAAGGGAAGTTGGGAACAATGTTTATCTAGGAGGCCCAGCATGTTTGAGCATTGTAGCATTTCCTAATACCTTTACACGACTGCAATTTGTAATTATCCTCTGTTTATGTTCATTTACTGTACATGTTTTAAGGAGATCCAGGGCTACAGACATGTAGGTTCATGTATAGTCCTAGTATCAATTGAAATTACACATATACAGTGGGGAGAACAAGTATTTGATACACTGCCGATTTTGCAGGTTTTCCTACTTACAAAGCATGTAGAGGTCTGTAATTTTTATCATAGGTAAACTTCAACTGTGAGAGAAGGAATCTAAAACAAAAATACAGAAAATCACATTGTATGATTTTTAAAAAATTAATTTGCATTTTATTGCATGACATAAGTATTTGATCACCTACCAACCAGTAAGAATTCCGGCTCTCACAGACCTGTTAGTTTTTCTTTAAGAAGCCCTTCTGTTCTCCACTCATTACCTGTATTAACTGCACCTGTTTGAACTCGTTACCTGTATAAAAGACACCTGTCCACACACTCAATCAAACAGACTCCAACCTCTCCACAATGGCCAAGACCAGAGAGCTGTGTAAGGACATCAGGGATAAAATTGTAGACCTGCACAAGGCTGGGATGGGCTACAGGACAATAGGCAAGCAGCTTGGTGAGAAGGCAACAACTGTTGGCGCAATTATTAGAAAATGGAAGAAGTTCAAGATGACGGTCAATCTCCCTCGGTCTGGGGCACCATGCAAGATCTCACCTCGTGGGGCATCAATGATCATGAGGAAGGTGAGGGATCAGCCCAGAACTACACGGCAGGACCTGGTCAATGACCTGAAGAGAGCTGGGACCACAGTCTCAAAGAAAACCATTAGTAACCATTAGGTCCCCCTGCTCAAGCCAGCGCATGTCCAGGCCCGTCTGAAGTTTGCCAATGACCATCTGGATGATCCAGAGGAGGAATGGGAGAAGGTCATGTGGTCTGATGAGACAAAAATAGAGCTTTTTGGTCTAAACTCCACTCGCCGTGTTTGGAGGAAGAAGAAGGATGAGTACAACCCCAAGAACACCATCCCAACCGTGAAGCATGGAGGTGGAAACATCATTCTTTGGGGATGCTTTTCTGCAAAGGGGACAGGACGACTGCACCGTATTGAGGGGAGGATGGATGGGGCATTGTATCGCGAGATCTTGGCCAACAACCTCCTTCCCTCAGTAAGAGCACTGAAGATGGGTCGTGACTGGGTCTTCCAGCATGACAACGATCTGAAACACACAGCCAGGGCAACTAAGGAGTGGCTCCGTAAGAAGCATCTCAAGGTCCTGGAGTGGCCTAGCCAGTCTCCAGACCTGAACCCAATAGAAAATCTTTGGAGGGAGCTGAAAGTCCTTATTGCCCAGCGACAGCCCCGAAACCTGAAGGATCTGGATGGAGGAGTGGGCCAAAATCCCTGCTGCAGTGTGTGCAAACCTTGTCAAGAACTACAGGAAACGTATGATCTCTGTAATTGCAAACAAAGGTTTCTGTACCAAATATTAAGTTCTGCTTTTCTGATGTATCAAATACTTTTGTCATGCAATAAAATGCAAATTAATTACTTAAAAATCATACAATGTGATTTTCTGGATTTTTGTTTTAGATTCCGTCACTCACAGTTGAAGAGTACCTATGATAAAAAATTACAGACTTCTACATGCTTTGTAAGTGGGAAAACCTGCGAAATCGGCAGTGTATCAATTACTTGTTCTCCCCACAGTACATGTTCCTGGAAACCGTGTCGGACTCTAGGCTATACACTGAGTGTACGAAACATTAGGAACACCTTCCTATTGAGTTGCACCCCCTTATGCCCTCATAACAGCCTCAATTAGTCGGGGCATGGACTCTACAAGGTGTCGAAAATGTTCCACAGGGATGCTGGCCCGTGCTGACTCCAATGCTTCCCACAGTTTTTGTCAAGTTGGCTGAATGTCCTTTGGGTGGTGGATCAATCTTGATACACACAGGAAACTGTTGAGCATGAAAAACCCAGCAGTGTTGCAGTTCTTGACACAAACCGGTGCACCTGACACCTACTACCATACCCCGTTAAAAGGCACTTAAATATTTTGTCTTGCCTGTTCACCCTCTGAATGGCACACATACTTAATCCATGTCTCAATTGTCTCAAGGCTTAAAAATCAGTATTTTAACCTTCTTCTACACTGATTGAAGTGGATTTAACAGGTGACCAATAAGGGGTCATAGCTTTCACCTGGATTCACCTGTCCAGTCTATGTCATGGAAAGAGAAGGTGTTACTAATGTTTTGTACACTCAGTGTACATTTACTTAATTGTAACTTTATATTTAGAACACCTATAGCTAACAGATAACAATACCTGTCTTTATAGGTCAATCAACTTTGACCTAAAACCACATACAATACTTTTGCCAAGTGACATAATCCTGTTCTGGTATGAACACTTCAGTTGTAAAGTTCTAAAACCTCATTTGTCATAAGTGTATAGATAGTAGTAGTAACACTATGTTATTGTAACATGTCCTACACAGTCTCCCGAGCAACACATTTCAACATGTCTGGCATTGTAACATGTCTGACCACTGTCAGTAAAATGTTTTGAGGAACATCGCTGCAAGCAACAGTTTAGCGTGAGGCCCCAAGGCTCCGACATTTGTGATACTAGACAGGGTCTGTTATTCCGGCCCCTTATACATTGCTGCCGGGCAGCTTTGACCCCTGACCTCAGCAGAGAGAGCCTTCTCATTTCAGGACAAGGAAACGATCTGACAGGTCCAGCTAGTGTAGTGGAAGAATACAAAATGTGTCAAAGTCGGAGGGTATGGGTGGAGGGTGGTAGTGACGGTTGTGGAGGGAGCGACTACTATGCTGTTGACATGTTTAAAGGCTTGGTGTCCTGCAGAAATGTCAGTAGTGCTCCAGTTTCAGGGCATGATTCAACCAGAGTCAGTTTAGCCAACATCCGCATAGCTGATGTGTTGGCGGTGTCAGAGGTGGAACTGCGTTAGAGCTGTCAAATCCACAAGCGGCTCCCGGCATTATACCTAAAGCAGACATTGTCATTGGCTGCACGGAGTCGCATTAAGATAAATCCCATGCAGCCTTGTTTACAAGTTTGAACACTGGAATGTGAGTTGTAATCTACACCTCGATTAGGCTGACAGAAATCCTCAATTATTTCTATATAGCCTACACGTTTGATCTGATTGAATCTAGGCCAAAGGCCCAGCTGGGTGCACGGTACGGCGCGTTTCGCATGCTCCACAAACTCGGCAAGCTCAGCGCTCTCTGTCCATCCCCCCTCCTTGCCTTCCCTTCCTCTCCACTCATCCCTCCACCTTTCTTCCCTACTGTCTTCTCACAAGGCACAATGGCGCCGCCCGAAAAACGCCCACTCGCCCCTCGCTCTCGTGATCTGTGACGGAGATTGATTAAGGGCTAATTAAGCTGCTCTTGTTCTAGAGAAGCCTGATTGGTGGGTTGGGATGACTCAGTTGATTCACATGCTGACTCTCGTCGTTTTGTCTCAAGTCAGATGGGATACAGATTTTTTTTCTCTGTGTGGAATTCCCAGATTGTGTTTCTCTTGTCTTATTATGAAAGCAGTGAGACTAGCTTTTCTATGCTTTCTTGAATAGATAATAAGCTCTTGTTCATTATCCGTTGAGTACAGGCTACTTTTCATGGTTGGTATAGGCTCATTTAATTTGATCAGAAACCTGAGAATAGACTTGACTTGGATACTTTGTGACACCCAAAATAAATAGTCTCAATTTTTTTTTCCTAAACAAAAAGTTAAGGTATAATGATTATAATTAGAAATTAACTTCTGTTGTTCAAGGTCCTTTAAATCCCTGACTTGTTGGAATATACTTTTCCCATCTAAAGTGTTACTTTTCCCTGTGAAGGACTTCATTCTGATTCTCAAGACTGTTAGAAATCTGGAATGCATTATAAACTCCCAGCCTTAGGCTGTAAGGTAAAATATGGTTAATGTTTCATAAATGTATGCGCATTGAATTTAATCTATTATTCCCCATCTACTGTGTCTTAAGAAAGCATTTACACCTCTTGACTTTTTCAACATTTTGTTGTGTTGCAGCCTGAATTTCAAATTGATTAAATTTTGACTTTTAGTCACTGGCCTACACACAATACAATACGTTTTTAGAAATTTGTAAAAAATGAATTACAAATGAAAGCTGAGTCTAAGTATTCAACTAATTTGTTATGGCAAGCCTAAATAAGTTCAGGAGTAAAAATGTACTTAACAAGTCACATAATAAGTTGCATTGACTCACTCAATTTTTGTTTTTTTTACCTTTATTTAACTAGACAAGTCAGTTAAATTCTTATTTACAATGACGGCCTACCCCGACCAAACCTGAACGACGCTGGGCCAATTGCGTGCCGCCCTATGGGACTCCCAATCACAGCCGGATGTGATACAGCCTGGATTCGTACCAGGGACTGGAGTGACGCCTCTTGCACTGAGATGCAGTGCCTTAGACCGCTGTGTCACTCACCACTACCTCATCCCAGTTGAGCAGTGCATTTTGGTAACACTTTACAATAAGATTCCATTTGTAAAGTGGTTTATGAACGGCTTGTAATGACATTTACGTTTATTTGTTTTATCATTTTTAAATGCATTATAAACCATTAATAAATGGGTTATAACAAATAACAGTGTGATAGCCAGTCAGTGCTTGCCACAAAGTGAGGCACTATTTACCTCCAGCTATTAACCATTTACCATTTTCAGTGGTTGCACAGTTAAACAAACGTAAGCTGCCAGTTAGCTAGCTAACATCGACGTGACATAATTTCCATACAATTTGTTTAGCTAGCTTTTTATCACTCTAGCTAGCTAGTTATCTAACATTTGAACTCATGTACCATCTCTAGCTAGTTATCTAACATTTGAACTCATGTACCATCTCTAGCTAGGTAGCTGGTAAGTTAGCTAGTAGCTAGCATTCTTTGTCAGCACACTAGTGCTTCCAATTTTAAGACTAGTGTATTAACAAAAATTCTGAAACTAGCCAAACCTTTTCATCTGTCGTAGCTAGCTTTAAGTATTTGCAAGTAATGTTAAACACTAGCTATTATTATTATTATTATTATTATTATTATTATTAGCTAGCAGTGGATAGCATAAGGATAGGAAATGCTTAACAAGAAATTTAAAAAAAAAATTACACAGATGGGGAACATGAGACCCTATGTTGTATTTTAAATTAGTTGTCAATTTCTCTTCTGACTTGTAATGCAAAAAAGGGGAGAAAAAGACTCCCCCTGTTTATCTGAATTAGCTACTCAATGTACCAATGATTATAGGCTACAGATATGAGTCCCTGCAATTCAAATTGTTTTCCCAATGTATCCTATGAAATTACATGATCTTCTTACTATGCATTGCGTGTTTGAGGAGATTATATGCTGTTATAAATGTTGGTAACTAATTTATTAATGGTTAGTGGATATAATTTTAGCAGTTACATGTATAGATCGATAGATCGATAGATCGATAGATAGATAGATAGGGACATTTATTTGTCAAGCAGCTACGAGAAACACAGGGCAGGTGCAAAATGCCAGAACGAAAATACACAAAAGACAGATACACGATACATGTTACATGGAAGTATGGAAAAGTATTAAAAAAAGTCTGGAGTGCAAAAAGTGAATGACTATGTAAGTTCAGTCCAAGAATTACTTACAATATTGCATGTGATATGATATAACAACTGTACATGAATATGTATATACAGACCTGAATATGTCCTGAAATGTGGGTAAATCAAATGTGGGTAAATCATTTACAGATGATTTTGAGAGTTCACTCAGAGCTTAGACATACATCACTTAATAGAAGTATTGGGTACTAATCACTACATACTGTACATGAGAGAAGATTCAAAGGTTGTGAGAGGATACCTCCTCCACTGTGTCACCAATCAAAGGTACTGTATTACAATTTCACACCAAAGCATTCACCATACTTGTGCTATCACAGAGAAGTGGTATGTTGATATAATCTGGTAAGGGGTAATATTTTAGGAGTGATAATTGAATAATGTCTTCTGTTCCTGGGAAAGAGTACCAATGCATCACACCCAAAAGTGAGAAAATAACTATTGTTCAACTGTGCAACTATTGAAAATAAGGTTGCATGATGATACATAAGGTTTAATCTTCTAAGCATTTGCAAGTACATTTATAAGTGGTTAATAACTGGAGGTAAATATTGGCTCACTATTTGGCAAACACTGACCTATTGGTAGCTGGGTATTTTATTTCACCTTTATTTAACCAGGTAGGCCAGTTGAGAACTAGTTCTCATTTACAACTGCGACCTGGCCAAGACAAAGCAAAGCAGTGCGACAAAAACAACAACAACAACAACACAGAGTTACACATGGGATAAACAAACGTACAGTCAATAACACAATAGAAAATCTATATACAGTGTGTGAAAATGTAATAAGAATAGGAAGGTAAAGCAATAAATAGGCCTTAGTGGCGAAATAATTACAATTTAGTATTAACACTGGAGTGATAGACATGCAGATGATGATGTGCAAATAGAGATACTGGGGTGCAAATGAGCAAAAATAACAATATGGGGATGAGGTAGTAGGGTGGGCTATTTACAGATGGGCTGTGTACAGGTGCAGTGATCGGTAAGCTGCTCTGACAGCTGATTCTTAAAGTTATTGAGGGAGATGGTAGTCTCCAGCTTCAGTGATTTTTGCAATTCGTTCCAGTCATTGGCAGCAGAGAACTGGAAGGAATGGCGGCCAAAGCAGGTGTTGGCTTTGGGGATGAAATACACCTTCTGGAGCGTATGCTACGGGTGGGTGTTGCTATGGTGACCAGTGAGCTGAGATAAGGCGGGGATTTACCTAGCAAAAACGTATAGGTGATCTGGAGCCAGTGGGTTTGGCGACAAATATGTAGTGAGGGCCAGCCAACGAGAGCAAACAGGTCGCAATGGTGGGTAATATATGGGGCTTTGGTAACAAAACGGATGCCACTGTGATAGACTACATCCAATTTGGATGTAGTCTATTTTTGTAAATTACATTGCCGAAGTCAAGGATCGGTAGGATAGTCAGTTTTACGAGGGTATGTTTGGCAGCATGAGTGAAGGAGGCTTTGTTGCGAAATAGGAAGCCGAATCTAGATTTAATTTTGAATTGGAGATGCTTAATTTGAGTCTAGAAGGAGAGTTTGCAGTCTAACCAGACACCTAGGTATTTGTAGGTCAGACCCGTCGAGAGTAGTGATAATAGTCAGGTGGGCGGAGTCACTGAACTCTATTTGAGAAGTAGTTGGTGAACCAGGAGGGCAGTCATTTGAGAAACCAAGGCCCTAAGCTGTTAGATTGTAATCATAGCCACTTCATATCGCTATCTGACAGATAATTAGACGCTAGAGCTGACCAGGCTGTGGTAGCTACCCGTGTCCGGTTTTGTTGTCGGTCATGACTCGGTATCGTACAGTGAGGACTTTTCTTAATTTCTTCCAATGAGGACTTTCCTTAATTTCTTCCGGAGACCAGTGGAGTAAAGAAAATCATAATTATCAGCTTCCATTCAGTCAGCGCATAAAACCACTTTGCCAGGCCAAATATACACACTCCTTTCTTGAAACGTTAATATCTTAACAGCCTTTATATCTATTGTAGGAATGATTGCGCATTGGTGAACCTATAGGCCTTCAGTGTGTGACAGGTTTGTGATTCTGAAAGGACAGCAAACGTAACACCAGCGAGAGTACACTTTTTGGAAAACAAAAAGGCCAGTGGTGTAGTGGAGGGTATATGGTTGATGTTCTTTAAGCAGATATGAAACAAACAGACAATCATAATATCAGTAAAAAAATATCAAATTCCGAGTTTATGCTACAAAACCAACTTCATAAGAGGTTTTAAAAATGGGCTATATTTGACCCAACGTTCTATGATGTACACTAAGGCCTTGTTGGCAGAATAGATTAATAGTGTTTAATGCATGATTAATATATTAATATACACCAATTCATTTCTTGGTAGTCCACAAAATATTGCTATCAGGTTGTAAATCATAGCTCGCCTGGGACATTGTCTGCTTCATCCATTTGGGATGCACTGTTTCAGTTACAATGACTCAATATTCTGGACAATAGCTGCTAGGAGGATGTCATGTCTTGCCATTGGAGGAGTGGGTGAGTGACTGACGTCATTTTTCGGTGGCTATACACAGCTAGAGATGCAGGTGTTATTTGGTTAGCTAGCAAGAACTTGAATGCCTGTTATACAGTTAGCATATCTCTTGCTTTTGCAAATTCAGCGCAGAACAACTGATTAATTTACTAGCGTGCAACACCCACTGAATATGACCGGTGTCAGTAAACATAGGCAAAAAAGTAACCGTCAAGAACTCTCTAGATAACATGGTAACAGCCTAACCAGCTCTGCTACGGCGAGTAAAATGGTCGGAGTGAGGTGTTCTCTCATTTGTGAGAGAGCCTACCTTTTCATGGTTGTTTGATCAATAGGACTGTAAAGTTCCCAAATGTAAGAAGACTCCTGTGGTGTTTACATATTCGCAGAAATCAATTCAGGTGAATTTTCTGGCTTTTGGCAAATGATTTCAGAGTGAATGATGGCAGGCGCTTGTGGCAAATAGCTTGTTTGTATAAAGACCCACTGTAGCTCTGATTGACTATAGGGAACTGGTCTGTGTAGACTCCGGTCCTGGACAAGACAGATGTTTTTTTTAGTTTTTATTTACTGTCCAAGCACACGGCCGCTTTCCCATTCTATATTACTATAGACTTTTCACAAATGCTTTAGTATACGTAATTCCCAAACGTTCAAAGAATTTATGAAAACATGAAAATGAAAGTGGTCGCTTTAAAAAAGTGTACTTTTCTTCCTGGGGGTGTATAGGAACAGTTTTTAATACGATTTCATGTTTCTAAAATGCTTTCAGTTCCACTTTAAATAAAACAATGTTTCACATACATAAGTTATTTTCAAAGAGATGGCTAACAACAGCAAGCGCACTTCAGTAAAAAATACAGGTCTACTCATTAGATGAAACTTAACCTCTTGTTGAAAGTTATTCTTGAAAAGGTATAAGCTAACAAATTAGCAACAACATCCTCTTTGATAACACCTGCTGCAGCCACTGCAAACTAGCCGACAACAAAAGCTAGCTAGCTAGACCGTGGGAAAACTACTGCTCGCTATTGTGCAGTGGCCTTTTAGCCTTCAAGAAGGCAGAAGTTTCCATACGTTTGTGTTAAAACGGTCCCACCCATTAAGTCAAAATGTGATTGGTTGATTCCACTGTCACTCCAAAATTTCACCCTAATACAGTTGAATGGCAGATGCCTTTATCAAGCTTCTGATGGCCTAGCCAATGGCTGACCAGCAAACAAAAATCCTGATTTTTCTCTTCAGTGTTAACCCTTTCCTTTCGAACAAAAACTGAAGAGATTAATTCAGAATGTCATTGAAAATAATAATATACAGTAATGATAATTCTGTTATTACAATAATTCTTGTATAAATCCTTAGCCCTTCTCTGAAGGCGTAGAAGGCCCATTGTTCCCCACAGTGTTTGGGTTAGTAATCATTAGTAAAGTGGCTCTATTATCCCCCAACATGCATTTTGACACTATTCTGAATGTCTAAAGAATCCATATGTTCTGAAATATGAACACAGGAATACTGGATATTTTGAACTCTTACTATGGTGGTGATTTGACAAAATTACAACCATGGTCTTAAATTGGACTAGCATTTTTCTGTTCTTGGTTTTTACTCGGTCTCGCCCCTCCTCCGGTCTTGGTCTTGAATCGGAACTCGATTTTCTCAGATCTTGGTCTTGAATCGGTCTTGCTTTACGTGCTCTCGAACACAACTGGTAGCTACTAACTAGCGTAGCTTATCCATTCACCTCAGTCGAGAGGGGATGAAACATTTAGCTAACGTTACATGTCAGTTACAATACTAGCTCCAGCACTGCGAATAAACACTAGTTACATTTTTTTGTATGTTAAGTTAAACAGCAGTTACCTTGCCAGTTACATCAGTCAACTAAAGAGTAGCTAGTTTCTGCTCTGCTTTCTTTTACAACTGGGTGAAAGAGTGCAACACATACACACTGAACTATGCTCAACTCTCCCTTGCTGGTCCAGCCAGCCTTCAAGAAGCTTTGCCTTCACACAGCCTGTCAGCCCGCTCTGTGGGTGGTCCTAAATCCAGCAGGGTGAACACTCCAAACAGCCTACCTGACCGCTCGGAGGTGTCTGCATTGTCCTAAAGCACACCAGTGCCACTTTTGTATCACATTGCAATGATAAAAATGCAATTTCAGACCGGAAGGGGGGGACATGACCCGCCCGTCCCCAGTGAAAGTTCATAAATAACAGCATTAATAGAACTCTGGCAACGAAAAAAAATGCTAAATCCTAGTCCCAGAGAGAGAGAAAATGAGAGAGGGTTAATAACAGCAATTTCTTTCACGATCTGAAAATACAGAGGCGTACGAACTGTCCTTTTAAATAATGATGCTCTTTGGCATCGTATTGAAATTAAAATGAGTCATCGCTCTGCAATTATCACAGATATTGATTATCTGTGGGCACAGACAAGGTCATACACAGGAAGTCTCAGGGGCAGAATAAAACAGCGGTGGACAATCCCAATTGTCCTCAAACGCCCTGTGTATGTGCCAATAATCTCTCTTTCCTCCTAAAGTATGCACTTGTTCACTACTCTACACTGGATTTGATTGGTGTAGCCATGAGCTAGAGGGAGTTCCATATACATGTACCAGTAATTTCCTTTCAAATCCATGAAGGGAAGTGAACAAGTGTACACTTAGGGAGAAAGTAGAGCATATTGTGATGCCACCGATGATGTAGATACAGTGCCTTCAGAACGTATTCACACCCCTTGACACACAACACCCCATAATATCAAAGTGGAATTATGTTTTTAGATTTTTTTACAAATTAATTTAAAATGAAAAGCTGAAGTCAGTATTCAACCCCTTTATTATGGGAAGCCTAAATAAGTTCAGGAGTAAAAATGTGATTAACAAGTTACATAATAAGTGGCATGGACTCACACTGTGTGCAATAACAGTGTTTAACATGATTTTTGAATGACTACCTCATCTCTGTACCCCACACATACAATTATATGTAAGGTCCCTCAGCCGAGCAGTGAATTTCAAACAGATTCAACCACAAAGACCAGGGAGGTTTTTCAATGCCTCGTAAAGAAGTGGTAGATGGGTAAAAATGTAAAACCAGATGTTAAATATTCCTTTGAGCATTGTGAAAACAGTTACGGAGATTCATGGCTGTGATAGAAGATAACTAAGGATGGATCAACAACATTGTAGCTACTCCACAATACTAACCTAAATGACAGAGTGAAAAGAAGGATGCCTGTACAAAAAATGAATCTGTTTGCAACAAGGCACTAAAGTAATACTGCAAAAATGTGTTATGTTTAGGAAAATCCAATCCAATACGCTCTTCAGGATAAAAACGGAACGTAATGGAGCTAAGCACAGGCACAACCGGTTCAGTCTGCTTTCCACCAGACACTGGGAGATTAAGGACAATAACCTAAAATACAAGACCAAACAAAGACCACAAGCTAACTAAGTCATCTGACCATGGGTCTTGAATTGTGTGTGCCATATATAGCCTTTACAGTTATAATCTGACCCTGCTGGTCATCTATGAACATATTTATGAATGTCTTTTTGTGTGCTCTATCCATCAGTCAGGCAAACGTATACAGTCTGCACACAATGAACTGAGAAACAATCTGCCCACTAAGGGCTTTATAGAACCATTTTGATTGACGATTGATTGAATCCAAGTGCTGTAGGGCTTCATGATTTGGTTTAGTTTATTAGGTTTCCCATTAGCTATTGCTCATGCAACAGCTACACTTCCTGTGTAACACAATTTATTATGGAAACCCCTAAAGAGGTGATTGTTAGAAAGTGCGTGTATGGCTAAGAAAGGGAGAGAGTGTGTGTGTGTGTGTGAAAGAGAGACAGAGAGAGAGATTATGATCCTGACCACAATCGTATCGTATTTGTTTGTTCCTCTGTTCCTCTCACTCGCTCTCTCTCGCCGTCTGTTCCTCTGTTCCTCTCACTCGCTCTCTCTCGCCGTCTGTTCCTCTCACTCGCTCTCTCTCGCCGTCTGTTCCTCTGTTCCTCTCACTCGCTCTCTCTCGCCGTCTGTTACTCTGTTCCTCTCACTCGCTCTCTCTCGCCGTCTGTTCCTCTGTTCCTCTCACTCGCTCTCTCTCGCCGTCTGTTCCTCTGTTCCTCTCACTCGCTCTCTCTCGCCGTCTGTTACTCTGTTCCTCTAGGTCAGTGAAAGTGAGGGAAGCGATGTGGAGAGTCGTGGCTCAGCAGCAGAAGGCAGGGAGGAAGAGGAGTTAGAGATGCTGTAATTGGAGGGATTGATACAGTATGTGGAGCGATAAGGAAGAGGAGGGAGGAGTGGAGCGAGAGGAGAGTGGAGGGAGAGAGGAAGAGGAGAGTGAAGAGGAGGGAGAGGAGAGTGGAGGGAGAGGAATATGGAGAGGAAGAGGAACATGGAGAGGAAGAGGAGGAAGGAGAGTAGGAGGAAGATGGAGAGAAAGAGGGAGAGCACACCAGGGAGGGGAGCCGTTTCCATGGAGTGCGTCTGCCCCAAGTCTCACCATTCACCCTTGTATCACACAGCTTACTTTGTGCAATTTGTCTGTCTCATTTGTTGAATCCGAAAAGCACACGTACTGTACCTACATAGCTACTCAAAGTGGTTGCGTGGCATATTGCTACCTATGGTACACTGAGGGCGGCGTCAGTAGACCAGTATGGGGGACCCTGCAAAAACCCCTTCCCAGAAACCTCAGGCGCTGGTCCCTGAAGGCATTTAAAATGCAGCTTGTGCATTCACAATGTGATACTACAGTGGCAGGAGCGGGGAGCCAAGAGTGTGGCACCAGGGGGTGTGGACCGAATTGTTACTCATGATTTGAAAGTAGGCCACCTCCTGGTGAAGTTTGAAGGGCGCAAGAGAGGGTGTGTGGTGTGCATCCGGAGTGGACGCAGGGCAAAGACTGGGAGATGTGGACCAATGAGGAGGACCAATGAACATGGTGGACTGAAAAGTATTCATGACCAACAGATACAAATCTGTATTCCAAGTCATGTGAAATCCATAGATTGACTGATTTCTTTATATGAACTGTAACTCAGTAAAATCAATTAAATTGTTGCATGTTGCGTGGATACATTCATTAAGCCATGATCTATGGATTTCACAAGACTGGGAATACAGTAATGCATCTGTTGAAATGGGTCTCACAATGGGCCTCAGGATCTCGCCACGGTATTTTTGTGCATTCAAATTGCCATCGATAAAATGCACTTGGAATCTTTGTTCGTATTTTATGCCTGCCCATACCATAACACCACGGACACCATGGGGCACTCTGTTCACAATGTTGACTTCAGCAAACCGCTTGCCCACAAGACGCCATACACATGGTCTGTGGTTGAGAGGCCGGTTGGACGTATTGCCAAATTCTCTAAAATGACGTTGGCCTCTACGTTGGCTTATGGTAGAGAAATTAGCATTAAATTATCTGGCAACAGCTCTGGTTGACATTCCTGCAGTCAGCATGCCAATTGCACACTCCCTCAAAACTTGAGACGTCTGTGGCATTGTGTTGTGTGACAAAACTGCATATTTAAGAGTGGCCTTTTATTTTCCCCAGCACAAGGTGCACCTGTGTAATGATCTTGCTGTTTAATCAGTTTATTGATGTGCCACACCTGTCAGGTGGATGGATAATCTTGGTGAAGGAGAAATGCTCACTAACAGGAATCTAAACAAATGTGTGCACATGATTTTTAGAGGAATAAGCTTTTTGTGCGTATGAAACATTTCTGGGATCATAAAACATGGGACCAACACTTTACATGATATGTTCATATTTTTGTTCAGTGTTATGGCCGTCGAAATGTTAGCTATTAAAATCAGATCCAACAATAATATCAAACGGCTAGAAATCCAGGGCTTAAAAACAAAGGTGTCTTTTTAGGCTGATGATTAGTTTTCTTTTAAATCCAAAATTTGGATCCACAGCCTCATAGAGGATCTAGATAACTTCTCTAACCTATCTGGATTACAACCAAACTACAACCAAACTATGATATAAGTCTACCATAGTACGTATTGGATCGCTTTTACATTACTGTGTAGTTTACCAATAAAATGGTTATACTTGGTATTCATATCCCAAAATAAATAAATTATCTCATTACAATACAATAGAAATAGCAAAAATATGTAGATAAGATCTTGCTACCATGGAAAGATAAATACCTGTGTATTTGTGAAAAAGTCACCTTGATTTATTATCCCAGTTTATCTATTTACTTACAGTATGTCCCTGCCTACACCGAACAACTAGTTTTTTTTAATTAAATGAACAACACATATTCCAATTTATTTGGAAAGGTATGTCAGATAACATTTTACGAATATGAATTTGGAGGGCAACAATTATTATAGATTAAAGCATTGAACCTCTCACTAAATGCCTCAGTCACACAAAAGTTAAATACTTAATGCTGAACTGGTTTTCCAGCAGATTAGTAAGAATGGCTCACCCCGTGTTAAAAAATGGCCTTTTACATTTATTCAAATTAAAACCTCTCACTTTTGATTATTTTAAAAAATATAAAAAGTATCCAAAGGATCCCTATTTTTTTTTGAAATTGCAACCAGAAAGCTGTTTGCAATTTCAGTTTAATCCACGAGAAAAGACAAAACAAGTATTACAACAAATATTAAACTCAAATATACTAATTGATACAAAAAATATATATAATAATAATAATAATGTAATCTTGTCTGTCAGCCCTGCATTAAAGACCAGTAAGGAACTTGTCTGTCGGCCCTGCATTAAAGACCAGTAAGGAACTTGTCTGTCGGCCCTGCATTAAAGACCAGTAAGGAACTTGTCTGTCGGCCCTGCATTAAAGACCAAAGTTGGTTAATATGGCAGCTTCATTAAATAGTACCCGCAAAACACCAGTCTCAACGTCAACAGTGAAGAGGCGACTCCGGGATGCTCCGGGATGCTCCGGGCTGCCTT
Organism: Thymallus thymallus; assembly: GCA_023634145.1. Classification (NCBI taxonomy): domain Eukaryota; kingdom Metazoa; phylum Chordata; class Actinopteri; order Salmoniformes; family Salmonidae; genus Thymallus; species Thymallus thymallus. The sequence goes on from CM042406.1 coordinate 3,869,579, forward strand.
TATTAAACTATTGTACACATTAATAAAGGCATTTCTAAAGCTTCAAAAAGCATTTTTTTTTTTTACAATGGTGTAAGAGTTCACTAGTGTTTATATACATAAATGGATACAACCCCTACACGGCGTCAACGCACGTTTCGTTATTACAAGACATAACAAGACGCACAATGTTGCATAACACCCCAGGAGTCTCCTAGCTCTCTTAATATTTTGTACTTTATTACCAGTGTTGAAAAAAACAGCTTATCAACATCTTAAAAGCTTGTTTGCATGTATATATGGTAATTTCTCTTAATGAAACAGTTAGAGTCGGTTTGTGAGAGGGGAGGTTTGGAGAGAGGCTCAGAAACAAATCCCATTGACATTACCCCTGAGGTGTCGTTAATAGGGAGCTCTTTGATAAAACCCCATTTTCTCTCTCTTAAATAAAGTGCAGAGAAAAGCAGGGCAGACTTGAATACCACAGGCTTCGTAGGATAATAAATGCTTCATCATTTCCCCCCTCTTTTTTCTCTTTTGCTCTCTCTCTCTCCCTCTCTCTCTCTTCCTCTGTCTGTCTCTCTCTCTCTCTCTTCCTCTGTCTCTCTCTCTCTCTCTTTCATTCATTAATTCTCTCTCTCTCCCTCTCTCTCTCTTCCTTTGTCTCTTTTACTCTCTCTCTCTCTCTCTCTTCCTCTGTCTCTCTCTCTCTCTCTCTCTCTTCCTCTGTCTCTCTCTCTCTCTCTTTCATTCATTAATTCTCTCTCTCTCTTTCTCTCAATTCAATTCAATTCAATTCACTTTATTGGCATGACACAACAATGTACATTTGCCAAAGTATCATACATCCTTTTTTTTTATTTTTTATTATTACATCAAACAACAAAATAACAACATAGGAAAAAAACATTTTTTAAGGCATTAAATATGTCAGGCACTGTCCCTCAACTTGTGGCAGGCAGCAACATAGCATGCTGCCAGCGCACAGCTGTCCATGTCTTCCCCCAAAAGGATTGGCAGCCTTTCTATTTCAGAGAGGTCCTCAAAGCCCCACACTACTTGTTCAAATTTGGGGAAGTAACTCTCTCAAATAGTTTTACATTTTTCACATTTTGTGAGGAAGTGCAGCTCTGTCTCTGGCTCTGCTGTGGTGCAGTGGTTGCACAGCCTTTCTTCTACAGAGAGCCAGTTTTTCCTGTGTCTCCCCTTCTCAATAGCAAGGCTGTGCTCGCTGAGCCTGTACTTTGTCAAGGTTTTCCTGAGGTTTTGATCAGTTACCATGGTCAGATAGTTTGCCCCCCCACATCGCAGTGGCTGCCAGAGTGCTATGTCACGTCTTATAACTATAAAAAATTAAGTGTAACTATATAAAAATCAATAACATGTCAAATAAATGACATCCAGCTTAGGGGTCCAGTTATGCATGTGGTTTGCTAACTTGCTAGCTAAGTGGCTAGATGTCAAGATCAAGCTTCTTGGTTACAGCAGAGACATGTATCCCCTCCTGAACGAATATCCCTGTTGCCTACATTTGTTTGAAATAGCGCCCCTTGTGTGCATTTCCGGTAATACCGTAAAATCTGGTATGGTACAGAAATGGTATGACGGTATATACTGTAGATACCGCCCAACCCTTGGTAGTAGTATGACTGCCTGGTAGAACTTCAGTTTAATTGCCAGTTTGATGCCTGTCTTTTTTCCCACACTGAATATTGCAGATGACCAAAGGCTGCACAAGCCTTGGCTTGTAGCTTAGATTGGACTGATAATGTCAACATGTTCCTTTCAAAATCTTAGCTAGCAGTCATCATCATGAATCAAGTTGACAATCTACTGGCATATCCTTTTTAATCCTTGTGATATGAAGAGAAATAATGAAAATAAATTATAGATAAAACCTATCGGTGCTCATCAGCCATTGGAAATAAACATTACACAACAAGTTGGAAATTGCAAATTCAACAATGAGTGGTTTGGAAGAAATCGGTGACAGTGGCTAACTGCAAGCATTGCAATTGGGAAGTCGGGGAAAAAACAAGCTCCGACTGGGAAAATATGTTTTTAGGGGTTACAAATTCATTTCCAAGCAATTCGTACCTGCTCTCAAAAAAGAATATCAGGACACAACTGACTTTACCCAGGTGTTGTCTGGCAAATGTCAGCTGTGTCTTGATATTATTTTTTGAGAGCAGAGGCTTCTTCCTTCCTGACCTCCCATGTAGGCCAAGTTTGTGCAGTCTCTTTCTGACAGTGTACCCATGCATTTCAACATTGATTGTGGCAAGAAAGGCCTGTAGATCCCTTGATGTTACCCTGGGGTTCTTAGAGACTTCTATGAACATCTTTCGGTCAGCTCTTGGTACGACCTGTCCTAGGTAGTTTGCCTTTGGTCTGGAATTTTCGTCGGACAGTGAAATGATATACTTTGAATGCTTGGAAATGGAATGATGTACTTCGAATTGCTTGGAAATGGATTTGATGGCCTCGGGTAGGTCTTTTGATCTTTGAATGATGTGTTACTACACAACCATATGGTTAAGACCATACCAGACCAATTTTCTTATCTTTATGGAAGACTGGACCCTACTAAGTTTCTCTCTAATGTTTTCTAATTATTTGCACTTGTTTTGGTACCTAATTCTAATTTTTGCCATTTTAAGTGATGGTAAAGGTAGGGGTGTACTAACTTTTTCCCCACAAGGAAAAGGTATTTTTTTTGTGTGTGTGTGTGTGTGTGATTTATTTAATTGGGTAACCTTTAACTGTCAATAGTGTTGAAGTGAAGATTACATATTCATCTGTCCAAATATGTTTTGTTTTTTTTACTTTCCAGGGGGTGTACTTACTTTTTCACATGACTGTATACTGTAGCTAAGAAAGTAATACTAAGTGTATGTTGTGTAGTAAGCTGTTTGTAGCTCATGTGCCTCACCCTAATAATTTGGTATATTTTCACCTCTTAATTTCGCCTACTGTTCTGACTTGGTGGTGCACATGTAGCCTATAACCTGTTTTTGAGAAATGTAATCATCGAATATTGTAAGAGCTTTCATTGTCTGTTTATATGCCCCCTTTACTTATCCTACAGTTCTGACTTGGTGTACAGGGAGAACACTGTAAGAACGGCCCATGTTCTGAATTCTGTTGCTGAACGTTTCAAAAGTGCTGAACAAATAGTTAAATTGACTAGTCATTAATGTCTTAATCGAAATTACGGATTGCCTCTTATCCACTTGTCGTCCCCTTATGCCATAGTTTGTACATCTCACTTGTCAGTAGAAACAACATTTGTTTAAGTAAGTCAGCCATATCAGCTATTCTCAATAGTTGGCTAAAAAGCGATTTATGCATTTTTTGACGTATTTTAATTACTAAGATGGAGAGTCTATCAAGACTAACTTATCCAGCCTATTCTCTAGATATCTCTAACAAGTTAATCAAGACAATTAACCAAGACAACTTCAACTTTATATGGAAAAAGAACATAACGTTTAAAGAAAAGGGAATATTGTAGAAGAAGTCTATTGAGGAAGGTGGTCTGAACGCAATTTACTTTGATCCATTGAATGGTACCATCAACATTTTGCTTCATTCGAAAATGTGAAGGTTTTTGGTTAGTTTTTCCTTCAAAAATGTAGATTTATAAACTGCCTATTAAGTTATCTGCATTTTATCAGCAAGTCCTCTGTTATTGGAAACAAATATATAGACATAACTTTACCAAACATTACTCCAATTTGGAACAATAGATGCATCCTAATTTAGAGAAAACACTTACTTTACAAAGAATGGATGGAGAAAGGTATCTGGTCTATTCAACATTTAATGGATGATAACAGAAATGTTCTATTGTATAACGATTTCATTCAAAACTATGATCTTGTTTGCACCAATAGGCAATGTACTACAGTGTTTAAGGCAATTCCACAAGCAAAGCTCCTTTTAAGAATGATAGACTATAAAGTTATTGGAGTCTACATTCATACGACTCTTGTCATGTCATCAATTAAAGATCCAATATGGGATAAAACTTTATTTGAAGTGCATTTAAAATAGCAACACGCTTAAAACAATACAATTAAAAATTAAAGACACAGCAATAAAATAGTTTAATCAAAGAACATAAAACACAAGTGACTCATTGATTCAAACACCTCTTACTGTACATTTCAAAACCTTCGTAATAAGAATGATAGACTATGACATTACTGGGCTCTATTCATGTGATCTTGTCACGTCTTAAACTCTATTTTTCTCTAGTGATGTTGAACATGGATGTAGTCTAGCAAGCAACTGCAATTGAAATTTGCATTGAGATTTAAATAACGCTTTTTGTTGACTTACAGTTTTCTCGATTGCTAAGACACTTTTAATGAAACTGGGGTCCACTAGATCTCCACCGTAACCTAACGAGCACAACAGCATTATTTTTTTTGCAAAACTGTAAGTCCTTTCTCATTGCTTTCACACACAATGCAAATACTAAGCACATTTATGCAAAACAGTAAACACAACTCTCTACAAAAGACGCAAAACTCAGTTGAGTAAATCATGACAAACAAAATTTAAACATTTGGTCACAGCTGATACAAATTACTCCCATGAATGTGAACCTCTTCTGCATGAGTGCAAAACTTTGCACAATTGTTCAATCAGCAATCAGTACTTATTCATGCATAAAAGAGGTCACCGCTGAGTTGCTGTTTGCAAGACAGGACCAAGTAAGAGGCAGAGGGTAAGGAGAGGTAGAGGGCCCATGGAGGAAGATAGTTGTGTAACAACCAACAGAAAAACCACAAATGTTTACATTAATAGTTAGTAGCTAGCTATCTACTAACATTAATTAACAATAATGAACTGGAATTTTTGTAAGAAAGTGCAGGTTAGCTCTCCGGTGATATACCACACTGACTTCATCTTCTCAGATACGGCTGCAAACAGTATATTGAACCGAAAGAGAGAAGCATCAGATACCACAAACAGAGCAAGAGGTAACTCAAAAAACCTTCAATGGCATACTAGAGACAGGTTAGTTTATAAATGTGAACCAGTCCATTAATTATGTCACCAAATCAAAGAAAGTGTGTTTTTTTAATATCTGAAATGTGCCTTATTTAATTGTGAACATTTTGGAATAGTTAATAAATAAAATAAGTATTATAAAAAATTATTACATCTACACTCAGGAGAAAAGGGTGGATACTAGTCAGTTGTACAATTGAATGCATTCAACTGAAATGTGTCTTCCACATTTAACCCAACCCCTCTGAATCAGAGAGGTGCGGGGGGCTGCCTTAATCAACATCCACAGCGCCCAGGGAACAGTGGGTTAACTGCCTTGCTCGGGGGCAGAAATACAGATTTTTACCTTTTTTAGCTCGGGGATTCGATCCGGCAACCTTTCAGTTACTGGCCCAACACTTCTACCCGCCAGAGCTGTGGTTCCTGAGGGTTGTGGGCCATAGACTAACTTTTTTTTTAAAGCAGTGCACTACTGTAGCCTCTCCTGTGGGTTACATGATGGATCAACTCTCATTTGCTCTTGCTGGAGCATGGAAAACATAGAGATGCCATGTAATGTTGCTGTCAGCATGCGATTGAATCTCGTCTGCACATGCGATTGAACACACACAAACACACACACACACACACACACACACACACACACACACACACACACACACACACACACACACACACACAAGAGAATGTCCACAATGGATTGACATGTGCAAAACAGACTGTGTCAGTGTAGCAGAGGTAAGCATGGATGAGACTGCCCAGCTCACAACTTCTAAAGCAGTGTCACCACTTGGTTAAGATGTTGGTTTCCTGTGTGGGAGACAGGGGTTCAGATCCTACCTGTGACGTAAGAAACACAATACAGAGCCAACTCACCAGTAGATAAGACTATGTTCGCATATGAACATCACACAAGTCTCTCAGTTTGTAATGTGTTTACCTCAAATCTAATAGATAGATAGATAGATAGATACTTTATTGATCCCCAGGAGAAAATTTCTTTGTCAAGCAGCTACAACAAAACACAGGGCAGGTGCAAAATGCCACAACGAAATTACACAAAAGACAGATACACGGTACATGATACATAGAGCGTCAGTATGAAAAAGTATAGAAATACAAGAAGTCTGCAGTGCTAAAAAAGCTATAAAAAGACATAGCATAGTATGGGTGGTTGGCTGAATATGTACACTATACATTGGTGGATGTTGGATGGTTAACTATACTATACAGGTCGATGGCAGAGAAATACTTCAGTAGCTAAAAATGCTTATGATATGAGTGAGGGTAATAATAGTTTACTTAATAGACATACTGGTTAAATTAACAGGTAAGTGAAGATTTAGCATGGTTAAATTAACTGTACAGGTAAATATACAGTTATATTTACAGGTAAGTGAATATTTGCATGGTTACATTGACTGTACAGGTAAATGACAGGAAGAGATACTTAAATAGCTAAATGTGTGTATGATATCATTTGGATAAGATGGTCGTGTAGTAAGTCCCTATTCTAATATCAATCCAGGGTGTGTGCTCCCTTGCTATTTCTATCAGTTACTGTATATTGCCAGGTGGAGCATGATTTCGTAGTTATTTGTCCATTCATATTTAAGCTAAATGCAATCAGGACATGTCATCAGTTCTATACGTTGTTCATATGACAGCCTTACATATACTTATCATTTATAAACTTAATGGGCTTCTCCTCTTTTTCGGTACAGTGAGCTTTTCTGATATCCTTCATTTTTCCAACAATGATGTCATTCCCAAATGACAAAGTGGTTAGGGGTTAGGAAAAGATGAGAAAACAAAGTGGTTAGGGGTTAGGAAAAGATGAGAAAACAAAGTGGTTATGGGTTAGGAAAAGATGAGAAAACAGAGTGGTTAGGGGTTAGGAAAAGATGAGAAAACAAAAACATACTCCTTTGTCATTATTACTTTTCCTGTATTTTAAGTTGAAATAAGGAGTCCCTGCATCAAGAAAACAATTAAGATGAATAAATGGGAAGACTAAGCAAGAACAATGTTATTTTTGTGTATAATTATGATCAGAAAATATGTTTATTCCATGTTTTGTGTTTACGCCTACATGTACTGCACAAGCTGCTGCCTCGATTTCAATAGATACATATTATTTTATCATTTGAATCTGTCCAAAACAGGGTCTCCTGTTCCTGACCTTGCATACCCTTGCTTAACTCTGTGATCTTCACTACTTGCAAAATTACTATGTATGTAATTAGGCAGTGGTTTCATTATCATCCAATTAGTTTCATATCTCTCTCGTTTAGTCGCCTGTATTAAGTTGTGTACACGCTACACTATATTCGGCAAATCAGCGTGGAGCAGATAGAGGACACATCACTAAATATGTTTGCTCACCAAGGGTGTTGTTAAACAGATAACAGTCACAAAATGGGCCTGGTTTATCGTTCGTCCCGTCATTGACAAACCATTCCATGCTCACAAAGACACAAACAGAGTCACCAACTCTCCAGTTGATATACTCTGTAAAAAAGCTCTACAAGTTATATGCCGAAAAATATGGTCCAAAACCAGGAGAGCACTCAAGGAAAATCTCCCCTTGAAATTACTTTGGAGACCTGTTTCTCAGAGTAGAAACTTCCCTCATCCAGACTCAAGCACTTTTTTTCTCTCCCTCTCTCTTTGTCCAGCGCTCAGGGGGCACGTTGTTTCCTCACGTGTAACCAGGCCGACGGCTGCCTTCTTCTCCTCCTCGCTCACCGTCCCCCTCGCCTTTAACAGAACTTTATTAACAGAGATTTACTCCGCCGGGCTGCTGGCGAATCCTGACTTGCATCTCAAACGGCGTGACCGCTGTCTCCCCGGCCTCTCTGCTAAACGCCTGGCTGGAACCGCCTTGCGGCTCAATTTCAGCAACAAATTTCACTAACGGGGCCTGGTTAGAGAGAGACTCTGGCGAGTTGAAGGCCCCAAATTGAAGAGGAATTGGGTTTCTAACGAGACTCCAGAGCTTTGGGTTAGCATTGACAAGCAGCTTAAAAAACAACGATTAAAGCCCCCTCTGTGACCAGCAACATGAGCACAAAAGCAGGACATTGTTGGCTTCCTGGAGAAGAGAGAGAATGTCTGGGAGTGTTCTGTGTACCATGCAAGAGATTGAAGCTACAATGAAGTCTGGGTGGTTACTTCATACACTTGACCGCTGGACCAGGACCAGTTTGTCTGGTGTTGTTGGAAACAGTTGAGGTGATTGTTATGCAAAACGTTGATCCTGGATCAGTTGTTATGGGTAGATTAAGTAAGCCAATCATCCTATATGTCTGATACGTTGGACAAGGGGACAAGGGGTGCAGAGCGTTGGACAAGGGGTGCAGAGCCAATGGTCCAGTTGCAACACTATTAGCTCTAAGCACATACTATACAGTATGTTGCAACCTCAGAGACTGGGGTTTAATCCAACTTTCCCACTGTTTACTCTCTCATCCCTGCACTGTTAATGTTACATTAAAGCATAAACAGAACACGGTCTACATTTGAAGTCTCTGACTAAAGATACGGAACATAACCAGCAGTCGTAGAAAAGCTGAGTAATTCTTACAGTATATAAATCTTTATACTTCAGCTGAATAGGGTTTTAGGGTTACATTTATTTTTCTCCAAAAAAAACCACTGGCAACTGTAAAAACAGAATCGATGACATAAAGCTATGACCAAAATACCTCTTTACAGCCGAAAGGGACATTATCTGTTAGGAGTTTAAACACAGTGGTCTAGATACAGCATCTACAGAACGTAACAGCCCTAGATGACATTACGTGAGACATTATTCTTTATGTTTGATACACATACTCCGTTCTCCTTGGCCTTGTTGTATTTTATACATAATTTCACCATGTTATATTTATACTGTGTATAGGTGGATAGATTGTAGTATTTGTATTTATTAAGTATCCCCTCCAAGGCAGCAGCTACACTTCCTGGGGTCCAGCAACATTACAACAGTTATTAAATGTTTTATTTAACCTTTACTTAACTAGGTAAGTCAGTTAAGAACAAATTCTTATTTACAAACCTGGACGACGCTGGGCCAATTGTGCACCGCCCTATGGGACTCCCGATCACAGCCGGTTGTGATACAGCCCGGGATCAAACCAGGGTCTGTAGTGACATCTCTAGCACTGAGATGCAGTTTCTTAGACCGCTGCGCCACTCGGGAGCAGTTATATACAATTAAAAATATTACATGGTATTACATTTCATAACACTTTTCATAACACATTTAGTGTGTGCCCTCAGGCCACTACTTTACTTCCACATATCTAAAATACAAAATCAATTTGTGTGTGTGTGTGTGTGTGTGTAGAGTGTGTGTGTGTTAGCATGTGTATGTGTGTGTCTGTGCCTATGTATGTATCTTTTCACAGTCCCTGCTATTCCATAAGGTGCCTTTTTATCATTTAAAAGAAAATCATATTCTACTGCTTGCATCAGTTACCTGTAACCATGGTTATATGTAGTACTGCACGCCTCCCATAGTCTGTTCTGGACTTGGGGATTGTGAAGAGACCTCTGGTGGCATGCCTTGTGGGGTATGCATGGGTGTCCCAGCTTTCAATATGTCAATACATCTTACAAAAACAAGTTGTGATGAAGTCAATTTCTCCTCTACTTTGAGCCATGAGAGATTGACATAAATATTATGAATATTAGCTCTCTGTGTACATTTAAGGGCCAGCTGTGCTGCCCTGTTCAGAGCCAATTGTAAGTCACTCATTGTGGTACCTGACCACACGACTGGAAGTAGTCCAGCTGCGACAAAACTATGGCCTGTAGGACCTGCCTTGTTGATAGTGTTGTTAAGAAAGTAGAGCAGTGCTTTACTACGAACAGACTTCTCCCCATCGTAGCTACTGTTGACAATTTACAATCCAGGGTTACTCCAAGCAATTTAGTCACCTCAACTCAATATCCACAATATTCATTACAGGATTTAGTTGAGGTTTAGGGTTTAGTGAATGACTTGTTCCAAATACAAGGCTTTTAGTTTTTTAATTATTTAGGAATAACTTATTTCTTGTCACCCATTCTGAAACTGACTACATCTCTTTGTTAAGTGTTGCAAGTGATTTCACTCGCTGTAGTAGCTGATGTGTATAGTGTTGAGTCATCCGCATACATAGACACACTCAAAGCCAGTGGCATGGTGATAGTAAAGATTGAAAAAGTAAGGTGCCTAGACAGCTTCCCTGGGGAATTCCTGATTCAACCTGTTGGAGATGCTTCCATTAAAGAGCAGTAGTTGGCAATATCTGTGGGTTTTGTGATGAATTAGCCATCTGATTCAATGAATGATGGAGCTGAGTTTGCCTTTTTGGCCAACATTTTATTTAAGGTGTGTCACGTTGCATAATGATGACATGCGCAGGAAGGTTTTTTAATTCTCTACCCAAAATAAAGTACATCATGCAACGATGGGGACGAAGCCCAAAACAAACACGTATATATATATATATATATATATATATATATATATATATATATATATAACACAGGGATGTAACACAAACAAAGAGCCAGGTGTAAACCTCTAAATAATACACGGGATGAGACCCGTAATAACAGGTGCACAATACTACGGTATGTAAACCGTAATACAATGTATAGTAACACGTGGCACAAAAGCCGATACAACAGAGCACCGGTACTCACAAGACCAACGGACATGGGACAATAATCAAAAGGACATTGGGGAACAGAGGTCACATATATAACATACTAATCATGGGGAACCAGGTGTGTGTAATGACACAATACAGTCCGGGGTTGGTGGTAATGATCCAGTTCAGTGACGCCTAGAAGGCCGGTGACGTAGACCTCCGGAGCTGGTGAACGGAATGAGCAGCAGCACTTGCGGTGCTCCAACACTTTTTACTGTAACTATTTCTATCACTTATCTTTTTCATAGTGTAGTTTCTTCTTTTTATTCAGTTTAATCACATGATTTCTCAATTTGCAGTATGTTTGCCAATCGGTTGTGCAGCCAGACCTATTTACCAATGCCTCATCCCTCTCAACCATAAAATGATTCAATTTCTCATCAAATCCACTGGGATTTAAACATTTTTTACAGTAATTTTCTTAATGGGTGTATGATTATTAGTTACTGGCAGCGTAAATGTGCTCCTCATTATACACCACAGACCAGCAAATATTCTTTACATCATCAACATAGCACTACAAAACGTATTGTATGACCTCTTATACACTATATTAGGCCCAGCCTTTGAAACATTGGTTTTCCTAGATATGGCTATTATATTGTGATCACTACATCCTATGGATTTAGATACTGCTTTAAAGCAAATTTCTGCAGTACTAGTAAAGATGTGATCAATACATCTGTATGATTTTATTCCTGTGCAGATTGTAAATACCCTGTTAGGCAGTCACGTATATTATGAAACACATCCTGTCAGATTGGAGACAGGAAGTCGGTAAGTGACAAGAATTGTGACATTGGTGTTGGGGGGATTAAAATAGCTACTGGACAATTGATGCAAACCCAGGCCAATAAGTCATTCCATTAGAGATGGAGGAGGAGAGGCTTGAGTTTGATGAGTGGAGAAAATAGGGGAGAATCCATATTCGGAAAGCAGCACACTGTATTATCCTGTTGCATCATTTCTCCTGTAGCCATGTGCTTTGCTGAGCTATTGATAAATGAGCTTGCTACCTGACAGGCCTGTCCAAAAAGCTTGGTTCAGGGTTAATATGAAATATGGGTTAATAGGACATATGAAAATATGTCTTTGTGCCAATTAGAGACACAAGCCAGTTAATTGAGATCTTTTGTAGCAATGTGATACGCAGTGATGTCAGCAGTTTGTTGGCTAACTAGGTCATAGTGACCTTGGCAATAACTGGGATTAGCAGCTCACCCGGAAGTGTGTGGTTGAAAATTAAAATAAAGAAATCTTCAAGATTTTCGTTGACCCCTTTTGTCTGCTATAATCACTACTTTGCCCTGACGGGAACCAAAAACAAACACGAAGGTACAAATATTGTAATACTTTTACTAATTTACTCAAGACACAACTGCACTGGTTCAAAACTCTCCCTAACATACTTCCATATGGACTCCGTCCGAAGGCTGTGGCCAACCCAGATTTTGCATCAATAAACTCCATTTGAAAAGGGAGCCAGACAGCCGCAAGCTGCGTAGCCCAGATTAAGCCGACGCACCAATAGCGCCAGGCCCCTCTGTGGCTGTCCAAGCCAGGCCCCTCTGTGGCCTAGCCCTGTTTCCCCTTGTTTTCATGGTTACTTTAATTCAGAGTAATGAATAAAGAAATCAAGTGGCAAGACTGGACTCTCTGGTCGGGGGGCTAACCTGGACACCTGGGACAAACCAGAGAACGGGCTGTATTAGGAGCGCCGCGATAAAGTCAGGTTCGACGCTGAGCTCTCGTGTGGAAAAGGGGGACAGAAAAAAACGCCATCCACTTTAATTTGCAGGCCCTCTAAAACAAAGCATTGCTTAATGAATTTGAAATGGTATTATTCACTGGGGGACATGAAAGTAAATACGGCGGAGGCTCGGGTGAGGGCGATGCAGGAAATTACTTTTATCGCGTACGGGGGGAAGAAAAGACATGGGTTGTATCCAAACTGGCACCCTACCCCGTATTTAGTGCACTACTTTTGACCAGGGTATTATTCACTGTGGTAGTTTTCTGGTCAAAAGTAGTGAACTGTATAGGAAATAGGGTGCCATTTGGAACACAGCTGTGCTATCGCTGGAGTGTAAATGAGAAGTGGAACGTGTATTGTTTATAATTGTCCAAAGACAAAAATGGAGATGGCGTGGGGGCTTTGAGGTATCTAGAGAGTGAGAGGGGACTGAAGACAAGCTTTGGAAATCTTACCATCTCAATCTTAATAATGGCAATGATATTATTTGTATAGTGAGGTCTCTCTCAGTATATATAGACTCTTATCTGCTCAATCATACAGTAGAAGCTGTAGATTGGTGTTGTCTAGAGTTTTGTCTCACAGTTTTTCCCAGGACTTAAGATATCTTGCTCACTTTCTCAATCTTAATAATGACAATGACATTTAATGGAGAAATAAAATAACCTTCTCTTCTGAGTCATACAGTACAGTAGCGGTTGGAGTCTAGTATTGTCTAGAGCTCTTCTCACAGTCTTTGCCAGGAAAAGATCTGGATCACTACTGGATCACAGATCAATGGAAGCTTTCTCTGATTTCAAAGGCACAGTGAAGACAGATGATTTGAGGAAGAAAATATAGTTTCTCTCACCTTTAGAGAAAGTCTAGGGAGAAACGCTCTGATCTGTAAACCACTTTGCTCTGTCAGAACAACTGGCAATTGAGATTTAACACGTCCACACAACAAGGTCACACACAACGACACAAAACATAAATCATGCAATAGTACCCTAAAGATGGTCTATAGATGCTTTATCTATCAATTCACTTTCTACTGCAACAGCTTCTAGGGTTAGGTTTATGCGTTATATGTTAGTTTAACATCTATAACTACAGTGCCAGCAGAAAGTATTCATACCCTTTGATTTATTTCACATTTCGTTGTGTTACAGCCTGAATTATAGCCCATCTACACACAAATGTTTTCAAATGTATTGAAAATTAAATACAGAAATATCTAATTTACAAAAGTATTCACACCCCTGAGTCAATACATGTTAGAATCCTCTTTGGCAGTGATTACAGCTGTGAGTCTTTCTGGGTAAGTCTCTAAGAGCTTTGCACAATTGGATTGTACAATATTGGATTATTTTTGGTTTTTAAATTCTTCAAGCTCTGTCAAGATGGTTGTTGATCATTGCTAGACAGCCATTTTCAAGTCTTGCCTTATATTTTCAAGCTAATTTAAGTCAAAACTGTAACTCGGCCACTAAGGAACATCCAATGTCATCTTGGTAACAACTTCAGTGTATATTTGGCCTTGTGTTTTAGGTTATTGTCCTGCTGAAAGATTTAAATGTTTCCCAGTGTCTTTTTGAAAGCAGACTGAACCAGGTTTTCTTATAGAATTTTGTCTGTGCTTAGTTATATTCCATTTATTTTTATCAACAAAAAAAAACTCCCTTGTCCTTGCTGATGACAAGCATACTCATAACATGATGCAGCCAACACCATGGTTTAAAATATAAAGACTGGTACTCAGTGACGTGTTGTGTTGAATTTGTCCCAAACATAACGCTTTGTATTCAGGACATTAAGTCAATTTATTTGCCACATTTTTTGCAGTTTTACTTTTGTGCCTTATTGCAAACAGGATACATGTTTTTGAATATTTGTATTCTGTACAGGCTTCCTTCTTTTCACTCTGTTATTTAGGTTAGTATTGTGGAGTAACTATAGTGTTGCTGATTCATACTCAGTGTGCTGCTATCACAGCCATTAAACTCTGTAACAGTTTTAAAGTCGCCATTGGCCTCATGGGGAAATCCCTGAGCAGTTTCCTTCCTCTCTGGCAACTGAGTTAGGAAGGACACCTGTATTTTTGTTGTGACTGGGTGTATTGATACACCATCCAAACTGCAATTAATAACTTCACCATGCTCAAATGGATATTCAATGTCTGTATTTTTTTTTTTACCCATCTACCAATAGGTGCCCGTCTTTGCAAGGCATTGGAAAACCTCCCTGGTCTTTGTGGTTGAATCTGTGTTTGAAATTCACTGCTCGACTGAGGGACATTACAGATAGTTGTATGTGTGGGGTACAGAGATGAGGTGGTAATTCAAAAATAATTTTAAAGTGAGTCCATGCTAATTATTATTGACTCAAGACATTTCAGTTTTACATTTTTAATTAATTTGTACTGTAAATATTTCTAAAAACATAATTCCACTTTGACCATATGGGGTATTATGTGTAGGCCAATGACACAAAATCTAATTTGAATCCATTTAAAATTCAGGCTGTAACACATCTAAATGGGGTAAACTCTATAGCACTGGCTCCTTTGCCAGAGAATACCCGATTGCATCATCCATACAGACAAGATAAAAAAATACATCTTCTGTAATATATTTCATATTGCGATATTAAGCCCCGTCTCGCAATACTGATGCATTATCTCTGGTTAGCTGAGTAAGAGGTGGAAGACAAGTTATTCTCTCGAGCCCACTCGAAGAGAACAGTGATCTGGGATCTGAATGCTCTTGGCTCAACCTGGTAGCGTTGGTGCGCTATCCTTAGCGCTCAGATCATTTATTAATGGAGCTGACAGAGGATGAGGAACAGTCCAATTAATGAGCCAGAGGCCCTGTGGCGGGCATTTGAGCTAGCTTCTCCATTAGCTCAACCCACCTAGCCTCATTATTGTCCCGGAAGGAGTGACAGAGGGGCTTGTGCTTGTCTGGGCACGTGGGACGTTAACCTTTCACTTCCTCAAATGCCAGCTCTCACCACTGCTCGGATGGATGAAGGGAGGGAGGAAGAAATATGATTTTCATTGGGGCTAAACTGTAGAGCTGGGGACGACAACTAGATTTAACCAATGGCCGATTTTTGTCGAAGCGGATGGTCGGGGGGCCGGAACATAATTGAAAATTTACCACAACTAAGCCCAATAAGAGATTTTAATTGAAAATAAAATAATTTTCATTCGTGGGAATACTTGGGAACAGATTTCCTAAATTAAACACATTTTTAGATTAATTCCTGGTGAATTTAAAGTCTTCTTTGACCAAGGGGCCACCTTTTGCCGACCCCTGCTATAGAGCTTTGTGTGGACGAGTAAGCGGACAGACCGCTCTCCCTCCCCCATTCTTCTCAATGCTCTCCTAATGAATAGCTGAATTACTGTTTGATATACTTTTAATAGGGACATTACTGGTAATTATGATTGGTAGAGAGGTCTTGTTTATATTGCTGACTCGAGAGAGCAAAGCTGTACTATTTGTTGTTATGGTGGCTGTTGTGTAGTATGTAGTAGGGGCCTGGAGTGTCCCGGATAGCAACAATGTGGTGTCCCAAGAAGCTCAGCTTCTCCTGGTGGAACTTGCATTTCTTGTTGTTCAGATGCAGTCCAGCCTCCTGTTGCTTGGAAAGAACAGTATTTCCATACACTATGATGTCATCTAGATAACAGTGAACACCAGGGAGATCTTTCAGTATGGTCGACATCAACATCGACTTCTGTAATGCTGATGGAGTAGCGGCTAACTCATAACATACTCTCTTGTACCTGAATAGTCCATCATTGGTTATTTTTTTAATCAATTTTAGAATAAGGCTGTAACGTAACAACATTTGGAAGAAGTCAAGGGTTATAAATACTTTTCGAATGCAGTGTAAATGCTTTTAGAATGGGAAAATAGATTTGACATTACTTTGACTGCATATCATTTAGAAAACATTAACCTCTACCAAGGTTTTACATTGACCAAGTAGACATTACATTGAAATTGTATTCAAGCCAAAAATGCAGCATCATATTCAGTTGAAATGGTTGAAATGGATTCGGTCCCTTCTTTTTTTATTTTCTGTTTAACTAGTGGCAGTAGTCTGGTCAACATGGCTGGAGGACACAGTGACCCTGTGATGGGTGTGGGTGAGTAGGCATGCGGAAGTCAGCAGACCCTCGCAGATGTGATCACAGTGGGGTCAGAGAGGAAGTGACCGAGGAAGTGTTGCTGGAGATTGGTCAGCCAAGTCCCTGATACGTTGTGGGGGCAAAAGGTACACCTGGGTGTGTATCTGCTCCCCTCTCCCTAGCTGCCCGCCCCAGACAGAGGTCAGAAGAGGTCCGAATGATCAGGTGCAACTGTCACACCTTTGTGTGTGTGTGTGTGTGTGTTTCCTTTTGAATGAGCATAGGCCTGCCTTTGTCTCATCTGTCCCCTTTGTGTGCGCGCACTTACATGTTTGTGCATTTCCCCTTGACTGCAATTCGCAGAAGTGTGAAACACAAGGTGGTTATAGAAAAATATTTCTCTCCCGCCAAATGAACTGACATTATCTTCATGTGTTTCATTGCACCACAGTGTCCAACAGTAACATCCATGTCATTAACCCATGTTCTACTGTCTCTATCAAGCCTCAGTATATCTTCAATAGCAGAATACAATGCCACCATATCATATACACTGAACAAAAATACAAACGCACCATGTAAAGTGTTGATCCCATGTTTCATGAGCTGAAATAAAAGATCACAGAAATGTTCCATACGCACAAAAAGCTTATTTCGCTTACATGTTGTGCACAAATTTGTTTATAACCCTGTTAGTGAGCATTTCTCCTTCGCCGAGATAATCCATCCACCTGACAGGTGTGGCATATCAAGAAACTGATTAAACAGCATTATCATTAAATAGGTGCACCTTGTGCTGGGGACAATAAAAGGCCATTCTAAAATGTGCAGTTTTGTCACACAACACAATGCCACAGACGTCTCAAGCTTTGAGGGAGCTTGCAATTGGCATGCTGATTACAGGAATGTCCACCAGAGCTGTTGCCAGGGAATTCAATGTTAATTTCTCTACCATAAGCCGCCTCCAACGTCATTTTAGAGATTTGTCAGTACATCCAACCGGCCTCACAACCGCAGACCACATGTATGGCATCGTGTGGGCGAGCTACAGACAATTGTAATTGCAATGCACAGAGATACCTTGATCAGATCCTAAGGCCCATTGTTGCGCCATTCAATTTTTTTTCATTTGATATATCTTTGACCAACAGATGCATATCTGTATTCCCAGTCATGTGAAATCCATAGCCTTCCAGCTTTCCATTTTTAGCAGCACATTCACCACTCTCTCAAGCAGCTAACTCCGCCCTCTCGCGGCACAGGCCAAGTGGTTGAGACGTAAAACGAACTACCCCAGCTTGCAGTCGTCTCAAGTTGGCAACTACATATTCAGATACCCTGCTGACAGTGTGTTTGCGAGATGCTGGGGTACAAACAAAAAAAGATGAATAAGCCTACAGCAGCCAAGGTGATAATGGCTGGGGTCATTGTTGGTTGATGTTGCTGTTCTCCAAATAGCATTAAAAAGGGTTTTTAATTGTATAGAAATGAATCCCCTCTCCGGGCCTCGCTAAAACTCCACCCGTGGTTACGGCCCTGAGCACTTTGTTACCAAGCTGTACCTCAGACTCGATAGCAGAGGGTCGAAGTAATGATGAAGTGAGAATGGGGAACTTTTAGTGGTAGTTGGTTACCCAGATTAAGTCTACTCTTAGATTTAAAACCCTTCTCAATGAAGAATCTCCATTGAAAGTCCAGGAAAATGCCTAATATAGGTCCAGAAAACTAACCTTTACACCTCTTATTTCCAAATTCCTGTGTTGTAATGATAACAAAGATGATAACATTTGTCTTCCCTCACCCCCTTTCATCATCATTGTGGAGAGGCACATTGAGCAGTAACTAAGTCCTTTATTGGCGTGCAAAACACCCCATGGAGAACACACACACAGGCACAGATTTGTATTCCAGAAGCGGTAATTACATTTGCTGTGGTAATACAAAAAGAGAAAGCCAATCAACAAATAGAAAAAAAATAAACTCCTGACAAAACAAATGAAAGGTGCACACAGACTAAACATGATGTGGAAACTCGCTATGAGGCAGATTTAATTCAGATTTAACCGATAAGCCTGGGTGGGGAAAAAATATTGTATTCTGAAAAAAAAGTGTATCACAAAAGGGCTTCCCCCCCCCCGCCCCCCTCAGACTCGATATAGTGTGTTTTCTTTAGCCTCACCTGTCTGCGAAATCAATGATGGAAATGAAATAAAAACAAAACATTTTCAGCTAGACTCTACCATAGATAGATAGATAGATAGATAGATAGATAGATAGATAGATAGATAGATAGATAGATAGATAGATAGATAGATAGATAGATAGATAGATAGATAGATAGATAGATAGATAGATAGATAGATAGATAGATAGATAGATAGATAGATAGATAGATAGATAGATAGATAGATATTATACACACCCCAAAAATATATATACACTACTGTTCAGAAGTTTGGGGTCACTTAGAAATGTCCTTGTTTTTGAAAGAAAAGCTCATTGTTTGTCCATTAAAATAACATCAAACTGATCATAAATACAGTGTAGACATTGTTAATGTTGTAAATGACTATTGTAGCTGCAAACGGCTGATTTTTAACCTCTTAAGGATCGGACCCTTTTTTTAAATGTTCGCCTAAAATGAAATCTAACTGCCTGTAGCTCAGGTCCTGAAACAAGGATATGCATATTCTTGATACCATTTGAAAGGACACACTTAGAGGTTTGTGGAAATGTGAAATTAATGTAGGAGAATATAACACAGATCTGGTTAAAGATAATACAAAGAAAAACAAATGTTTTTTTTGTTTTGTTTTTGGTCACATCGTCTTTAAAATGCAAGAGAAAGGCCATAATATTACTTAGGAGTCCAGGTGCAATTTAGATTCTGGCCACTAGATGGAGGCAGTGTATGTGCAAGGTTCTAGACATATCCAATGAACTATTGCATTACTGTTCAAAATGTTGTATGAAGTCTGCCCAAATGTGCCTTATTGGTTTATTGATACATTTTCAAGTACATAACTGAGCACTCTCCTCAAACAATAGCATGGCATTATTTCACTGTAATAGGTACTGTAAATTGGACAGTGCAGTTAGATTAACAAGAATTGAATCTATTTTCTGGGAAATGTTCTTGTCACTTACAACGACATGCTAATCACATTAGCGCACATTAGCTCAACCGTCCCAAGGGTTAATGGAACATCTACATAGGCGTACAGAGGCCCATTATCACCAACCATCACTCCTGTGTTCCAATGGCACGTTGTTTTAGTTTATCATTTTAAAAGGCTAATTGATCATTAGAAAACCCTTTTGCAATTATGTTAGGTGCACAACTGAGCAAGAGGACAAGTACATGATAGTGTCTAGTTTGAGAAACAGACGCCTCACAAGTCCTCAACTGGCAGCTTCATTAAATAGTACCCGCAAAACACCAGTCTCAACGTCAACTGTGAAGAGGCGATTCCGGGATGCTGGCCTTCTAGGCAGAGTTGCAACGATAAAGCCATATCTTCATCTGTCCAGCGTCTGTGTTCTTTTGCCCATCTTAATCTTTTATTTTTATTGGCCAGTCTCATGGCTTTTTCTTTGCAACTCTGCCTAGAAGGCTAGCATCTCGGAGTCGCCTCTTCACGCATAGATAGTGAACAAAGGGTAACAGCAGTTTAAAAGAGGGGTCTGGTGGCCCTTTGATTAGCTGTTCAGGAGTCTGTTGGCTTCGGGGTAGAAGCTGCTAAGAATCCTTTTGGACCTAGACTAGGCGCGCCGGTACCGCTTGCCGTGCGGTAGCAGAGAGAACATTCTATGACTAGGGTGACAGGAGTCTTAGACAAGTTTAGGTCCAAAAGGCTTTTTAACAGCTTCTACCCCCAAGCCATCAGACTTCAACAGCAACGTTAGATAAGACAGAAGTTTATGTAAACAAAAAGAGAGTAATGTAGAGCTCTAGACAACCTTTTGATACAGGATAAAGTGATGAGTATCAAAACTGTTGCCTGTAATAAAATGAAGGGCACAAACAAGGCAGCACATTTAATGTTAGTGTCTAAAGCATTGACAAGATCATCAGCAACTAAAGTGGTGGCTGTAATAGTGCTATACCCAGGTCTAAACCCTGATTGGTTTACATTCAAAATAGTTAAGAAGAATCTTAGCTAGACAAGAAAGAGCTGATTTCCATTCTTTTGGAATATTTCCTAAAAACAATTTTAAATAGAAAATGTGGGCTGCACACTAAAGCAGACCAGGATCCAATTGGTTGGACCCTGCGGATTTCTTGTCTGTTAGTAAAGAATCGCAGAGTTATTTTTCTGTAAATAGCCTAAAAGAAAGCTTTGACTATAATTTCTCTGATCATTCAGAAAGTTTCCCCTATCAGCATAGAGTCAAATATAATTATGAATAGTTTTAGAAGTTCTTTCAAATAGATAGCCTGCTGAAATAAAATGATGCATTTTTTTCCATAATGAGACCAGTGTCTGAATTAATTTTCTGTGGCAGAGAGGATGAAGTAGAGTCCTTCAGGGATTTTACAGTTTCCAGAATTTAGCCAGGTTCCCATTTTAATCCGAAAGTTACATAATAACAGATTTAGCCTTTCTGATTTGTCTTACACAATGATTCCTTAGTTGTGTTCCTGGCCTTGACCCAAGCATCATCTCTTTTATGAATGATTTCTGATAATTCCGGAGTGTACTAGGCATTTGATCTTCCTTTAACCCTTATTTTTTCTGAAGGGAGCATGATAATCCACAAAATCATTACACGTCTTTTAGATTGTCTGACGCCTGAATTTCCCAATCATAGTTTAGGTCACCCAGGATAATAACTTCTGATTTAGAAAAATAAGACACAAAACTAGTTAACTCCTCAAGTGTACAAAGGTTAGCCAGTGGAGAACAGTACACACAACAGTTAAGGAATACATTTTTCCCAAGACAAAGGCTTAAAGATAGAAGCTCACATTTTTGGGCAAGATAAATGGATTTCAGTAAAGAGACAGATCATCTTTTTATAAAAATGGCCACTCCACCACCTCTACCCTGTCTGTCAGCTCTGAACACATTCTAACCATCAATATTAATATCAGAGTCCAGAATGTCCAGAGATCCAAGTTTCAGTCAATACCAGAATGTCCAGATTTGTCTGCAAAGCCCAGATCTTTATCTAATCCATTAAGCTCCTAATGTCCAGATGTATCAACCCAAGTCCTTCACAATTTCCTTACATGGAAACACCAACTCAAACAGGCTTCGTTCAATAGGCGGATACAGGTCCTGTCTGATGGTTGATATCGATATAGTTGGTATGGCTATAAGATTTGCCCACATCTCTACGAAGGGAAAGTATGATAAAACAAACTTTAGTTGCTGTTGCTGTTTCGACTCGTAACCTGTTGTTGGCATTTCCCAATATAACCGGGTGTAATCACATGGCAGATATGTATACTGTTTTTGTTGGTCAATTTCCTGGACAGGGCTCTGAGGGAAATGTAAAGACTAAATGCTTATAACTTTGTTGAAAATGTCATACTAACATATCGTAAGTACACTCATAGAAAATAAGGGTTCTTCGCTGTCCCCAAAGGAGAACCCTTTAAAGAACCCTTCTTGGTTCCAAGTAGAACCATTGTGGGTTTCATGTAGAACCCTCTGTGGAAATGGTTCTACATTGAACCCACAATGGTTCTACTTGGAACCAAAAAGGGTTCTACCTGGAACCAAAGGGTTCTCCTATGGGGACAGCCAAAGAGCCCTTTTAGGTTCTAGATAGCACCGTTTGTTCTAAGAGTGTACTAGACAGTGATGTAGAGCTGAAATTAATGAATATCCTTGGCAATTCTTGCCATAACGAAGTGTGTACTTCTGTCTTGGCTCCTTAAACAAACACTCTGTCTTACACACAGACACATATCTCTCTCTTCCTGCTGCCTGCGCATTTCTACTCACAACCCCTTCACGACACGTTTTCGAGCTCACAATCAATCACCGGTGTGTCAGTGGGAGGACTGGAACCTCGTGCTGTTATATCAGAGGTGAGCATGATGTTAGGGCTGCTGTCTCACTCTAGCCCAGTCACCAAGACGTGAGGAAGAAGACGGCCTCTCTATTTAAACTATATCAGCCTTAAGCTATAGCTTGATGCTAATGGAGAGAACCCTGAGGTAGGACATGCACAGTTGACAACACACACACTGACATAGTCAGAGCAACAGAGAGAGACAGACTGTCATCTCAGCTAGCACATTTAGTTCCGTGGAAGTTGTGGGAACGTACATTTTTGGTTTCCAAACGGTTCTGGAAAAGAGGCCATAAGTTTCCTGATCGGTAAAACTGAACATTTTGAGATCGGAATTGGAAGTTTTGCCTGTTCTGGGAACGTACATTTTTAGGTGAGCATGTCTCCATCTGTCTTTATGACATCATGCTACAGTAAAACTCTCTCAGTGATGCTAAGTAGTTGGAGTCATTCAGTACTCACCATCTTATTATGATGAATCATCAATTCCTAATTAATGATTGGTCTGTTCATTGTTTGTATATAGTGTTAGTGTATGGTTGATATACAGTTATGTCTCCTCTTTCTGTCAAATCAAAATCAAATAAAATGTTATTTGTTACGTGCTTCATAAACAACGGGGTTAGACTAACAGTGAAATGCTTACTTACTAGAAAAATATTACAACGAAAATAACACGAGGAATAAACACACAATGAGTAATGATAACTTGGCTATATAGTGGATGTGCAGGGGTACGAGGTAATTGAGGTCCGGCCGCCCGACCATCTGCCCGCTGGACTCCATCCCCTTCTCCAGACCATCTCTGGAGACCTACCATTCCTCACTTCCCTCATCAAATCATCCCTGACCACTGGTCCCCTCTGACTTCAAAATGAAAATCCTCCTCTCCACCTTCTCAGGGCTGGGCGTTTCAGGCTCTGCACAATCTTGGATTGCATCCTATCTGGCAGGCCACTCCTACCAGGTGACGTGGAGATGATCTGTGTCTGCACCACATACTCATTACTGGTGTCCTACAGGGCTCAGTATGTAATTTTAGAGCATTGGTTTGATTAGCTAACTGAGCTAGCTAACTAGCTAGGGTGGGAGATATCAGTTTGATGCCGCTCTGAGCTCACGACTTAGATAGTTAACCTCTATGGGATCGGTGTCCCGTAATTGGGACAGTGCTTGCTCAAATTGCTATATGTGACGAGAACGACATTGTAAACAAAGGTTAATTTTCACGGACTAATACAGTTGAAGTCGGAAGTTTGCCATACATGCATGACACAAGTAATTCTTCCAACAATTCTTTACAGACAGAATAGTGTTAAGCGTGATTTTTTAATGACTACCTCATCTCTGGTCCCCACGCATAAAATTATCTGTACGGTCCCTCAGTCGATCAGTGAGTTTTAAACCCCAAAGACAGGGAGGTTTTCGAATGCCTCACAAAGAAGTGAACATATTGGTAAAAAAACACAAAACAGACATTGAATATCCATTTGAGCATGGTGAAGTTATTAATTACACTTTGGATGTGTATCAATACACCCAGTCACTACAAAAATACAGGCGTCCTTCCTAACTCAGTTGCCAGAGAAGAAGGAAACAGCTTAGCGATTTCACCATGAGGCCAATGGGGACTTTAAAATAGTTACAGAGTTTAATTGCCGTGATACGAGAACTTAGGATTCATCAACAACATTGTAGCTACTCCACAATACTAGCCTAATTTGACAGAGTGAGAAGAAGGAAGCCTGTACAGAATACAAATATTCCAAAACATGGGTCCTGTTATCAACAAGACACTAAAGTAATACTGCCGAAAAATTGGCAAAGCAATTCACTTTTTGTCCTCAATACAAGTCTTATTTTGGGGCCAAATGCAATACAACACATTACACATTACCACTCTCCATATTTTCAAGCATAGTGGTGGCTGCATCATGTTATGGGTATGCTTGTAATCGTTTTTCAGGTTAAAAAAAGACACGGAAAGGAGCTAAACACAGGCAAAATCTTAGAGGATAACCTGGTTCAGTCTGCCTTCCACCAGACACTGGAAGATGAATAATCATTTCAGCAGGGCAATACCTAAAACACAAAGGCCAAATCTATACTGGAGTTACTTACTAAGAAGACAGTGAATGTTCTTGAGTGGCTGAGTTACAGGTATGACATAGATCCACTTGAAAATCTATGGCAAGACCTGAAAATGTCTTTCACTTTGTCATTATGGGGTATTGTGTGTAGATTGGTAAGAAAACAAATATTAATACATTTTGAAAACAGGCTTTAATACAACAAAATTTGGAATAGATAGGTACTTTATTGATCCCCGAGGGGAAATGTCTTTGTCAAATATGAATGAATATATAATAATAATGAATATGTTAAGGGGTATGAATACTTTCTGAAGGCACTGTAGATCTCCAATCAAGACATGTTGCATTTCTCACTTTGAATGAGACTGTATGATCTGTAATCCTAATTCTGTATTTTTCTGTTTCTCCTTCAACAAAAACTAAATATTAGCATTCATGTATTTAGTGAAATTACCCTTTTCAGATATGTAATTTTTCTCTGTCATTAGAGTATCACTGTTGAGAATTTTTGGGAATTGCTTGAATATATTTTGATTTGTTTAACACTTTTTTGGTTACTACATGATTCCATATGTGTTATGTCATAGTTTTGATGTCTTCACTTTTATTCTACAATGTAAAAAATAGTGCAAATAAAGAAAAAACCTTAAATGAGTAATATTCCAAACTTTTGACCGGGGGTTTATATGTATATATTCTTAATCCATTCCTTGATTAGATTCATGTGTATTTGGGTATATGTTGTGAAACTGTTATATATTACTTGTTAGATATTACTGCACTGTCGGAGCTAGAAGCACAAGCATTTCGCTACACCTGCAATAACACATGTATGTGACCAATAACATTTGATTTGATTTTGATTTGAATGAAGTTAAGTAGTAGTTGCTGTTCTGGCGGAAGGAGCAGACCTGAATGCAACTCTTTCTACTATACTGAACAAAAATATAAACGTGCATGCAACAATTTAAAAGACATTACTGAGGTTGCTGGATATTGGCCGGAACTGGAACATGCTGTGATACACCTCGATCCAGAGCATCCCAAAAATGCACAATGGGTGACATATCTGGTGAGTATGCAGGCCATGGAAGAACTTGTTCGTTTTTAGCTTCCAAGAATTGTGTACAGATCCTTGGACATGGGGCCGTGCATTATCATGCTGAAACATGAGGTGATGTCGGTGGATGAATGGCACAACAATAGGCCTCAGGATCTCATCACGGTATCTCTGTGCATTCAAATTGCCATTGATAAAATGCAATTGTGTTCATTGTCCGTAACTTATGCCTGCCAATACCATAACCCCACCGCCACCATGGGGCACTCTGTTCACAACGTTGACGCCCACACAATGCCATACGCGCGGTCTGCAGTTGTGAGGCCGGTAGAGAAATGAACATGAAATTCTTTGGCAACGGCTCCGGTGGACATTCCTGCAGTCAGCATGCCAACTGCATGCTCCCTAAAAACATGAGACATCTGTGGCATTGTGTTGTGTGATTAAACAGCACATTTTAGAGTGGCCTGTGTAATGTTCATGTTGTTTAATTAGCTTCTTGATATGCCACACCTGTCAGGTGGATGGATTATCTTGGCAAAGGAAAATTGTTCACTAACAGGGATGTAAACAAATTTGCAATTGAGAGAAATAAGCTTTTTGTGCTTATGGGACATTTCTGGGATCTTTTATTTCAGCTCATTAAACATGGGACCAACACTTTGCATGTGCGTTTATATTTTTGATCAGTGTAGTTGACAAACACAGCTCCTGTGTGATGCAAAACAAACTTGCCCCCTTTCTAATAACTCAACTAGCACCAGGTGTTATTCATTGCCAATAAGCCTCCATATCTGTTCTCATCCTCCTTAATCACCACTGCCACCAGTAGTTCAACCTGACCAAACTAACATCCTCTGTTTTGTTTGGCATGCTGTGTTTGCAAGAATTACAGATAACTTACTATCCTACAGACGCAAGTTCTGTTCTAAATTCGTCATGGAATTATACATTGCAACTTCGAACGGCAAGCTTTTTCAAGATGCTGCTCCTGAATCTCTGGAGTCTTCCACCTTAATGGTTGGGGAAACACCACCTCCCAAACACTGGGTGCGTTTTGTGGTCACCGTCGTCTTCCAGGCCATTCTCTCCACTCCAACCCTGCACGCTTGCCTGCCTCTCCTCCCTGCAGGATGGATGGATGGATGGATGGATGGATGGATGGTTGGCTGGGCAGGCAGGCTGGCAGGCAGGCAGGCGAATTGGCGTGGGTGCAGGTAGGTAGGTAGGTAGGTAGGTAGGTAGGTAGGTAGGTAGGTAGGTAGGTAGGTAGGTAGGTAGGTAGGTAGGTAGGTAGGTAGGTAGGTAGGTAGGTAGGTAGGTAGGTAGGTAGGTAGGTAGGTAGGTAGGTAGGTAGGTAGGTACTTTATTGATCCCAGAGGGGAAATTTCTTCGTCAAGCAGCTACGAAAAAACACAGGGCAGGTGTAAAATGCCAGAATGAAAATACACAAAAGACAGATACATGATACATAGAGCGGCAGTATGAAAAAGTATAAAAATACAAGAAGTCTGGAGTGCAAAAAAGCTATAAAAAGACATTGCATAGTATGGGTGGATGGCTGAATATGTACACTATACATTGTTACATAAATTGTTACATAAAAATATTGTAAGTTGATATAGATAAATAAGGAGTATTTGCATGGTTAACTATACTATACAAGTCGATGGCAGAGAAATACTTAAATAGCTAAAAGTGCATATTTTATAAGTGAGGGTAATAATACGTTACTTAATATACAGTCTGGTTAAAGTAACAGGTAAGTGAATATTTTGCATGGTTAAATGAACTGTACAGGTAAATATACAGTTAAATTTACAGGTAAGTGAATATTTGCATGGTTACATTAACTGTACAGGTAAATGACAGGAAGAGATACTTAAATAGCTAAATGTGTGTATGATATAATTTAGTGTAATAATAGTAATTCCCTTAAAATACAGTCCTTAGTGCGCAGGGTTTAATTACAGATAAATGCACGTATTGCACATTTGATATACTAAAAGCAATTAAAAAATATATAACTGACAGGATACTAATATGCATTCCTGAGTGAATGACTACTGAAGTTCAGTCCAAGAATTACTTACAATATTGCATGTGATATGATATAACAACTGTACATGAATATGTATATACAGACCTGAATGAATAAATAAGTCCTGAGTGAATGAGTGATTACAGACCAGAGTTACTCACGGGTGGATGCATAATTGTTTAACTAGGTCCTAACACCCCAACAGTTCCAGGTCTATGTTGCCGACGGCACGGCACCCCGGTGAGGCATTAAATAGTCTAATAGCCGCCGGCAGGAAGGCTCTCCTAGCTCTCCAGGAACAGGGTTGGACAGCCCTGTTGTAGAGCATGAACCTGAAGGAGCGAGTCACTGCTTTGCAGAGAATGACAGGGTGTTGTCCAGGGTCACACCAAGATTCTTTGCAATCTGAGAGGGGTACACCGTGGAGTTGTCCACCATGGTTGAGAGGTCTTGGAGCTGGCAGACCTTCCCCAGGAGGAAGAGCAGCTCCGACTTGTTAATGGAGGCAAAAAGAGTCCAGGGTTTGCAAAAGTCGAGGGCATAACAACAGACATGAGTATGCCAAGATATGACACTTTGTCCTACACTAACTATTCTATAAAGGTTATGAAGCCAGGCAAAATAACAACTAATAGCTGTTTTTTCCCTCCGTTTTCTTTATAGGCCATAGCCTCCAAACAAGTTGGGACCAGGAAGGCGAACGTCCTGATTATGGATGTTGAGTTTGAGAGGGACTGACACTTTCTCACTCCTCACTCTCTTTCTCCCACACTCTCTCTCACTCCTCCCTCTCTTTCTCCCACACACTCTCTCACTCCTCCCTCTCTCACTGTCTTTCTCCCACACACTCTCTCACTCCTCCCTCTCTCACTCTCTTTCTCCCACACACTCTCTCACTCCTCCCTCTCTCTCTCTCTTTCTCCCACACACTCTCTCACTCCTCCCTCTCTCACTCTCTTTCTCCCACACACTCTCTCACTCCTCCCTCTCTCACTCTTTTTCTCCCACACTCTCTTTCACTCCTCCCTCTCTCTCTCTCTTTCTCCCACACTCTCTCTCACTCCTCCCTCTCTCCCTGCTCCGCTACCGCCACACGACCGGGTTAATTAGGGTAATCTCACTTTTAATTTGCTTCCCATTAACCTTCTGCTATCATTTGTTTTACCATTACCCAGGAGCCTTAATTGATTTCAGAACTAAATTGGAGTTTATTTCCAAATCATGGCTTAGATATCCCCAGTTAATTAGAGGGTTTTGAATCTTTCCATCGCAACAGACAAAAGTGTCAAGGTTCTGTCAGAACCAGTACTGGATGGACAGTATGGAAAGAAGAGGTAGGGGTCAGGATAGGGGAGAGAGGAGGAGGTGGGTTGGACAGCTACAGAAACTAATGGCAATGTCAGCCGTAATTACCTAAAATACCTTTTAAATAAATATTTTGTATTTTGATTAGGTTTATATTACAGCGTTTTAGTGACTTAATCAACAACCAATTATAGTGGTAGGAAAAGTAGTTGTGTGCACTACTTTTCTGAAGCAATTTCATATGGGGAGGTTATTAAGCTTTATTTTACACTCAAGGGAATCCATGGGAAAGGAGTAGATATGACACCTCCGTGAACAATGACCTGTGTAAATATTAAAGTGTCTTATCCAACACGGGGGAATCAGAGCCTATCATGAAAAAAGCCTTGCTGTGTTATCATTCGACTCAAAGATGACAGGTTTGACTATTCAAACGCATTAGCGCTTACAGTATAGGTTCACGCAACAAAGAAGGTTATTACAAATTGACTGAAGGGACTTGACTTTTTTCACTTCCTCTTATTCCTCTCTCCAAACAACAAAGTAGCACAGAGAAAGTTTGACTTTAGAGAGAGAGCAAGGAAAAAAAGAATCCCCCTTTCCAATGACATCAGAAGCTTAATAAAGAGTGTAAACATTGGAAAGTGCTGTATATTGGCATCTAGCAGAGCCCGTTTAAATTCACCAAAACAAACAGAGGCTATCGATATTTACACCTCGGACGGCTGCTGTGCAACAAAGAGATATTTATACATTGCGTTAGGCTTTGTATAATCAATGGATCTCACAATTTTACCCTTCAATCTAGATTTGGTTGAGGATATTGGCATATAAATAGAATATGAAAGGCAGTCCAGTACAGTTCTGCCTCCATATCACACCTTCCAGGTGTAGCCTATACCAGGGTTTCCAAAACTTGGGCCTGGGGCACTTTTTTTGTCTCCCTAGCACTACACAGCTGATTAAAACAACCAACTCATCATCAAGCTTTGATTATTTGAATCAGATGTGTAGTGTTAGGGTAAAAACCAAAGTGTGCACCCATGGGGCGTCCATGACCGAGTTTGGGAAACCCTAGCCTATACAATATGCATTGATCCAGGGGCTACTGACCGTTTCATTACACACTACGAGTATAGACAGGAGCTTCCTGCTGTCTTTGTTTCACCTCCTTTGACTTCTTGTTGTTGACCTTTAAGCAAGCCAGCTTGTTTTGTGAAGGAGTAGGGGTGAAGTTTCCCTTAGTTGCTGATATTGGGTCAGTTCAGAATTTTACTCACTAATGGTTAAGGTAAGGATTGGGGGTGAAGAAGATGATACTATAACTTCACCTTGGGGAAACTTCACCCCAGAGATTTTCTGGACCACAGGCGCAGAGCGACTTTGTATGAGCGTACCTGTTTTCAAGAACACAAGTTGAATAATTAGGAACGGATGCAAGGGGTCAATATAAAATAAACCCACTGAAGGCACCAACCCCTGCAAGTTTATCCAAAAACCCTACAAAAACGCCATTCATTTCCCCATAGGCTTTGTCCTACGAACCATGGCGGAGTTAGTGGCAACACAAATACACCATTACTATTTCTCTCTACAGGAAAAAGGTGAAGAACCAAGACTATTATCATGATTATATGTGCATATTCATTCTCACTATGCCAGTAGAATAGGAAATTAAGTGAATGATGTGGTGCTTACTGGAGGACATTAAACAAGCATTAAGACCAGCCTTCCTGATCGAACCTTTGTAGACTAAATCTGGTGTTATTGCCCAACTAGTTTACCTAACTTGTTTTTGATCGCGGCAGTCATGTTAGCAAGATGGCCCCTGAACGTATTTGGCTCGACGAGCAGACTGGCTCTGGGCGTGAGGGAAGGGAAAGCAGCGCATTTCAAATATTCAGAGGATTCATGATTATAAATGAGGTCTTTCACAGCGGTAGGTGGAGGGGTTAATGCAGTGTGATCTGGGGGGGGGGGGGGGGGGCTTGCATGAGAAGCCGAACAAAACAAATTAAGTCTGGGAGTGGTGGAAAGCAAGATGAGTGTCACTTAGAGAGATCCCTCCATCTGTCTGTACAATAGAAGGGTACACCGAGCGTAGCTAAGTGTTTCCCAGGTCATGGGATTCACCAAGAGTGGCATCATAACCGTTGTAATGGAACACTATGGGTTCTATTATAGAGGATGATGATAAATGAAGTAACTCAGGAAAAGGACACGCTATATTGCAACAAACATGGGACTTCTATACTGTTTGGTTGTAGCTGTTGGTTTTAGAAAGATGTGGGAAGGGAGGTTGGAAATGGTCGTGGTTTTGCATAATGTGTGGGAATATCCCACAGACAGAAATGTTATGTTGAGGTACACACAAACCATAATCAGGGACATAGCTTACTAGTACAAGTTTATTTTCTCTCCTTGAATAATATAGAAGAGAAGAGCTTACCCACTGAACAAGTTGTCGGATGGAGTGTCTTTAACAGGATCCGAACACATTCTATTAGGTGTCTGAACAGTTTCATCATTAGCTTAGCAGTAATTAGGTATTGCAGCATTAGAGACGGCAGAGATAACTCTTCTTTCCCCGTTAGCGAAGAGAGTGGTAATATTTCCAGTGGTAATATTTTTATTGGGCCTTTTTACTCACTGAACTGGATCAGAGGGATGTGTTAAAGGTACAGAGACTGGCTTAGAGCTACAATAAGACACCATTTGAGAGTATTATTACATCTTTATGAATTGGGGCTAATCTAACACATTTTGGTTAGGAAGGGACGTATCTAATATGGAATATCATGGTTATTACATAGTTGAATGCCTAATATGGTTAAGTATTCACATTATGTTTAGTTTATAGCTATTGCACATGCAGCAGCCACTTTTCATGGTGTCTGAAAATGTTAGTATATGGTTATTACAAAGTTGCATGCAATAGTTGCATGCTTTTAATCCATAATGCAAATACATACAGGATAAAAACATGTTAGTTACTTTCTATGCCTTATAGATTGTAATTGATTGCTGTACTCCTTTTAATGAGTGCACAATAATAGAACAATCTACTCAATATGTAACCTGTCAAGATGACGCCTTGCACATATAGCAAGGCATGTGGCATTGCTAAGAGACAACTTGTTAACTGTCAAGTTAATTGACAATGAGAGAGGTGTGAAATATTAGTCTGACGACACAAGCCATGAGAGATAGTGAATGGATGAGAGAGCAAGTGACGTGATTGTCAATCGAATGGCAAAGTGTAATGGTGGAATGTGAATTGACGGACCTGTCTCTCTCTCTCTTCAATGATGGCTCTCATTTGTAATGGCATTTGTAAGGACCTTGTTACCTACCAAGCCTGACAAAAGTTTGATGCACACAGGAATAGTCACTGTGAAATGAAACACCTTTGAGAATTTAGCCAGAATAGAAAATTACCTCCGTCGACATGTTCAGTGACTGTAATGATACATTATTTTACTTAGTAAATAATATCATGAGTTGAATTCCACAAATGTCCGCCGAATCAGAAACTGACTTGGACAACAATAGGACTAATACTACAATTCATTTGATAAGAATGGAAAATCAATGGACATGCATTCTGTATTATTTTTTAGTCGTTAACCAGTGTTGAAAATATATGACAACGGAATTGTAACAGGTCTAGGGCCAGCACAATAAAGCCACAGAGACCTGCCTTGTATAGACAGCTCCGGCAGAACCCTGATCCCAGATCAAAGACAACAAGCACTCATGGAGCAGCTTGATTTTAGTGCCCCCCTGTGACTAACAATTGCCCAAATTAAATTAATAATTCTGGGTAGACACAAAAAGGAAACCTTGGACAATTGCAATTGCATATCCCGACTATTTGGACAAAAATCCTACCACCGTACCTGCCGCATTGTACTGTTTGGACTCTGATCTGGTTGTTGAGATGTTTGCCAGTCCCTGACCTGCCTTTGTCTATCCCTTGGGCTTTAATAAACATATCGGAGCTCAAACTATCAGCCTTCTGTGTCTTCATCTGTGTCTCGCCCTGTGTCGTTATACATTTTGATATTGTTCCTGCCAAATAGACTCCTTCCATAGGGC
Organism: Thymallus thymallus; assembly: GCA_023634145.1. Lineage (NCBI taxonomy): Eukaryota > Metazoa > Chordata > Actinopteri > Salmoniformes > Salmonidae > Thymallus > Thymallus thymallus. The sequence goes on from CM042406.1 coordinate 3,902,779, forward strand.
ATGGCAATTACATACAGTGCATTCAGAAAGTATTCAGACCCCTTTACTTTTTCCACATTTTGTTACATTACAGCCTTATTCTAAAATGGATCATCAATCTACATGCAATACCCCATAATGACAGAAAAACTGGTTTTTAGATTTTTTTGCAAATGCATTACAAATAAAAAATATGAAATATCACATTTACATAAGTATTCAGACCCTTTACTTGGTTATGACGCTACAAGCTTGGCACACCTGTATTTGGGGAGTTTCTCCCGTTTTCCTCTGCAGATCCTCTCAAGCTGTGTCAGGTTGGATGGGGAGCGTCAATGCACAGCTATTTTCAGGTCTCTCCAGAGATGTTCTATCAGGTTCAAGTCCAGGCTCTGGCTGGGCCACTCAAGGACATTCAGAGACTTGTCCCGAAGCCACTCCTGCTATTGTGTGTAAATTGACGACATTTTTTTATTGAATCCCTTTTTGAATAAGGCTGTAACGTGACATGACATGTTGAGTAAGGCATAATGTTATTGTTATTATATTCCCATTTTCCAATTGTCAATTATGATGAAGAATTCCAGTTAAATTTGAACTTGTCGAATCAATAATAAGTCCAACTTTGAGACGAGCGAAGACAAACTATGACAGATGCAAATACCCACTCAATGGATGCCTCATTTACCCACTCAATGGATGCCTCATTTACCCACTCAATGGATGCCTCATTTACCCACTCAATGGATGCCTCATTTACCCACTCAATGGATGCCTCATTTACCCACTCAATGGAAGCCTCATTTACCTACTCAATGGATGCCTCATTTACCCACTCAATGGATACCTCATTTATCCACTCAATGGATACCTCATTTACCCACTCCATGGATGCCTCATTTACCCACTCAATGGATACCTCATTTACCCACTCAATGGATGCCTCATTTACCCACTCAATGGATACCTCATTTACCCAACTTGGTAACAAGGTCGAAAAGTTCTCCAACTTTCTTCCAGCTTGGTCATATTCGTAAGGTCAGAATGAACTGTTCCTCTGAGCTTTCTGCCTCGGTACTGCAGCCATTTTCTTCCCTGAGGTTGACATGGTTCATTTCCTGGGGTCCCGGCCCAAGCTGCAAATCAGGCCCCAGGGAGGGCCTGCCGGACCTGACTTGACTGCCGCGCTGTGTGGGGACTCTCGTCCACCAAACACTTGGCTGGAATGGGTCGACATTGCAAGCTAGAGTAATTAGCAGGTTTATCAAAGCTTTCCAGGGGCTTGTGTGGCTGTGTGTGTGTGTGTGTGTGTGTGTGTGTGTGTGTGTGTGTGTGTGGGTGTGTGTGTGTGTGTGTATGTGTGTGTGTGTGTACCACTGTGTGTGTGTGTACCACTGTGTGTGTGTGTACCACTGTGTTTGTGCGTGTGTGTGTGTGTGTGTGTGTGTGTGTGTGTGTGTAGGGGAAAGGCATCTGACAAAGGGAAGACACTGAGGAGTTTGTAACAAGCATAGATGTAAAAAGAAAAGGACAAAGCCATCGATCACGTGACAACATTCATTCCTATGAGAAGAGTCAATAGTGCATTGAAGACAAATGAAGTCGGTTAAGATGGCGTCTCATGGATACATAAGATGTGCAGTTTGAGCTTCTCCAGAATGTGAGGTTGTAGGCTAGCTCAGTGCTGCCCCCTCCTATTAACTAACTCAAGCTGAAGGCCAACAGGGGTACTGTAGGCTGCCTTTAGCAACTAAATTAAACTTCTTCAGTGTGCAATTTTAAAATAATGTGTTCAAGGACATACATCAGGTGTATTAGAAGTAATTATTGGTACCATGATTGTCATGGTACACAAACATTGCCACAAATAATTGCCTATAATGGGGGAGGGGCTCCCAAGTGGCACAGAGGTCTAAGACACTGCATCTCAGTGCTAGAGGAGTCACTACAGACAACCTGGTTCGAATTCAGACTGTATCACAACCGGCCGTGATTGGGAGTCCCATAGGGCAGAGTACAATTGGTCCAGCGTCATCTGAGTTTGGTCGGTGTAGGCAGTTAATGTAAATAATAATTTATTCTTAACTGACTTGCCTAGTTAAATAAAGGTTAACAAAAATATAGATATATAATAATCTTGTTTTCTGCAAACAATGCCTGGTAGTACCACGGTTGGCCATGAACCTCCGTGGCTTCAATGAGAGGGGGCTGTTGTACTCCCCTGGTAACAAGACTAGATGCATGCTATGCACACACACACACAATTCCAGAAACCCCATACATCCACACTGTCGTTTTCTGCCCAACGCCAGAGAAAAAAGGGGGCATGAATACGAGGGGACGAGGATTTAATTGGCTGGGGTGATGGCGGAGCACAGATGTCGGAAGAGTACGAGGCATAGATCCGCCGTTCGGCGAGACTCCCAGGTGATAACACTACTCGAGAACCTTTTAAGTCTCAGAGCAATTTACTGTAAACGGAGTGAGCACGGATAACGGATGACTTACTGCCTCCTTCTCAGACACCTATTAGCTTGCATCCCTCTCACTCCCTTTCCCCCCTCACAGTAACACGAGCTAGTTGAAGATAATTCGACCACATTGTGAGAGACAAAGACCCCCCCCTCCTCGCCCCTTTCCTTCTCTAAGACACTTGTTTGTCATTTATTTTTCCAGAGTATTTTCCATTTAAAAATAAGAACACAAGAAAGTAAGTAAGCCTATATACAGGGTCAGTTCCAATCCCATATTTACAATGTGCTGGGATACTGGAATAAGATTCCATTTGTGTTGTGGCTAAACATAGGCATGGAAAATATATTCACTATCCAGTTGCCCAACGGCTATTTCCTCCATCTTATATAAATATGTAATTTATATAAGTATTCAATACCTTTGGCAGCGATTACAGCTGTGAGTCTTTCTGGGTACGTCTCTAAGAGCTTTGCACCTGGATTGTACAATATTTGCACATTATTTTTAGAATTATTTTAAGCTCTGTCAAGTTGTTTGTTGATCATTGCTAGACACTCTTGCCATAGATTTTCAAGCCGATTTGAGTCAAAGCTGTAACTATGTAAGCAGATGCAAAGGATAAAATAATTACGATACCACTCACAAACATTCACTGTCTTCTTGGTTTGCAACTGCAGTGTATATTTGGCCTTGTGTTTTGTGTTATTGTCCTGATGAAAGGTGTTGGTTGGGAAACAGACTGAACCAGGTTTTCCTCTAGGATTTTGCCTGTGCTTAGTTCTATTCTGTTTCTTTTTCATCCTAAAAAACTCCCTAGTCCTTGCCGATGACAAGCATACCCATAACATGATGCAGCCACCACCCATGGTTTAAAATATGAAGAGTGTTAATCACTGGTGTGTTGTTGGATTTTCCCCAAACACAACACTTTGTATTCAGGACATAAAGTTAATTTCTTTGCCACTTGTTTTTGCAATTTTACTTTATTGTCTTATTGCAAACAGGATGCATGCTTTGGAATATGTGTATTCTGTACAGGCTTCCTTCTTTTCACTCTGTTATTTAGGTTAGTATTGTGGAGTAACTACAGTGTTGCTGATTCATACTCAGTGTGTTCCTATCACAGCCATTCAACTTTACTTTTACTGAAGTATAACAATTGAGTACTTTTTCCACCACTGCTGGATAGGTGTTTTAACATATCAGCCTTACCACATCATATTATATAGCAAACCGACGCCTGACTGCCAGGGCTGGGGTCAATTAGAATTTAATGTAGTCAATTCAGGAACTGATTTCAATTTAAGCTTACATTTTATTTTTTATAAATAGCTTATGTTTATTGAAAAGTCATTGAAAATATGGCAGTTATTTTAATTATTGAATTTGATTTTACTTCCTACTTGATACATCTGTGGTATTTTGTTTTGTGACAACTGAACAGTTGAGAGTGGGCTTTTATTGTCCCCAGCACAAGGTTCACCTGTGTAATGATCATGCTGTTTAATCAGCTTCTTGATGTGCCACACCTGTCAGGTGGATGGACTAACTTGGCAAAAGAGAAATGCTCACTAACTGGGATGGACAAACATGTATGCTCAATTTGAGAGAAATAATATTTTTGTGTGTATGGAACATTTCTGGGATATTTTATTTCAGCTCCTCAAACATGGTTCCAACACTTTACATGTTTAGAGGGGAACAATGAAAACAACCAGTGGAACGGGCTTCGAGGTCCAGAGTTCAGTTTGAGAGTTGTATCGTAATTATTTTATCCTTTGCATCTGCTTACATAGTGTGCGACAACCAACACTTTAAAAATGTATCATCTGCTCATAACTCTTCAATACTAATGTGAATATCTTAATTTGAGCATCACTTTGATTCAGATTTAATGCATGATTTAAAACGAGAGCAAATACAGCCCTGGAGTCTTTAACATATAATTTTCCAAGCCCAGCTAAAATGAATCATCAATATGGATTGTTTAATGAGCCCATGCTACCTTTTTAGAAGGCAAACAAATGCTGTATTTGCAATGTGATTTTTATTGAAGTTCTGTTGAGTTAACGTTAGAATCAATTATGATCAAAATGACTACCAAGTAGTTTAGTTTTGAATACAGGAAGTCTCTGATGTGAGGCCATTGGGGGAATGTAAAGATGATGTAGGAGTGAGTGTGTGCATGCGTGTGACTGGGCTGGGTTGTTCTGGGTGTCTGTTACAATAAAGCAATGTTACAACCCCAACCACACACACACACACACACACACACACACACACACACACACACACACACACATTCCTTTCGGTTTGACACACACCATTGCTTCAGAACATTACAGTGAGAAAAGGCAACTATAGGCTACCCTGCAATGTGTGTGAGAGTGGGTAGTGTGAGGAACAATGCAATAATATATGGATTTATAAAACGGTTTCAGGAAAATATGCAATCTGATTGGCTGAAATTGACAATTGCCTGTTAACCACACTGTCTGAAGTAGCATGTGACGGGCACGTAGGCAGCTTCAAGAACCAGAGCGTTGCTTGGGGGAACTTTTTTTTGTAACGTAGTGACATGGCAACAGTCAGAGGAGTGGTGGGGGATTAGGTGGTGAGGGATTAGGTGGTGGGGGATTAGGTGGTGGGGGATTAGGTGGTGGGGTATTAGGTGGTGGGGGATTAGGTGGTGGGGTATTAGGTGGTGGGGGATTAGGTGGTGGGGTATTAGGTGGTGGGGGATTAGGTGGTGGGGTATTAGGTGGTGGGGGATTAGGTGGTGGGGTATTAGGTGGTGGGGGATTAGGTGGTGGGGTATTAGGTGGTGGGGGATTAGGTGGTGGGGTATTAGGTGGTGGGGGATTAGGTGGTGGGGTATTAGGTGGTGGGGGATTAGGTGGTGGGGGATTAGGTGGTGGGGGATTAGGTGGTGGGGTATTAGGTGGTGGGGGATTAGGTGGTGGGGTATTAGGTGGTGGGGGATTAGGTGGTGGGGGATTAGGTGGTGGGGTATTAGGTGGTGGGGGATTAGGTGGTGGGGGATTAGGTGGTGGGGGATTCGTTAATGTCAGAAATAAATCACACTTTTCAGAGGAAATGTATTTCAACAAATGTGTGGATCCGTTGTATACGCGCATTAACACACTGAACTGTGTGTATAGGTTGAGTGTAGCTCAGATGGTAGAGGATGGCGCTTGCAACATCAGGGTTGTGGGTTTGATTCCCATAGGGGACCAGTACGAAAAAAGTATGAACATATGTATGCATTAACTAACTGTAAGTCGCTGTGGATAAGAGCGTCTGCTAAATGGCTAAAGTGTAGATCAGTAGTGAAAAAATGTGATTTATTACATTTTAAGATTAAAATGTGAAAGCTGTGCAAGGTGTGTGTAGATTTTCACTAGCCACTGTATATATACAGTAGGATTTATACCCATTTAAAAGCATTACAAGTTAAAGGCATCTTGGAAGGAGATATTTATATCAATGATAGTTGCACAAGGAAGGACGACAAACTGTCATATGTCTGGCTCTACTTAACGAAGAAACGTCTGAAACTATACTGAACAAAAATATAAGCACAACATGTAAAGTGTTGGTCCCATGTTTCATGAGCTGAAATAAAATATCCCAGAAATTCTCCATACGCACAAAAAGCTTCTCTCAAATTTTGTGCACACATTTGTTTAAATCCCTGTTAAAGAGCATATCTCATTTGCCAAGATAATCCATCCACCTGACAGGTGTGGCATATCAAGAAGCTGATTAAACAGGATGATCATTACACAGGTGCACCTTGTGCTGGGGACAATAAAAGGCCACTCTAAAATGTTTTGTATGCTGAATGCAGGAATATCCACCAGATCTGTTGTCAGAGAATTCAATGTTAATTTCTCTACCATAAGCCGCCTCCAACGTCGTTTTAGAGAATATATGTCCAACTGGCCTCACACCCGCAGATCACGTGTAACCACGCCAGCACAGGACCTCCACATCAAGCTTCTTCACCTGCGGGATCGTCAGTGACCAGCCACCCGGACAGCTGATGAAACTGAGAAGTATTTATGTCTGCAATAAAGCCCTTTTTTGTGGAAAAACTGATTTAGATTGGCTGGGTCTGGCTCCCCAGTGGGTGGCCCACCCATGGCTGCGTGCCTGCACTAGTACCGGTCTAATGGCTGTATTATCTGCTGAGTCCTAAATGACACCCTACTTTTGGCCCCAGATCAATAGTAGTGCACTATAAAGGGAATAGGGTGCCATTTGGGATGCGTTCAAGACAAGAGGTACAATAACTTTTATCTGTAGCTCACAAACGTATTTCCATGTTCACAGTGAGTAGTTATTTTTGGGCTGTCCAAAACAAAATCAATCAAAGTACATCAACGTTTAGCAAGGGAAATCAGGTTTGGGACCACAAGTTTGAGTTAACGCACGCGCACACACTCCAGATCTAATGAAAATTGTGATGAATTAAAAAGTATACCAGTTTCACTTAAGGACCAAAAATGTATAGCTGTGCCATACAGATTGCAAAATATTTGGGAAGAGATTTTCGATGTACCGATCCATGGCACAGGGTTTATGAACTGATACACAAAACGACGCCGGATTCAATTTGTAAATTATTATACAAAATGTTTGCAACCAATAGAATGTCATATACAGTGCATTCGGAAAGTAGTCAAAAACCTTGACTTTTTCCACATTTTGTTACATTACAGCCTTATTCTAAAGTGGATTAAATAAAATACAGCCTTTTCATCAATCTACACACAATACTCCGATAATGACAAAGCATAAACAGGTTTTGGGGAAGGGTACCAAAAAATGTCTGCAGCATTGAAGGTCCTCAAGAACACAGTGGCTTCCATCATTCTTAAATGGAAGAAGTTTGGAACTCTTCCTAGACTCTTCCTAGAGCTGGCCGCCTGGCCAAACTGGGAAATCTGGGGAGAAGTGCCTTGGTCAGTGACTAAGAACCTGATGATCACTCTGACAGAGCTCCAGAATTCCTCTGTGGAGATGGGAGAACCTTCCAGAGGACAACCATCTCTGAAGCACTCCACCAATCAGTCCTTTATAGTTGAGTGGCCGGACGGAAGCCATTCCTCAGTAAAAGACACATGACAGCCCGCTTGGAATTTACAAAAAGGCACCAAATGTATTACTATTTTTTTTTTATTCAACCTTTATTTAACTAGGCAAGTCAGGACTCTCAGACACCTAAAGGACTCTGAGACTATGAGAAACAAGATTCTCAGGCTTGAATGCCAAGCGTCATGTCTGTAAAAAAAACCTGGGTCCTTCCCTACGTGAAGCATGGTGGTGGCAGCATCATGTCATCATATTTTTCAGCAGCAGGGACTAAAAGACTAGTCAGGATCGAGGGAAAGATGAACGGAGCAAAGTACAGATTGATCCTTGATGAAAACCTGGAAGGTTCACCTTCCAACAGAACAACGAGCTTAAGCACACAGCCAAGACAACACAGGAGTCTCTGAATGTCCTTGAGTGGCCCAGCCTGAGCCCGAACTTGAACCCAATCAAACATCTCTGGAGAGACCTAAAAATAGCTTTACAGCAAAGCTCCCCATCCAACCTGACAGAGCTTGAGAGGATCTGCAGAGAAGAATGGGAGAAACTCCCCAAATACATATGTGCCAATCTTGTAGCATCATACCCAAGAAGAATCAAGGCTGTAATCACTGCCAAAGGTGCTTCAACAATGTAAAAGAGTCTGTATACGTAGGTAAATGTGATATTTCCGTTTTTGTAATACATTTGCAAAAAATTCTAAAAACCTGTTTTTGCTTTGTCATTATGGGGAGATTGTGTGTAGATTGATGAGGATAAAACAAAACAATTTAATCAATTTTAGAACAAGGCTTTAACGTAACAAAATGTGTAAAAAGTCTGAATACTTTCTGAATGCACTGTTTATGGGTGTACTAACATCCCAGCTCTGCAGATTATGCTATTAAGAGACAGAGAAATGTCATTTATCATTGTGACGCACAGATGTTCCAAACTCTGTTTTAAACAAGACTGTATTCATGACCAAAATTACCCTATTTACACTTTGTAGTCAGTTTGGACACTAGAATAACTGTTTCTGATTTGAATCAATACCACATAGGCCGTTTTCAAAGGGATTTGTTGCTTTTTAAAGGTAGTCGCTCTTTAAGAGACAATTATTGTAACTGTTACCCACTCTTCTTTGAGACTAATTACATTCAGGTGTTATATGATAAATCTAGAAAAGTGATATATATAGTATATTATCACCAATCACAGATTATTCTCTCAAAGTGTCTCTTTTTTTTTCTAATGTAATACCTTTTTTCTCTTCAGTTGGAGGGGATGGGGGTTGCATTTCTGTATGTGTTTCCCATATACAGGTGTTTCACTGGTTTTGTTTCAGAATGCTGACTCGCTTGACCCTTGCTTTGTCATAAGGCCTGGTATGTCATGGTATGTGTTTACTTGTGTGTGATAATAGTTTTTTTAACTAACTTACTGCCACAGGGAAGTATGATGGTTGTCTCAACATACTGATTACCTACCAACGGGGTAAGTACTGTGGAAACGTTATATTACCGTTTCTGTTGTGACAACCTTTTAAATGGTTCTCATTGCACCTGCCAAGGTAGTCATTTGTTGAATTAAAACAAATCAGACAAGTATGACAGCTCCATTGCCAGCTGTGCTGAAAATAGTAATTGCTTATGCCTCCTCTGAATCATTGCTATTACCTAACAGATTTTTGCAGCAGTTTTACCACCGACTGTATCAGGCCAGTCGCATCAGTAAAACTTCTCAAGTAATGTACTGTTCACAGTTTTGTGAGCATTTGACAAGTTTGTCTGGAAAGTGTTGCCAGGCAAACCGGCAGACACCAACAAACCAGAAGGGAGTTATGATAACACTGTGCATCAAAGGGAACTCCATACTGACAATGGCCAAAAAGGCCTTACAAAGTCATAGTTTAAGGGAAACATGTCTGTCTGTGTCTGTTTGACTGGGTCCATGTTTTTAAGGCCTTAACAAGTAAAGAGAATTTGACAGCCATCCAAAACTAATTTCGTTTTCCTCCTTTTCTCTACTTCACACCCCCTCCCCCCTTCTCCACTCACTCACACGCATGTTCTTTTTTGAATAAATCCACACCAAACAATTTTCCACATGGCTGCACCGTGGTTGGTGGTGTATGGACTAACAGATCAGAGATAGGGCTCAGCCCACCTCGCTAGCTTGAATGACAGGCCCAGATTAGCATGCTTTATTTGCCGTGGGTAAACAACACTGTAAATAAGCAGGGCTGTTCAATCAATCAGCCATCACAGCGCTCCAACCTGTTCTAATAAAGACTAGGAAGTGAAAGCACACACGCCATGACTATCTCTAACACACACACACATACACACTTTCCCATCCTCATGTCAATGTCACTGTTCCATTATTCACCTCTAATGGGTTCCGCCACAAATATGAACCAGTGGTGCAGGGGAATGATGCATTGTCAGATATTGTTATAGTGTGTTGGTATGTTGCCCCCCCCCCCCGCCTCCATGTAACCTTTCCTTCACCCAACTTTCATGAAGGAATGTATTATTTACCTCAGCAGTGTAGTATCCTGTCCTACTGTCTATTGACTTCAAATGTTTTAGTGTGAACTCTCCTTAACTTAATGTCATTAGGGAGAGGTCGAAATGTACCCAATAGTTACCTGGAGGAAAATGGTGAAGGGTCATGCTTTTTCAATTCCAGTCAAGAGGAGGGTTTAGTATTTTAAAAATGTTGTCCAGGGGAGGGTCATGTAATTTGTAATCAATTAAATGTCATATTGCTCAGGGTTTGAGAATGAGTTGCTTATTTTAGCATCATGTGTGATGATGACGCCCCCATCCCTGATTCTCAGCTGGGCACTCAATATCAAGTGCACCTAGTGAGGTTATAATAAAATTATCCATAGCCTATACCAGCCTTTCTCAAACCCTGGTCTGTTGACCGGCAATGGCACATGTAGGAACTCATGCACTCATGGAGGAACTCACATACTCATGTAGGAACTCATGCACTCATGGAGGAACTCACATACTCATGTAGGAACTCACATACTCATGGAGGAACTCACATACTCATGCATAAAATAACAAACAATGAATGAAAAGCATTGCATGTTTACATGTGGGAGAGGTGGAAAATTATTGTTATCGATCAATAATGACAAACCTCCTGGCATTGACAACTTACAGTGCATTCGAAAAATATTCACATTTTCTTACGTTAAAGCCTAATTCTAAAATTGATTAAATTGTTCTGTTTTATTCTCATCAATCGACACACAATACCCCATAATGACAAAGCAAAAACAGGTTTATACATTTTTGCAAATGTATAAAAATTTAAAACTGAAATATAACATTTACATAAGTATTCAGACCCTTTACATTGTTGAAACACCGTTTGCAGTGATTACAGCCTCGAGTTTTCTTGGGCATGACTCTACAAGCGTGGCACACCTATATTTGGGGAGTTTCTCCCATTCTTCTATGCAGATCCTCTTAAGCTCTGTCAGGTTGGATGGGGAGCTTTGCTGCACAGCTATTTTCATGTCTCTCCAGACATGTTTGATCGGGTTCAAGTCCGGGCTCTGGCTGGGCTACTCAAGGACGTTCAGAGACTTGTCCCGAATCCACTCCTGCATTGTATTGGCTGTGTGCTTAGGGTTGTTGTCCTGTTGGAAGGTGAACCTTTGCCCCAGTCTGAGGTCCTGAGAACTCCTTCAATGCAGCAGAAATGTTTTGTTACCCTTCCCCTGATCTGTGCCTCGACATAATCCTGTCTTGGAGTTCTAGGGACCATGCCTTCAACCTCATGGCTTGGTTTTTGCTCTGACATTCACTGTCAACTGTGGGACCTTATATAGACAGGTGTGCCTTTCCAAATCATGTCCAATCAATTGAATTTACCATCAACATCTCAAGGATGATTGATGGAAACAGGATGCACCTGAGCAACATTGAGTCTCATAGCAAAGGGTCTGAATAATTATGTAAATAAGGTATTTCTGTTTAAAGAAAAAAAGCATTTCTAAAAACCTGTTCACTTTGTCATTATGGGGTATTGTGTGTAGATTGATCTTTTTTAGAAAAGGCTGTATCGTAACAAAATGTGGAAAAAGTGCAGGGGTCTGAATATTTTTCTGAATGCACTGTAGATGGAAAGCTACTGAGGATGGTAGCTATAACCACTCCATTCTGTCAAGTCTTTAATCTGAGCCTAGAGGAAAGTCTTTGTCCTCAGGACTGGAGAGAAGCCAAAGTCATTCCTCTACCCAAGAGTGGTTCTAACGGTAGACCTATCAGCTTGCTGCCATCTCTTAGCAAACTGTTGGAAAAAAATGCTTCTGACCAAATACAATGCTATTTCTATCTATCTATCTATCTATCTATCTATCTATCTATCTATCTATCTATCTATCTATCTATCTATCTATCTATCTATCTATCTATCTATCTATCTATCTATCTATCTATCTATCTATCTATCTATCTATCTATCTATCTATCTATCTATCTATCTATCTATCTATCTATCTATCTATCTATCTATCTATCTATCTATCTATCTATCTATCTATCTATCTAATATAAATACTATGCATGCCAGTCTCTCCAGGGGTCTTTTCACAGTCCCCAAATCCAGAACAAATTCAAGAAAGCATAAAGTATTATATAGAGCCATTTATTGCATGGAACTCCGTTCCATCTCATATTGCTCAAATGAATAGCAAACCTGGTTGAAACACAGCACAACGCCTCTCCCCTATTTGACCTAGATAGTTGGTATGTATGTATTGGGATGTAGGATATGTGTGCCTTTTTTAAATTGATGCTGTTCTTGTCTATTAATGTTCTGTATTATGTCATGTTTCATGTTTTGTGTGGACCCCAGGAAGAGTAGCTGCTGTTTTCGCAACAGCTAACGGGGATCCTAATAAAATATCAATCTCATACCTTTCACTATACAAAAAACAGGTTCCAAAAGGGTTCTTCGGCTGTCCCCATATGATAACTCTTTTGGTTTCCATGTAAAACCCTCTCTATAAAGTGGTCTACATGGAACTCAAAAGGGATCCAACTGGAACTCAAAAGGGTTCTTCAAAGGGTTCTCCTATGGGGACAGCCGAAGAAACCCTTTAGGTTCTAGATGGCACCTTTTTTTCTAAGAGTGTAGTTGAAAAGCTGGTCATGCCCTCAGTCGTGGATGCTTGCCGATAGGTTTTAGGCCCAACTGCTGATACAAAAATCAGTGAAATCCCACTTTCCAATGACACTGTCACGCATATAATCCAAGATATGGCAGATGATATGGAATCACATGCGGGTTTTAGACAGAGCCCGAACATCAAATTGGTTTGCAAGAATGTCTTTGTTTCAAAGAGTTGCCTCAGAATAAAACTGTGTTCTGAACGGAACATGGATTACGATGGAACCATTGTATCAGGTTCTGTAGGCCTACCGATGAGACTTCTGATCAACCTATCCATGCAGGGACGCGCAAGTGACATTTTCTAAGCAAACAATAAAATTGCCGATTTCAAGAAAAAGCTGGGCGTCTGGAGAGTCCGGGTGGATAAAGGCATTTTTGAATATGTTTGCCCTATTCTCAACTCTGGCTGACGTGGGGGATGTAGACATGGACCACACGTGTCAATTGATGGCTACATTGCATTACACAGTGCAATGGATAGGCGTTCACAATCATGAGCCCCGGCCTGCCCTGCTCTTGCTGATGTAAACCCTTTTGTGCTGCCTAACCAATGAATGTGCTGTGGCATTTCAGGTGGAGAGTCAATATTGTCAAAAATAATTCAATATCTGTGCTGTCCGGACTAGGTCTACTGATGTCCTGTTCAGCTTGAGAGGGAGAAGTGAAGATGAGAAGGAGGACCGGAGGTGAGCTTGCTATAATTTATTTGAATAAAAACAATGCCCATAATGAAGCTATTTATCAGAGTTATTGTTCTCACAATAAGCCGTATTCGAGTCATTTACATACATTACTATGAAGCAGCAGCCGCGGAGACGGACAGCGCATGGGTGCTGAAAATAGGCTAATTTGAGAAGACTTAATTCATTTATAACGTCTTCACTTTAATTTTACTTTAGGCTACTAACAATAAGAGGGCTTTGTGTTGGAACCTATTTCTTCCTATTCAAATAATAGGTAGGTATGCACTCCTTAAATATCTCAGTGTCAGTGAAAGTCGTGATTCAGATGCATGTGAGAAATATTTGGTTTGTCTCTATGACATTTAGAGGCTGCGTTACAACTTATAGCCGAGGAGGAGACAAACAATTTACTTTGCTTGGGAAGTAATGATTCTGTCACTATTAGTTGACGTTTTACATTTCAACAGGCTAGTAAAGAAACATACTAACCCTAAATCAGTCAGAGCAAGCCAGGTAGCATGCATAGCGAAAAAATAATTATTTAGGCTATATTATGATTATTATTATTTCAAGGCTATAGCCTGCCATTTACGAAATGCATTGTGAAGCATTTGTGATACGCTACAGGCTGGCAGGAGTGCTCAGCATCACACATCAACAACAGCACTTAAACAAAATTCCTACAGTATGAATGTAGTATTTAGGCTGTATAAAATTAAATACATTTAAAAAAGTACTTAGAATTAAATAATAATCAAACACAAAAAGCCTTATTAGGCTATACAGTCATTCTACAGTGCCTTTGAATTCACTTTTAGAAACACGAGTTTGGCCAGTGTTTGGTTTGAGGATCATGTGGTGAGCCATGCATGGCTAGTTTGTTAACTTAGCCTAGCAGATACTCTTATATTCCCATGCCCTAATCACATTAAACACAAATATATTTTGTAACAACAATATCAGGGAATAAAATAGAATACATTTTAAAATGATAGTTTCCCAAATGAAAAAAGGTTTCCAGTGAATACCTGATTATACAGTACGTGGCTGCTGTGTTAAACAATTCATTACTTTTTCAAAATTTTTTTGATGATCAGATATTTCAGTTGTAACTGGTTCTGTTGCGCTACATTTTTACAGTTGATAGACAACTTTTGCACTGTTACAAACTTAGACTATCCTCTTTAACAATAGTCTGTATAGAAATCCAAATGTCTCAGGAGCTGCAGCATGCGCTCATTCGTTGTCATTCTCTGATGTGGTATAAAAACATATTCTGCTTGTCTCCAGTCGTAAAATGACGTAGAATTGCATGAAATGCGTTTAGAAAAAGGCTATTTGTTCTCAGACTGCAAAAAAGATAATAGATTCATGCAGTGCTTTAATTATAATTTATATCTTTTCACCCGTGTCCATGGTTTATTATAATTGATATCTTTTCACCCGTGTCCATGGTATATTATAATTGATATCTTTTCACCCGTGTCCATGGTATATTATAATTGATATCTTTTCACCCGTGTCCATGGTTTATTATAACCTTCTGGTTACTTTGCCATGTAATGCTTACAAAACAAAGGACATTTTCTAAAACTGTATATCTAAGGCTCTGGTCTGTCCTAGCAATCAGGTAAACAATAGGCATGTTCGGTCCCTTAGGAAAGGACATTGGGTGACATAAGTGGGATGGTGTAAGAATAAATAATTGGGGATGGTGTCAGACAGCCATGGGAGAGGAGTGTACACTTGAGGGACTTGGTAATAGTGCAGACATAGTCATTGCAGCAATAATCTGTATTTTTTGTGTGTATTTTCCTCCATCAGCTGAATGCACCGCTTACTTCGTAGAACCAGCTGGGACAAACATAGCTGTAAAAGTGTTTCTAGCACTTCTGGCGCATCTTGAAATCGGTTTCTTCCAACAAATTCTGCTCTAGATTTTGAACGGTTGGAGCTATTACCAATTATGATCCCTTCCCCGAAAACCCATACACTCAGAAACACGTACACTGCCTTCAGAAAGTATTCACACCCCTTGACTTTTACTACATGTTGATGTGTTACAGCCTGAATTTAAAATGGATTGAATTGAGATGTTGTGTCACTGGTCTAAACACAACACCCCATAATGTCAAAGTGGAATTGTGTTTTTTGAAATGTTTACAAATTAATAAAACATTCAAAGCTGAAATGTCTTGTGTCAATAAGTATTCAACCCTTTTTGTTATGGCAAGCCTAAGTCACATAATAAGTTGCATGGTACTGTTAATGACTACCTCATCTCTGTACTCCACACATACAATTGTCAGATTCAACCACAAAGACCAGGGAGGTTTTCCAATGCCTCACAAAGAAGGGCACCTATTGGTTAAAAAACAGACATTGAATATGGTGAAGTTATTCATTTCTGGGATGGTGTATCAATACACCCAGTCACTTCAAAGATACAGTCGTCCTCCCTAACTCAGTTGCCGGAGAGGAAGGAAAACGCTCAGGGATTTCACCATGAGGCCAAAGGTGACTTTAAAACAGTTAAAGAGTTTAATGACTGTGATAGGAGACAAGATTCCACTTTGACATTATGGGGTATTGTGTGTAGGCCAGTGACACAACATCTCAAGGATGATAAACAACATGGCAGTTACTCCACAATATATGACAGCGTGATAAGAAAGAAGCCTAAACATTAAAAAATGTTTTACAAAACATGCATCCTGTTTGCAACAAGTCACTAAAGCAAGGGTAGGCTCTGGAATGTTGCAACCACTTCATCTATTTACTTCAATCAATCTGGAAGAACCGGTATGTTGTATTTAGTCAATCACTGAACTGATCAATTAGCTCAGTTGGTTGTGTGTGTGCCCAGTTGGGTTACCTACCCCTGCACTAAAGTAATACTGCAAAAAATGTGGCAAAGCAATTAACTTTTTGTCTTGAATAGATTCTATGAGTTTTTTAGTCAATGCACAGGGTCACAGATGTAATCGCAGGGTACAGTGAAATACTTATCCTCCGAGCTTCAACAGTGCAGGTCAAAGAAATATGTGAATGAGACAATTATACAAATACATCGACCTTAGGGGGTTTTGTATACTACTGTACAGTAAATACAAAACCCTATGGGTCAATTGCAACCAACATTGAGAACCATCTTAACACAAGGTGATCTCTCGTTAAAACATCAGTATGAGCTAAAATCACCCGCACAGCTGATCTCAGTTGCAACCATTATTGGCCACCATATTACCGCTCCTTAAAGGTGACATCTGTGTTAACTTTAGGTCATGGTTGTTGCCAAATAATGTTGAAGACTATTTAACCGTCTGGTGGGTATTATCCTTGGTATAAATTAAACCTAATATTTGAGCAGACTAAGCATAAATTAAACTATTTTGACAATAATTCCGTACAACTGAAATGAGGTATTTCCTTGTTAACCACAGATAATTTACTGTGGCATTTCAGTCTACATGATGAACGTAATCCATTACTAAAAACACAATAGAATAAGGTCATTTCTTATAAAAGGAAAGTAGAATACAATAGAGTTCAGTACAGTCTCATAGTTCTGTACTCTATACTTCTTTCCTAATACTACAGTTCCTCACTATTTTTCAGTGTTCCTTACAGGTCAATATTTCATTAGGGGCGGGAGTAGAGAACCTAGACGCAGCTGTCTGTGCAGCTAACTCGTTTGAAACCGTAACAACGGGAGATCAACTGCTGGTTTATTCTTATTCTCTTGGTTGCAAGTCCATTTGTTTTAACACGCAGGTGCATGTAATCACCCTTTAGTAGCGTTTTACAACACCCAGCGCTAACCTGCAGCTGCACTTTTAGATATGCCTGTTGGTTGCAATTGACCCATTGGGTTTACATATAAAATATTCTGTGAGAAAATAAACAGATTTGTATTTGTTGATGATTGATTTATAAAGACTGACAAGGAAAATTGGGGTCTACATGTCTATATTGTCTGTCTCAATCCCATTACTTAAATATGAATATTTGTATTTTATTTTTCACATTGGGTCTACATATAACGCCAGATTTTAATGTATTTATAGACTGATTGATATACCATAATGCATACAAATATGAGGTGCTTGTCTTAATCACAACTAACATAGCATCCACATCGAGCTGAGGTTGATCGAAACTACGTGGCCTAAGGTTAATCACATGGTTTACACTGTTAATTGCACAACTTTGATGTGCTGCCTGGTTACAATTACAAATAATGTTCAACTCTCGCTTGCAGAGTTAAACAGATGGTAGTGAAACATGTAACTGAAAAATAAGTGGAAACAAGGTAAACGGAGGGCAAAGTTTGTGAATCCATACAGACTGGCAATGCAATGTGTTTATATTAGGAGAGCTTGCAGTGTGTAAAGTACTTCATGGCCCCATCTATATAACACCTCATCAAAGTGATGTTTACAGAGCTAAAACCCTTCATGTAATTGCTACCAACAGAGATGACAAATGCATTTGCACTTCCTCCATTTTATACAGGCACATGCTAACATGCCCCCCTCCCTTTCAACACTCACACCCTTCCCGGGGCTAATTTAAATCAGCAGACTGTGATTATTTTGGTGTGTGCGCACGTGCATGTGTGTGACTCTAGATAACACTCTAATGCTCAGTGTGATGTCATGGGACCTCCCAGCGCTTGATTTTGGATTGTACAGTGATCTACTAGAGATTCCATTATGGTTAACCTTTGATTATTAATATTTTAACCAATTGAGTTATTTGTAAACAAAAAAAAAATGTGTGCGTAACACGTTCCTATGGAGCATTATGTAGGTTTGGTACAATAACGAATTGTTAATGTATAACTGTTTCTATACTGTATTGTCTAATTGTGTCCATAAAATGTTTAAATCTGTGTCATGTGATGTACTGTAGAAGTATGGTCCCTATCTAACATGTTGTGTAGCTGAAAGCCAATTCGAATTTATGGTTGTCAATTCAGGAAGTGATTTGAATTTTACAGTGCATTCGGAAAGTATTCAGGCCCCTTCACTTTTTTCACATTTTGTTACGTTACAGCCTTATTCTAAAATGTATATAAAAAAACAATCCTCATCAATCTACACCCAAAACCCCATAATGACAAAGTAAAAACTATATAAAACCTATATAAGGTCCCACAGTTGACAGTGCATGTCAGAGCAAAAACCAAGACCATGAGGTCGAAGGAATTGTCTGTAGAGCACCGAGACAGGATTGTGTCGAGGCACAGATCTGGGGAAGGGTAACAAAAAATTTCTGCAGCATTGAAGGTCCCCAGGAACACAGTGACCTCCGTCATTCTTTGATGGAAGAAGTTTGGAACCATTGGCCGCCAGGCCAAACTGAGTAATCAGAGGAAAAAGGTCACTCTGACAGGACTCCAGAGTTCCTCTTTGTAGATGGGAGAACTTTCCAGAAGGACAACCATCTCTGCAGCACTCCACCTATCAGGCATTTATGGTAGACTGGCCAGGCGGAAGCCACTCCTCAGTAAAAGGCACATGACAGCCCACTTAGAGTTTGCCAAAAGGCACCTAAAGGACTCTTAGACCATGGGAAACAAGATTATCTGGTCTGATAAAACCAAGATTGAACACTTTGGACTGAGTGCCCAGCATCATGCTGTAGGGATGTTTTTCAGCGGCAGGGACTGGGAGTCAGGATCAAGGGAAAGATGAACGGAGCAAAATACAGAGAGATCCTTGATGTAAACCTGCTCCAGAGCAAGACCTCAGACTGGTGCAAAGGTTCACCTTCCAACAAGACAACGACCCTAAGCACACAGCCAAGACAATGCAGGAGTATCTTTGGGACAAGTCTCTGAATGTCCTTGAGTGGCCCAGCCAGAGCCTTGACTTGAACATCTCTGGAGAGACCTGAAAATAGCTGTGTAGCGACGCTCCCTATCCAACCTGACAGAGCTTGAGAGGATCTGCAGAGAGGAATGTGAGGAACTCCCCAATTACAAGCTTGTAGCGTCACACCCAAGAAAACTCGAGGCTGTAATCACTGCCAAAGGTGATACAACAAAGTACTGAATAAAGGGTCTGATTATTTTTTAATAAGCAGATATTTCTAAAAACCTTTTTTTGCTTTGTAATTATGGGCTATTGTGTGTAGATTGATGAGGAAAAAATACTATTTAATCAATTTTAGAATAAGGCTGTAACGTAACAAAATGTGTAAATATTTAAGTGGTCTGAATACTTTACGAATGCACTGTATATTTGTCATTTTACTAGACAAGTCAGTTAAGAACAAATTCTTATTTACAATGACGGACTGCCCCGACCAAACCTGGACGACGCTGGGCCAATTGTGCGCCGGCCTATGGGACTCCCAATTACGGCCGGATGTGATACAGCCTGGATTCGAATCAGGGACTGTAGTGACACCTCTTGCACTGAGATGCAGTACCTTAGACCGCTGCGCCACTCGGGAGCTATAAATAGCTTATACTTTTAAGTTTATTGAAAAGTTATTGAAAATAAATAGCCTTTTTTCAATTATTGAATTGGAATTTCCGTTTACTTCCTGAATTGACTGTCTTAAATTTACATTTACATTACATTTCAGTCATTTAGCAGACGCTCTTATCCAGAGCGACTTACAAATTGGGGTACATTTTAATTGACTTCAACCCTACTGAAAGGGATCATTTCACTATCTTGAAAACTTGACTGCTATTTTTAAGTGAACTATCCGTTTAACTAACTGTCAAAACTTTACACACATAATTACGTTAATTCCACATTCAGCATTTATACTATATAAATGAATTAAATCCAAATCCATTAAATATCTATCCAACATTTAAACTCTTACGCAAACGTTTTCTTCACATTGTGAACAGTAAAAGCAGTATGCTCGTGTCAAAATGGTTCTATGCCAATACGGTCTCTCTCACTGGTCATAACACTATTTTAAGGCCCTAGCAGTGAAAGCATATCAGTTGGTCATTTTAAGAGTCCATCTGTTCATACTATTACAGCAACAAATCCTTCTTCTGGGAATATCCTGAATCGGGGGCACTACTACACGCTAAAGAACCTACAATAAGTAAAGATACACTATGGCACTTTAGTTGCTAATTACTTATGTAACATTTAGGCTTGAATGGATGCCTTTTGGCTCAAAAGCACAGGTCCCAGCAGCAAAAATGTTATGTAGCCTCCTTGAGTTTGGGGGAGATTTGACAGAGCAGGGAAGGTTCTGGGTTTCTGGTCGGTGATTGTGGCATTTAATGACTCTTTGGGTGGCGAGTGGGAGAGTGTGGTTCCTATGGCAACATCAGTCAAGGCACCAGATACCCACCAGCTGTGCCCAGGGGTAGGATGAATGAGTCACCGGTGCCGATGCAGAGGAAGGTTGGATGACCGGTTTGCGTCTAATGTTGAGACAACTTAAAGGGATTTTACACTTTTAAATCAGTTTTTCAGACGTTTTAAAGTAGTCTAATGTGAAGATGAAACCACATCCCACGACATCAGTTGTGTAGAACCAGCTATATGCCTCGACTGCAAATGAATGGAAAAGATGACCACAGAAGAAGACTACACAATTAGACTGTGCTCATCTCCATTAATTTGGGATTGAGACATGTAACTGGATCTACACAACAGATGGACTGAGATCTGGACACTCACATGTTGTCTTCTTTTGTGAGATTTGGACACTGAAAATGTGTCTACTTTTAAAAACATATGACATACTTTCATTTGAAATGACCCTTAAATCCCATTAGATTCGACCATGAGTAGATTTTTTTTTGAATGAAATAATGATGTGATTAGTGTGCCCATATTGTTCACAATACATTTGTAATATGCATATATAAGGTAGAAACCAATCATCAGTTGAATAAAAGCAGCATAACATAATTTCTCCTTTCTGTTCATAGTGCATATCTGTAAATCTATCACTACAAACACAGATGAAGCCATACTCTTTACCATTACCCGGAAAAGTCATAATTAACTACATGCAAGACACATTTGCATGAGTTACGTTGTGTATTGTTCAATAAATCTGTTAGATTTATAACAGACTGGGAGAAATTAATATAAATCCCGGCCAAGCATTTGACAGGTGAAGACATTTTATTAAAAAGAACATTTCCAAAAAACAATGGCATTTCTAGAAAGAGAAAGGAAGAAGACAAAAACATTGTCTTGCTACTCCACCTTCTTGTCTTGCTTAAGGTAAATGGAAGCTACACCGGCTTTTCAGCAGCAAAATAGCTTGGTTTCCATCCAATTGGCGACAGATTTTCATGCGAATATTCAAAAATACTCAAAGAAAATATGTAAATTTTTGCACCATTGGTGTGTTTCCATCAAACTGACTTGTTGCAGATTAAAATCAGTGCTTGATAACAAAGTCCACACAAAATGTACTTTTCCACTTAAGTTTTCATGTATCGAAACAAAAATCAAAAAATGTGTTCCCATCACATTTTCAACTCTACCGATAGTTTTGTCACAAACTGTTGTGGCAAATAGCAAACGTGCCTACTCTGGTCTTGGGCCATTGGCTCTAGCCAACAGCTTGCAGATACAGTGTAGGTAGGCTGTGCATGTACAGTGCATTCGGAAAGTATTCAGACCCTTTCACCTTTTCACCTGTTAAGTCACAGCCTTATCCTAAAATGGATTAAATACATTTTTGTCCTCAGCAATCAACACACAATAGCACATAATGACAAAGCAAGGTGACCAAGAACCCGATGGTTACTCTGACAAAGCTCCAGAGTTCCACTTTGGAGATGGGAGAACCTTCCAGAAGGACAAACATCTCTGCAGCAACCCACCAATCAGTCCAGACATTGCAGAGAGGCCAGACAGAAGCCACTCCTCAGTAAAGGGGCGGCAGGTAGCCTAGTGGTTAGAGCGTTGGGCCAGTAACCAAAAGGAAAAGTGCCTTGCTCAAGGACACGTCGATTTTTCCTTTAGCACGGCACTTAACCCTTTTCTCCAGGGGCGCCGTACTACTATGGCTGACCCTGTAGGTAGGCCGTCATTGTAAATAAGATTTTTTTCTTAACTGACTTGCCTAGTTAAATAAAGGTTACATTTTTAAAAAAGGCACATGACAGCCAGAATGGCCTCAAGGCACCTACAGGACTCTCAGACCATGAGAAACAAGATTTGATCGTACCAAGATTGAACTCTTTGGGATGGATGGAAACCTTGCACCATCCCTATGGGGAATCAGGGCGGTGGCAACATCATGCTCACTGGACTCTACCCACACACTCACTGGACTCTACCCACACACTCACTGGACTCTACCCACACACTCACTGGACTCTACCCACACACTCACTGGACTCTACTCACACACTCACTGGACTCTACCCACACACTCACTGGACTCTACCCACACACTCACTGGACTCTACCCACACACTCACTGGACTCTACTCACACACTCACTGGACACTACCCACACACTCACTGGACTCTACCCACACACTCACTGGACTCTACCCACACACTCACTGGACTCTACCCACACACTCACTGGACTCTACCCACACACTCACTGGACTCTACCCACACACTCACTGGACTCTACTCACACACTCACTGGACACTACCCACACACTCACTGGACTCTACCCACACACTCACTGGACTCTACCCACACACTCACTGGACTCTACCCACACACTCACTGGACTCTACCCACACACTCACTGGACTCTACCCACACACTCACTGGACTCTACCCACACACTCACTGGACTCACTGTTGGTTAAGGGCTTGATTTATCCTGCAATAAAATCTTATTCAATTGGTAATATTTAAGGGAAAAATAATTGAAAGTAAGCAGATTACGTTACAGAGTTTGGTAAGCCAAAAGTTACTTCACTGATTATAATTTTGAACAGGTAACAATTAACTAGTAACTGTAACGGAAAACATTTGAAAAGTAACCTAGCCAACTCTCCAGTAATTTCATCCGAGGCTCACATTTCAGTCTGTATCATCATTGTTAATTAAAATCAATGATTTATTGCGGAACGCACCATTTCACCAAGCGCCTGAGGGAAAGTTGCTTATTTTTTAATTACATTTTGTATGCTAATACCGAATATAAACCAAACATTTACCAGGAGGGACACCTATTCATTTCACACTGGGCTGCCCTTTGTTTATGAAGGAGGATTTGTGTGTCTGTAAGAGCTTTAAACATGGCTGACATGCGCCTTTTAGCGCTTAATTAGCAATAGTCTCTCCAAGGCTGTGAGCGACAATAGAAATTCATGCAGCTACCTGAGGAGTGACAGGAAGCTTTTTTTGGCACAGCCAATGGGAGCAGGCAGGTGAAAGAGTCACCTCAAATGTTATGTCACATGCTTCGTAAACAACAGGCTTACTTACTTCCCAACAATGCAGAGAGAAAAATATAGAATGATTAATAACTTGGCTATATACAGGGGGTGCGGGGAACAAGGTCATTGAGGTTGATATAAGCAATAGTACATATGTTATGACATTTTTATCATGGCTGTGACGTGGTCATTGCGACATGGTTGTAGACCACCACAGCAACGATATAAATGTCATAACACATGGACTCGAGTGTATTATTGCTTTTGCCCCACGGGTTACCAGCATTAAAAAGCAAAACGTGATGCTTCATTCATTAACACTGGTTGATCAAGTGCAATTTTAGGCGTTCTGTGGTCGTTCTATTAGTATTGACTGCCATGTAAAGCAAAACTGCCCCAGCACTGGTTGATAGTTCTAGAACATTGGTTTATAGGGATGCTGTTCATGGTTCTGAAAACTGCGCAAGCCTATGAATAATAATAGGCTACCTCTAATGTGATGTAGGTTACCTCATAGTAATAAAGTAGCTTCTCATTTATTATTGCCCTGAAACATTGTAGCAAATACATTGATAGAGCAGATCAGAATAGAAACCAGAATAACACGTTGTTTTGGATGGTTACAGCATCGACAGCTATTTATTTACGATACACATTGAAATCCACATTTCCGTTCAGTGTGCAATTAGTGAAGTAGCTGTCGAATGCCGGGGTCTCAAGTGTGGATGTTACTCCATCTCCTCCCGTTTTCCGTGGACGGCTTCCAATAGCTCCCAAGAGAGCGTTCAGCCCTGTGCCCGCTCACAGGCATTAGCTCTCCTTCTTCAAATGTTAGTAGATAAAACAAATTAAAAGTATATTTAAAATCATCCATGACGAGTTACATGTGGTAAGGGTAGTAGTTGTAAAAGTAGTAGTAGTAGTGTGTTGCTAGGCAACGATGTAAACAATGGCACTTTTTAGGAATTTATTGGCAATGTGTACGTTGCCTCGTATATGATTGTCAGGATAGGCTCTGTCAATGGGAATTCCAAACCACCTGTGGTGTAATTAAATGATAATGCCCGAGAAGCAAGTGTTTTGAGGATATATTGGCACAGGTGTTGTTGGTTTAATTAATTTATATTGATGAATTTATATACCAGTATGGGCAAGTTTCTGATGAAGAGGCAGGCTACTATTGTTGGTCCTAGTGTGTCTGTGACATCAAAGAAAAAGGGAAATAGTTGCTGTGAAAAAGGGGTAATATGTTTTCTGTGTTGCCAACCTGAAATGTGGGCGAATGTGAGATATATGGTAGCCTAATATTTGGCATTTGGTCATCATTTACAGTATCTACAGTCATGGGGTGTTGCACTGTTTCGGCCCACAGAGGGAGACGCTCTCTCTAGTGCTTGTTTCACGCTCTCTCACTCTACAGTGTCTCTCGCACTAGCCTGCCTAGTCAGTTGAATGACAGAGCCAAGACAACTGAAAAACTGAAGAGAGAAGCACTAGATTAACAAAATATTTTTAACATTATCGTCATGGTGAGTGAGTTATAAAGCATAGAATATGAAACACCAACTTAAGCGGAGTGTAATGATATAACTGTTGTTATTTTTTTATGATGTTTTGATAGTTTAATTAATTTATAAAAGTCTGTTAGCACAGAAGCTAAAGTAGGCTAAAATTAACGCCAGTCAAGCTAGCCTTTCGTAGTCATGGCGAGAGGACCAACAAACGTTCACAAAGTGTAAACAAAGGGAAACATTGTAACTTGCTGTTTTTAGGGATATGTTGAGAATTACATGATGAAAATGTATGTACCCCCCAAAAAATGTTGATGTATGTTGGTTATTTAGAATTGTATGCATTGTAGCCAATTCAGTTGGATGAGAGAGAGCCAACTGAAAACTGTAGTTAATTGAGAGAGAAGCACCAGATAAACTAACTATTTTAAATCTGAGGTTTCAGACTCCCTTAATTCTTCTCAAGGTTTAAGAGGGTACACTACACTATTAGACCATGTGTGTTGTGGTTTTTCACTATGAGCTAAAGGGTACTAAGCCTACACTGCCATAGCAGAGCGAGTAGACAATGTTACATTACGCGAGTACCATAAATTATTCAGTTTTTGGACACTGTACCCAAAGAACGGTGGGACACAGACCATCATAATAAATTATAAACAACTACCATGCATAAATCTTTGACGACATGCTGTATGTACTTCATTATAATTTAGGTACTATGCTTTTGTTTACTAAAATTTACACCGCAAGCAGTTTAATAATGATGAGATCAGAAATGGTATCTGAGAGATGTGGAGATGCATTATTTGACGACCAAAACATGTTTTGGAATAAAAACAGAATGTGACAATCCTGCTAAGAGAGGGTCGTACCAACGCTTCTGTTTAGTTGAAATCACTATATTTGTGCATTTTAAACTCTAATATAGGCCTGCTAAAACTCTCACCCTTCCCAATGACGGTAATGTACTGGGATCTTTGAAAAGAATGAGGTTATTCAATCAATAAACCACTGGCGAACAAAAGAGGCACCTTCATTAAAGCCCTTTGTAAAATGCCAATTCTCAGCGGTGGGATTTCAAGGCCTCCATTAAATGTTATTAGTTAATTAACTCGATCTTACTGTAATTGACCCCCAAAGATCATATTGATAATGCTAAAGTAGAAAAAAAAAAACGAAATGAGCTTTAAAAGTAGATTTGGGTATGTACCAAAGAGTAGACTTCACAGTATGTTTCTCTTTGCAGTCCTTTTGTGAGGGGTTGTGGGAAAGGAGAGATGCAGTTGGATGTGATCACAGGGCTGAATCTAGAATCAGGATCGGGCGTCAATGACTCAAACGTCCGTACATAGGCTTAGGCTACTACACAATACTCAAATTTTCCCTATACCCATCATGAGGTTGCTACAACCTAGAACGTTTACAATGTAGGTGCACGGGTCGAGAGAAAAATTGGAGTAATTAAGGGGTGCGTTTGTAAATTCACTCTGGCTGTCTACTCTGATTAAAGAGCACTCTCGTCTGTGTGCCAGAGCACAGAATAGCTGAGGAATTTATGAACACGCACACCCGTTGAATATGACCAGTGTCAGTAAACAAACGTAATTAAATTGTTGCCAGAAGCACAGTTAGTCGCTAACGACCTAGATAACATGAAAACAGCCTATCCAGCTCTGCTAGGGCGAGTAAAATGGTCAGAGTGAGGTGTTCTCTCATTTGTGTCTTGAAGTAGCTAGCCAAATTAAGCCAGTTAGCTTGGGTGCTTGATTGCCGTCGTGAGGTCAGAACGCTGGGATCAACCCTACTCTTCGGCCAGAGCGTTCAGTTCACCTCATTTCACACTCTTGCCTGCACCTAGCTGATCTATGTTGTAATCATTTGTCCAACAGTTGCAAACAAGAGTTTCTATTAGACAAATTTTAATAGAAACTGTTTATCCCCATTTTGTTCCGTTTGCTTTTGTTTAAGAAACGTTTTTCAACAGAATCGGCGGAATGAATAAACCCCTGATCATGCAACCACAGTTCACCTTCATAGCAGCCACATACAAACAGCTCATTGTATATATAATTCCTTCTCCTTTTTCCATCGCTTGTGGACTTCAGTGCACAACACATCAGCTGTCTGTGACCAGGTGAAAACTTTTCCAAGCCAAACCTTCATATCATGAACGCTAACCAGAGTCAACACAGCTACTAGAACTAACGTGTTAGTAAGCCAGCTAAAATCATGCAGTACTGTGTACAGTCAGCAGCAAGCAGTTTAGCAGTTACACCGGCGGGCCCCTGTGGCAATAAATTAATAAAACCAAAGGCTTACCTTGACTTAGAAGAGTACCAGTATTGGATAGCCATAGCCAGCTAGCTAACATAGCATAAATTAAATTAGCTAGCTGCATTTGATGCTAGCTAAGAAAGTGAAAGTGAAAAAAATGTGCTATGAAATATAGCTAGCGCTCTCTCCCTCTCTCTTGCTTCTCCTTAATAAAAAAGGTATTTGTTCAAAACTGTTCAACTATTGTCTTTCTGCTCACCACATTTTATGCAATGCAGTGCTAACTAGCTGTAGCTTATTTTCATGACTCTCCTGGCTGAGGATCCAAGGCCTCAGATCAGCTTTTTTTTTGTTTATTTTTTCATTTTAACCAGGTAGGTCAGGTGAGAACTATGCGGGCCGGATCTCGACTTCACACACATGCACGCATTCATACCAGTGGAGGCTCATATTCTTCTACCTTCAAGATGCCCAGGCTGGCCATGTAAACACAACGCCTTGTTACCATCTAGTTAATTAACACTCCACCTCAGCCACTACCTATGTATTTTAATCAATGATTTGGTGACTTGAGTATATTTAGTATAGTTTTATCCAAAAATGATAACTTTTTTAATGTTTCACTATTTTTATTTTCATGAAATTCACTGAGGAGGATGGTCCCTTCCTCCTCCCATGAGCCTCCACTGGTATGAATGCGTGCATGTGTGTGAAGTGGAGATCCGGCCCGCATAGCACATGCCTAGACCAGGGTTATCAGCCGTCAGCTCCAAACCAGGTGTAATTTATCCATTGACCTCTGCAACATTACGGTATATTGCTATCACATGTAATTCCTTAGTACCACTAGGCACTGATACTGGCCTTGAATCTGACACTTACCTTGCGTGACTCCACTTTATTGCCTTTCACTCATATCCCAAAGATCAGACCTTCAACCCCCTTAGTACCTTCTGAAAGGGCTGTGATTAATATGTATAAACTACGTTCCAAATAACACCCTATCCCCTAAATAGTGCACTACTTTTGAACAGGCCCTATAAGGCTCTGCTCAAAAATAGTGCACTATGTAAGAAATAGGATGCCATTTGGGATGCAGCCATAGCCTCATGGGAGGTATACAGGACTCTTTTCTCCACAGCCAGTCAATGGCCGCCTACACAGGTCCCAGAGTCAGACATGCTTTGTTGTCTCTTTGTGTCTATTGAGAAAGCGGTGAGCTGGTGACAGCAGCAGCCAGGCCACTGAGAATCTCGACGCCTTCCCTCTCTGACACTGACTTTTCATCAGTGAAAGCGTGCATCCCTGACATGTTGACATCACACTGAATACCTTATTCATGTTTTATTTGAGCAAGGGAAAGGGTAAAACGTCTATCGCCGTCTATCTTATCTATAGCCGGGTTTCCTTTCTATTTATTCCGTATCTGTTTTCTTTTTTTATACTAGTATGTTTTAAATAAAGCGTTTTCTAAAATGTTTTTGAGAAACATCATCAAGACTCTTGGGTATAGGACAGCTGACGTCAGGACCCTGGACAGCGTCCAAGCAGACTCTCAACTCAAAGCTGAGCTAAGACACTGCTGTAGTGAACCCAGCTGCAGACAATCACATCATCTTTCTGGCACCATAGGAAGGCTACCATGCCCAATATTCACGTTACAATAACTTTCATGAATATGCCATGATTAAAAACATTATAAATGCTTATGAATTGTATTGCTTATAAATGTTTACATATAACAATTACGATCAATATATTATATATTTGTGATACTATGTACTATCAGTTTGTGGACTATTTATGAACAGTTTTCATGCTTATTCATGAAAGTAGTTAGAATAAAAACAGATATCAAAGACATGCAGTCTAAATTTACCCTTGTCATCTAGTGCTTTACATTTAGCTGAGAATGGACAACAAGGGATATCCATTTGCAGAGCTCATCAAAGTCACATTGAATCCTAACCACTCTCTCTCTCTGTAAAGGTTTGAAACCATTTTCAAACCTCCACCAACTACCTATGAACTTGGGTGTAATCTTCTAAAATACATCAGAGAACTTGTGACAAATACCCTAAATCAGTTTGATATTGTGGTAACACCGTGGTACACTTTCTCTCCCAACCAACAGCTGCAAGACAATGATAAACACATGAGTTACACTTCAGCAGCAACAACTCCGCTAAACCTTCTGACTTCCTGTCCAAGTTTGACACTTTGCAACTGGCAAAGGAAACAAGACGTGTGCTCCTGTCATCTCGGCACAAAATAACACTTTTTTTGTAGAGGGGAATTATATATATTTCTTTTTACGCACACAATTTTCCTGAGCCAATTGCTTCCATTGCATCTCTCGATGCAAATAAGTGTAGCGGGAAGGGAACACTCTTTACCTTTAAGAGAGAATCAGTGCTTGTGCTCTGTCTGTTAATGGTGCCTTAGTGTCAGAACCAATCTGTTCACAGGCTTTGATATTTTCTTAGAGGAATATGGTGGTGACTGGTGGTTTTATACAAAGTCATTTATATTGACAAGTCTGACAATTCACACTTTTATTTATGCTTCAGTGTGAATTGATGTTAATAAAATGTTCCTATTACATATTGTTGGTTAGTATACAAAGTCTGGTTTAGGGTACATCAACTAATTTCCACTTTGTGAATAGCATAGGAACATTTGTTTTAGCCTTTGTTTTCCTTTTTGGGACAATGCTATTCTACTCTGGGCCTGTCCCCTGCCCTGCTTTGACACTGTGGCAGTGATGGAGGCTCTGTTTCATGTGTGCTCTACATCATACGACCCCCTACAGTGGCTCAGGGGGCAAAGACCACGTAAATCCCAACCGGCAGTTCACATTCTCTGACACTCAAATATATGGGCCTGCTCACACGCTGAATTATTTTTGGTTAAAAAATATTATAGACTTCTGTTTGGTTACACAATATGATAGACTTCTGTTTGGTTACATAATAAGATAGACTTCTGTTTGGTTACACAATATGATAGACTTCTGTTTGGTTACATAATATGATAGACTTCTGTTTGGTTACACAATATGATAGACTTCTGTTTGGTTACATAATATGATAGACTTCTGTTTGGTTACATAATATGATAGACTTCTGTTTGGTTACATAATATGATATACTTCTGTTTGGTTACATAATATGATAGACTTCTGTTTGGTTACACAATATGATAGACTTCTGTTATTAGTAGAATGTGGGTAATTGTGCTAGAATGTGCATACGATGATTGTGTATGGTTTTCGGAAACTTACCGGGATAATACTTTATAAATTCATTGATTTAACACCGTGAGAAAGCATTAAAAATATATATATATATTTTAATAAACTTATATTGATTGTCATCGGCTCATTTCCGGTGTTGTTCCTCTCCATCAGGCAGTTTTTATTTTCACACAGAGAGTATTTGATTGTAAACAAGCATCCAAGCAGGCAAGTAGACACGGGTAATTGATATCCTGGATCACAAAACAAAAAAGTTGTTATTAATGGATTACCTTAATTGAAAATGTTTAATTTAACCAGTTAAGTTAACTGAGAACATATTTTCATTTACAGCAACAACCTGGGGAATAGTTACAGGGGAGAGGAATGAGCCAATTGGAAGCTGGGGAGGATTAGGTGGCCATGATGGTATGAGGGCCAGATTTATCCAGGACACCAGGGTTAACACCCATACTCTTACAATAAGTGCCATGGGATCTTTAGTGACAACAGAGAGTCAGGACACCTGTTTAACGTCCCATCCAAAAGATAGTACCCTACACAGGGCAATGTCCCCAATCACTGCCCTGGGATATTTTTTTAGACCAGAGGAAAGAGTGCCTCCTACTTATTCTAAAACACCACTACCAGCAGCATCTGGTCTCCCATCCAGGGAACGACCAGGATGAACCCTGCTTAGTTTCAGATGCGAGCCAGCAGTGGGATGCAGGGTGGTATGCTGCTGGCCGAACATGAGTTTTCCATTTATAAAATGTGTAGGGTCATTTGCCACAATAGATTTGCCATGGTAAACGAGGAAATTATTTATTTCAGTTGTACGTAATGAATGTCAAATATACTTAAAAAATATATAAATAAAACATGTAAAGTGTTGGTTCCATGTTGCATGAGCTGAAATAAAAGATCCCAAAAATGTTTAATACGCACAAAAAGCTTATTTCTCAGCATTTGTTTACATCCCTGTTAGTGAGCATTTGTCCTTGCCAAGATAATCCATCCAAGTGTGGCATATCAAGAAGCTGATTAAACAGCATGATCATTATACAGGTGCACCTTGTGCTGGGGACAATAAAAGGCCACTCTAAAATGTGCAGTTGTCACACAACACAATGCCACAGATGTCTCAAGTTGTGAGGGAGCGTGCGATTGGCTGCTGACTGCAGGAATGTCCACCAGAGCTGTTGCCAGAGAATTTAATGTTAATTTCTCTACCATGAGCCGCCTCCAACGTAATTTAGAGAATTTGGCAGTACGTCCAACCGGCCTAACAACTGCAGATCAAGTGCAACCACGCCAGCCCAGGACACATCCGGCTTCTTCACTAGTGAGACCAGCCACCCGGACAGCTGATGAAACTGTGGGTTTCCACAACCTAAGGATTTCTGCACAAACTGTCAGAAACCGTCTCAGGGAAGCTCATCTGTGCGCTGGTCAGTGCTCATGATATTAAGACTTGCTGAAAATGTAATGGGTGCCTGAGCTGACGCTGTCATGCACGCATATTCTTCTACCTTCAGGATGCCCAGGCTGGCCATGTAAACACAACACCTTGTTACCATCTTGTTAATTAGCACCCCACCTCAGCCACTACCTGTCCACACCTCCACTCAATCTCTCCATCTCTCTCTCCAGGCATGGCATGGTTGCATGCTGGGGTTGAGCTGACAGGCACAGATGGCTCCCCCTCCTACATATACATTTGTCATTTTTGTCATTTCGCAGACGCTCCTATCCAGAGCAACTTACAATCAGTACATTGTACATTCAACTAAAGGCAAAAAAAAAAACACATCACCATCATTGCAAAAATAATTTCAAAAATCTGCGGTAGTAAGAGTACTGATGGTGTGTGTCAACATATGATAGCGGTACCCACTGTGTGTGTCTAGTGCAGATGGACAGCTTGACCATTGATTTCCACAGACCACTGACTCGCAACCTGTCCGACAGAGCCTGGGGGGCCAGCACCCACGGCGCTGGGGGTTTGATTTGATTGGTTGGCACATGAAGCTAGTATGTTTCATGTGCTGAGCATGTATGATTTGGCCATACATTTCTGTCCCTTTCAGAAATTATGGCCGCTATTTCGGAACAGAAAGCAACTTTATTATTGTGTGTAAGTTGAACCCTATGGGGACCTGCGGATTGGATGTAATTAAAAAATGTGCCACTTATGACATACCGCATTGAGTAAAGATCCCCACCAGTTGGTGAATCAATAGGAGAGTTACTTAATTGAAAATGATACCAACTATTTTCTCTTTCCTCTAATGGTAATTCAATATTGAAAAAGGAGACTTTTCTTCCACAAACATAGCGCTAGGTCAATATCAATTGAGATATTTTTCGAACAGTAGAAGAAAATGGACCAATCCTTTTCTCACCCACGTCCCAAAACCTTCCCTCAAATAATAACCCCTCCCCCATTCCAGCACGTGACTAAAAAGAAACAAAAATACTCACTGCAACACTAGCCTTGTCTTTTCACTGTTTCAGCTGTAAGCTTTGTTTTCTAACTACTGTGCCCCTAGCTCAAGTCACCATCTCCCATCTCCACAACACATGAAAACAACAGACAATCGGCCTTGGGCTCCAAAACATTTTTTTTTTCTAGTCTATGTTCAGAAATGTATTGTTCATCACCCCATTACTTTCTCTATGGGGACCTTTATTTCTTCGTTTTTTTGAGTTATGGATTTCACAGAGGGTGGAAGTGGTCGGGCGGATATGTTAATTTGCCAAGGCAATTAATGTCTGAACACCCAGAAGCCATTTAACTTTCCGAGCCTATTAATTATGCACTTTGTACGTCCTAAAATATCCTCTTATCCTAAAGAAAATGTACTAATTAAGCCCAAAATATATCAGTGTTGTTATAAAGACCTTTAAATAGGGCAAGTGGTGCAAATAAAATATTTGATAGGAAGCCAAGTGTCTTTTCCCACCTCCCCTCCCCTCACTCTCACCCTCTTTCCGCTGACTGTAACCTTCTTTAAAAGCACACACAGGCGTTTTAAAAGTTTAATAATATTCATATGCCGGCACAATGTGCTCAGCCTGTCAGCATTAATCAAACGATTCCACCGCCCCCCTGTCAGAGTCAGAGGAGCATACAAATCACTTCCTGGTCGATCACCTAGAACTGCCGTGATTGGTCGTCTCGGGCAGTGGACAGACTGGCCTTGTTTCCTGTAGAACACCTCGTTGTTAATAAAAGGTCAGCTGGTGATGGAGAAGACAGCTAGAAGAAGAAAGGGGGAAGTCGCATTGCACTTTTTGACACTTGGAAGTGCATCAGCTGTGCCTTGTACTTTACCAATGTGTGCAGTGTCTAACTTTCTGCTCTAAAATGTCAAGGAGAATCTGCATATCGGATAAGATTTGTGTTGTGTGTATATGCACAAGGCAGTTAATGGTGGCATGGAAGCCTAGCAACACTGGGGAACATTGACAAAAGTAAGAACAGAAGGTTAACGACTTTGCTCCAACTGTAATTTGTCCGTGTATACTGTGCAGAAAACATTTATTCCAGTGGCAGAGGAGTATTAATTGCTCTCAGGGTATGGTTGTCTTTTGCATGAGGTAATGTTGGAGACATCATCGACAAGAAAGCAATACCTGTACGGAGAAAACATATGTACGATTGCAAAACACCGCCATATTGTATTCTCCTTCTTCAGAGCCATGAGAGGTGAGTGAATGAGGGCAGTAGAAAAGGACTGTATTTTGGATTGGAATTTAGCCAGCACACTTGTGGTTGTCTGTCCCCTGTTATCTGTACTAATCTTCTTCAGGGCATAGTTCACCCAAATTACACAACCTTTGAATCCCATCGACCCCTAGGTACTTGGCTCTTCTCCCTGTGAATGCTGAAGATCTGAAAGGGGCACGTTGTCGTTCATTGTACTGTATGAACTGATGGTACAACTGAGTGA
This sequence comes from Thymallus thymallus, assembly GCA_023634145.1. Taxonomy (NCBI): domain Eukaryota; kingdom Metazoa; phylum Chordata; class Actinopteri; order Salmoniformes; family Salmonidae; genus Thymallus; species Thymallus thymallus. The sequence goes on from CM042406.1 coordinate 3,937,531, forward strand.
CTACAGCTTGTAAATGTGGAGCACAATGCTTATTGCTATTCAAATATTACTTAATTGGCTGACAGGTGTATAAAATCGAGCATGCAGCCATGCAATCTACATAGACAAACATTGGCAGTAGATTGGCCTTACTGAAGAAACTGTGACTTTCAACGTGGTACCGTCATAGGGTGCCACCTTTCCAAAAAGTCAGTTTGTCTATGTAGAAGAGCTTTCCACACCTGGATTGTGCAACAATTGCCCAAAATTCTTCAAGCTCTGTCAAATTGATTGTTGATCATTGCTAAACAACCATTTTCAGGTCTTGCCATAGATTTAAGTAGATTTAAGTCAAAACAGTAACTCGACAACTCAGGAACATTCACTGTCTTCTTGGTAAGCAACCCCAGTGTAGATGTATCCTTGTGTTTTAGGTTCGTGTCCTGCTGAAAGGTTAATCTGGTGGAAAACAGAATGAACCAGGTTTTCCTCTAGGATTTTGCTTGTGCTTAGTTCCATTCCGTTGATTTTTTATCCTGAAAAACTCACCAGTCCTTAACGATCATTCAAAAATCACATTAAACACTATCCATGCAACTTATATGACTTGTTTTACTCTTGAACTTATTTAGGCTTGCCATAACAAAAGGGTTGAATACTTATTGACTCAAGACATTTCAGCTTTACATTTTTAATTAATATGTTTAACTAAAAACATAATTACACTATAACATTATGGGGTATTGTATGTATTTATTTATGCCAGTGAAACATCTCAATTGAATAAATTTTACACACAACAAAATGTGGATAAAGTCCAGAGTGTGAATACTCTCTGAAAGCACTGTTTATGTGTGTGTGTGTGTGTGTGTGTGGGTGTGTGTGTGTGTGTGTGGGTGTGTGTGGGTGTGTGTGTGTGTGTGTGTGTGTGTGTGAGTGAGTGTGTGAGTGAGTGTGTGAGTGTGTGAGTGTGAGTGAGTGAGTGTGAGTGAGTGTGAGAGTGAGAGTGTGAGTGAGAGTGTGAGTGAGAGAGTGAGTGAGTGAGTGAGTGAGTGAGTGAGTGAGTGAGTGAGTGAGTGAGTGAGTGAGTGAGTGAGTGAGTGAGTGAGTGAGTGAGTGAGTGCAAGTGTACTAAGCTGCGAAGAATCAGAGCAGGTGGTCAGTCCAGTTCAAGTGTTCAGCAGTCTGATGGCTTGTGGATAGTTGTGTAGTGTCCAACAATGTGATAAAACATTATTAGAGACTGATAAAGGGCAATATACTGGACCGGTCTGCCTTGTTGTTCAATTGATCTAATGAAACCTCTCTTTCAGCAGTGGGCACCAGAAAATAAAATCTAAAAAGTGAAGAAAGAGGTAGAGGCAAAGCAAGGCACAATACAAGTGAGCATGTCTCCATCTGTCTTTATGACCTCATGCTACAGTACAACTCTCTGTGATGCTTAATATTCAGTACTCACTTACCATCTCATTATGATGAATCATCAATTCCTAATTACTGATTGGTTTGTTAAATGTTTGTAGATAGTATTAGTTTATGGTTAATTTACAGTTATGTCTCCTCCTTATCTATGTATGTGTGTGTGTATGCATTCACAGACACTGTGATCTGTTTGTTGGGGGTGAACTGGGAGCACAGTACTATAGCAGTGGGACAGAGGTGACAGCAAAAGAGAGGGCTTCGTCCTGAGCCCTATACTACAAATCAGGTTTGAGGAGTTAGAGATGTAATTTTGGTCAACACTTAGTTCAACTCGGTATAACCGGTCTCATAAAAGTGGCTCACCTTTTAGCCATGTACATTTCTATGGCAACGAATCCGTCAGACCTCCCGGAGCAGGCTAACTCAGGGCTAACTTCAGTTATCCTGAATGAAGTGTCTGAGCCACGAGATGAGGACCAATGAAATCAGATTCCCTTCCTCTCGCAAAGATCGTGTCATCATCCTATTCATTTGAGGAAGACGACTGATGAAATATTTTATCAATCAAATGTTTTTTTGTGTATAAAAAAAATAGTCTTTACATACCTATCACATTTAGTAAGGACAGCATTTCCTTTCCAAACTGTACATTTTAAGCACGATTGTATTTTCAAATTTGTGAAAGGCAAACTGACAGCCGCAACTAACCATGGACATATAATCCATAGATGTCAGTTCCGATTCAAGTCAAGACTGGCAGCCATTGGTAGTGTACCTTTGCCAAAACTCCTATAAACCCTTCTATGGATTAAATGTCTATGACCACAATGCAACATGGTGTTCCACAGATAGAAGGAGCGATAAGAGGGGGAAAGGTGCTTGTGCTTTGATAAACACACCAAAGACATTAACAATAAGATAAAAACGGCACTTCTAAAAGCCTATTCCACACCATAGCCTGCTGAATTTGCAAGATAACTTTTCTTTCATTTTGATTGCGTCACAAATTAAAATGTGGCACTGATTCGCCCATGGATTGATGTTGCAGCATTGTCTCAATGAAGAGTTTGGCGTTCAACTAGCCATGTGCAACGTGGACGTGTAGTTACAAGCCTGCTAGAGTTATCAAATCAAATTTTACTTGTCACATGCAAGCAATATCCACCATCGGAGTACAGATGAAGCCTGACCTGGAATGTGAAGCTAACTATAGATGGCTAGCTTTATAAAAGCCTGAGTTAATCTAGTTTGCTTCGTAGTATACCACACAGACAAACTGTGACACACTCACTAACCACCATCCCTTTGTATCTCTCTCTGTTAGGCTAATGGCTAGGATGCCAGTGAGATGTTCAACTAGTCAACTCCACCCATGGCTTCCTCTCCATGTACATGTGAGTATCCTTCCCTCAGCTCCTCAATATCCCAATGGGTCCTTAATCTTCTTAAAAGGTTTAGTAATGCATTATTTGCCTCGACAAGCACCCCATTTCCGACCAGACTACCTGTATTTATACTGGTATACCTTACTGATAAGACCATTTGAAATGTCTCTCCTTCCCATATATCTCTCTGTTCCACCTCAGTGTTCCTCTGGAGAGGCCTACCTTGGATGAATGAGACTGAGGGCAACACCCCAATACCACCACCTCGTCTCACTGAAGAATGATGAAAGACTGAGGAGTATAAGTACAGTACCATGAATGAGTAGTGCCGAGGGCAGGTGGGACACGAGAGGAATCACAGACACACACTATTACATGATCACATACACACGTGTAACAGAGTTAAGAACGTGCCGTAAGCTCACTCTACAGCTAGCTTGAAATATTGCAGATGGAGCCATCCAATTGGCACCTTTTGGGTGGCTCAAACTATTGGTAAGTTGTCAAGGAGGACATTGTGTGTTTGCAATCAGAGGATCACTGGTTCGACAGGGACAGTGGAGGAAGATATACTGTTTTTGCATTAGCACTACACCTGATGATAAGTGGATCATTTGAATCAGCAAACATGTTAATGTGCACCCCTATGGGTCCCCAGGACCAGGATTAAGAAATGCTGTTCTTTCTAGACTAATCACATTCCCCACTTCACCTCTCCCTCTCTACCGTATGTAGACATGATCCAACTCTGTGAACACATTTACTATATTTCAATTAATGTTTGTTATGTGTACCTGTTTGCTTTCTTTGCCGACCACAACCATGTAGGTTAGATATGAGAGCATTGCTTGGTTTTTTAAAAGTTTCAGTGTTACTACAGTTTGCAAACAAAGTAATTGTGAGATTATTTGTGTTTTTCAGGTGATGATGGTGACAGTCTATCATAGAGGTGGGCAACTCTCGGAATGCAGGTGTGTTAACTGGGGCTGCGGGAAAAGTGTGACACCAGTCATGCCCCGAGGGCTGGAGTACCACGATGAGGATGACCAGATCGAGATGGAATCACAATATTCAGCATGATTTGATAGAGGGCTCTCCTGGAGAGTTACCGTCTTGTAGGTTTTCTCCAACCCGAAACAAGTGTACCTGATTCTAATGACTGGTTGATAAGCTACAGAACAGTAACTCAGAGTTAAATCTCCACCTAGCCCCCCCACCCTTTTCTCTTGTGTGTCCACCCCAAAGTGCTGCATTTCATGATGACAGACACCTGTCTGAACGAAGATTTGAAATAGACAAGATGGCGGCATACACATTGTTGGATTACTTTATGGAGCAAAACAAGTGTTTCTTTTAATAACGGAGCATTTTCTAAATTCAAACTGAATCCCTGCATCTGGACACAGACATTTTATGAGAGTCCTGTTTCCACAAATCGAGGATGAAGATAGCATCGCCAAGCTAAGATTGGTTGAAAATTCACCAAAACATTACCTATCCTGTAACTCATAGTAGTGGATTACACAAATCTTTGGTTAAATCTGGTGTGACAATCTGTAGCTAAGATAACTGGTGATGACTAGATGATGGGAGAGGTGGTCATGATGAAATTGCCATTCGAAAGAAACATACAGTAAGTTCAGGGAACATTGGACAGCTGTGAGAGGAGTGTTGTCATGATCAAACTGCCAAATGTACCTAGGTAGGAAGGCATCTAACGACAGCTATGTCTTACAGGCATGCTTAGGCAAATATTTTTTATAGTAAAACCAGCTTATCAGTTTTAGAGATTTACAACAGTTGAATTGTTGTATTATTGTTTCTCCTCACTGTTAGCTAGTAAACTTAGATAGCTAGCTAGCTTGCTGGATAGCCAATAACTGTTATTTACATCTGTTTGAAATCCTATCTTGCATCATGTATGTAATTTTGTGATTTTGAAATTCATCCACGGTCATAATCATAACCAATTTCAACCCTCAGCAATGATGTTACATAGCTAGCTAGTAAAACTATTTACAGTTGCTGATGTCAAAAATGTTTGCTAAAAAGTTAAAAACATGATCCCTGGCGCATAGTAACAAGTTAGCAGGTGCCAGGCAAACTAGCTAGCAAACTCCAGTCATGTCCTAACAATTTTTGGTAAACCTAGCTTTATGTGGCTGGTTGTAATGTTATAGTTTACTGTGTAGTAGCCATATCGAAATCATAAATCAATTCAAAATGTATTAGCGCTGAATACAACAGGTGTACACCTTACCGTGAAATGCTTACTTACAAGCTCTCAACCAACAATTGGGGGTCAATACAAATAGTCCGGAAGCCTTTTGGACCTAGACTTTTGAGGATCTGAGGACCCATGCCAAATCTTTTCAGTCTCGAAATTCCATCGTCGAATTCATGTTGATGAGAGGAATCACTTGAAGCCATTGTGGTCTGGTCAGTTCTTTCAGTTTTGCCCAAAGGACTGTGTTGTTAGTGTCCACCTCCTTTTTCAAACAAGCCTGCCTTGCGGGAGGGACAGATATAACGTTAGCTAGCTAAACATTTGTGTAGCTAGCTAGCTACTGTTGCTAAGATTCAGGTTTGTGTCCCAGCTCGGTACATAGAACAGCTAGATCACCAATGAGGAAGCATCTCCCCACACAAGTTCAAAAAAAAATGTGTCAGCTTGTATATTTTGCAATGAACAAGGACAACCATATCTACATGCACAAAAACATATAGTGCGATCAGTATCACATAGAGACTAAGCAAAATGCCACAAAGCAGGACTACATTTATTTTCAGATTTATCCCCCCGCCATCAATATCCATGTATGATAATGATTCTGCTATATATCTGTCAGCAACCACAGCTAATTAAGTCACTGAAACCCTTAACAAGTAGTTGCAGTCAGTTTTGGAATGGGTGGCCAGTGATAAACTAGTCCTGAACATATCTAAACAATTATTTGGTGTTGCCTTAGATCTTAAACTGTCATGGTCGAAACATAATGATTCAATAATTGTAAAGATGGGGAGAGGTCTGTCTATAATGAAGAGATGCTGCTTTTTTGACACCACACTCCAAAAAGCAAGTTCTGCAGGCTCTAGTTCTGGTCCAGTGCTGCAAAGAAAGACCTAGTTAAGCTGCAGCTGGAACAGAACAGAGTGACACATCTTGCTCTTCATTGTAATCAAAGTGCTAATATAAATACTATGCATGCCAGTCTCTCTTGGCTAAGAGTTGAGGAGGGGATGACTGCATCACTTGATCTTTTTATAAGAAACATTCATGTGTTGAAAATTCCAAATTGTTTGCATACTCAACACACAGCTCTGACACACACATTTACCCCACCAGACATGCCACCAGGGCTTTTTTTAATCAGTCTCCAAATCCAGAACAAATTCAAGAAAGCTTACACTATTATATAGAGCCTTTATTGCAAGGAACTCCCTTCCTTCTCATATTGCTCAAATTAACAGCAAACCTGGATTAAATAAACAGATAAAGCAACACCTCACGGCACAACACCTCTCCCCTATTTGACCTGGATATTGTGTGTATGTACTGATATGTAGGCTATGTGTGCTGTTTTTAAATGGATGTAGTTCTGTCCTTGAGCTTTTCTTGTCTATTAATGTTCTGTACTGTGTCATGTTTCATGTATACCAGCAAGGGGTGGAGCTTACCCGCGGGAACCTGTCTTGATGCGCAAACAGTACTGGATTGGACTTAGTAGCGCAAAGTCCTCCCCATGCCAGTCCACCAGTACTTCGCCCGGAGTGCTTCCAGGGTCCTGGTGATCCCCGGGTGTCCGGTCGTTGTGGATTGGTGCACCCAGGTCACAAGCCGTCCATGCACCCTCTGCGGCATGTAGGTCTTACCCGGGGAGCACGTCGCTGGTGGAGGGTCCCTTCTCCCTGCCCGAACAATCTCTGCGTCGACATCCCAGGAGACAGGACCCACGACACACGATGGGGGTAAGATGTGGACCATCGGTCGTGCATGCGGGAGAGCTCTGCTGTTTTTGTTGCCTGGGCGGTAAGTCAGGGTGAAGCGGAACTGGGCAAAGAACATCGTCCACCTGGCCTGACAGGGGTTAAGGCGCCCAGCAGCCCTGATGTATTCCAGGTTGCGATGATCTGTCAGGACTGTAAACGGCTCCTGTGCACCCTCCAGCCAGTGTCTCCACTCCTTCAGTACCAACTTTACCACAGCAGACTATTTCCTCGAGTAGTATGCACAGGGGTGCAGTTTCGGGGGACTCCCATGCTGCTGGGAGAGGACCGCCCCCATGCCGACCTCGGACGCGTCAAACTCCACGATGAAAGGCAGATACGGGTCAGGATGGCGTAGCACAGGCGCTCTGGTGAACCTCCCTCTCAAGTCACGGAACGCCTTCTCCGCGTCCAGGGTCCAATGGAGACGCTGAGGACTGCCAATCAGCAACGACGTGAGTGGTGAGGCGATGGAGCTGAAGCCTTGGATGAACCGCCGGTTAAAGTTGGCAACTCCCAGGAAGCGTTGGAGTTCCTTGATGGTTTTGCGGACTGGGCATGACCTGAGAGGCTTGGTGGCCCAAACGTCACGGTCTCAGAGCTGCCGTTGATGACAATGGCCCGGGCGATAAATGCATCCAGCGTCATGGCTTCACTCAAAGACGCCAGCTCCATCCGAACCTCCGCCCACAAACCCCTACAGAATGTGGTTCGGAGAGCTGGCCCATTGCAGCCACTGGACGCAGCCACCATCCAGAAAAGCTGTGGCACCACTTGGTTGTCTCTGGGTTTCTTCACCTGGTCAGGGTGTCATGTGGGACATGAGCTCCCGAAACGCCTCCATGAGCTCTCCTATCTGCGCCTCCATGATGTGGCAACTATCCTCTAGCCCGGACAGCTGGCCAGCCGGACCAGGCCCCCCATCATGCTCTCCTGTGCTCATGGAGAGGGGGAAAGGGATGAAAAACAAAAACAAAAAAAGGCCTTGAAAAACAGTTAAAAAAACTAAACCAAAAAGGTGGATTATTCTGTGACGGTGGAGGACGGTGAGGAGGTTTAAAGAAAACGGAAAACAAGAACAAATGAAATCGAAACACATAGTTTAGACACAGCTCATGAACAATAATCCACACGCCCAACACAGGGAGGGGAACATATAAAGGGTGTGCAATCAAGTGAGTGGAAGCAGGTGCGTGTGTGGACTCAGGGGATGGGCATCAGGTGTGGGCACTGGTTTTGCCCACCTGTGGGTAATGAAGCACATACAAGGGACTATGCACATCCCAGTGTTGGGATAGTTACCACTTTGTGGGTGGCCAAAAATAAATAAATAAAACAACATTTACATAATTTAGCAAACCCTTATATCCAGAGTTATTTACAGTAGTGAATGCATTCATTTCATACTTTCTCATTTCCTTGGGTATTTAACTCAGAACCCTGGCATTGCAAGCACCATGTTCTACCAACTGAGCCACATGGGACCTGTGAGGAGTGAGATAACCTTTGACTACTCCACCATTATTAGAGAAAAAAAGGCCCACTTGAAGGTAAGGAAATATGGACTGGAGTTTGTCTTATAACAATGATTTATTCTCAGGATTTTGGAACTTCCTCATGGTTGACAATGACAAATCCTTCCAATGTGCTTTTATTTTTTTATCTCCCATAATTTGGATCCAGAGGCTATTGTATCAAGTTTCCTCAGTCAAAATTATTCTGTTTTAGGAAGTAGGTTACTAGCCCTTATGGATTTTGTCTGGGACCATCTTTCTTTAAGAACATCTGTGCATCCCCCTGCACAGCTACTGAGCCGAGGTAGCTACTTGCCACTGAGGAGTTTTAAACCTAGATTGGCTAGTTATGATTCTGGGCACTTTCACAGGTGAAACGGTTGCCTCCTTGGGAACCGGGAGATGTCTTAGTAAACGCTCAGTTACTAAAAAGGTTGTGAGGTCAGGATTATTTACATGGGGATACATAATGCCTGCCTTGTATTGTTTACTTAAGGGAGTGCCTTAACCACACAGACATCCCCATCCGTTTCTGCCCCGGGAAGGTCAACTGTAGAGAGGATGACCAGTCTGGAGGTCAGAGCTCTCTCGGTATCAACATGAACTGTGGAAATGGGATTCTTCCGAAAGTCTATTCTGCTGTGTGTTGTAAGTGTATTTTTACCATCTGGCTTTCACTCTCGAATTGAGGGTTATAGGTTGTGCAATCCTTAGTGAGTTTTCATTCTTACATAGTTGGGTTGGCTTTGACTTTTTCAGAGAATATTGGCTTCACTTATGTATTTGCATTAATGATCACTGATTGCCACAACTGTTAATTAAAAAGTAAAAATATTTGCTAAACCATTTTAGCAAACAACCTAATTTGCCTAACCTGCTACGTAAATTCTCCTACTGATTCTCCTTTGTTGTTACAACGCAACAAGCAACCTGGTCTCAGAGAAAGACGTATAAAACTATACGTCCTCCAAGTAGGATAATAAGTTACATCTTCCAATTCGTATGATATTGTACAACCAGGTAAGACATATGATACAATAAGTCCTAAAAATGTTTTATATATTGTACGACCACTATTCCATTCATAACGTAACGTAATATATCATACTGAATGGAGTGAAACAAATCAGAAACAAATCAATTCTACAAAATCCTATGATTTGCCATGAGGCCAGGTTTGTGGTTCTGAGGTGTTCTGTGGGCGTTTGGTGTGGCTATCTTACACTGAAACATGAGGTTGGGAATGGTTAGGGAGGTTGGGGGTGGGTGAGCTTGACACCCGCTGATTAAGAAATCAAGTGGGTAGAGTCCCCCAGTGGGCGCAAGCTGCCCCTCTGCCACAGGGAGCTCACCGAACCAGTCTGTCGGGGACGGTGGCCAAAGCCCGCACCAGCCTGATTCGCTGATTGGAAATATGCTTCCCTCTAACTACAGGTAAGGAGAGAGAGTGAGTGGAGAGAAGGACTTATAATATAAGAGGTTTAGAGCCAGAGAGAAACAGGTAAGGGGAGGAGAGAGAAAAACAGGTGAGCGGAGGAGAGATAAAAGGGAGGGGAGGACAGAGAAACAGGTGAGGGGAGGAAAGAGGGAAAGGGAGGGGAGGAGAGAGAAAAGGGAGGCTATATTGCCATATTGTTTCTCTTTCTCTTTGTAAAGGAATGAGGAGGGAAAGAGAGTGAAGAGAGAGGAGGAATTATAATATAAGATGTGCTATATTGCCATTATTTAGAGTCAGGGTGAAAGAGGTGAGGGGAGGACATAGAAGAGGGCAGAGTGAATCGAGGAGCGATGATGAGGAGGAGACGGAAACCTAACAAAAGCCAGAGAAGTATTTTAATTTGTGCATAGGCTGAGTCTGTCTATATGGGAGTGCTCTGGTACAGAAACAAAGCAATTAGCCTTTCTGTGCATGCAGGCTCTGTTACCGTAGCCTGGTGGAACCAGCCTGATCATTGCATTCACCATTCTGTTTTTAAGTGAAATAGAATGGTGAACACAGAGATCAGGCTGGTTCCACCAGGCTACTGTAACAGTAGAATAACCTCAATTTTGTCATATTGGTTAGAGCCAAAGCGATTCATCCGGTGCTGGGTCTGAGAGTCAAAATATCAGTATCTGACAGAAAATGTTGGTATCGACTGGTCTCAAATATTACTTCTAACTGTCCGAACGCGACTGTGTTGTGAGTGGAATCTCTTAACAATAACACATTTATTCCAGTAAAACAGTCAATCGTGTAATGTTCCTTCGTGGCATTTGACTGTAGAACATTTCCCCACAACAGCAACAGTTGCTGAACTTCTGCAGGTAAAGCAAAATCTCCATTGTCTTTCAAGCTTTGTATCGGTGTCAAGCAAAAACAATGCCTTGAGATAATTCCTTGCCAGCTGCATCCCAATAATATCTACTTTCCCCCCAAAAAACGTGCACTTCTTCACTTCTCTCATGGAAAGGAAATTACTGGTATTATGGAAACTCCCTCTAGCTCATGCCTAAACTAATCCAATGCTTTTAAATTTGTGGGGAATAATAATGAGTCCACACTTCAGGGGGAGAAGAGATTATTGGGATTCAATCATGTAGTTCTATGGAGCCAGGTTTGGGGCTACAGATACTGTGTATCATTAACACACAATATCCAGTAGATATAGTGTCAGTGGCAACCGTTAAACCTACAGTGCTAATGCCAGTGTATAAAACCAGGACAGAAGGTTTAAGGGGATGGAAGAGAGAGTGACTGGCTGGATGTCTGGCTGGCTGGTGTGGCGATGAAATGATTCCCCACCCCTGCTTAATTACGTTGTGCAGCGCGACGTGAAAAGGTGTCAGAAGCCCACAGAAGCAGATCTGTCCTAATGAATGAAAACAGATGGGACAGAACGCGAGCAGAGCCGCTGCCAAGAGATCTAGGGAAGCGTAAAGGAGGAGAGAGAGAGAGAGAGAGAGAGAGAGAGAGCGAGAGAGAGAGAGAGAGAGTATTGAGTAGGGGACAGAGAAAGAAATAAAGATATTGAGAGGGAAAGAAAGCCAAATAGCCAAGATATGTTTGATTTTGAAAGCAGGGAAATAAGAGTCCAGCCGCCAGCGGAACTAGAATCCTGACAGGTCCCCAAGGTCCCTGCACGTGGGACAGTAGCGGTGCGTTGGTAAAATCACTTGGAAAGCCTATGTTGTTAAGTGTGTTGTTTGCTCTATAACCCATTAGTTCATACTTTTACACAACAGGATACCAGCACATTAAAATAATGATTTACATATTTTAATTAAAAACGTTATTTAGATTAATTTATTCATACTATTTCAGCCTTATACAATATATAATGCCGACAAAAATCTAGGGTTGCTACCCAAGCCGGCTGGTTGTTCTTTCTATCAGTTCGGTTGCCAGATACACAACTCAGTCGTTCAGTATTTTTGTTCTTTATCTATGGACGAGACCCAGTCATTTGTTCAAAATGTTCCATTGCCATACTGGCTGGCAATGTTCCTATTCCTTGCTTGCTAGCTAGCCAACTACGGCTAACTTACAGTCGGGTCAAACAGTGCAACCAGAATAACAGTAAAGTATCTGCATTTGCGTTTGTTTAAGCTGTTTTTCTAGTGACATTTATTTGGATACATCAATAACAATGAGCTAATGGTGCGTGATTTCACCTGGCGTAGAGAATGTGCTCTCTCGTCCGGACACTGTTGTTCAGAGGAGCTAGCCAACCACACAGCTAACACAATCACTTCAAACTGATGCTGGAAAGACTGCAAACTAGCTGCACTTTGTTTCGTTTGTTTAGTCTGTTTTCTATTCATAGTTCTTTGTATATATCCATAAAAATGATGCTGATTCATGATTTCGACTGGCTGAGAAACGCTGCCTGTCTGTCTCGTCCCGACTCCTTCATTATTATTGGACAGCAGGAGATCTAATTTGAATATTGAACAATGTTGCAAATGTCGGAGATACAGACAGCAAGGTTTATACAAATCTCTGCTGTTGAAAACTACATGTTAGTCTAAAAGAAATGTGAGATAATGTCTAGATGCTTTTTATAGTGGAGATTAAGTTTATAAATTGCCTGGCTGGGCTGATGAGACAGTGGATTGCACAGTCAGATGGAACATAGTAAATAGCCATTTTAACGTCATAGATTTAGCTGGTGGTAACTTCTGAAATAGAAACCGTCTGGAATGCAGTTTTAACCAATCAGCATTCGCTGTATACATTTTTATGAACTTCAAGTATTAATATATATTCCTAGGAAAAATCAATGTAATGTATCAACTCAAATTGTGCTCTGTAGTCTATCTATAGGCCTACTTTTCACTCAGTAGTGCTTGAGGGTGAGGTACTTGACAAAGCAAAGGGACTGCACATAAGGCTGTGTTACAAGGCTCACACATGTACTTGGTCATCTTCCTTTGTTTCTGTCGCCAGGTAGATGTTACAGACCTTACAATGCCTCCTTGTGCTTTTCCCTTGCAGGGTGGTCTGAGGGACATCGCTTAGGAAGTGGCGTCCAGTGAGGCGTAGAGGATTGTCAGAGGCAGGCCGGCCCCCAGTGGATGGACGAAGAGAAGTGTGGTGGTCCTCAAGGAGCTGCCGCATCAGGTTTATCCTGTACTGCTGGTATGAGATCACCTGTCCAGTGACATGCCAGTGGATAATGTGGCCGTTGAGGAGAGCTACAGTGAGCTCCACATTTTTGTTGTTCTGGCTCTGTACTCCAGCACTTTGGATTTTAAATTATACAGGTTAAATTGAGGTTAAAGGGCAGACTGTCAGCTTTAATTTGAGGGTATTGTCATCCATATCGAGTGAACCTTGTAGTAATTACAGCACTTTTTGTACATAGTCCCCCCATTTTAGTGGACCAAATGTAATTATGTGTATTGAAGTAGTCATAAGTTTAGTATTTGGTCCCATGTTCCTAGCACGCAATGATTACATCAAGCTTGTGACGCTACAAACTTGTTGGATGCATTTGCTGTTTGTTTTGGTAGTGTTTCAGATTATTTTGTGCCCGATACAATGTGGATGCTACCATGATTATGGATAATCCTGAATGAATCGGGAATATTGACGAATGACTCTCTCACATTATTCACGATTCATTGGTAGCCTCCACATTAATGTAGATGTGTTTAGATACATATTCTATTCTTATTTACAATAAAAGTGACTCCAAAGTGACACAATACATTATTTACCATTCAATTCTACTGATGTAGTCATTGCCTGCTATAAATATGGGACCAAATACGTAACTTCATACTACACATATACAGTGGGGAGAACAAGTATTTGATACACTGCCGATTTTGCAGGTTTTCCCACGTACAAAGCATGCAGAAGTCTGTAATTTTTATCATAGGTACTCTTCAACTGTGAGTGGCGGAATCTAAAACAAAAATCCAGAAAATCACATTGTATGATTTTTAAGTAATTAATTTGCATTTTATTGCATGACATAAGTATTTGATACATCAGAAAAGCAGAACTTAATATTTGGTACAGAAACCTTTGTTTGCAATTACAGAGATCATACGTTTCCTGTAGTTCTTGACCAGGTTTGCACACACTGCAGCAGGGATTTTGGCCCACACCTCCATACAGACCTTCTCCAGATCCTTCAGGTTTCGGGGCTGTCGCTGGGCAATACGGACTTTCAGCTCCCTCCAAAGATTTTCTATTGGGTTCAGGTCTGGAGACTGGCTAGGCCACTCCAGGACCTTGAGACGCTTCTTACAGAGCCACACCTTAGTTGCCCTGGCTGTGTGTTTCGGGTCGTTGTCATGCTGGAAGACCCAGCCATGACCCATCTTCAATGCACTTACTGAGGGAGGTTGTTGGCCAAGATCTCGTGATACATGGCCCCATCCATCCTCCCCTCAATACGGTGCAGTCGTCCTGTCCCATGTGCAGAAAAGCATCCCCAAAGAATGATGTTTCCACCTCCATGCTTCACGGTTGGGATGGTGTTCTTGGGGTTGTACTCATCCTTCTTCTTCCTCCAAACACGGCGAGTGGAGTTTAGACCAAAAAGCTCTATTTTTGTCTCATCAGACCACATGACCTTCTCCCATTCCTCCTCTGGATCATCCAGATGGTCATTGGCAAACTTCAGACGGGCCTGGACATGTGCTGGCTTGAGCAGGGGGACCTTGCGTGCGCTGCAGGATTTTAATCCATGACGGCGTAGTGTGTTACTAATGGTTTTCTTTGAGACTGTGATCCCAGCTCTCTTCAGGTCATTGACCAGGTCCTGCCGTGTAGTTCTGGGCTGATCCCTCACCTTCCTTATGATCATTGATGCCCCACGAGGTGAGATCTTGCATGGTGCCCCAGACCGAGGGAGATTGACCGTCATCTTGAACTTCTTCCATTTTCTAATAATTGCGCCAACAGTTGTTGCCTTCTCACCAAGCTGCTTGCCTATTGTCCTGTGGCCCATCCCAGCCTTGTGCAGGTCTACAATTTTATCCCTGATGTCCTTACACAGCTCTCTGGTCTTGGCCATTGTGGAGAGGTTGGAGTCTGTTTGATTGAGTTTGTGGACAGGTGTCTTTTATACAGGTAACGAGTTCAAACAGGTGCAGTTAATACAGGTAATGAGTGGAGAACAGGAGGGCTTCTTAAAGAAAAACTAACAGGTCTGTGAGAGCCGGAATTCTTACTGGTTGGTAGGTGATCAAATACTTATGTCATGCAATAAAATGCAAATTAATTATAAAAAAATCATACAATGTGATTTTCTGGATTTTTGTTTTAGATTCCGTCTCTCACAGTTGAAGTGTACCTATGATAAAAATACAGACCTCTACATGCTTTGTAAGTAGGAAAACCTGCAAAATCGGCAGTGTATCAAATACTTGTTCTCCCCACTGTAAGTACATTTGTCTCTATACTTTTGGTGCCCTAAATGGGGGGGACTATGAACAGCTCTGTAATTTCACCCGATATGGATGAAAATACCCTCAAATTAAAGCTGACAGTCTGCACTTTAACCTCATAGTCATTGATTAATTTCAAAACAACAAAAAACATGTCACTGTCCCAATACTTTTGCTCACTGTAGCTTCTTGTACAATTTGATGGACATTCCTGCACACTGAATAAAACTGTTCTGCATGTCCACTTTATCAACTGCTTCCATCTTCTTGTTGTTGGTTTATTTTTCCTCTCTCCAGTGACATTTTGGAGGTGTGCACAGTGGACAGAACATGGGCATCACGTCTCTTGTGCCATTTCACTACCATTATGTCGCCGTTGGTTTGGAACTTCACCTCCCCCTTGCTCATTTTAATTTTTTATATTAGCATCCCTCTTCCTGTTGGATCTCACTATGCCACAGGCCGCTGTGTTCTCCCTCACAAGGTAATGGAAAATGGTAGAGCTACTGTACCAGTTGTCTACAAATACAGTGTGCCCTTTTCCGAGGTAAGACTGCAGCATGGGGATCACCAGTGATCTAGATACACCACGACCCTCAACATGCCTTATATCTGTGGTGGCACCGGTATAGATGATCAAATCAAATCACATTTTATTTGTCACTTGCGCCGAATACAACAGGTGTAGACCTTACAGTGAAATTCATCCTTACAAGCCCTTAACCAACAAAGTAGTTTAAAGAAAGATAAGTGTTAAAAATGTATTTACTATAAGAAATGGAAGTAAAAAATAACTAAATAAGATGCAAATAAGATGCAAAATAGACACAGATTGCCACCGCTGTACTATCTTGGCGAAGCACGGAAAACCCAGCCAGTTGTATGTTATCCATGTCGTCGTTCAGCCACAACTCTGTGAAATATAAGACATTACAGTTTTTAATGTCCCATTGGTAGGATAGTCTTGATCGGAGCCATCCAGTTTATTATCCAATGATTGCACTTTGACAAATAGGATGGATGGTAGAGGCGCAGTACCCACTTGCCGTCATATTCTTACAAGGCACCCCGACCTACGTCCCCTATATCTCTGTCTCTACTTCATGCGAATGACAGGGATTTGGGCCTTATCCGGTGTCTGAAGTAAATCCTTCACGTCCGACTTGTTAAAGAAAAAATCTTTGTCATGTACGAAGTGAATAATCTCTGTTCTGATATCCAGAAGCTCTTTTCGGTCATAAGAGACGGTGGCAGAAACATTATGTACAAAATGATTTACAAATAACACAAAAAAACACACACAATAGCACAATTGGTTAGGAGCCCGTAAAACGGCAGCCATCTCCTTCGGCGCCATTATTACTATCAGGTCCTCGTGTAGATATCCTGTCAGACAGTCACACAAAACTTGACTGCAAATATGTGGCACTTTGATGGGATGTATTGGCGGAATCTAAGCCTCCATTTCCAAGCAATGAGGGAGGTTCTGCTTTGAAAGTTGATAAACTTGTAACCTCACTTTTGAGAAAATGTTTTGGTAAACTTACTGGAGAGCTCTTCTTTGTCTACACCCATTCAACATCGTTCACGCTCTCTGAAGCCTTAGCCCCACCCATCTCTTCAAGGATTCACATTTGAGGCCATGTACTAAACAACCAAAGATATGATGACTTAAGGCTGGTTTAAACTAAGTCTATCGACAGTTGTCGCAGTGACATCATGAACATTCTATTGCCATCCGACATCAAACCTGTCGTTATGATAAAGTATAAACACAAAAACTACAGGCAGCTATTTCAAATTAATTTAGTATATGTCAACCTAGCAAACCAGGAAACTTTATGCAACTTTGTTTTGTTTTGTTTCTAGCTTGTTAGCTAGCTAGCTAGCTAATGTTATGTAAAGCTGGCTAGGCAGTTCAAATAATGACCATATCATATACACTAGCGGTCAAAAGTTTTAGAACACATACTATTTTACTATTTCAGGGGTTTTTCTTTATTTTTTTACTATTTTCTACATTGTAGAATAAAAGATAAAAGTGAAGACATCAAAACTATGAAATAACACATATGGAATCATGTACAGTCGTATGCAAAAGTTTGGGCACCCCTCTGAGGCTGCATAATAATTTACTCTGTCGTCACAGAAAATGATCACAGTGGCATGCCATTCATTTTCTAATAAAAGCTGAGTACTGGGGTATTGTCCAGACAAAGATTTTTAGTGTAGCAATATTAAGTTGTATGAAATTAAATCAGATGTGAAAAATAGGCTATGCAAAAATTTGGGCACCCTTGTTATTCTGTTGATTTGAATACCTGTAACTACTTAGCACTGATTAATTGGAACACACAATTGGTTTGGTGAGCTCATTAAGCCTTGAACTTCATAGACAAGTGCATCCAATCATGAGAAAAGGTATTTAAGGTGGCCAATTGCATGTTGTTGTTCTCTTTGACTCTCCTCTGAAGAGTGTCAACATGGGGGCCTCAAAACAACTCTCAAATGACCTGAAAACAAAGATTGTTCAACATTATGGTTTAGGGGAAGGCAAAGGTGAAGGATGGTGAGAACGGTAAAAAACAGCCCACAGACCACCTCCAAAGACCTACAACATCATCTTGCTGCAGATGGTGTCACTGTGCATCGTTCAACAGTTCAGCGCACTTTGCACAAGGAGAAGCTGTACGGGAGAGTGATGCGGAAGAAGCCTTTTCTGCACACACGCCACAAACGCACATTTGGACAAGCCAGCTTCATTTTGGAATAAGGTGCTGTGGACTGATGAAACAAAGATTGAGTTATTTAGTCATAACAAGGGGCGTTATGCATGGCGGCAAAAGAACACAGCATTCCAAGAAAAACACTTGCTACCCACAGTAAAATTTGGTGGGGGTTCCATCATGCTGTGGGGCTGTGTGGCCAGTGCCGGTACTGGGAATCTTGTTAAAGTTGAGGGTCGCATGGATTCCACTCAATATCAGAAGATTATTGGGAATAATGTTTAAGAATCAGTCACAAAGTTGAAGTTACGCCGGGGCTGGATATTTCAACAAGACAACGACCCAAAACACTGCTCAAAATCTACCCGGGCATTTATGCAGAGGAACAAGTACAGTGTTCTGGAATGGCCATCCCAGTCCCCAGACCTGAATATCATTGAGAATCTGTGGGATGATTTGAAGCGGGCTGTCCATGCTCGGCAACCATCAAACCTAACTGAACTGGAGATGTTTTGTAAGGAGGAATGGTCCAAAATACCTTCATCCAGAATCCAGACACTCATTAGAGGCTATAGGAAGCGTCTAGAGGCTGTTATTTTAGCAAAAGGAGGCTCTACTAAATATTGATGTGATTTTTCTGTTGGGGTGCTCAAATTTATGCACCTGTCTAATTTTGTTTTGATGCATATTGCACATTTTCTGTTAATCCAATAAACTTTTGCATACGACTGTAGGAACCCAAAAATGTTTTTTTCAAATAGCCACCCTTTGACTTGATGACAGCTTTGCACACTCTTGGCATTCTCTCAACCAGATTCACCTGGAATGCTTTTCTAACAGTCTTGAAGGAGTTCCCAAATATACTGAACACTTGTTGGCTGCTTTTCCTTCACTCTGCGGTCCGACAAATCCCAAACCATCTCAATTTGGTTGAGGTTGGGGGATTGTGGAGGACAGGTCATCTGATGCAGCACTCCATCACTGTCCTTCTTGGTAGAATAGCCCTTACACAGCCTGGAGGTGTGTTGCATCATTGTCCGGTTGAAAAACAAATTATAGTCCCACTAAGCCCAAACTAGATGGGATGGCGTATTGCTGCAGAATGCTGTGGTAGGCATGCTGGTTCTTAATAAATCACAGACAGTGTCACCAGCAAAGCACCCCCACACCCTAACACCTCCTCCTCCATGCTTTACAATGGGAAATACACATGCAGAGATAATCCGTTCACCCACACCGTGTCTCACAAAGACACAGTGGTTGGAACCAAAAATCTCAAATTTGAACTAATCAGATCAAAGCACAGATTTCCACCGTTCTAATGTCCATTGCTCGTGTTTCTTGGCCCAAGTTTACTGGTGTCCTTTAGTAGTGGTTTTGTTGCAGCAATTTCGACCATGAAGGCCTGATTCACACAGTCTCCTCTGAACAGTTGATGTTGAGATGTGTCTGTTTCTTGAACTCTGTGAAGCATTTATTTGTGCTGCAATTTCGGAGGCTGGTAACTCTAACCAACTTGTCCTCTGCAGCAGAGGTAACTCTAGGTCTTCCATTCCTGTGGCGGTTCCTCATGAGAGACAGTTTCATCATAACGCTTGATGGTTTTTGTGACTGCACTTGAAGAAACTTTAAAAGTTCTTGACATTTGTCTTCACTATTATTCTACAATGTAGAAAAGAGCCAAAATAAAGAAAAACCCTTGAATGAGTAAGTGTGTCCAAACCTTTGGACTGGTACTGTATAGGATGCTGCTTTTATAACTTGGGTTTCAGAAATAATGAGTTCACATTTACATTTAGTGCAAGCTGTTTGCAATGCATAAAGCCTATTGTTGAAACTATGCTTTTCACCCCTTTATGCCCAATGTCTTATATAGGTTACATTGCATAACTATTGCTAGGAGTGTTGATTATTTATTTATCCAGAAATATTTTATTTAGGGTCCTAATCACTGCTTAATTTTCATGCAAGGATAACCAGGTATCTAAGGGTTAAGTCAAGTCAATGCAGCAAGGTTACAAACTTCATGGTACAATGATTCTCTACACTATACTTGTCACAAACTGAAATTAGGAAAACTATTTTAGCAACCAGGAAATAGGGCACCTTTAACGTGAGCCTACTACATCTAGGCTACATATTGAATTTCAATCGTCTCAGGACAGTGTCACAATGTATGAATTTTTGGTTGGATCAGAATTGCCGTTGTAAATCCCTATCTCCATCCATGGCTTAGGAAAGGGAGGATTTTAGCTAGCTAGCTCATGCAGGACAACAACACAAGTAGACCAGAAACAGACACGTTTGATCATGACGTTTTGCTTTTGATGGGATTTGATTGGTGTGAAACCAAATCCAAACTGGTTTCCTTTGAGGGGAAGTTTTGTTGCGCGAGGACAACCCAAAGTTGAGCTCAGCTCAACACTAATTGGCTAATTATTTCATTTAAAAAGGTATCAATGAAGGACAAATGTTCGCTGGCATCAATCAATCATTTGCAACGTGTGGCAACATGTCATTCTCTTTTTGGTCAGACAGCATCAGATACATGGGCTACACATACTTAGGGGAGCTGTTTCCCTCGCTGGGATGATTTCTCCAGTGAGATACATTCAGCCACTTGCGAATTGAAGGATATATTTGTTATTTTACTTTAAAAAGTGGTCCAATTTTTGGGAAACCCTGACTTCCCTTGGCATCCATGAATAACCACCACTGGTGTGCGATACCAAAAGCCTTCACCAATCCCCAACCCCAAAGAGGCATAAAGTCAGTGAGAAAGTGTGAGAAAGAATGTAGAGAGAAAGAGAAAGCCCCTCAGCGCAGTGACTTAGGTTTAGTTGAGTGAGTGCAGGGATTATCCTGCCCTGCTGAAATAGACTTGGTGTTTAGACAGGGATATAGTATTTAAACAGAGTGATTTCTCTGGCGCACCGCCGCCACACACACACCCCTGTATTGATTTTTTGGGGGATTTTTCGTAGGGCAAAAAAAGCTTGACGCTTTCTTCTTTCTAAGCATTGTCATGTCATAAACACACTTAGCCAGGAAGAGATGGAGGGAGAATCGGCAGTAAGTCTAAAGGACAAGACTAGGTGTTTATGCATGGGCAGGGTTAAGAGCAAACTACCAAAAATAACCAACCTTCAGCCAGTGGTGGAAAAAGTACTTGTCATACTTGAGTAAAAGTAAAGGCACCTTACTAGAAAAGGACGTAATAGTGAAAGTCACCCAGTAAAAAATGTATTGAGTAAAAGTCTAAAAGTATTTGTTTAAAAAAACATATATATGTGGCACAGTGGTCTACTTTTCTTCTCCACTAAAAATTCTATATCCACTCTAACATCAAATCACCCCTCCCATTCATGTCTTTAAGTATGGAAAAAATTACTGTATTTGGAAGTCCACTCTCCTTTAAATATAGTGTAGAAAAAGAAAGGTATATCAAACTGTATAACCATCCTATATGTTCAACCTCACTTATAAACTGGCACACTGGCTCCAATTCTCTGAACATGGAACCTTAACCTTTCTCTCTAAAACTAAACATGAATCTATTAATGTTTCCTCTTGGTTGAGACATTCCTTTTCCAACAACAGACACAGCATTGTTGAATCTAAAAGATTCTCTCTGACAAGAGTCAAATGACTCTTTGAATGTTTTTTTACTTGAGACTGAACTTTTCCAATGACAGTCACCTATCTTCACCTGCGTTGCAGCTCCCAAAAAAGGTCAGAGCTCTCTGACCTCTTTCTGCTTCTGCCAATAAGTGCATTTCCATCTAAAAGGACCCATGAGCACCAACATGTGAAGTTCATAGGAGCATGCCAAATTGGGTGTCAAATGAATGCCAAGTCTACGTTTTTGAGAAATTAAAGGGACATTTCACCACTGCTCTATTTCCCAATATATGTCCATTCACATGTTATTAACATATCACGTGTCATGACAATTTAAGAATTTCCTCACTACACGCAAATACGAGCTTTTACAGATACATCTCACCGGTAGCAACGGGCCAGCAACATTTTCTGGTTGTAAGCAAACCACAATATCCAGAATTCATAGCGATTTCAGGAAGTGGAGGACTGCCCCGTGGAGGTGTGAGAAATATCAAAATGTCTGTGGATTTCCAGAGTATTTCAAAATGGAACTGAAGTCTCAGCTGATAGGGTTGTCGTGTCGTCGAATGTTGAAAAGTGAAAGGTGAAAGGTGAAAGGTGAAAGGTGAAATATTCCATAGATTTTTACTCCATACATTTTCCCTGACACCAAAAAGTACTCGTTACATTTCAAATGCTCAAGCAGGACAGCAAAATGGTCCAATTCACGCACCTACTGTATCAATATAACGCATTGTCATCCCTACTGCCTCTGACTCACTAAACACAAATACTGTGTTTGTAAATTATGTCTGAGTGTTGGACGGCCCCTGGCTGACCGTAAATAAAAAACAATTTAAAAATCATGCCGTCTGTTTTTTATTAATAGGATTTACTTTTACTTTACTTTTTACTCAAATATGACAATTGAGTACTTTTTCCACCACTGGAGTACATTTAAAAACAGATACTTTTAGACTTTTCCTCAAGTAGTATTTTACTGGGTGACTTTCACTTTCACTTGAGTCATTTTCTATTAAGGTATCTTTACTTTTACTCAAGTACGAAAACTGAGTACTTTTTCCGCCTCTGTGTAAGTCTATGCTAGTTTTGTATTAAATATACTGTACATTATGAAATTTGGTTGTAACTGCATTTAGCTATCATTTTCTTAAGGCTTTATACCATACTGTTTCACCTTTTCCTGACTCAAGAAACCTGTAGATAAATGGAAATCCTGTCTCCAGAGCTTTGATAATGGTGAGTTGTTTAGCTGCCTGACAAAAAAACATAAATGCATTATATGAGGACAAGACAGTTTTATGTGTGTAAAATTATACCATATAAAAGAAAAATCACAACAACTGTGATGGAAACAGGAAGTTTCACTTAAATTCTATAAACGCTGACAGATCATTTGTTTGTTTGACATGGTGGGATATTGTTGTGTCTGTAAAATAAATTATGCGAGAAATGTCGGTGGAAACGCTTTTATGCGCAAATGTTGTTATAATAACCATCACATCGACGTAAACTTGGAGTCACGAGATTACATGTTGTGTGGTCCTCCCAATACAACTTTTTATTTTATTAGGCTACCAGAGGTTGAAACTAAAGATGAAATAAGTTATGATGAACTGCAGAGGTGAAAGTGCCAGGTGATGAGCTTAATAAATGTTGAGGGTCTTATGGTGACATCATCATCATCGATACTTGGCTGCCGTTTAACATTATAAAAATAATCTTGGTATTTTGTCCATAGTAATCTCATCGCGTACGCTATACATGTGCTCTAGCCAACAGCGTGCAAGGCACACTCGCTATATAAAACCATCAGTAGAGTTAAAATGTGATGGAAACCCATTTAACTTGTTATTTTTTTTACTTGGTATATGGGAATTTAACTGCAAAAGGTATTTTTATGTGCACTACGTCATCACACACAGCCTTTTATCTGCAACAAGTCAATTTCACGGAAACAAATCAGTGGTGGGAAAATGCACATGTTGTTTTTATGCAGATTTTAGAACATAAACATTAATATATGTTGCGAATTGAATGGAAACCTAGCTATTGACACTAACTAAAGGGTTGAATTGTTAAGCAACATGTGCAGTAAAGGCTAACATGGCTTTGGTGATAAAAGGTACTCTACATAATGCATTTATTTTTATCTTCCCATCGGGCCTGGATGGTGATACATCTTATTCAAGCTGCCTGACTGAATACTGTGGCCTTTAGTGGTACTAGAAGCAAGGTCCTTACCTAGGAGTACAGCAACACTCTCTCTGGCTCGCATCCATTCTGCAAACATGTACTGTATGTAAGCACTCAAATGGCTCAGTGTTCCAAAACTGTTAATCTGTTTCTACTTCAAGAAAGAACAATTTGTATTTTTGTGTGTTTTTATGTTGCGCTTGTGGGACAGCATCATATAATCAATTTAATCTCTAATTTCCACCCGCAAAAAGTGACATATAATATTGATACATACAGTATAGTACCTTCAGAAAGTATTCACACTCTTGGATTTTGTCCATGTTTTGTTGTGTTACAGCCTGAATTTAAATTGATTACATTTTGATTTTTGTGTCACTGGCCTACACACAATACCTGATCATGTAAAAGTGGAAATTTTTATGGCAAGCCCAAATAAATTCAGGAGTAACAATTTGCTTAAGTCACATTATAAGTTACATGGACTCACTCTGTGTGCATTTAACATGATTTTTTAATGACTACCTCATCTCTGTACCCCGCACATGCAATTATCTGTAAGGTCCCTCAGTCAAACAGTGAATTTCAAACACAGATTCAACCACAAAGACCAGGGACATATTCCAATGCCTCGCAAAGAAGGGCACCGATTTGGTAGATGGGTAAAAATGAAAAAAAAAAAATCACTTTGAGCATGGTGAAGTTATGAATTACACGTTGGATGGTGTATCAATACACCCAGTCACTACAAAGATCCAGGCGTCCTTCCTAATTCAGTTGTCAGACAGGAAGGAAACAGCTCAGGGATTTCACCACAAGGCCAATGGTGACTTTAAAACAGTTAGTTTAATGGCTGTGATAGGAGCAAGCTGAGGATGGATCAACAACATTGCAGTTACTCCATAATACTAACCTAAATGACAGAGTGAAAAGAAGGAAGCCTGTACAGAATAACATTTTTCCAAAATAAGGCACTAAAGTAATACTTTAAAAAATGGCAAAGCAATTAACTTTTTGTCTTGAATACAAAGTGTTATGTTTGGCAAATCCAATACAACACATAACTGAGTATCACACTCCATATTTTCAAGCATAAGGGTGTTTGCAACATTTTATGGCTATGCTTGTAATCAATAAGGACTGGGGAGTTTTTCAGGATAAAAAATAAACAGAATGGGAGATGAATTCACCTTTCAGCAAGACAATAACCTAAAACAGGGTTTCCCAAAAATACATTATTTACATTAGTATTCAGACCCTTTGCTATGAGAAATTGAGCTCAGGTGCTTCCTGTTTCCATAGATCATCCTTCAGATGTTTCTGATTGGACATGATTCGGAAAGGCACACACCTGTCTATATAAGATCCCACAGTTGACAGTGCATGTCAAAGCAAAAACCAAGCCATGAGGTCGAAGGAATTGTTCGTAGAGCTCCGAGACAGGAATGTGTCGGCACAGATCTGGGTAAGGGTACCAAAATATTTCTGCAGCAGGAACACAGTGAACTCCATCATTCTTAAATGGAAGAAGTTTGGAACCACCAAGACTCTTCCTAGAGCTGGCCAAACTGAGCAATCGGGGGGAGAAGGGCCTTGGTCAGGTAGGTGATGGTCACTCTGACAGAGCTCAAGAGTTCCTCTGTGGAGATGGGAGAACCTTCCAGAAGGACAACCATCTCTGCAGCACTCCACCAATCAGGCTTTTATGGAAGAGCGGCCAGACGGAAGCCATTCCTCAGTAAAAGCACGACAGCCCTCTTGGAGTTTGCCAAAGGCACATAAAGACTCTCAGACCATGAGAAACAAGATTCTCTGGTCTGATGAAACCAATACTGAACTCTTTGCCCTGAATTCCAAACGTCACGTCTGGAGGAAACCTGCCAGAATCATACTGTGGGAATGTTTTTCAGCGTCAGGGACTGGGAGACTAGTCAGGATCGAGAGGAAGATGAACGGAGCAACGAACAGAGAGATCCTTGATAAAATCCTGCTCAAGAGCACTCAGGACTTCAGATTAGGTTCACGTTCCAACAGGACAACGACCCTAAGAACACAACCAAGGGGTGGCTTCGGAACAAGTCTCTGAATGTCCTTAAGTGGCCCAGCCAGAGCCCGGACTTGAACCTGATTGAATGTCTGTGGCGGCCCTGAATCTGAACCGTCTCAGTGCTACTCCTGCCAATAGGGCGCTTCCCCTTTTAAACCCTATTAAATAGCCAGCATCAGCTGCACAAAAGAGTTGATTTGGTTGTGACAGTGGCGCGAGAGAGGAAGTGTTCTACCCTCAGCTTGGAAGCTTGTTGAGACCCCGTTTGTTTTGTTTGTTGTAAAACGTGTGTACTGTAGCCGTGTCTCAGGATCAACCAGTTTTGGATCTACTCGTGTCTATTGTTGGACAACTGATCTACGGATTGGATTGTCTGACTCAGTAGCGGTTTTAGAGCCTGCACTCGCCCCCGAGTATGAATGGTAACAGCTTTTCCATTCCTGTTTCAGTGAGTAGGCCAAAGTAGGCTGAACAAAGGCTATGATAGTAAGCCTGTCAGTGTTCATTCCGAGCTTGTTTGACAGAGTTAGCCAGCTAGCTGTCGTGTGTGCGAGTCGCAGGACCACTGAATTCTATTTTCAAAGCTGGGGCATGTTTAGCGTAGTCATTTTGCATGCGTTGCTGTTGGGAGACGAATGAACCTTGTCACGTGTCTATTCGACATTTGCTTCAACAGGTAACAGCCTATCAGCACCCTCAGCGTTCGGTTAGCCATCCAAGGCATCCTCTAGGAACGTCTCAGTGTTGTTTGGCTTTTCTGGAACAGGGTCAAAGGTGCAGAAGTTTTTGACGAGTTTGTCAAGGCGTTCGGTGCCAAGTGCGCGGGGAGGGTTGGCTTCATCCTGTGGGGAATTGTGGGCCAAAAGGCCAAGAGGAGAAGCGAAGCTTTGGCTTTGTTGGTGAGTAGGCGCCATATTACTGTGCCGAATGGCCAAGAGGGGAAGACTGAGGGACATCTGTGATAGGCAAAGTCTGAAACCTTCTGTCGTTTTCACTCCTTTGTGTACCGAGCTCCGGTTGCGAGCTAGGTTGCTTTGTTGGAAAGTCACGCACAGCGTGACCGTTCTGGAATTCCTCCAGATGGTACCTAAGGGTGGTATTCTGCTGCTTAGCAGAGTCCACTTGGGCGCTTAGAGTATTTAATTCAGACATGTGAGTGTCGCACTTGCTCCGTTCGGCCTCATACTTATCTATCATGGTTTGCAGGTAGAGGTCTTGAGTACGGAGCGCAATATTCAGTGATGAGATTTCCTCCGCTTGTTTGGAAATCAATATTTCTGAGTTCTCTCATTATTCATTGGTCAGCGACATTTGTCAGCTATCTACCTGCCTACCTACCTACCTACCTACAGTGGGGAGAACAAGTATTTGATACACTGCCGATTTTGCAGGTTTTCCTACTTACAAAGCATGTAGAGGTCTGTAATTTGTATCATAGGTACACTTCAACTGTGAGAGACGGAATCTAAAACAACAATCCCGAAAATCACATTGTATGATTTTTTAAATAATTTATTTGCATTTTATTGCATGACATAAGTATTTGATCACCTACCAACCAGTAAGAATTCCGGCTCTTACAGACCTGTTAGTTTTTCTTTAAGAAGCCCTCCTGTTCTCCACTCATTACCTGTATGAACTGCACCTGTTCGAACTTGTTACCTGTATAAAAGACACCTCTCCACACACTCAATCAAACAGACTCCAACCTCTCCACAATGGCCAAGACCAGAGAGCTGTGTAAGGACATCAGGGATAAAATTGTAGACCTGCACAAGGCTGGGATGGGCTACAGGACAATAGGCAAGCAGCTTGGTGAGAAGACAACAACTGTTGGCGCAATTATTAGAAAATGGAAGAAGTTCAAGATGACGGTCAATCTCCCTCGGTCTGGGGCACCATGCAAGATCTCACCTCGTGGGGCATCAATGATCATGAGGAAGGTGAGGGATCAGCCCAGAACTACACGGCAGGACCTGGTCAATGACCTGAAGAGAGCTGGGACCACAGTCTCAAAGAAAACCATTAGTAACACACTACGCCGTCATGGATTAAAAGGTCCCCCTGCTCAAGCCAGCGCATGTCCAGGCCCGTCTGAACTTTGCCAATGACCATCTGGATGATCCAGAGGAGGAATGGGAGAAGGTCATGTGGTCTGATGAGACAAAAATATAGCTTTTTGGTCTAAACTCCACTCGCCGTGTTTGGAGGAAAAAGAAGGATGAGTACAACCCCAAGAACACCATCCCAACCGTGAAGCATGGAGGTGGAAACATCCTTCTTTGGGGATGCTTTTCTGCAAAGGGGACAGGACGACTGCACCGTATTGAGGGGAGGATGAATGGGGCCATGTATTGCGAGATCTTGGCCAACAACCTCCTTCCCTCAGTAAGAGCATTGAAGATGGGTCGTGGCTGGATCATCCAGCATGACAACGATCCGAAACACACAGCCAGGGCAACTAAGGAGTGGCTCCGTAAGAAGCATCTCAAGGTGCTGGAGTGGCCTAGCCAGTCTCCAGACTTGAACCCAATAGAAAATCTTTGGAGGGAGCTGAAAGTCCGTATTGCCCAGCGACAGCCCCGAAACCTGAAGGATCTGAATGGAGGAGTGGGCCAAAATCCCTGCTGCAGTGTGTGCAAACCTGGTCAAGAACTACAGGAAACGTATGATCTCTGAAATTGCAAACAAAGGTTTCTGTACCAAATATTAAGTTCTGCTTTTCTGATGTATCAAATACTTATGTCATGCAATAAAATGCAAATTAATTATTTAAAAATCATACAATGTGATTTTCTGGATTTTTGTTTTAGATTCCGTCACTCACAGTTGAAGAGTACCTATGATAAAAATTACAGACTTCTACATGCTTTGTAAGTGGGAAAACCTGCAAAATCGGCAGTGTATCAAATACTTGTTCTCCCCACTGTACCTATCTATCTATCTATCTATCTATCTGATCATGCTCTGTTTACCAGCGGGCAGGGCTACCGACGTAAAGGCTAATCTGTCGGTATTGAGTAATTGTCACTGGCCCCCTCCCAGTTAGGGGGAGTGATGAGCTCTACAGCAAAGTCTCACAACTCAATCGCTGGTTGAAAACTGTTTTCTGCCTTCCCAAAAGATAGAATTAGTAGATAACTGGCCCTCTTTCTGGGACTGACCCACAAACAGGACCAAGCCTGGCCTGCTGAAGAGGAGTGGGTTGAGTCACTGACCAATCTTCCTGTCCGGTTTGTCACCCCATCTGGCTTGTTCAGTGGAGGGAATCTTCGTGGTCTATACTCAGCCTTGTCTCAGGGTAGTAGGTTGGTGGTCTGATGAGATCCCTCTTGTGGTGTTGGAGCCCTGCTTTGGCAGAGTGGGTGGGGTTATATCCTGCCTGGTTGGACCTGTAGGAAGTGTCTCAATGGTTTAAGGCACTGCATATCATTGCTAGAGGTCTCAATACAGACCATGGTCCGATCCCGGGCGTCGTACGGGTTAGGGGAGGCTGTCATTGTAAATACGATGTTTTTCTTAACGAACTTGCCTATTTAAATAAAGGTTAAATAAAAAATCCATGTGTTATTTCATAGTATTGATGTCTTCACTATTATTCTACAATGTAGAAAATAGTAAAAATAAAGAAAAACCCTGGAATTAGTAGGTGTGTCCAAACTTTTGACTGGTACTATATGTATATATAAAGCAAGGCAATCGTCAGATCTCGGACAATATTATTACAGTGGCGTGTCCACGAGAAGAAGTTCTCAATCTCCGATTTTTGTAGCTTGTCTGGGATTAGAAAGACAATAAACCAGCTTCCCAGCTACTTAAACAGCTGAGGGATTTACCTCTCTCAAATAAAATGAATAGACAGATTAATTATGCAAGGGTGCAAGGATGCAAGGACTGACAGTCCATGATATTTAAATACCAAATCCTCATAATTGTATCACAGAACATTAACAATTCCACTTACGTTATGTATCAACTAAACTAATTTCCAAACAGTTAAATATAATTTTGTGGGATTGGTGTGGGATGAGAACATACTGTATCTCATGCTACAATGTGGAAGTAAATGGAAGCACTACATTTGACTGGACCCCTATGGGCCCTGTTCAAAAGTAGGGTCATATAAAGAGAATAGGATGCTGTTTGTGACGCAGACAGGTGGCGCTGCAGAGCTTACTTCAGAGGACTGGAGGAAAGGAGGGAGAGAAATAGATCACAAGAGGGAGACAAATGGAAAGAGGGAGAGGCAGAGAGACCCAACATTCTCCTGACACTCTCCAACAGCGGTCATACATCCACATCGGCCTTTACCAAACTCCATAAATCCAACAGAAGGGTGGGTGGGGGCAGAGTAGAAAAATCAGAAGGCAGCATTTGTCAACTGAATTTATTGGGTCAAGATTATTTAACAGGGAAATTCACAACCTAGCCCAGCCAGTCACATTTAGGTCACACAGGTGTCTCCCTGGCACTATTCCCAGCTTCCATCGCTGCAGTAGATAAACAGGAGATTGTCTATGCCCCTGTCCTCTGGCCCCCACATCCACCTACTTATGATTATGATTCCAACAGCCCATGCCACCGCTCTCTTTTCTCTAGAAAGAAACTGCCACAAAGGCCATCTAAACCATCTCACCGGAGCACAATTTCCCCAAACCCTCCTGAAATGGCCACTTCACCTCATTGAATTGGGTTCAGCAGCAATCTTTGCCATTGTCAGATTTAATACAAAGGCTATTTCTTAATGTCTGGCTGTACGCAAGGGCCTTTCCCCATGCTTTGGTGTTGTTCCTTATGCCAATCTGCCTCTATTGTATTTTGCTGAAGTGCAATGGCCACTCGGTCAGTGAGAGAAATGGTTTATTCAGGCACTTACTAGGGCAGCTATATGGGTATTTGAGCATTGTATACAATCTCTGCCCCCCTGTTATCAAAGCTCACAACCCTGAATGTCGGTTGGATGACACAAGAGATGGGGAGGACGATTGTAGTGGTTGGTCCTTGGGCCACATGAAAGGCTCAGTTGCCATCATTGACTCAGGTTTCAGAGGGGCACCGTGATATCAAATTACCTCTGTGTGTGCGTCTGTGTGTGTGTGTGTGTGTGAGTGAGATATACAGAGGTTTCCATTCCTTGATATCAACCTTTACAGATACTTTGCTATCCCTTTTTTATTACATTTAGAGGGCTCATTGAGACACAAAATACATACAGTCGTATGCAAAAGTTTGGGCACCCCTCTGAGGCTGCATAATAATTGACTCTGTCGTCACAGAAAATGATCACAGTGGCATGCCATTCATTTTCTAATAAAAGCTGAGTACTGGGGTATTGTCCAAAGATTTTTAGTGTAGCAATATTAAATTGTATGAAATTAAATCAGATGTCAAAAAAAGGCTACAGTCGTATGCAAAAGTTTGGGCACCCCTGACAATTTCCATTTATAAATAATTGGGTGTTTGGATCAGCAATTTCATTTTGATCTATCAAATAACTGATGGACACAGTAATATTACAGTAGTGAAATGAGGTTTATTGGATTAACAGAAAATGTGCAATATGCATCAAAACGAAATTAGACAGGTGCATAAATTTGGGCACCCCAACAGAAAAATCACATCAATATTTAGTAGAGCCTCCTTTTGCTAAAATAACAGCCTCTAGACGCTTCCTATAGCCTCTAATGAGTGTCTGGATTCTTGATGAATGTATTTTGGACCATTCCTCCTTACAAAACATCTCCAGTTCAGTTAGGTTTGATGGTTGCCGAGCATGGACAGCTCGCTTCAAATCATCCCACAGATTCTCAATGATATTTAGGTCTGGGAACTGGGATGGCCATTCCAGAACATTGTACTTGTTCCTCTGCATAAATGCCCGGGTAGATTTTGAGCAGTGTTTTGGGTCGTTGTCTTGTTGAAATATCCAGCCCCGGTGTAACTTCAACTTTGTGACTGATTCTTCAACATTATTCCCAAGAATCTGCTGATATTGAGTGGAATCCATGCAACCCTCAACTTTAACAAGATTCCCAGTTGCTTGACTAAACTGCACATTTTAGAGTGGCCTATTATTGTCCCCAGCACAAGGTGCACACGTGTAATGAATTTGATGTATTATTTGCAGCACTTGACCATATGACTGGACAATAATAAGATAAAACTAGAGCCTGCAGGACTTGCTTTGTGGAGTGTGGTGTCAAAAAAGCAGAGCATCTCTTTATTACGGACAGACCTATCCTTATCTTTACAACCAGGGCAGTTTACAATCTAAGGTAACACCAAGTAATTTAGTCTCCTCAACTTTTTCAAAAGCCACACCATTCATTGCCAGATTCAGCTGAGGTCTTGAACTTAGGGAATGATTTGTAACAAATACAATGCTGGTAGTGAAACTGTTCAGGACCAGTTTATTACTGGCCACCCATTCCCAAACTCTTTGTTAACGGTTTCAGTGACTTCATTAGCTGTGGTTGCTGATGCATATATGGTTGAACCTTCAGCATACATGGACAAACATGCATTGTTTAATGTCAGTGGCAGGTCATTGGTAAAAATAGAAAAGAGTAGAGGGCCTAGAGAGCTGCCCTGCGGTACACCACACTTTACAAGTTTGACATTAGAGAAGCTTCCATTAAAGAAAACCCTCTGAGTTATATTACATAGATACAGTAGATGTTGAAAAGCCATAACACATACATTTTCTCAACAGGTTATGGTTATTAATATCAATCATCAGTCATTTGTGTCAGAAATTGTTTCACATTTCACATTTTAGTCATTTAGCAGACGTTCTTATCCAGAGCGAATTACAGTTAGTGCATACATGTTCATACTTTTTTCATATATGTTGAGTGCCCTTCTCTATAAGCATGCTGAAAGTGTGTTGTTAATTTGTTTACAGAGAAAAAGCATTTTTTTTCAGAAGTTTGGTCATTTTACTGTTATTTTTACTTTACTTATCTATTGTTTACCTAATACTTATTTTTTACTTAAAAACTGCACTGTTGGTTAGGGCTTGTAAGTAAGCATTTCACTGAAAGGTCTACACCTGTTGTATTTAGCGCATGTGACAAATCAACTTGATAGCTGATAGGTCTGCTTTTAAAACCAGTAACGGCCGCTTTACCACTCTTGGGTAGTGGAATGACTTCCCTCCAGGACTCCAGGACTTTCCTCTAGGCTCAGATTAAAGATATGACAGAAAGAAGTCAGCTACCATCCTCAGCTGCTTTCTATCGAAGTTGTCATTACCAGGAGGTTTGTCATTATTGATCGATAGCAATCATTTTCCACCTCTCCTAAACAAACTTTACAAAATTGAAATGTACAATGCTTTTCTTTCATTAATTGTTTTTTTTATTATGCATGAGTACGATGGCTCACTGATCATTGTTGAAATTTCCTGTAAGTTTGCCGACATTAAATAATGAAGTAATCATTAACCTTTCCACACGTATCAACAAACGAGTGTGATTATTCTAGATTGGTCCCTGTAGCGTATGATCAAACCGCTTTGATTAGAACGCTTATTTGGAACATCCAGTTTCGATTGACGCAACAATCAGCATTTGAGCTGGCCACATTTTGCACAAAAACAGTCCTTACAAAGTTATGTCCAGAATGTGAACAGTTTATTTTTGGATGCAATGTTCAGACATTCACAGAAGTAGCTACAGCATAACACAATCATCCAAACCTGGACAAAATGTAGGCTACATTTGGCTAGTGCTAACTGAAGAAAGATTGATGTAATGCAATCGGTCATATTTAGCTAACTCTCGGCTGACAGAAACCACAATATTGTAGCGATCTGGTCGGCATATGCTAGCTACGCGTTGCGTGGTAGCCGAAGAGCGCAAGGGATTGTGGGTAGTTCATGTTCCACGTTAAAACGGTTGTGTTGGATGTTTATGTTTCTAGTAGTTAAACTAATGTTATGTGGTTATGTGTTCTTAAGTTGTCTGAGTTCAGGTTATGGGCGCAGGGGGAATGTTAGAGTGCCTACCGTTACCGAGCCTTGCATGGCCGGAGGTTAGCTTAGTTGCCGAAAGCCGAAAGAGGGCAATAAAGTGTGACGTTCCTGGAGTCGCGTGATGGATGGGGCACAGGAACTCCCTGTTAATTCAATCTCTGTCTCTTGCCATCTTCTTCTGGCTGAGCTTGTCACAATTTAGTAAAATACTTTTACAAAATCTATAGAAATCTGACAATGGGTAGTTTGCGCGCGCCACCATGTTTAGTTTTTTTCCGCATCAACCAAAGATAAGAAAAGAAGACAAAATTAATTTGGTCTGTTTGCAGTATGTATGTTGAAGGGGTGTGTCTCGATGATCATTCACTTCCGGAAGTTTACTTGAAAAATGAGTGAACCCTTCCTTCACCTAATTATATCATCTTTGGTCTGACAGACGTTTATGTGACACCCAGAATGCATTGTATAATGTCAAGAAACATGGCGCTGGCAAATAGATTAGCTCATCATAAGCAATACAGCCTTCAAAAAAGTATTTTAAACACATCATAGGTGTCCATTACAATTAATGCAATAATCGGAATGCATTATTTGTCACCAGTGAATACATTTGAAATATATCATGCTCTGTACATACAGTTGAAGTCGGAAGTTTACATACACTTAGGTTGAAGTCATTAAAACTCATTTGTCAACCACTTCACAGATTTCATGTTAACAAACTATAATTTTGGCAAGTCGGTTAGGGCATCTACTTTGTGCATGACATTCTACTTTGTGCATAATTATTCCAACAATTGTTTACAGACAGATTATTTCCCTTACAATTCACTATATCACAATTCCAGTGGGACAGAATATTACATACACTAAGTTGACCGTGCCTTTAAACAGCTTGGACAATTAGACTTTAGAAGCTTCTACTCAAGCTTCTTGAGTTAATTGGAGGTGTACCTGTGGATGTATTTCAAGGCCTACCTTCAAACTCACTGCCTCTTTGTTCGACATCATGGGAAAATCAAAAGAACTCAGCAAAGACCTCAGAAAAAATTTGTGGACCTCCACAAGTCTGGTTCATCCATGGGAGCAATTTCCAAACACCGTAAGGTACCATATTTTTCTTTATTTTATATTATTTACAAAGTGCCTATGCAAAGCCCTCCCTCTTGTCAATCAAACACTTCTTAAAGTTTCTGCCTGCCAGATTAAAATCTTTGTCAGTCTTTATCACATTTCACATTGGATTTATTAACGGCAAAAAGGTAAGATGTGTTGTTAATTCTGGTGCCTCTTGACACACACAAGCTTGTTATCTAGCTAACTTCTCTGTTCCAACGTTAAGCCAACTCTGAAATTTAAAGACATTCGAAGTTCCTCCTAATATACATAATGCATTTAATCACAAAATGCCCAGCGCTTCAAACCTCTCTTGCGCTCTCCCCACCTGCAAAAATGTTGTCGCATCTCGTGCCCTACTCTTGTCTTTCCATCACGCATGTAAACAACTCACTGAGCTATATAGCTTGCCCGCTCCTTAGCAAGCTCTATCCACACTGCGTAATTGGTGAAGTAATTTACTGTCGAGCTAAATGTTAAAAAATATATATAATTTCAGATGTTTATAAAGGAGCTGGTTCAGAACTTTATTTTGCTGGTCGGAACAGTGGAACGGAACAAAAATGGTTTTGTTTAAATGATTTTGTTTCCAACCCCTGTTGTCTACCATGCCTACCTTAAATGCACATCACTGGCTCAAGCAAACCCATACTATTTGAAACCAGGTCTGATCAATAAGAACACTTTTCCTTTCTTTTTGAAAAATCTGATCAGTTAGTGTGAAAAATACCATGACAGAGAATTAGAGCGGACATAGCAATGTCTGGAGAACAAATAGTTGTCATTATTTAAAGTGGTTTCCCTTTGTTTTTACATTTATCTTACCTCCCTAAGTAAGACACCCTCACCTTTATAAACATTGAAAATATATCCCCTTTGATGGAGTGGGCGTTTATTGATAGGGACACGTTTCCCTCTGTTGAGGTCGATCACAGTTCAGATATCTCCGGGTGTGGTTCCAGAGAATAACAGATATTGACATCCATCTGGGGTCTCTGTCAAAGGGAACAGATTTGCTCTGGCTCTCCTAGAATCTAGATCTACCTGTACACTGCAATTGTGTGTATTACGAAGTGCTGTCACCCCAGTTTGCATTTGACAATTGACTGGGTGCCACTCGGCTTGGTGTTTGACCCTGCTGCTTTTACAAAGGTTTCATTTAACTCAGGCTCTGGGGGGTTGTGGCATGACACCATCGTGGAAAAGGAGGGTACGTTCACCATTCTACAACATTGAGAGTGACCCACACATAGGCACCTTGCCGCACTTCACTTCTACATTTATAAATACAAATGGCTATAGGGCTATAAAAGGAAATACAATTTCACAAATGAATATCAAATCAAAGTAGGTAGGTATCATTTAATTTCAGATTAACTTGGCATGTCTTTAATTAACATTCTCTCCCATTTACTTGATTTGTTTCAGCATTGTAAGACAGTGATGATGATTTAGTCAAATCGGCAGCGCTCAGAAATGGGCACCATGAATAATTTGTGGCTGTTTGTTTTGTTCTCTTTTTCCAGGGAGGAAAGGGTGTCATTTCAAAGATCGTGGGGAGATGCAATCTTAAAGCAGAGCTCCACTGGCCAGCATGTAACATCTCATTGAAAGTGATTTCTTATCAGTAGAAGTTGCAGGGCCAGATGTCCCCCCCCCCCCCCATCACTACCACCTACTTTCCTCCCTCCCCCTCTGGAGTGTCTCCTCACAAAGGTTAATGCAGGCAGGGAGCATCAAGGCGCCACATACACACAAGCAGGCAAATTCTCTTGGCAGGGGGCCTCACAGGGACTCTCTCTCTCTCAAACACACACACACACAAAGAGCATTGTTTAATCCCCTATCCCTCCCACTCTCCTCGCAGACCCTTGATCAATCTGTACAAATTCATAGGATTGGTTTTCTCATTGTGGCGGTTTACCCATCGTGCTGACAGTGGCGGCGGCGGCACCCAAGCCAGCCCGGTCTTTGATATTCCACCGTTCAGGGCTGAAATTGAAATCTGCTGCCTTGCCAGACCCAGAATGTAAAAGGGAAAGACAAGGAGAGAGAGTGGAAAAAAATAACAATGCACAGCAGTAGGGAGATCTGATACAGTGAGGATACAGTGGCGGATTCCGTCGTCAGATCAGACAGCCTCATAAGACAAACGGGGAAAACAAGAGAGCCGCCTGCCGCCAAATAACATGGGCATGAACAAGAGCCTCTGCCCCAATGTTATAAACCTACCCATTACTGATATAGACTGAGTATACCAAACATTAGGAACACCTTCCTAGTCTCTGTAAGACTAGAACTCGGTGTGGGGCAGAGCATCCTAATGCCCCTCCACCAAGGCAGAGTTTTGGAAAAGGGAGGCAAGCGACACAAAACAAATTCCTCTGGGCAAACTAGCTGACTGCTAGCTAGCTGGCTAACGTTAGACGACACAATGGCTTCAAGTGACTCCTCATGAAGATGAGAACATACTTCAGAGTCCCAAAGATCAATTGGAGAAACCAGCCAGCCAGATCAATCAGGCAGATGACAAATTAGTAAGTTATTTTTCATGCAAGCCACCTAGCCAGCTAACTTTAGTCTATCTTGCTATTGAAAACCAATCTTGTGTCTTGCTGGCTAACAAGATGTGTTACAGTGAGGAGGAATCCATTTTACATGTTTTGTTTGGTAGCTAGCTAGCTAACAGCTAAAAGATAGCTAGCCAGGTTTACCAACAAACGTAGCTACCGTTAGCTAAGTACTTGACTGGAGTTGGCTAGCTAGCTAACATGGTTAGCTACCTGTTACTTGCTGTCATGCATCGCGTTTGTAACTAACCTTGTTAGCTGGCAAACCTATGTACTGTAACAGTTAGCTGACATCATCAACTGTAAACCATTAGTCATTTTAGTGGCATTGTAAAACAACATTTTACACGATTGTTGACATATTGGTTATGATTATGACAGTCAATGCATTTCAATCACGTCATTAGAGGCATGATGTCACAAAATACACTAGGACTCTAAACAGATGTAAATCAAAAGCATTGGCTAGCTAGCTAAGTTTACGAACTGAGAAGAAATGATCACACACCCATTAACGTTACTGTTGTAGTTCCATCTCTAAAGCTGATAAACTGGTTTTACTATAAAAATATTTGCCTAGACATGGCTGTACTGTCTGCCTGTACATGACTTGAAGTTGGGGGCCACATTTCTTTCTCAGGCTGGATATTGTTCTGGTATGTAATCTCTGTGCCTGTGCACATGGACAGTGCATTCAGAAAATAGTCAGACCCCTTGACTTTTTGAAAACATTTTGTTATCCTTATTTTAAAATGGATTACAGTCTTATTCTAAAATTGATTTAAATAAATGTTTTTCCTCATCAATCTACACACAATACCCCATAATGACAATGAGAAACAGAATTTGTGCAAATGTATATAAAAAAGACACCTTATTTCATAAGTATTCAGACCTTTGCTATGAGATTAGACATTGAGCTCAGGTAAATAATATTTCCATTGGTTATCCCTGAGATGTTTCTACCTCTTGACTGGAGTCCACCTGTGATAAATTCAATTGATTGGACATGATTTGGAAAGGCAGACACCTGTCTATATAAGGTCCCACAGTTGACAGTGCATGTCAGAGCAAAAATCAAGCCATGATGTTGAAGGAATTGTCCGTAGAGCTCCGAGGCAGGATTGTGTCGAGGCACAGATAGATAGATAGATAGATAGATAGATAGATAGATAGATAGATAGATAGATAGATAGATAGATAGATAGATAGATAGATAGATAGATAGATAGATAGATAGATAGATAGATAGATAGATAGATAGATAGATAGATAGATAGATAGATAGATACTTTATTGATCCCCGAGGGGGAGATCTGTGGAAAGGTACCAAAATATGTCTGCTGCATTGAAGATCCCCAAGAACACAGCCTCCATTTCTTCCCAATTTTATCATATCCAATTGGTAGTCACAGTCTTGTCGCATCGCTGCAACTCCCGTACGGACTCTGGAGAGGCGAACACCGAGAGACGTGTGTACTCCGAAACACAACCCCGCCAAGCTGCACTGCTTCTTGACACAATGCACGCTTAACCCTTAAGCCAGTTGCAACAATGTGTCGGGGGAAGCACCGTAAACCTGGGCCAAACCCTCCTCTGACCTGGACGACCCTGGGCCAATTGTGTGTCGCATCATGGGTCTCCCGGTCACGGTATCGAACCAGGATCTGTAGTAACGCAGCCAACACTGCGATGCAGTGCCTTAGACCGCTGCACCACTCGGAAGGCCCGCCTCCATCATTCTTAAATGGAAGAAGTTTGGAACCACCAAGACTCTTTCTAGAGCCAAACCACCAAGACTCAAACCCGACCAAACTGAGCAATCGGTGGAGAAGGGTCATGGAGGTGACCAATAACCTGATGGTCACTCTGACAGAGCTCCGGTGTTCTTCTGTGGAGATGGGAGAACCTTCTAGAAGGACAACCATCTCTGCAGCACTCCACCAATCAGGCCTTTATGGTAGAGTGGCCAGATGGAAGCCACTCCTCGGTAAAAGGGACATGACAGCCAGCTTGGAGTTTGACAAAAGGCACCTAGAGGACTCTCAGACCATGAGGAACAAGATTCTATGGTCTGATGAAACCAAGATTGAACTCTTTGGCCTGAATGCCAAGCGTCACGTCTGGAGGAAACCTGGCACCATCCCTACGGTGAAGCATGGTGGTGGCAGCATCATGCTGTGGGGGTGTTTTTCAGCGACAGGGACTGGGAGACTAGTCAAGATCTGGGGAAAGGTGAACAATGTAAAGTACAGAGAGATCCTTGATCCAGAGTTCTCAGCAGGAGTTCTTCCAACAGGACAATGACCCTAAGCGCACAGCCAAGACAATGCAGGAGTAGTTTCGGGACAAGTCTCTGAATGTCCTTGAGTGACCCAACCAGAGTCCGGACTTGAACCTGATCAAACATCTCTGGAGAGACCTGAAAATATCTGTTCATCCAACCTGACAGAGTTTGAGAGGATCTGCAGAGAAGAATGGGAGAAACTCCCCAAATACAGGTGTGCCAAGCGTGTAGCACCATACCCAAGAAGGCTTGAGGCTTTAAATGCTGCCAAAGGTGCTTCAACAAAGTACTGAGTAAAGAGTCTGAATACCTATGTACATGTGATAGTTCAGTTTTTCTTTTTTATAAATTTGCAAAAATGTCTAAAACCCTGTTTTTGCTTTGTCATTATGAAGTATTTTGTGTAGATTGGGGTGGGGGCAACTATTTAATCCCTTTTTAGAATAAGGCTGTAAAGTCAATGGGTCTGAATTCTTTCCGAATGCACTGTATGCATGTTCAATTACCCCACCATAATGTTGATAGTATGCTGGCACAGTTCAAAAGATGTCTGCACAAAATTAGATAATTTATTATATATTTTCTGCGTTGCAGACAATACCACTTGGTCGCGTACATATTCTTCATGGATGGATAGAAACTTGGGAGAGGTAACAGAATTCCTTTGCCTGCTTGTGTCATTTCAGCAGTTTGTGACCTGTATCCCTCGGTGGACGGACGTTATGCTGGATTCCAAGAAGTTGTCGATTCTCAGGATGAGCTGTGAATGGTGGTATAGGCTGCCCAGTCCATCACTGTGGTTGACCTACCAGTCATTTAAGACATTTATGTCAGGCGGTGTCTGGGCCAGTCACACACTGTTCTATTCTTTACTGTCTGGCAAGTAGTACCAGAGCATCAGGGCCAACAGCCTCAGTGACAGTTTATACTTCCAAGTCATACAGCTGCTCACTTACTCACCTGCACCTTGAGTGACTCTTTACACACCTGCACCTTTAATGGTTATTTTCACTATTTCCAAAGACCACACACTCACACAGCTCACACTTGCACACACCCCCAAACACCACACACAAACTTGACAGTTATTTTTTGTTTGTACAATTTACTTTATTGCACATCCCAGTATATTATTTCGAATTCATAGTATAATCTGCATAATCCAGTTGTGTATATTCTTATTTCCTTTCCTATTGCTTCCTTTATTATTTTTTAGATATGTTCACTGCACTGTTACGGTTAAGCATTTTGCTGCAATGTTTACCTCCTGTATCACGCCCATGTGAACAATAAACTTTGATTTGATGGGAATGCTGATCAACAGAAGTCTGCGCCTTCCCTGAACTGTACAACATTGACCTTAGTGTATTTTTTTAAAATATGTTTCTTTGTGAATGGCAATTTCATAATGTGAAGTTCTGCTATTTACTGCACCTTGGACACAGGGAATCTTATAACTCTGGTCATACAGGCCCTCACTCAGCCTCTCACAGACACAAACGTTACTGAGAGCAAGGCTGCGGTGGGGGTAGCCTGTGAATGGCAGAGATGTTCACAAGTCAAGTCTCAAGTCTTTTAGGGTCAAGTCTCAAGTCCCTTTTGGCAATGGCTTTCTGCCTGCTGTGGGTTAGGCCTATAAACCTTATTTCCTACATTCCTTCTTAGACAATTTAATATATTTAAAGTTAGTTGCCAAACACAAAAATGTATCCCAGTACTGACTTGCATTGTTCACGAGTCTCTCATCTAGAGTCCAAGTCTAGATAGATGGATAGGTACTTTATTGATCCCCGAGGGGAAAATTCTTTGTCAAGCAGCTGCAACAAAAACACAGGGCAGGTGCAAAATGCAAAACAAAAGTACACAAAAGACAGATACACGGTACATGATACATAGAGCGGCATTATGAAAAAGTATAAAAATACAAGAAGTCTGGAGTGCAAAAAGCTAATAAAAGACATTGCATAGTATCGGTGGATGGCTGAATATGTACACTATACATTGGTGAATGGTGCATGGTTAACTATACTATACAGGTCGATGGCAGAGAAATACTTAAATAGCTAAAATCTCCTGTTTTGTGGAGCTACGGGACATTTTTTATCTATCTGCCCATTAAAGAACCAGGCTCATCAAGGAGATACTAGTACGCTGGTGAGCCGTACAGGGAGTTTCCCATCTTACATTTCTCGTACCCCTCTCCATGCTACCCTGTTGTGGGGTGACCGGTCAAAATCTCTCCGGGTACTCATTGACTCTGGGGCCGACGAGAGCTTTATGGACGCTACCCTGGTGTCGGAGCTGGGAATCCCCACGTCAGAGTGTTGGAGGGGCGTTCACCTACACTACGTTTCCCATTAACCTGAGAGTATCGGTTAATCACAGTAAGTCTATGCAGTTCCTGCCCATTGAATACCCTCATGCACTCGTGGTTTTGGGGTTTTCCTGGCTCCAAAGGCACAATCCTCTGATAGACTGGGCTGCTGGTTTTATCCTGGGTTGGAGCCCATTTCACCATGCGTATTGCCTGAAATTTTTTTATAAACATTATGTCGAACGGTTTTCTTATATTTCAGTCTTCTGTGATGTATATAAAGTGTAATATTGGTATGCAAACTCATATCTGATAGGGTACAGGTGTCTTCTTTGTTTAAGACCATAACCATGTGTGTGAGGTGTATACATTTGTTTATGACAACCAAGAAATACTCTGTGTGACCCCTGTTTTAGGCCACTACATTATAGGTTAGTGGCCTGTCAAAATTCTGTTTTGCCTCGCGACTGGGGTTATAAGAACATGTTTTCACTAAGCTTCACTAAGGGGTCCTAGGCCTATAGGCTACGTTTGGAGTTATTTGGCCACTTTAGTTGTGATACAAACCTCATCCAAACATATAGGCCTATTGGCGAGATTACATGATTTATGTGACTATGATTTGAAAAAGTCGCCAAAAAAAAGACATCTGCTGTTTCTTTCCTTAGACTGCACATGCTGGGTATAATTCACAAGTTATAATACATAATTCACAAGTGATAATATTGTCACCCATCAGACTATTCAAAATGTAATGTGTGAAATTAGTTTTGATTTAGAATGGACCATTATCATGCACCTGTTGGAACAGGGGAAGGGGAAAAATACATGTCATCCATATG
The DNA here is from genome assembly GCA_023634145.1 of Thymallus thymallus. Taxonomy (NCBI): domain Eukaryota; kingdom Metazoa; phylum Chordata; class Actinopteri; order Salmoniformes; family Salmonidae; genus Thymallus; species Thymallus thymallus. The sequence continues at coordinate 3,980,400 of CM042406.1, forward strand.
CACTTGAATAGCAAATGGAGGATGCTTTTCCCATGGTTCATTTTCATGCCAGCTGGTAGGCTACACTCCTGTTGTAAAGAGAAGCAATGTGCTTGATATTAGGAAAGTTGAGAAATAAATATAGCAGGCCTGGCCTATAGATAGCTGATGGTATCCTCCTCTTTTTAACAGGGGCCATCAAAATGTTGTGCAACATGGGCTCTCATGAAGTGTTTGATTTCCGATTGCAATTGCATTGAAGTCAGAGTGATTAGAGGGACAATAGAGTGCTGAGTACCAGGCCGTTAGTGAATGGAAGTTAGTAAGTTTGGTGGGCTACTAATGACCATCACCGGCATCAGAGCGCAGTTTTGAAGAAGCCTAGTTACCATGACTAAATGGTTATGTGGAATTTGACTGCGGTCATGACTCGTGACTGCCGGTGTGGTGGTAAAACATTCTCTGTAACAGCCCCAGTCGAGGCTAGATTTTATCCTAAAAATACCACGAGTGCATTAATCGTGCTACTTTGCTTAAGATTATAGGTTATTGTTGCGCTACCCTAATGAATTACAAGCTTCATAAGTGAGGGTGGCAGGTAGCCGAGTGGTTAGAGCGTTGGGCCCATAACCAAAAGGTTGCTACATTGAATCCCCGAGCTGACGAGGTAAATAAATCTGTCGTTCTGCCCCTGAACAAGGCAGTTAACCCACAGTCCCTAGGCTGTCACTGTAAATAAGATTTTTTTCTTAACTGACTTGCCTAGTAAAATAAAAAATCTGAAAATGCATCATCATTCTCCTCAGGAATGATTGCCAGCTATGTCTCAGAAGGGGAGGGTTGTCAACAGACCTTTTTGGCAGCCCTCACCATGTAAAATTTGAATTCCTTCTCTCATCGGCTCCATTAGTTTATAAGTAAATGTCAAAGCAGCGACACAGGCATCATTACGAGGCAGACATATAGTATTCTGACATCCTTCTTAGAGGGAGGGAAAAAGTGTGAGGCAGACTCACAATTACTTTTGCTGGAGACTTTCGAGAGTCCTATTGAAAAAGGCACTCAAGGTGATCGCTGATCTGAGATGTGTGGTGGCTGTGCTGAAAGTGGAAAAAAACTCCATTTCACTTAGCATCATAATGTTCATTGGAAATAACGGTGTAACACTGTGACCGTGAAAACTGGTAATTAAGCATTGAATGACGGTAACCCATGATGCATGGTCAAGCTATGGCGTCATCTACAACGTACAGTAATGTAAAGTACATATCCAACTACTCACAAATTTGGTATACGACACTGTACACCTCGACCCCCCCATAGAGAAAGAGGCAGTAAAATGCAATAAAAAGAGGCAGTACCTTGACTATGTTGTCTTTATGCCTGGGGTAAACTGTATCCCCAAGTGAACTGATCATCTTTAATGCATGTGGATGGAGGTAGAGGCAAGAAAGGAAACTGATGTGTTGATTTGACACAGGCTTTTCAATACAGTTATGGGATCCTATTGGATTGGATGTGGTCCAGAGAAGACATACAAAGCCACGTATGTGAAAGGGAAAAAAGGCCACGGATGTGACTGTCATGGGATGGACTGGGAGATGAGTGGATGGCGGGGCTGGTGTGATCAGGCACACCTGTGGCGAGTTAGCTAATCAGAGGTGTAGCTGGGTAATGGCTGTCATTTCCATTAAAAGCCCCATGTTTTGTGTTGTTCTTTGAGCAGAGAATTTCGCTCTGTGGGGATCGAGGATGTGATTCTTCCTGTGTTCTCTTCATACTACCCGTTTTGCCACACCACTGAAAGCCACTATTGTCGTCAGGTTTCCCTGCCGTCTGTCTCCCTCTCGTTCAGCACCGGAGGCAGGGCCATTGATGACGTCGCCAAGCAGAGTCTCAGACCGGGCGCGTGCCAGGACAAGGAGTGCGGATCTGGATATCATCAGACAGGCTTACTTTTTTATTTTTGTGGGGATATAGGAGTAGTAACACAGGTCCAAGGGTGGGTCCATAGCAGTAGACAGTCCTTTAGAGGGGTTGGCAGAGTAGGACAGGTCCAAGGGTGGGTCCTATATTGTCCCATAGTGGTAGACAGTCCTTTAGAGGGGTTGGCAGAGTAGGACAGGTCCAAGGGTGGGTCCTATATTGTGTGTAGCACCAGAATGAGACTGTAGTGACTTCCCTTAGAATAACTATTGTTGCAGTTCCAGAATGAGACTGTAGTGCCTTCCCTTAGAATAATTATATTGTTGCAGTGCCATATCAGAATAATTCAGTGTGCAGTGTGTCACTTTCGTATCGCCCGATACTTACCTGAGGGAGTAGCCGGGAGGGTAACCTACCGTACAGTCTGCTGTGGGAGGTCTGGAAACGGGGTCCAATCCACGTTAACCCATTAATTGAAAATAGAACTGATCTTGGGCATACTTCCCTGTCCTGGTCTTCTGTGTTGGGGTTGAGTGCTGAAGAACATTAAATCCTATATTGGGTGGAGTTAAAAAGGGGTTCAAACAAAACTGTGACATGACCAGGCATCAGATTTAAATAAAAAAACATCTCGTAAAGAAAGATGTGTTAATTACAAACAGCTCGTAAGAAATGTTTTTTTTTTTTACTATAAACTCAGGATTAGACTGACTGGTGGACAGAAACAGTCACACAGACCTCCAGCTGGGGTAAATCTGCATGAATCTGGCCAAATGTCCAGGTAATTAATTTGACACAATGAGATAATCTTATCTTAATGTCACATCCAGTAGGGAGCTGGACATGCTTGGTGGGAGCTAAACAGGATAGTTTGCTGTTGAAAGGAGAGATGTAATAAAAAGAGTCGACCACAATATTGAAGTAGTTGACTTGAAGGTTTTTCAGAGCATCAGTCACTGGTTCATCAGGAGCCTCATAGCTGAAATGCCTCTTGCTGTTTCTCAGTCTCTTCTCTTTCAGAACAGCCTCCACATTAATTTCTTCACAAATGCTTTTGGCTGTTGTCTGGGCCTCAGAGAATCCAGTTTCCCGGTATGTAGTGAGGGAGGCCTTTGCATTTGAGATTAAATTCACTGCGATATCCAACTGCATTGAGGCGGATTGGAGGAGCTTCTTCACCTTGTTTGTCATTGTCAGTATCTCACACCATATGACACAGCAAATCAAGAAGCGGTAGGACCCAACATCCTCTGCAAGTGCTTGTGCCTCCACTTTGGCCAGAGGATCGTTGATCGCCTGTCTGGCTCCTAGTAATGCCTCCCGAACCTCAGAAGCCTGATACCTGATTGCATGAACACTTTGGAGCCTATTCTCCCATCTTGTGTCACTCCGTGACTTCACGGTTATGTTCACGTGTTTCTTCAAAACACTTCTTCTTTGTGTGCCAGCTGAAAAGAATGTGAATAGCTTTTGCACATGCTCAAAAAACCCAACTGCATCTATTGAAAATTTGGCAGCATATGCAATGACAAGGTTTAAAGTATGTGCTCCACATGGGACGAACTTGGCTCTGGGATTTTGTTTTTAGCAGTCTGGCTCGTACTCCTTGGTGCTTGCCCTTCATGTTGGCCCCATTATCATAAGCTTGCCCTCTGCAATCTTCAAATTAAATCTTCAACTCAAAGCTTATCTAAGATGACAGTGGACAGATTCAAGCCTGTTGTAACCTCAACGCTCACAAAGCCGAGGAAATGCTTCTTGATCTCTGGCTTTCCCTTTAAAGCCACACTTCTCCATTATCTTGGACTGTACACCTGACATTAGTCACCAGGAGCAAATGTCCATTATTCTGAGAAGTACTCAGAATAAGCCTGTACTTCACCTGGGTCTGTGTTAGTACTTGCTGAAGCTGTCAGTACTGGGTCTGTGTTAGTATTTGCTGGATCCGGCTATACTGGGTCTGTGTTAGTACTGGCTGAGGCTGGATGTGGATCAACTTAATCTGTGCGTGTACTGGCTGATGATCTAGTATCTCCTCTACTGACAAACGTAAGCATAGCACCTGTAAATTATAGATAACAATACTATTATTAATTGAATCAGCTGCATCACGCCCATTCAAACTGGCTCCCCCAGATTTCCTTTTATACATTTTCAAATATATAATACTATTTATACTATGGCTTGGCTGAATACTTGATGGTTATTATTTACTAAGAGATGTGCATCCATATTGCCCAGTATGCCCAGCTAATCAACATTTTAAATTCAATATATAAATCAATAGTCAATGTCAATCCATTTCTTTCCATCTTGCATTAGTCCTTGACTGAGAGACTAGGTATTCATTGTCTTGTTTTAAAATGATGTGCGCCTATGAGGAGTGCCATCACGCCCATATATTGTCTGGACTGGTCCCCACAGAGGTTTCTACTGGAAAGCGTGAGTTTCATTTCGTGCACATGCACGACACAGTTGTCTTTTCCGAGCTGCAGTTTAGAGACACCATTACCCGTTGGCATTTATCAAACGTAATAAATAGTTGTATTTCACTGTCACTTTTCTCAGGCACAAAGTCACAGAACACAGCCCTGGAAGTGGCTGGCAAGCAAGCAAGACACAGACAGACCAAGAGATGCACTGCCCAGCTAGGTTAGCAAGACAGACACACTAGAGAGAGATGCACTGCAAGCTAGCACATCAACTTAACATTACTGTTATTTGCTGCCTTCAAACTTGGAGAGGAGAGAACACAAGTTTACCTGATTGCTGTTCCTGCAATTCACTCTCATGGTGTTTTTTTTCTCTCTTTTTGTGACCAGAAGGATAGTTCCGGTTCATCCTCTCATCGAAGTTGTAAACATTGACACCCGCTTTGACACGAGGGGGAGGCGGGGCCCATGCATAATTTGCAGGGCCCTACGCAACTTGCGTAGTGAGCGTATAGCGCCGCCCGGCTCTGAATATTCTGGTGAATGAGAATTAGAGGGCTACTTACAATGTTGGGAAGGGATCACAGCAGTGATTGAATGAGGGTATGAGGCATGAGTTGAGGTGTTCAGAGGGTTCAGTGCAGGACAGGCTCATCATGGATGGATGGTGTTGGAGAAGAGCTCAACTCTTCCATTGAGTGGGAAGACAAAAAAAATAACACAACACACTACACAGTTAGACAAAATAGATAAGAATGAGTTATTCCAAGCAATGAGTAAAATCATTGATGTGTAATAATGTGATTGTGCTTGTGTATGTGATTGACTCTACTCACAGTGGTTGGAGAGGAAACATTCAATGTGCCAGTAGATGAGAGGGCACATTACTTTTGGACCTATACTTGGCACTCCAGTACCGCTTGCCATGCGCTAGCAGAGAGAACAGTCTATGGCTTGGGTGACTGGAGTCTTTTTTGGGCCTTCCTCTGACACCGCCTATTATTGAGGTCCTTGATGGCAGGAAGCTTGACCCCAGTGATATACTGGGCCGTACGCATTACCCTCTGTAGCGCATTACAGTCAGATGCCAAGCAGTTGCGATACCAGGCAGTGATGCAACCGTTCAGGATGCTCTCGATGGTGCAGCTGTAGAACCTTTTGAGGATCTGGGGACCCATGCCAAATCTTTTCAGTCTCCTGAGGGGGAATAGGCTTTGTCGTGCCCTCTTTACGACTTTATTGGTGTTTTTGGACCATGATAGTTTGTTGTTGAAACTCTCAACTCTCTCCACTACAGCCCTGTCGATGTGAATGGGGGTGTGTTCGGCCCTCCTGTAGTCCACGATCATCTCCTTTGTCTTGCTCACGTTGAGGGAGAGGCTGTTGTCCTGGTACCACACTGCCAGGTCTCTGACCTCCTCACTATATGCTGTCTCATCGTTGTCAGTGATCAGGCATACCACCGTTGTGTCGTCAGCAAACGTAATGATGGTGTTGGAGTCGTGCTTGGCCACTCAGTCATGGATGCAGTAATGGGTGAATAGGGAGTACAGGAGGGAACTAAGGACGCACCCCTGAGGGGCCCCCGTGTTGAGGATCAGCGTGGCAGATGTGTTGTTTCCTACCCTTACCACCTGGGGTATATAATAAACAGAGTAGCAGCAATGTATGTGAAGAGTGAAAGTGTGTCTGTGTGAGTGTGTGGCATCAATATGCATGTGTGTGTTTTGTGTGAGCGTATGTAGTGTGTGAGCGTATGTAGTGTGTGTGTGTGTGTGTGTGTGTTGGAGTGTCAGAGTAGTACATGTGAGTGTGTGGGTAGAGTCTAGTCAGTGTGCATAGTGCCAGTGTATGAGAGTCAGTGCAAAAATAATAATAATAATAATACAAAAATCTCTGCTAACCTGGACTTGCTCATATGAACTCGGTAGAACACCAAAAGTAAGGGAGCAAGTTTGTCAGAGAACTTCTTGTAAAACAATTTAGGGTAACCATTAGGTCCCGGAGCTTTGCTACTTTGCATTGATTGAAATGACTCTAGCAATTGTTACAATTGGAGGGGTGTATACATTTTTTTGCGTCGGATGAGCTGATTGTAGGGGCATTTAATTAAGTTTGCCAAGGACTCCATTTGAAGGCAGCCAGTTGGTGATGTGTAAAGAGATTAATAGAATGACAAAGGTTTGTTGATATCAGAAGGGGTCGACAATAAAATACCATGGGCGTCTTTGATATGTGGAATCAGACGAGAAGCTGCATTGCGTTTTATCTGATGAGCTAATAGCCGGCTGGCTTTGTCACCATACTCATAGAAATAACCTTCGAATTGTAGCAATAGTTTTTCAGCTTTGGATGTAGCTAATAGATCAAATTGTGCCTGACAATCTAGTCGCTTTTTGTATAACTGAGGATCTGAGTTTATATCTAGCGATCTAAGTCCGAAATGGATGTGGTCCGATTGTCCTCAAGTTAGCCTAGCGGTTAGCGGAGTGTTAGGCCAGTAAATGAAAGGTCGCTGGTTCGAATACCCAAGGTGAAAGAAAAAACCTGTTGATGTGTCCTTGAGCAAGACACTTAACCCTAATTTGCTCAAGGGGCTGACCCTGTAGCTAGGCTGTCATTGTAAATAAGAATTTGTTCTTAACTTGCCTAATTAAATAAAGGTTACATTTAAAATCTGCAAGTCAGTTAAGAACAAATTCTTATTTACATTGACCCCGGACGACAATGGGCCAATTGTGCGACGCCCTATGGGAGGCCTCTAGTACTGAGATGCAGTGCATTAGACCACTGTACCACTCTAGAGCCTTTGTGCTTTATTGAGTGGCAGAGTATGAAATGATTTTGCCTCTGAGAAAAGCCAAGGTTTCCCAAAGGAGAGAGTAAGAAACAGAGTCTGGCTTGTTTGTGTCAATGAAGTGAATCAATAGATGTTAAAATGAAGGAACAAAATGTTTCATTAGAGAGTTAGTAAGTCTCAAAAGTGGTCGATCCTTTTGACACAGTGAAAAGTAGAGGAGCGTGGTCAAAAATGACAATAGTTAAGGGGTCAATAAAACCATTGTTGCATAAATGTGAAGAAAGCTTTGGACATCATTGACTGTGATTGGTTTCTAAGATGTGAGTGATGTAATTGTTGATCTATGACACAGTTACAGTACTATCTGCTCCGAAGATCAACTAGTGAGTGTCCAAGTGTGGGAGGGAGGATAAGAGAGTGTAAAAGTGTACATCATCCCAGTTAGGAGCATAAACATTCAGCAACACTATGGGTGTTTCACAAAGTGTACCGGTTACAATAATCTTCCTTTTGGATCTGATACGACTTCTGACGGATGATTAAGTATCTTCTAATGAACAAGAATGGCCCTAGTGTTGAAATTTAAATGAAAGAAACTGACCTACCAATGTGCTACAGAGTCTAACCTGATCTGTATCTCACAGGTGGGTCTCTTGCTATACAGTTGAAGTCGGAAGTTTACATACACCTTAGCCAAATACATTTAAACTATTTCATCACATTCCCAGAGGGTCAGAAGTTTACATACACTGAATTAGTATTTGGTAGCATTGCTTCTAAATTGTTTAACTTGGGTCAAACATTTTGGGTAGCCTTCCTACAATAAGTTGAGTGAATTTTGGCCCATTACTCCTGACAGAACTGGTGTAACTGAGTCAGGTTTGTAGGTCTCCCTGCTCGCACATGCTTTTTCAGTTCTGCCTAAACATTTTCTATAGGATTGAGGTCAGGGATTTGTGATGGCCACTCCAATACCTTGACTTTGTTGTCTTTAAGCCAATTTGCCACAACTTTGGAAGGATGCTTGGAGTCATTGTCCATTTGGAAGACCCATTTGCAACCAAGCTTTAACTTCCTGACTGATGTCTTGAGATGTTGCTTCAATATATCCACACCATTTTCCTTTCTCATGTTGCCATCTATTTTGTGAAGTGCACCAGACCCTCCTGCAGCAAAGCACCCCCACAACATGATGCTGCCACCCCGTGCTTCACGGTTAGGATGGTGTTCTTCGAGCCTCCCCTTTTTCCTCCAAACATAACAATGGTCATTATGGCAAAACAGTTCTATTTTTGTTTCATCAGACCAGAGGACATTTTTCCAAAATGTACGATCTTTGTCCCCATGTGCAGTTGCAAACTGTAGTCAGGCTTTTTTATGCCGGTTTTGGAGCAGTGGCTTCTTCCTTGCTGAGCGGCCTTTCAGGTTATGTCGATATAGGACTCATTTTACTGTGGATATACAGCGGGTGAAATAAGTATTGAACACGTCACCATTTTTCTCAGTAAATACATTTCCAAAGGTGCTATTGACATGAAATTTTCACCAGATGTTGGTAACAACCCAAGTAATCCATACCCTGTGTCCCTGTGTCATTTCACATTATTACACATAACTTAATTTCTGAACTTATTTGTTTTGGTTTGGTCTTTGTATGTATGTATGGATTACAGAGCCGACTCACGAGGCTCAGGTCCTTAAACGTGCAGTAAACTACTGCATACTTCCTACCACCTTTTTTGCATTGATGTGCTGGGGCGCCAACCTAAAGGCTGGTGATGCTTCTCGGGTAAATAAGCTGATCAGGAAGGCTAGCTCTGTCCTGGGGATTAACCTTGACACTCATGGCCGATACAAGCCAATGAGTTTACATGAAACGTTTTTCCTGTAAAACACCACCACTATGTGCAGAACATTGTGTGTACAGTGTGTATGGCAGCACATATTAAATCCTTACTAGGTAGTAGATTGTTATGGTGATAACTGATGTCGCAGGGTTGGATGAAAAAGCCTGCGCACGCAGTAACTCTCGCCTAACACTGCAGCTATTTTACTTTGTGGGAGGTTAAATGCCTTACTGAAGGGTACAACGGCAGGAGATTGTACATGCAGAGACCAGCAGTGGTTACTTGCATCATAGAACACAATTTTCTGTCATTTTATTTTTTTACAAATGTCACTGCTAAGATGTGTTTAATCCGTTTGCGTGTATGTTTATGTGCCGGGCCATGCTGTTCCAACCTCACAGGGCCTTACACACACTGTTGCCACGCATAGTGCTTTGAAGGCCTTGTCTTATTATTATTATTATTAGTATCCATGAGTCACTGACCGAGGAGCAGTCTCTCACATCACATTCCAGCTATCTTACTGAATCACTGACCATTCTCACATATATTCTCAGACTAGTTAAAGGAAGCTCTCCAACTGAATCACTGACCTAGGAGCAGTCTCTCTCACTCACACACACACTCTCATCCCAGCTAAATTAAACTCTACTGCTGTATCACTGACCTAGGAGCAGTTTCACATCACACCCTACCAGGTGTTTCCATTTATTGCCCTCCCAGCCCTGGTTTATTCGATCGGTGGGATCCTCTCAAGAGGGAATTGGCTACACAAACCCTTGAACACAGGCAAATGTAACAAAGAAGTGACAGTCATAAGATGGGGGCAAAAATAAACTATGTAAATCGTCAGATCTGTAGATCAGTCAATGTCTGCGAGGGGAGAAAGCACTTTTGGCACCTCCCAGAAAAGCGTGACACAATGATGAATGGCGACGATTGATGGCTGAAATGCTAGACTGTCTTCCCATTATGCATGCAATTGATTTATACTGAGTCCGTGATGAGTCATGATAATGAACAAGTTGTCGTTTTGAGTGCATAATTCTTAAGAGGAGGAAGGTAGAGAGAAATTAGTAGATCAATCACAGGAAGAAATACCAGGACCTTTGATGGCATTTGGTCTTCAGATTTCAGTTGACGGGCTATACACTTCTTTATTTAATTATTTCATAGTATAAACTACAGAATCAGCTATTCTGTAATTTGCTAAAGGTGTTTTCAGCTCTACACTAATAGTAGAGAGTAAATATCCACATACCTTGCAATTTGCACCTTATTCCATTAAGCAGCTGCTCATCAGAACCTTGGAAAACAGGTTACGAACAAATCTTTGAGTTACGGACTGAAAATATCAATCCGGGAATGGGGGAACAAAATTACTTCTGTAGAGTGCAGACAAACAAATGTTGCTTGAATTTAGAAAGAATATATATCAAATTAGTAAACTGTTCCTCAGCAAGGTCCAGGGGCATACAGTAATACCCCCGGCTGAGAGGGCTGCGTGTCAAGAAAATAAGTGAAGCTATACCTGCTTTATGGAACCCAGTTTATTTTCAGTGGGATTTGGACAACTGCTGGGATAGCCGTTTTAATTGGTGTTATTACGGTGGTGTGTCAGGTATTAGTAATAATAATGGATGTTATTTCTGTAGCGCTTTTCATTATAAGAAGAATCTCACAGTGTTTGAAAGGATAGTTCACCAAAATTCTATATTGTTGTCCTTACACTGACAGTATTTTTTGCTTTGGTTTTGTTCACCTCTGGCCCTATTCAGACCCACGTTTTGTTTTACTTAAAACCCTGTTTTATTGACTTAAGTCCATGTTAAGCTTGTAGTCTCATAATTAGCATGTGTCGCAGAAGTTTCACGTTTTGGGGAAAATATTTTTCACCCAAAAAATGCACCTTTATAGCAACAACAACTCTTCCATTCCTGTTTCAGTGAGTAGGCCAAAGTAAGCTGAATGAAGCCTATGATAGTAAGCTTGTGGGTGTTCATTCTGTTTGACAGTGTTAGCCAGCAAGTTGTCATGTTTGCGAGTCGCAGAATAACTGGTAGCCATCCAAAGCTTCCTCCAGGTCTGCTAGTAATGTCTCAGTGTCGTTTGGAACGGGGTCAAAGGTGCGGAAGTTTTCAACGAGTTTGTCAAGGCGTTCTGTGCCAAGTGCGCGGAGATGGTTGGCCTCATCCTGTGGAGAATTGTGGGCCGAAATGCCAAGAGGAGAAGCCATGCTTTAATGCACATCTGCGAGAGGCAAAGTCTGAAACCTTCTGTCGTCTTCACTCCTTTGAGTACCGAGCTCCGGTTGCAGGCTTGGTTGCTCTGTTGGGTAGATACTTCAGCGGTTGTCGGTATTCTTGTCCTGAACTACGTCATTTTCAGCTGCAGACTGATATAGGTTATAGTCTAAGATTTACTTCTTCTTCTGTAGTGATCGATAGTTTCAGAGTTTACCCATTTCCAGCAGTGTAGCCAACGCTCCACAACTGTCTGGTCTTGTCATTTGGTAATAGAGTCGTAGTTTTAAACCATTTAGCAACATACTCAGCTCGCACTGTACTCTGGCTGGTCTAGTGGAAATTCACCATTTCAACGTGGGGACCCCCGTCCTCACGTTCTCTGGACTAATCTATAAATACTTAGCGAGTCCTTTTAAGGAGCTGACCCTTTTTTTCAATTTACGCCTAAAATTACATACCCAAATCGAACTGCCTGTAGCTCAGGACCTGAAGCAAGGATATGCATATTTGAAGTTTGTGGAAATGTGAAATGAATGTAGGAGAATATAACACGTTAGATCCGGTAAAAGATAATACAAAGAAAAACACTTTTTTTTTGTCCCATCATTTTTTAAATGCAAGAGAATCCAGGAACAATTTAGATTTTGGCAACTAGATGGCAGCAGTGTATGTGCAAAGTTTTAGACTGATCCAATGAACCATTGCATTACTGTTCAAAATGTTGTATGAAGTCTGCCCAAATGTGCTTAATTGGTTTATTGATACATTTTCAAGTACATAACTGTGCACTCTCCTCAAACAATGGCATGGTATTATTTCACTGTAATAGCTACTGTAAAATGGACAGTGCAGTTAGATTCCATCCATTTATGATTATCATGAAGCATCACTTGTGTGTCCCAATCTTCATAATACTTTCGCTTTGATCTTCCAACAACATGCAGGAGGAAATAGCCACTCTCACTGCGAAGTGAATAGGCTATATTCAGTAGCCTATATCCCCGGTTAGGGCTAACCCCATTTAGTCGACTGGTCGATTGTTTGGTCGATAGGCAGATGGCCAAATTAGATTTTTTTAGACGATCAGTTGCAAAATAAACTATTTTGGGCAAGTCTTCATTGACACCTGTCTCAGTGAACTAATCCATTGCGGAGGCCACGGGGATGGCACACCAGTATCACCAGTAGTACATTTACCGTTAATACCCATAATTTAAAAATTATATTCTTTCGTTGCCATAATTTCTGTTAATGCATTCAATATGTGATCCGTTTCAGGAAACTAGGCATATGTTGCGGGTCATTACTTCACAAGAGAGCCGTTGGAAAGTAAACTTTAAAAAAAATCAAAATGCATATTTTTTTACATATTCAAACTAAGAGTCTAGATAGCTACATTTTCAGATTTACACGTTTCTACAAAGTCTGTTTTTACATCCATTGAGAATGACTATAGTTCCTCATGGTAGCCTATTTGAAAAATCTTCCGAGCTCTATCCTTTTGGATAAGAGAGAAAAAAAATGTTATGCTCTGATCCGGTGGAATAGTCATAAAATAGGCCTTCCTGATTACTTCTTATCTCTTGCTCAAATAGCCTACAGCTATTTTTATGACTATTGGTCCAGAATATTTTATACAATGTTGAATGTTTGTTAGCACAAGCTTTATGCTGGACCAAGTTGATACAATGTTTCTAGTCCCTTGCAGACAGGCCATGCGTAGCCAATGTGATTTATTTTTATCAGGATATTTTTTATCTGCATGCTGCAATGTTTTTATTTTTACATAGATGACAATGGCAATATACATTTATTTTAGATTTGTATCATTTTCATTGAAAAAATGTTTTTATTAAATCACGACAATGATTTTGAGATACACAACTGTATTATAAAATAAATGTTCCAAGAAAATGTGCAAATGAAAATAATAACTAGCACACAGATTGGTAGAAATGGTAAGTTCACAGAATCTGCGAAGACCAGCAGCAGCGGGGTGAGGAGGTTCGGCAACAGTTTTTTTTTCTTCTAGTTAGACTATCTTGATCTCTGGCTGCCTCTTGAGTCATTTGTCTGTCTTGATTATTTACATATGTATCTTGTTTCAGGTCACTACTTCACAGGAGATGCATTTGAACGTAAACTTTTGTTTTTAAATCAATGTATTGATGGGGTTCTGAGTGCTGGTTTACGACACTCTTTTACGACACCTGTGGTATATGTGTGGCAATTGCGGAATAACATTAAGACTTGTTAACTAGAATTGATGGTGCTGATTGCCCTTGCTCGTTGTAACTAACAAAGTCTAACAAACAAAGCACCTATGGAAATATATTGACTGAGAAAAATGGTGACGTGTTCAATACTTATTTCACCCGCTGTATATGAGATGGTCATTATTTGAACTGGCTAGCCAGGTAACTTAACATTAGCTAACAAGCTAAAATCGAACCAAAACATTGTTTAGAAAGTTGCTGTTAGTTGCCTGGTTTGCTAGATTGACATATACTAAATTACATTTTTTAACTGATGGGTTTATTGCTGCTAAAATACACTAGTTATGCTATTTTGGACCACTAGGCTAGTTTTTGTGTTTATACTTTTTCACAACGACAAGTTTGATGTCGGACAACAATAGGATGTTTATGATGTCACTGCGACAACTGTCCATAGACGTAGTATAAACCAGTCTTTAGTCTAACAATCTTTGGTTGTTTAGTACATGGCCTCACATGTGAATCCTTAAAGAGATGGGTGGGGCTAAGGCTTCAGAGGGTGTGAACAATGCTGAATGGGTGTACACAAAGAAGAGCTCTCCAGTAAGTTTACTAAAACATTGAAGGGCCATTTTCTCAAAAGTGCGGTTACAAGTTTATCAACTTTCAAAGCAGAAGTACTTTCCCATTGTTCATTAACTGTAGTGTATGATATACCATTTTCTAGCTTTATCCAATGTAAAAAACACAATTTCAGATTTTTCTACATAAAACCGAACAGAGCTGGTCGGTCATATATTAAGAAAAAGACAAGTTTAAAAATGTAGACCGGTCAATTGGTCAGTTGAATAGGGCTCCCAAGTGGTGCAGTGGTCTAAGACACTGCATCTCAGTGCTAGAAGTGTCACTACAGACAACCTGGTTGAAATCCAGACTGTATCACAACCTGCCGTGATTGCGAGTCCCATAGGGCGGCCCAGTGTCGTCCCAGTTTGGCAATACCAGTGTAGGCCATCATTGTAAATAAGAATTTGTTCTTAACTGACTTGCCTAGTTAAATAAAGGTAAAAAAGAACAGACGACTCTTGGTCGACTAAGATGTTTTTTGTCTGGGACAGACCTATCCCCGGTATAGCCCTGGTATCCCCTAATCTGCATTGGATGCGCTCATGAATGCGTTGTTACTCACAAAATATTACAGAGATCTCAAGTTTTGATGCTGCATGCATTTCATCAAATGCTCGAAGTCAAACAACCAGTAATAATGTGCAATTTTCTTGTGTTTGGTCTGGACTGCATTCTCACCTGCAGCGAACCAAAACACGGTAGGAATTGAATTGGACTGAGACTAGGGCTGTTATGGTGACCATATTACTGCTGCTGATGGTCATTAGTAGCCTACCAAACTTGCTCACTGCCTGGTACAAAGCACTCTATTGTCCCTTTAATCACTCAATGGAAATGTAATCGAAAATCTAATCAAACACTTAATGAAAGCCCATGAGATCATGTTGTGCAGCATTTCTGTACGCTATACAATTGCGTGAGAAAACAGTTTTCTTTGCCTTGAGTAGAATAGGTTAAGGCTTTTGTCCTTGTGCTTATTCCCTGTTAACAAAACTCAGAGGTTACACTGCACCAAGAGCCCAGCGTCGAGACTTCTTGTGAGCAAACTCATTTATAATGTCTTTAAAGTAGAATTTTCTAGCTAACTGATTTTCAATTGAAAGGATGACAAGGCTGTTAAACCTGTCTTGGCACATTGTAGATCTTAGATAGTTCTTTAGAAGTTTCAGCTTACCGAAGGCACGTTCACCTCCAGCAACTGTTACAGACATTGTACAGAAGATTCACAGTGCAATGCACACATGAAAGACATGAAGTAGTTTTTCAGATCTTTTGCCTCAGATTTGGCTGGCATGTCTAGGGCCTTGATGATAAAGGTAAATGAGTTGCCACTGGTCGGACCGCAGCAATATGCACACTCCATCGCATGTCTGAAAGGCGGCAGCAGCCAGTCTTTTCCTTGAGAATGGCCCATCGCTCTGGGCTGGCACTGAACAGATTGTAAAGACGATTCACACAGCCATAAAAGGTTGACACTTCTGGGCACGACGGAGCGGCATGTACACCCACAAGATGCACAAGGTGAGTGTGTGGCCAGTGGATTCTTTTGTAGTATGTGTGCTTTAACTTCCGTCACTTTCCCTAACATATTTGCACCATTATCATAGCCTTGACCACGGCAATCTGCTATGTCAATACCATGCTCTTCCAATGCACTCAAAATCATTTCAGAAATGTCACTGCAAGTCTTTAAATTCAAGAAAGCGTTCAATTATTTTCCATTCACCTGTTCCCTGAACTGTATCTTTGTGTGCATATCTCACCAATAATAAATTTTGCTCAGTATGTGAAATGTCTGGAGTTAAAAAAAACTCATCACTTTGAATCTGTCCATACTCTTCTGTCACTCCTTCACTGGCACTGCTGCTACTCTTTATCTCCTCTTCCTCCTCCCTGCTCTCCTCTTCCTCAGAGTCTGTCTGACAGCTTTCTGCTGAGATTCTGCCTACCTGGGGCTCTCTAGGCACTAGGAAATGAGTAAACAAAGGGAATTTTAGGTTTAAAGTTCGCTCCTACAAAGGTTACCATACTAAAAATCATCTACTACTGAAAGAAAGAAATGTTTTAATAGTGTTCATATCAAATAGAATACGTATTTAAGTGTGTCTAAGTCATGTGCCTAACTTTACAATTTAAAAATGGTCTAATTATGCTGCTGCTGCTGCTGCTGCTACAAAACAACTGCCTCTACTCCCAAGGTCTGCTTCAACTTCATGTAGTAGACACACGTTGGGATCTTTGTCTATAGCAGTAGCAGTAGTAGCAGCAGCATCTACAGTATGGATAGGTAGGCTACATGTTAGGTTTTAATTTCTGTCTAGCTAGCTAACAAATAACACGTAAATATTGTGGAATACAGTTATAACAATATCTAAATAATAGCTAATTAGCTAGCCATAGCTGGTAGTGGTAGCTCATCATTATCATAATGCCTGATCTGATTATGGTTATATGTTTTAATTTATCACATTTTTGTGATAAAAAACGACGCCCTTGAGCCTAGCCCATAGGCCTATATGTTTTAATAATGGCAAGTGGACAAATAACTTCTTAACATTAAGTACATTAATCGGCTTTGCAACTGGTGTAGAGCCCAACTGACATACATATGCATAGAGTGAGTTTTAAGTTTGGGGAAGTTATTTACCATAAAAATACACCTTTATAATAAAAGCATTAGATGCATAATCGCATTTGCTGTCACTTTTGAGAATGGTGTTTTCCCGCTAATTGATTGCATTTTGGAACATTCGCGCTTATAGCCTACTGCCGTGTGTACATTGCTACACTTATGTGACAAAGTGAAAATGTAGAGTGTCCATCAGCCTCGCTCGCGCTGTAGATATCAAAGAACACCGCTGTTCGCGGGCAGAGTAGTGGGTGAAACCATTCACTTCAGAAAAAGGTGTTATATTGATAGTTTCCTTTCATTATGTATTGTCGAATTCATAACACTATTTGCTGCCATTGTAGTAATGTTGGCAATACGAGAGGTCTTCAAATTGACAATTTTTCTATTATTTTCCTTGAAAGAACAACTTGTGCTTCTCCCCTATTTGGAAAGTTGGTCTGCCTGCTCTTCAGTCTGATTTAGATATTCTGAGAGCAGGTTGGTGTCTTCTATTTAAAACTGTATAACAAAATAGTGTATTTGAAAAACTGGTTCATATATCCCAAAATCAATAGCAAATGTGACTATGTATATATTTATGTTGCCGTTAATGTATTTTTTTGCCTATTTCGGCAGGTTAACCACGTTTTTTGCTGGTTTAGCTAGCCATGTTAATGATGAGCTAGCTAGCACTGTCAGTCAGTGCACTGTAACGTCACGCTAGCTATTGCCAGCAGGTGATTTGATAGCAGGTGATTTATTGAAATGTTAAGTGAATGTTTATTTTTATACTACCTTAAAAGGTTTACATAAAAAGGGTTGTACTTCCTCAGTATTTATGGATTGATGTCACTTCACGTTGAGGGCATGTATCATAACTGTTGCTCCTATCTAAAATATATCTTATATAACCTATATAACCAGTGAACGTGTGGCTGTGACCATCCTGTCATCACCGTTTGACACATTTTACTGCAGATAAAAACCAACTAAATAAATAACTCTAAATTCAGCATATAAAAGGTCCTGTTTTGCACATACTATAGAATAATATAAAACAATTCCACAGATTTCTAAGCAAATCTTGTCTGCTAAATAAACTAGTGTAGCCCACAGCCACGTGGCATAGCCAGATCAGGGTCTAACATAAGGACAACTGAGAGTATGCTGTTCTTTTTTTCAGAAATAGACTACATTTTCGTCGTATCATGTCTCTTTAGACCTGTCTAAAAGAAATAATGGGTTTATTGTGATGTGTAGGCTGTATTACATGGATTTATTAGACATTTTAAAATGTAGATGTTCCAAAGGTCTGCATCAGTGGCTTGTAGGCTATGTGTGGAAGTCAGGAGATGCTAAATCTGTTTGTTAATTAACGGTCAATTACCGTGAGACTGGCAGTTTATTTCCTTGGCATCACCGGTTGACAAAATGTCATGACTGCCTAACCGAGACCACCCTATTTGAGCGATCCACACCACATTATTTAGTGCACTCCCGAGTGCGCAGTGTTCACACCAGTCCAAACAAACCGAACTAAGGGGGTAAACGCACAAAACCAATTTTGTGTGAAAGACCTTTAAGTGTACTTATCTCAAGTCTGAATCAGGCCCCAGGCGCTATCTCCAAATGCTAACTAAATGACATTTCATAAGTTTAATACATTGTGACAATAAAACAATAACATAATGGCGAAAGTCTACATATCAATCAAACAGGGTTTATTAACGTTACACTCACAAACAAATACAAGAACATGTTTCAGTTTAAAACAATAAGCAAAAAAACTAGATTTATCAAATGGCTGTTAATGTCAAAGGCTTTTGACGGCCTTTTCTATATATAAGAAAAACTTTCAAACTGAAATAATAACTAATAAAGATATTGTATAACTTTCCTACAGAAAAGTAATACATTATCTGATGAAATTGCTTTAAAAAGGAGCACAAGAGGGTGTGTCCCTTCTCCACCCTCATGTTTGTACTGGTAATTCAACCGTTTCTAGAAATAATTAGACAGGACTTTTGGCAGTGACTATAGCCTTCAGTCTTCTTGGGTGTGACACTACAAGCTTGGCACACCTGTATTTGGGGAGTTTCTCCCATTCTTCTCTGCAGATCCTCTCAAGCTCTGTCACGTTGGAAGGGGAGCGTTGCTGCACAGTTATTTTCAGGTCTCTCCAGAGATCTTCGATCAGGTTCAAGTCCGGGCTCTGACTGGGCCACTCAAGAAAATTCACTCCTGCATTGTCTTGGCTGTGTGCTTAGGGTCGTTGTCCTGTTGGAAGGTGAACCTTCACCCCAGTCTGAGGTCTTGAGCGCTCTAGAGCAGGTTTTCATCAAGGATCTCTCTCTGTACTTTACTCCATTCATCTTTCCCTCAATCCTGACTAGTCTCCCAGTCCCTGCCGCTGAAAAACATCCCCACGGAGGACTAAGGTGACAAGGCGGAGTTGGAGGGTATGGTGCCCGAAGTGTGCATCCCCAGTCCGGGTCACAGAATACCAGCCTTCCGCAACGGACCTCCAATTCCCATCTTGAATCCGGCACTCCATACGTTTTCCCTAACACCCAAAAGTACTTGTTACATTTTGACAGGAAAATGGTCCAATTCACAAACTTATCAAGAGAACCTCCCTGGTCATTCCTACTGACTCTGATCTGGTGGACTATCTAAACACAAATGCTTTGTTTGTAAATTATGTCAAGTGTTAGAGTGTGACCCTGACTATCTGTCAATAATAATACAAAAAAATGAAATTATGCTGTCTGGTTTGCCTAATTATTTTTACTTTAATTTTGATACTTAAGTATATTTTAAACCAAATACTTTTAGTCTTAATCAAGTAGTATTTTACTGTGTGACTTTCACTTTTACTTGAGTCATTTTCTATTAAGGTATCATTAATTTTATTCAAGTATAACAAGTTTGTATTTTTTCCACCACTGGTTTTCAGTTACTTTGAGGATTTGGTCTTTGGACTGTTGCTTCTGACTCGAACCACCAGCAGCATAGTTTAAGCTTGTGCTTAAGGTCAAGCTGCCAGTCCATTGACAATACGATAAACCAATTTTCAACCAACCTTTACTTAGCGATACTTCCTTCATTCTTGATTTGGAAGGCAGGTGGAACTAAAAAAAAACAACAACAGAATATTCAGGAAGTGAGGAGTTCCCTCGCCATTTTAACTGACGGACGTCTCGCATTTCAAAACATCTTTGCTGAAACTAGTCATTTAAGTGGCCTGTAGAAGATGACAGCGGGTCACACAGCACGGCCCAAACAACACAAACAAAGATCTACACACGAGAGGTATTTCTCACAGTGTACAAAAAGTGGATTTAATATTTATTTGTTATCGGGAAGCATCATAAAGTTAAGTTGAAAATGTGCCCCCAATCCATATCCCTTCCGTGGCTAGAACCCTGTTGATGATTGAATCATTATTTTGTTGTTTATGTTAAACTGCTCTAATTTTCCTATCAATATACATACTATTGTTGCACTGAGCAGGTTCCCAAATCTTTTTTTTCAGACAAGTTTGTTACATATTGATTTAGATCTGTCAACCACAGGCAAGTGAGAATGAGCCTTTAATTATTTATATTTTCTACTGTGTGTGTCTGTCCAAGATTACTAGTTGCTGAAGTGGGGGTTTTGGCTAACATCCAATGTGTTGCACAGTTGAACTATGCTCTCTCTATATTTAAGGTTTAAATGGTACTGTACACTGTCAATGCAACATAAGCCAAGTGTGCGCAGGGGGGTAAATGTAAGATGGCCTTCCACAAATAGGCTGCCAACTCTCAAGTTTACCCAATAAGTTATTAAGGAAGACACATGGCAACCTACTTTCAGAAGCAGAGCATCTGCCCATTCGGAGACCGTGGGTATCGTCAGACTATATTATTTCCGATATGCCAAACGACCTTGAGGGCAACCATATACATACAGCAATATCTATCGCGTGAGTCTTAAACACTCAGGGAAAATAACTGCAAATCAATTGAAAATTTCACTACAGGCTTCCTGGCGGTCAATACAAAACAATGTCACATTCATAGAGCATAGCCATTAATTATTGTATAGAGGTGCACTGTCAATATACTGAGTGCTTGGGCACAGTTGCATTGCAGGTTTAGGAATTGTACATCTGATGGAAAAAATATCCTTACAGAGAGACACTCGAGCTTGCTTGCTCACACACACACACACACACACACACACACACACACACACACACACACACACACACACACACACACACACACATCAAACACTGCTCTCGCCTGCTATAAGACGGGGCACAATCATTTTTTCAGTTTCTACCCATAGATCCCCTCTCTCTTCTTCTTCAGTCAGTGATTTAGAACCCACTGCCTCATCTCCCATGACAGTTCAGCATAGCCGTCTGTTGGCTCTGAAACACTGGGCCCTCCAACACTCAAGATTACAAACAGGATTCCCGCCCGAGAAATGACTAAGCTCCTTTGTTTCTATTTTTGTTTTGCCATATACTTCTCCTTAATTCCCTGATCTTGCTTGATTCCGAACAGTCTTAAAACACTCCAGCTGAAGCTTCTTTCTCTTGTCTAGATTTTCAGTGAGATTTGAAATGTTTTGTTTGTATATGAGGGTTTTCCAACAACATTTACTCAGGATTAACAGGAATGTGTTGCCAATTCTTCACCTCCGCAGCCAAGAGACATGGCTAGATCAGTTGAATGACAAAATCCCCCCCCCCCCCCCCCCTTACAGTCTTGTCTGCAGCAAAGTTCCTCAATGACTAGTAGTGCAGCCTATGCTGCCTCAAGTGAGACCCCTGCCTGGTTTTTGGAGGAAAACAAACTTCCTATTTTCTTTGTTCATCAAACGGTTCCTAACGGAGACGAAGCAATCTCGTTCATCCTGGCACAATGAGATGTGTCCCACAGAGTGACCTCTTACAGGTTAGCTGCTCCTTCAGGGGCCGATAGGAAGAACCCTGGTGGCAGATGGTTATTTTGGGCTTTATTCCTTCCCATGGCAACTGCTCTATTTTAAAACTGAGAGAGAACACTTAGAATTGATTATAGAGTATGAGTTTACAGTAAAGGATTTGATGTGTGGAGTCTCACCTATGTTAAAGGGATAGCTCAGATGGTAGAGCTTGGTGCTTGCAATGCCAGGGTTGGGGGTTCGATTCCCATGGGGGACCAGTATGAACATGTATGCACTAACTAACTGTAAGTCACTCTGGATAAGAGCATCTGCTAAATGACTATAATGTGAATATAATGGTTCACCTTAATTACAAAAAATACATATTGAACAATCCCTGTTTTCATTCTTTACTTTTCTTTATCTGCATAAGGAGTTAATAAATACCCAGCTCATAACCCATACATACTGTATTCACAAGCATTACATACACATTTTACTTAGATCAACAACAAGCAAGTTAATAGTTTTGTCTTGATGTTATACTACTTAGGGATGTGGTGTGTGTACATAGTCCCTGTGTCTGTAGTACCCTTCACTTCAACTGAACTTTTACAGATTCTTGCATGGGTATGATTTTCAGTTATTTTTCAAATTGAAGTGAAAGTGTACTATGAGTTTCATATACAGTCATGTGAAAAAGTTGTACATATTTGGACAGATGGATATGTAATCTTCACTTAAACACTATTGACAGATAAAGATTACTCAATTTAACAAATCACACAAATAAAACAATATTTAAAATGTTATGCAATTAAAATAAACAAAAATGCCTTTTCCATCACATAAAATGACTAAAATTAGAATTAGGTGTACGAAAACAAGTGCAAATTATTAGAAAACATTAGAGAGAAACTTAAGAGGGTCCAGCCTTCCATAAAGATAAGAAAATTGGTCTGGTTTGGTCTTAACCATATGGGTGTGTGGTAACACATCATTCAAAGATCAAAAGACCTACCCGAGGCCCTCAGAGGAAAGATTATTGATGCCCATGAGTCTGGGAGGAGTTACAGTCTGGGAGGAGTTACAGTCTGGGAGGAGTTACAGTCTGGGAGGGGTTACAAATCCATTTCCAAGCAATTCGAAGTACATCATTCCACTGTCCGACGAAAATTATAGACCACTGGCAAACTACCTAGGACAGGTCGTCCCACCAAACTACCTAGGACAGGTCGTCCCACCAAAGTCAGCCCAAGAGCTGACCGAAAGATGCTCATGGAAGTCTCTAAGAACCCCAGGGTAACATCAAGGGATCTACAGGCCTCTCTTGCCGCAATCAATGTCGAATTGCATGGGTACACTGTCAGAAAGACACTGCACAAACTTGGCCTACATGGGAGGTCAGGAAGGAAGAAGCCTCTGCTCTCAAAAAATAATATCAAGACACAACTGACTTTTGTGTCATTTGTTAAAATGGGTAACCTTTATCTGTCAATAGCATTGAAGTGAAGATTACATATCCATCTGTCCCCCCCAAAAAAAATCCTTGGGGTTGTACTTACTTTTTCACCTGACTTTATATAGTATTTCCTGTGCAACTTTGTCTCATTTGGTTTTTCCACCTTGATTTAGCATCATCATATTCAGTGGGACAACTAAAACAAATAAAGCATCATGAGAATTACGGTAGAGCAGGGTAAATTAATTTTGAACTCTTAAATTGTGAGAATTACAAAGACGATATAAGAGGATCGACATTAAAAGTTTCAATTTTTCTTCTATAATAGCCTGGGAAATGGTACCTTGGCAGTAGCTCCCCAGAGTCTGGGCAGCAATATTTTTTAAATGAGGTGTTTGTGTTGAACTGACTCATGCAGTATTATTTTAATGGTCTGGAAACCACACTGCAATATAGTGAAGGATTATTATAGCATTAAATCACCTTCGAGAAAGGATCCTACTGCATGGGAATTCCATTAATCATGTTGGCCAAGGTGCAGTTCACCTAGATTAAAGACACGTACACACACTCATTAATTCCCTCTAACACACACTCCTATCGTCTACTCATACAGTCTATCACACATACACAGTCACACACAAGGATATTCTGTTTTTTGCTCTTAAATCAATGAAAGGCAGAAATGGATTTAGGACAACATAATACGTGTGGAAAAGAGATATCCTAGAGGTCGATTTGAGCCATTTTATTTCACACAGTATGCTTCTTTGTCCCATAGGCGTGTTGCCTGACAACGATGCGCGTAGATCTTGGAAACTAAAGGCAATGGGTGGGCCTGTACCCTCCCAGGCCCACCCATGGCTGCGCCCCTGCACAGTCATGTGAAATCCATAGATTAGGGACTTGATTTCCTTATATGAACTGTAACATGGTAAAATCTTTGAAATTATTCCATGTTTATTTTTGTTCAGTATAATAAAAACATTTCACTTTACTGTATATCTGGCAAGATATTATCTAGCTAGCTACAGTTGAAGTCGGACGTCCACAAGTCTGGTTCATCCTTGGGAGCAATTTCCAAACGCCTGAAGGTACCACGTTTATTTGCACAAACAATAGTACGCAAGTATAATTACCATGGAACCACGCAGCCGCCATACCGCTCAGGAAGGACACTCGTTCTGTCTCCTAGAGATGAACGTACTTTGGTGCGAAAAGTGCAAATCAATCCCTGAACAACAGCAAAGGACTTTGTGAAGATGCTGGAGGAAACAGGTACAAAAGTATCTATATCCACATTAAAACGTGTCCTATGTCGAAATAACCTGAAAGGCCGCTCAGCAAGGAAGCAGCCACTGTTCCAAAACTGCCATAAAAAAGTCAGACTACGGTTTGCAACTGCACATGGGGACAAAGATCGTACTTTTTGGAGAAATGTCCTCTGGTCTGATTAAACAAAAATAGAACTGTTTGGCCATAATGACCATCGTTATGTTTGGAGGAAAAAGGGGGAGGCTTGCAAGCAGGAGAACACCATCCCAACCGTGATTGTTTTGGGGGGAGGGGGGGATTGGAGGAATTTTAGGATGGGTGGGATGGGATGGGAAGGGGTTGGAGGCATGCTTTCTTCAGGGAGGAGGGGGCACTGAAGGTTGGGAAACATGTTTTCCTGATGGGGATTGAGGGGGAATGGGTTTATATTTGTTAGAATTTTTATGAAAAGGTACAAAAATATATTTTTTGTACCTGTAAACGACCCCGACAGATGAAAATGCACATGATTGACTTACTTAGTCCTATTCAATTACAACAAAGTAGGCTAGTAAATAGTGTAATGCACGGTTGGCTACTACTGCCTGCGTTTACTCCAGTCTCAGATTTAGATGAAGGTAGGCTAATTCACTTTCAAGAGGAGCAAAACTTTTATCCCCCAAATTTTGCCACAACATTTGGACAATCAAAATAAACTATCTACACTTTATTTTCTAATGATCTGTCGCTCAGTAAACATGCCCGGGTGAGAAGAAATAATAATAGCAAGCAACCGTGGGCTTGGATAACAACATAATGACAGATGTCATCAGCAATGGAATAATTGTGCGGACAGACAAAGTAGGCCTACTAAACAACACAGTAAACAGACAAAAGTAAACATATAGCTTCAGAAAAGTCGACAAGAAATAACTAGATTGAACAATAATGACTAGCTCCGGATTCCGATTCATACACAATGTTTGGAGATGTGGAACAGTGTGTCTGTCTGGGGAAATTAATGCATTGCATCGCGCTCAACCAATACCCCGCCCATTTCTTTACAGACATAAGAACTAGCCAATAGTTGTTTAGAGCACACAGTGCTTCACACTGTTTGTCGGCTCAAAAGCTCAAAACAAGTTTATTCACCCACTGGTTCAATCAGCTGAAAAGACAAAAAATGTTTCCACCAGCACAAGTATTTATAGCCTCCTTTAGGCGGAGTCTCCTGCTTGCAGCTCTATACACTAAGTCTTTGTTGCTAGGCAGGAAATTAAGTGATGTGTGTAATAAAACTGTTCCTTCTCTGTTCATCTGACCTGACCTCGGCCCACATTCCTCACAGCTATTCAACCTTATCAGTGACCGAAATCAAGGGATTGCATTTTTCCAGACCCTTACTTCTTATCCACCCTCCATTGACCCAGCCATATACAGTACCAGTCACCTACTAATTCCAGAGTTCTTTATTTTTACCATTTCTACGTTGAATAATAGTGAAGACATCAAAACTATAAAATAACACATGAAATCATGTACAGTGCCTTGCAAAAGTATTCATCCCCCTTGGCATTTTTCAATTTTGTTGCATTACAACCTGTAATTTAAATTGATTTTTATTTGGATTTCATGTAATGGACATTTCATTTCATGTAATGGTCCAATTTGGTGAAATGAAAAAGAAAATATAAAATGAAGCCCCTAAATAAAATCTGGTGCAACCAATTACCTTCAGAAGTCACAAAATTTGTTCAATAAAGTCCACCTGTGTGCAATCTAAGTGTCACATGATCTGTCACATGAGATCAGTATATATACACACACACCTGTTCTGAAAGGCCCCCCGAGTCTGCAACCCACTAAGCAAGGGTCACCACCAAGCAAGCGGCACCATGAAGACCAAGGAGCTCTCCAAACAGGTCAGGGACAAAGTTGTGGAGAAGTAAAGATCAGGGTTGGGTTATTGTTATGTACGCCTCTTGGAGGGAACGCAACACCACGCTACACGTAAACTCCCCGTGGAGTGAAAAAGGTATGGGATAGTTGGTGCGAGCAAGGACGACATAAACATGGTAATATGGGGAAAAGGGGCTGGATGGAACCAAAGCAAAGAACGTAAAAGTTAATGAAGCCCCTCTCCTACCTTACCTGCCTTCATACTCCTAACCTAACCTGGAGCGCCGCATGGCGCACTAACCAAAATACAGGGGGTCAAATCCGCCCAGGTCTTACCTAGTGCCCGCAGGCCTCTTGCCTAAGCACTCCCAAGGTGTGTTCCCCTTCCCCCCCACCCCAGGAACAATCACCAATTACACTAGGTGTTAAACTTGAACAACAAACCACACTAATCCCTATTTCCATACATACCTCTTAAGACCGGCAAACAAATATCAAAACAAAGCTCTCACAGTAACAACCACCAACACAGGACACAAGAAGATTCATCTCCTTTTTTTGACAAAGGAACACTGCTTTTATCAGGCTGGAGAAGGAGTTGGTGATTGACGAAACCCAGCTGTATCCACTGAGGGAGGGGTCAGCGCTCGTTCGCCGAACCCTTCACATAGTGAATCTGTAAATTGTATCCCTGTACAATCAGAGCCCACCGCATAAGGCGGCGGTTCTGATTGACCATTTGCCTAAAACACCAAAGGATTATGGTCCGTGAAGACCAGACTGGGCAAGGCACTGGAGCTCACAAATACCTCAACTGTAAAGCCAGCGTCTCTTGTTCAATGGTGGAGTACTTTGACTGACACGAGTTGAACTTACGGGAGAAGAAACTGACGGGCCGATCCACTCCCTCATCTTCCTGCAAGAGAACCGCGCCCACCCCCACTATACTAGCATCTAGTTTCAACTTAAAAGGTTTGTCAGAGTTGGAGGCCACAAGCACTGAGGCACACAAAGTAACGCTTTGGCGGACTCAAAAGCACAGTGACATCCCTGGGACCACTTAAAATTGTACTTTGGGACTGAGCAGAGATGTAAGGGGGGCAAAAAATTATTACAGAACGTACGATAGTACTCTACCATCCCCAGGAATCTGTGCAAAGTCATGGGAGCAGGAAAAACAACAATTGCTTCCACCTTGCCAGTTATGGCCTCGTCCCACCTGCTTCCCGAAGTAAGTCACAGTAGCCTTCCCAAACTCACGCTTGGCCAAATTGAGGGTTAAAGAAGCCTTCTCCAACTGCTGAAACACCCTTTTCAAGGTGGCGAGATGATCAGACAAAGTAGATGAATGAATCACCACATCAAGGTAAGCAGTACAATTTGGCACATCTGCGAACACAATGTTAACTAGACGCTGAAAAGTAGCAGGAGCATTGCACATTCCAAAGGGAATCACAGTATATTGTACGAAGTTCAGGCGTAACGAAAGCCGTGATGTCAGCAGAGCCAATTCTATTAATGCAGTTATCTATGCGAGGTAGAGGAAAATAATCAGGTATTGTAACAGAATTTACGCGACGATAGTCTGTACTTAAGCGGGACGTACCGTCAGGCTTGAACGAGAATACACAGGGAGCTCCAGGAGCTGTTACTGGGTTTAGCCATGTCATTCCGTAATAAATAAGCCACCTCACTTTTTATTACCTCTTTTCTTAGCGTTTACCCGGTACGGATGCTGACGAATAGGAGCAGCGTTCCCCACATCCACGTCATGTTCCAAGATGGACGTGCGACTAGGAACGTCTTGAAACACATTGAGAACTATTTATCAACAGGATAAGGTCATTAGTTATTCAAATGCTCCATTTGAGAAGGTAACCTTTTCAGTATCTCCGAATTACATAAGTGTAACGTATGGTGTAACGCCAAACAGTACTCCTTATCCTCCTCTAGGTCCCAGCCAGGCTTTAGTACCACCGCAGCCACACTGGCGGGCTGGATCGTCTACATGGATGGTTTGTCTTTTGAAAAATCAATTGTAAGTTTCTGTGTTCAATGTTCCATTTTAGGGCCACTATTATTTTCACTATATATTTTACCTCTTGGGGATGTCATTCGGAAACATAATGTTAACTTCCATTGCTATGTGACAACACACAGCTGTACATTGATGAAACATGGTGATGCCCCAAAATTGCCTGCCCTGGAAGCCTGTGTTTCAGACATAAGGAAGTGGATGGCAGCAATTTATTCTACTTTTAAACTGATCTGATCTGACAATCTTGATGGTTGTATAGTCGTCCCCAGAAAACTGTAAAGGACCTCGGCGTTACTCTGGACCCTGATCTATCTTTTAACGAACATATAAAGAATATTTCAAGGACCGCTTTTTTCCATCTTCGTAACATTGCATAAATCTGACATTTTTTTGTTTGTTAAACAAAAACAAAGTTTGTTAAATCTGATGTTATTATCCAGTGTCTTGTGTGAATTTAAGTATGCTCCCTCTAATTCTCTCTCTCCCACTCTACCTCCCCTCCTGCAGGACCTGAGCCTTAGGACCATGCTTCAGGACTACCTGCCCTGATGACTCCTAGACTACCTGCCCTGATGAAACCGTCTTCTGCCTGCGGTTATGGAACCCTGACCTGTTCACCTTGTCCCAGACCTGCTGTTTTTATCTTGCGCTCTCTCACTCTCTCTACCGCACCTGCGCTCTATCGCACCGTACCTGCGCATCTAAATGCCTGGCTATGAAAAGCCAAGTGACATTCACTCCTGATTTATTTACCTGTTGCAACCTCATCTATGAGCGTTTGAACATCTTGGAGGAAGATCTGGCCTTAATGGCCATGAATTGTTATATCTCCACCCGGCACAGCCAGAAGAGGACTGGCCACAATTGATGGTCACAATTGAAGGAATGATGGATGGCGCTAAATACAGGGAAATTCTTGAGTGAAACCTGTTTGTCTTCCAAAGATTTGAGACTGGGGCGGAGGTTCACCTTCCAGCAGGACAATGACCCTAAGCATACTGCTAAAGCAACACTTGAGTGGTTTAAGGGGAAACATTTGAATGTCTTGGAATGGCCTAGTCAAAGCCCAGACCTCAATCCAATTGAGAATCTGTGGTATGACTTAAAGATTGCTGTACACAAGCGGAACCCATCCAACTTGAAGAAGCTGGAGCAGTTTTGCTTTGAAGAATGGGCAAAAATCCCAGTGGCTAGATGTGCCAAGCTTATAGAGACATACCCCAATAGACTTGCAGCTGTAATTGCTGCAAAAGGTGGCACTACAAAGTATTGACTTTGGTGGGAGGAGTAGTTATGCACGCTCAAGTTTTCTGTTTTTTTGTCTTATTTCTTGTTTGTTTCACAATAAAAAATATTTTTCATCTTCAAGGTGGTCGGCATGTTGTGTAAATCAAATGATACAACCTCCTTAAAAAAAACATTTTTAATTCCAGGTTGCAAGACAACAAAATAGGAAAAATGCCAAGGGGGGTGAATACTTTCGCAAGCCACTGCAGTAACCCAAAAAGTTTTAAACAAATATTTTAGATCTGAGATTCTTTGAAATAGCCACCCTTTGCCTTGACGACAGCTTTGCAAACTCATAGCATTCTCTCAACCAGCTTCATGACGTAGTCACCTGGAATGCATTTCAATTAACAGGTATGCCTTGTTAATTTGTGGAATTACTTTCCTTCTTAATGCGTTTGAGCCAACCAGTTGTGTTGTGACAAGGTAGTGGTGGTATACGGAATATAGCCCTATTTGGTAAAATACTAAGTCCATGTTATGGCAAGAACAGCTCAAATAAGCAAAGAGAAACGAAAGTACATCATTACTTTAAGACATGAAGGTCAGTCAATCCGGAAAAATGTAACTTCTTCAAGTGCAGTCGAATGTGTATTTCCCACCCTGAAGCATGGAGGAGGAGGTGGGATGGTGTGGGGTGCTTTGCTGGTTTTATTTACATTTTATTTAACCTTTATTTAACTAGGCAAGTCAGTTAAGAACAAATTCTTATTTACAATGACGGCCTACCAAAAGGCCTCCTGCGGGGATGGGGGCTGGGATTAAAAATATAAATAAATTAAATAAAAATATAGGACAAAACGACAAGAGAGACAACACAACACTACATAAAGAGAGACCTAAGACAACAACATAGCATGGCAGCAACACATGACAACACAGCATGGTAGCAACACATGGCAGAAACACAACATGGTAGCAGCACAAAACAAGGTACAAACATTATTGGGCACAGACAACAGCACAAAGGACAAGAAGGTAGAGACAACAATACATCACGCAAAGCAGCCACAACTGTCAGTAAGAGTGTCCATGATTGAGTCAGTAGTGACACTGTCTGTGATTTATTTAGAATTCAAGGCACAGTTAACCAGCATGGCTACCACAGCATTCAGCATTGATACTCCATCCCATCTGGTTTGTGCTTAGTGGGACTATCATTTGTTTTTCAACCGGACAATGACCCAACACACCTCCAGGCTGTGCAAGGGGTATTTGACCAAGAAGGAGAGTGATGGAGTGCTGCATCAGATGACCTGGCCTCCACAATCACCCGACCTCAACCCAATTGAAATGGTTTGGGATGAGTTGGACCGCAGAGTGAAGGAAAAGCAGCCAACAAGTGCTCTGCAAATTTGGGAACTCCTTCAAGACTGTTGGAAAAGCATTCCAGGTGAAGCTGGTTGAGAGAAGATGTCATCAAGGGTGGCTACTTTGAATAATATAAAATATTATTTCGTTTAACATTTTGTTGGTTTCTACATGATTCCATATGTTATTTCATAGTTTTGATGTCTTCACTATTCTATCATTTAGAAAATAGTAAAAATAAAGAAAAACCCTTATGAGTAGGTGTGTCCATTTTTGACTGGTACTGTACATTCCTCAATCATGTAACCATTAACTTCTAATATAGCAGGTATTTCAAACTACAACCCAACAGCTGGCAGCTGAAAATATATTTTTTCCCGATCATGGTCAATTACAAAAAAAACATAATCGTATTCGGAAAATTCTCCATATCTGTTACGATACTCGTTTTCTCCGACTACTCGGCTCACCCCTACTAGATCCCCTACATACTGGTCTTGACGAGAATAAAGAAATGGGAGGATCTCTTCTGCACTGTTCAACCAATCCAGTAAATGTGAAGGAGTTTAGATGGAGTGTTAAAGTACAAAAGTGGAAGTCGCGTCACAGGCTCTGGGTTATAAAATGCACCGGCAGTTCTGGGGGAAGTTCCCGAAATGGAGTTTAAAAATGTATTTGAAATAAAACAAAGGGGTTAACACTATACCCTGTCAGACTCACCTGCAACTCTCCTCCAATGGGGACTTACAAGAGTTGGTTGTAAGAACGGTGGCCTTTTACTGTCCATATAATTGAATTTACACCACCATATTTCCCTCCCAAATCCCACAATCAATAATAATTAGGTGTATCACACTGTATCCAGACAGCTTCTCTGACAGACCATAAGTAGGGGGTTCCACCTTCCACCGGCTATTACAGATCATAGCACAACAATAATTACACAGCCGGGTGCTCCTATTCAGCAACGTGATTGGTAATTGCTGGGCTTTCATCATGTGTCAGCAAATTGCAGATTTGTATAATTATGTGGCATCAAATAAAGTGGTGCCTATTCAGGAACTGGAGTGCAGACAGGAAACCCTGGATGTGCAGGTGTAGTGCATTCTTTAAAATGGCGTAATCACGGAATATCACAATCCTGTATTAATGCCACTCATAAAAGTAGGAGATGTGTGATGTTTTGAACATACCTGGGTTCAAATACTATTGGACATTTTTCAAATACTTTTAGCGTTAGCTCTAGCTAGTATTCCCAGAGTGCCAGATAGGCGGGGTTTGCATTTTTGTGACTATTCTATTGGTTCTATTGTGCCAGGCAAGCTCAATCAAGCCCAGCTAAATTATGTCAATTAGTATTTGAACCCAGGTCTGGTGTTGAACACTTTAGAAATCATAAAGGTTGTGAACTATGAACAGTAAAAAGTAACCAAGTAAGTTAAAAATAATTAGTTAAAGAATACTTAATCCAAAAGATGTATATTCCCATCATGTGATAATTAACTATTTTGGCAAATGTTAAGGAAATTACTACAAATAACATGTATAAATGGACAATACAAACATTTTGGTCCAAATTATTCAAATTAATTTTATTAGCCTATAGCTTTTTTTGACTGGTAATTATTTATAGTATCGATATACACATTTTTAAAAAAGCAGGTTAAAAATTATACATCCATGTGTTTATTGTATTATTATTGATGTGGCTATGATCTCCCCTCTAATAACCACCTTAGCTGCATCCCACAATGCAGCAGGAGATACTTCCCCATTATCATTATTCTGCAGGTAGACGTTCAATTCTGTCTTTATTGATTCCTTGAATGCTGGATCATTCAGCATGCTTGTATTAAGACTCCATAGATTATTTATTGGTTTACTATCAAGGTGTAGAGTTAGGTAAACTCCATTATGATCTGATAAGTTGCTCTGCCCGATCCTGCAATCCTTAAGCCTGTGTCTATCTGCACTGGACATGAAAAAGTAGTCTAACCTGGAGTATTCAGTGTGGATGGCTGAGTAAAAAGTATATTCCTTATCTGTGTGGATGTCGCGCCATACATCAAGTAGTCCTAAATCCTTTAATATCCTATTGATCTTTTTAGCAACCAGGATAATTTTCCTATTTTGATTTGTGCTGTCCAACTTTGAGTTTAAATTGTTAAAATCCCCTCCACAGATACGAGTGCCAGAGGTTTCTGTGGCAATTACATCAAAACATCTTCCTGTAGAAGACCATGTTAGGCGCGTCTACATTAAATAATGTAACTTCCTTGTTATCCAGTTTACATTTAACATAGATAAATCTACCCCCCTTGTATTTTATTTCTGATTGATTTGGGACCAAGGTTGCAATGCCCCTTCTAGCCATTTTATAAGAAGAAGAAAAAGTATTCCTATATCCCATTTTCTTGAGTTTCTCGTGTTCAGGAGGAGATAAGTGAGTTTCCTGCCAGAATAGTATGTCAACTCTCTCGTGTTTCATCTTTGATATACCTTACTTCTCTTGATGGCACTACCCAATTCGTTTAGATAGAGATTTATGACCTTAAATTCCCAATGATGCATCGATATAAACCAAAAAACCTGTGCAGGGTAACAGCCTGCTTAACATGAACCTAAAAATTAACGGGAAAAACAAGAACAATAAAAAAAAGCCAAAGTTAACCAAAGTGGAAAAATACTTAGTTATTAGGACTTCCATGTCAGAGGACTGTCTCTTGCCTCTGGATTTTGAGGGGATTAGCCTGACCGCTGGAGGGGACCCTCACTCAAATATCAAAATGCGTGACGTATTCGCAAATGCCCTGTTGAAACCAAAAATAAAAAGGGCGCCCTTTTCGTCTCGTTGGAAATGCCTGACTCTCTCTCGAATGTGAACGTACTCTCACCGAGGTGACTTCCCTCTTTCTCTGCGACTCTGCTCACTGACCACGGTCAATGGGAGGACATGCTCAAGTCTTTCTGCTTGTGAAGACTCCTTCCTCCTGGCGGTATACTCCACTGGGATGCCCCTCAACTTCAGATCCTCAGCCACCTCATATGCATGCTCGTATGTAACCGGGCCATTATCCAGAAAAACTCACATTTTTGCCGGGAATGATGTTTGGAAGCAAATCCCTTTCTCTTTTAGTGCCTTCTTCATAGGGGTGTATTCCTTCCTTCTTTTCTGTATCTCTTCCGTGTAGTAATGATCAAAGAACACACTCGTTGGCCTTGGAACTTAACAGGCTTCTTCCAGACTGAGAATTGTAGCAACTGTACAACTATGGATCTTGGTGGGGCGCCGCTGGGGGGGTTTGAGGCCAGTGCTTGGTGTGCTCTCTCAATTTCCAGGTCAGTGTCGTCTTCAAGTATTTCTTTGAATAGACCTTTGGGCATTTCTGCGCCCTATGCCACAGAATAAATTCTAATGTTATTACGACGTGAAAAACATTAGTTCTGTCACTTGCCTGTTGTACGTATTGGCTTTTCATATACTGTACAAGTGCGTCCTTGACCGAAGTGTTCCATGTGTCCGTTTCCCCAACGCGCTGTTCTGTATCCCCCATTATTGTAGATATGTTTTCTTAGTTTCTGGTTAATGTAATTCTTGAACATCTTCTCGAAGTTCCTCTCGACAGCCAGCGAGTGGCTTGCGCAATTTCTCCTTTACCTCACGAAATGAGGGTTCTTTTGCTGCTGTGCTGTTAACTTGTTTGAGCTAGCATTAGCCATCTCTGTTTCGTCAGCGATTTTAGCTTCTCCTGTCTGTCGTTGTAGCTCCAAACCTTTTTTCCCCTTATCCATTTTAGTGTAAGTTACTTAGGTACACCCTGGTACCGGGTCAGACCCCCCTTTGCCTATAGGACAGCCTGAATTCTTCGGAACATGGAACCGTTGATCAATTGTTATCAAGGGACCTAACGTGTGCCAGAAACATTCCCCACACCATACACCACTGCCACCAGCCTGTACCGTTAAAACCAGGCAGGATGGGGCCATGGACTCATGCGGCTTACGCCAAATCCTGACTCTGCCATCAGCATGACGCAACAGGAACCGGGATTTGTCGGACCAGGCAATGTTTTCCCACTCCTCAATTGTTCAGTGTTGGTGATCGCGTGCCTACTGGGGCTGCTTCTTGTTTTTAGCTGATAGGAGTTAAAAAAAAAATATTAATTGTTTGAACTGCACATTACTACTCTCCCGGCAGATTGCTGAATTGGTCCCATATCCAGTCACTCTCCTCATCTGATACATCTAGGTGGGTGCTCGTTCAGCTGCCTCGTGATAGCCACCTGACCTTGGAGTGGAGAAGGTGCTTTTGTTCCGATTCCCATCTCCCCACACAGCACAGTGAACAGACTGCTGCTGAGTGACCCAGCCTTGATGGCATTAACCAGCACATCGTTCAGCTCTGGATGTAGCCTCTTGCTGTCCATAGCCTCTCGGAAGCATCGCTTTGCTTAAGGATAGCATTTGGTGCGACAGCTTTTACGTGTATAGCCAATCTACTATTTTTTCACTGCTGCATGGTTGGTGCATATGCCCACACAGTTCACCAATACAAAACCCTCTTTACTGACATAAATACTGACATCTCTTAGTTCCTCACAAAATATAAAATGCTCCATAATGTTATCAGCTGTTATGAACCTGATATGACGCGTTTACACAGGATCTTGGTATGTGTTCAATCCATTCAAAGTCTGAAGGAACCACTGTTTTTATCTTTGGAATTTGTTTTGTAAACACAATATTCGTATCAGGTGCCAGATGGTTCTTTAAAAGTGCTTTCCTCACCATCTTAAATAAGCATGCCCCATTCCCAAAAATTTGAACTAAGAACAGATATAGCCCTTGGTTCAATTCCAGACTTGACTGCCCTTGACCAGCACAAAAACATCCTGTGGCGTACCGCATTGGCATCGAATAGCTACCGCGAAGTCAGGAACCAATATACACAGTCAGTTAGGAAAGCAAAGGCTAGCTTTTTCAAACAGAAATTTGCATCCTGTAGCACTTTCCAACAAGTTTTGGGACACTGTAAAGTCCATGGAGAAAAAGAGCACATCCTCCCAGCTGCCCACTGCACTGAAGCTAGGAAACACTGTCACCACCAATAAATCTACGAAAAATGTGCTACAGCTGGCTACCCTTACCCCGGCCAACAGCTCTGCACCCCCCGCAGCAACTTCCCCAAGCCCCCTCTGCTTCTCCTTCAACCAAATCCAGACAGCTGATGTTCTGAAAGAGCTGCAAAATCTGGACCCCTACAAATCTGCTGGGCTAGACAATCTGGACACTTTTTTTCAAAAATTATTCGCCGCAATTGTTGCAAAAGCTATTACTAGCCTGTTCAACCTCTCTTTCGTATCGTCTGAGATCCCTAGAGTTTGGAAAGCTGCCGCGGTCATCCCCCTCTTCAAAGGGGGAGACACTCTAGACCCAAACTACTTATAGACCTATATCTATCCTGCCCTGCCTTTCTAAAGTCTTCGAAAGCCAAGACACCATTCTGTATACATCTGTCCCTTCTTTGGACACTGTGTTAACAAACCTCCAAATGAGCTTCAATGCCATACAACACTCCTTACGTGGCCTCCAACTGCTCTTCAATGCTAGTAAAACCAAATGCATGCTCTTCAATCTAACCCTGCCCGCACCTGCCCGCCGGATCAGCATAACTACTCTCGACGGGTCTGACTTATGTGGATATGAATATGAATATGTGGACACCTACACATATCTAGGTGTCTGGTTAGACTGTAAACTCAAAATTAAATCTAGAATCAGCTTCCTATTTCGCAACAAAGCATCCTTCACTCATGCTGCCAAACATGCCCTCGTAAAACTGACTATCCTACCGATCCTTGACTTGGATGCGATGTCATTTATAAAGTAGCCTCCTACACTCTACTCAGCAAACTGGATGTAGTCTATCACAGTGCCATCCATTTGTTACCAAAGCCCCATATACTACCCACCACTGCGACCTGTATGCTCTCGTTGGCTGGCCCTCACTACATATTCGTCGCCAAACCCACTGGCTCCAGGTCATCTATAAGTCTTTGATAGATAAATCCCTGCCTTATCTCAGCTCGCTGGTCACCATAGCAACACCCACCCATAGCATGCGCTCCTGCAGGTATATTTCACTGGTCACCCCCAAAGCCAACACCTCCTTTGGCCGCCATTCCTTCCAGTTCTCTGCTGCCAATGACTGGAAAAATTGCTAAAATCATTGACACTGGAGACTACCATCTCCCTCACTAACTTTAAGCATCAGCTGTCGGACAGCTTACCGATCACTGCACCTGTACATAACCCACCCAACTACCTCATCCCCATATTGTTATTTGTTATTTTTGCTCATTTGCACCCCAGTATCTCTATTTGCACATCATCATCTGCACGTCTATCACTCCAGTGTTAATACTAATTTGTAATTATTTCGCTACTATGGCCTATTTATTGCCTTACCTCCCTAATCTTACTACATTTGCACACACTGTATATAGATTTTCTATTGTGTTATTGACTGTACGTTTCTTTATCCCATGTGTAACTCGGTGTTGTTTTTGTTGCACTGCTTTGCTTTATCTTGGCCAGGTCGCAGTTGTAAATTAGAACTTTTATTTTAACCAGGCTAAGTTAATAACATTCTTATTTACAATGACGGCCTATCTACAGGGTCAGACCCTGGAGCAAATTAGTCCCATGGTGTTTATACTTGCGTAGTATTGTTTTAATGATTAATGTAATCAATGTGTAATCTATCCTCTTTGTGTATGTAACTCTGTGTGATTAGTTAGTTAGTTAGTTAGTTAGTAAATAAATGATTAAGGCAATTTGTGTATCACTGATTCGTCATGGAGACTAGGGATCGTGCAGATATTCAAGGATTTACGACATTCAGATGAGACTGATAGAAGGTAACAATTAATTAATGACTGAAATGTAGGAGATCTTTATCTCTAAGATTTAATTGTTCCATGATTAATTTAATCACATAATAATTAAACGTTAGGTAATCGATTTGATAGAATAGCATGTCATCACATCAATGATACTCAAGACATGGGAACATGTTCCCGTGACACAAGTTGTGTGGGAAAAATATTAGTGTTGACTGTGATCAGGTTAAGTGTGTTATGGCAACTGCAGAGAGAGTAATCGAGGACGATGTGGTGGCTAAATTATTTTAATGAAAAGTTAAATCAGACCGGGAGACCAACTCCTGCACTGACAGATAACATTGGCAGTACAGTACAGCGTTTCTCAACCATTTCTGTACCAGTGACTGGCGACATGCTCCTCCTCCTCTTTTTTTTTTTATCCAGCTCATGTTTAAAACAAATAAATTATGTAAAAACAGCACTGGAGATACAACTCACCACTATGACTGTGCCTCAGCTCAAGCCATTTTGTTTGCCTCCCTTCTTGTGCGGTCTATCTGTCTCAGCATCTTCTCTGCTGTCACTCTGTGCTTCTTCTTGTTCTCTGTCTGTCTGTCTGCTTTTATTCTTTATAGTTTATAAAAGCTAACAAGCTAACAACTTAGGCTTTATTAGAAATTAGTGCCTGTCATGTGTTCCCTTGAATCAACACCTACCCAAAGTGTTAATTACTATTACAGGGCTTCAGACTAACATTCCCCCTGGTGTCACTGGTCCCACTATGATTTGGTCGGTCCGGAATCATGAGTAATCATCGTATAAAGCCATTTCATAGTGCTTTATTTAGAATGTAATGAATAGACTACTGAGTTATTCAAGAAAATTGTTGTTTCATCTAACATGTCCAAGCAGGAACGCATGACACAAGATATTTTGTGCAAACTAATCCAGTAATTGTCATGAATTTTGTGTTGACAATTAGACTGTAGTTGTTATATTTTACAGTCAAAATAGGACCTTTTGTTCAATAGAGATGAATTACATATATTTATGTGCAGTAACTGATTAGTATAGGCTAATTAATTTGGGGTTCAACACCTGAGGAAGTGGAAACTCAAAACACATTAACTACATCGCTAACTCTAAATATAATACCCACTGCAAGCCATGTATTCATCCAACAGTAAATGTAGTGACCTAAGAACAATGTTGTACCTGTAGGCTACTACGTATGAGACCTATAATAGGCTTATGCCCTCGCAATGGCGCCGCTCCATATCTCAAAGCCATACCAAATATCTTGGTTGTAGAACAGTTGCTATTGAGCTGAAAATTGAGAGTTGAGAAATAAAAATGATGCCTAGGGAAAGCTGACGCCTTCCTCTCTTTGACAGGGACAAGGGGATGAAGCTTCAAAAGCTGTGTTTTTCCCCGAAATTGCTTTTGAAATGTTATGCAATCAGAAGACATTTTTCTCTAGAGCGCATTTCGGGAGAGGAGAGTGTCTCACGCATTACAGCATCAGGCCCCAGTAAAACAGGTAACAGGGGAATGGGACACACTTTCATTATAGGAATCATGAGGATAATGCACTTTACTGTTTGGTCAAATCATGGTTTTAGCTTCCCAATGAACAAAATAACAAACAATGTACCCTATAGGATGAACACATAATTAAACTCAAAATAAGCTATTCTATTATTTTCTAAATATATTGTATTAGTTTATTAGTCATAATGTTTGTTAGGACCTGCATAAATGAATGAATAATGCATTTCTTTGTGAAGGTGTATGTTCAATGGATTTATTCTTATAGACCCATATCGGCCCACGCCTACCCCCACTCCTAAACTTGCCAGCATGTGAATGGGAGGTATACAAGGTTTCAACTGGCAAGAATGTGGTAAAAATAGAATTGTATGAATTGGGTTCTTAGAAACACTGCCAGATTGTTTTATATTGATCAGAAGTGGATTAGTAGGGGATTGCATAACAACAAACAAAATAAGATATTACAGCCTTATAATTGGCTGGGTATATTCTCGAATGATAGTGAATTGGTACATGCATAATGACCTATGGAACTCTTAAAAAAAAAAAACTAGTTGACAATTTCAGTACAGAATATTAGAATAGTATGCACAATGTAATTAACACATTTTAAGAGTTCGCAATAGAACATTGGCCAAGGTGGTCTTTCTTTTCTGTTATCACAGAGATTACATTTCATAGACAGCCTTAAAACCTCCCTGTAACTCCATTTACTATCTCTCAAAGGGGAAGACCATTATAAAATAGGATTAAAGACAAGTAATGTGCTCGCCTCTCTCTCAAAGAGAAAATGGCCAACGAACAGGCTTAAAAGATGAGAGTGCTGATGGGGAACAAAAGCTTATGAAAGCAATATCACATGACTCACAAAGACCCTCTCTTCGAGTAAATTTCAATGAGAAGGCAATAATGAAAGGTGTGGCAGGAATTGAAATGCACTTCCATTAGCATCCAGCCTTTAGTGGCTTTGTATGAACACACACACAGACACACACATTCACTACCCCCCATCCCCAACACAGGTGCACAGTACAGCAACCTGTGTGCATGCATGTGTTTGAGCCTGTGTGTGTTTTCCTGCATGCTCGTGTGAGGTACACTATCGACTCAGTGTTGTACTTAATCCGGACTAAGATTCTCCTCAGTTCCTCATCCACCTGCAAGAAAGAGACGCCCATGGCTATCAGGATTTAGCTCCATAAGAGGTATTTCATCATGACTCAGGAAAGTATTACAGGGTGATTTATAAAAGCTGCCTGGAGATGAAATGTCAAACCATTTCCCAAAGTGCTATGACAAAGGAAGTCATTGGAGTAGACGTTTGCTTCCGTTATATCTTGGCACTGCCCAAAATACATTAGTGTGGTGGAGTAAGCGCTAGCTGGTTTACTGGATCTATGAACATTGTGTCATCTCACAAACAGACAGATGGACATGAGTGTGTGCACGTGTGAGGAGAGATAAACAAACTTTGAGCAACGGTACAGTGCCCCCCCCCCTCCCCCATGCGTACGACATCAGTAAGAGGGGGTGAAGATATGAGACCAGAAGATTAGATCTTATAACCAAGTGCTTCATCAAGAACTTGTGCATTTATAACAACCATAAAATTAACCCCAAGCAAGTGACAATATCTTAGCGATGCATTATTAATTGGAAAAATATTATGTTTACAGAGTTCATTGCTCACCGATGAGCAGGCAGGCAGGCAGGCAGGTGTAAGGAGATACTTGAGTCAGATCAACCGCTAAGATATCAGAAGCACTTGTGGAGACAGATTTAATTTGTACCTTTTTTTTTTTTTTTTTACAAACTTGTTTCGAAGTGTGACATCACTATTTACCTATGATAACTTCACTCAGTATTGCTTAAGTTTAGACAGTGCTGTTTAGTTCAAACCTTCCTTGAGCATTTGTGTACTCCCAGTGCCTAAGTGCTTCTGGGAAGTTATTTTAAAGGTGCTATGGATAGCTTATGAATGTTCAGTGAGGATGTCTTATTAAAGGTGCTATGGATAGCTTATGAATGTTCAGTGAGGATGTCTTATTAAAGGTGCTATGGATAGCTTATGAATGTTTTTAGCAGTTCTGTGACGGTGGGTGCTATCGATAGCTTCCGAATGTCTTTAACAGTTCTGTGAGGATTTCTTATGAAGGTGCTATGAATAGCTTGTGATTTCGGTACTTTGTCATTTCGGTACTTTTCAGTCTCAGGTGGCTATGGGATGGATCGAAATGTACAGAATGGGTACCTGGAGGAAATGGGGGAGGGCCATGCTTTTTCAATTTCAGTCAAGGGGAGGGTTTAGTATTCTAAAAATCTAGTCCAGGGGTGGGTAATGCAATTTGTAACTGAAGAAAGTTCTATAGAATTAGTTGCTAACTAGGCTATATGTCGATGTGCGCCAGATGCCGTCCCTCATCTCTGATTCTCTGCTGGGCGCGCAATGTCAAGTGCGCCTATAGGCTATTTAGCGTGGTCTCAATCAAACGATCTATAGGCTACGAAGTGCATGCTCGTAGAATTGTATTTTTATTTTATTTAACCTTTATTTAACTAGACAAGTCAGTTAAGAACACATTCTTATTTACAATGACGGCCTACCTACAGGGTCAGCCATAGTAGTACGGCGCCCCTGGAGCAAATTAGGGTTAGGTGCCTTGCTCAAGGACACATCGGTAGGTTTTTCACCTTGTCAGCTTGGGTATTCGACCCAGCAACCTTTCGGTTACTGGCCCAAAGTGTGTGTGCTGCCTAACCAATGCTGTGCTGTGTAGGACTACAGT
The DNA here is from genome assembly GCA_023634145.1 of Thymallus thymallus. NCBI lineage: Eukaryota > Metazoa > Chordata > Actinopteri > Salmoniformes > Salmonidae > Thymallus > Thymallus thymallus. The sequence continues at coordinate 4,022,476 of CM042406.1, forward strand.
GGCAGTTCAGAACTAGCCTATAGCTTATGTTCTGTTTACATAAAAAATGTGTGTCATTTAGCAAATTATCTTATCCAGAGTGACTTACAGTAGTGAGTATCCTCATTTTCTTACTTTTTCTTACTGTTCAATTTGAGAAGGAGAGCGCGAACATGAGAAGGAGGACCGGAGGTCAACTTAGATAGCTTGCTACTTGATTTAACTATAATTGATTTAACTTAATAAAAACAATGTTTCTTGCCCATGATGTTTCTATCAGTTAATGACCTCACAATAAGATTCAAGTAAGTTAACTTATGGTGCTGAAAGTTGAAGCAGCAGCCGCGGCACAATCAATCATGCTGAAAGTAGGAGAATTTGAGTAGGCATAACGAATTCCAACTGTCTTCATTTTAATAAGACTTTACTAACAACACGTGGGCTTTGTGTTGGAGCCTATTTCTTCCTATTTAAGAAATAAGAGGTAGGCCTACCTGTTTAACAGACAAAATGTATCTATAGGCTGCTATATCCATAGATTTGTCTGCCAATTTCTCCAACCACCATGCACTCATTAAATAGCCTACCTCCATGACAGTGAAGGGCTGTTAAGAGGGTATGTCATAGGCCTACCTTTTATTAAATAAAATTGAAAAAAGCACAGGCATTGTTAGCTTAAGATTTTAAAAAGAATAACACAGATCCGATTATATAAAGTGGTATATAACAGAGCTTTGTTCCATTATGCTTTATGCTACACTCTTTAAAAAAAGGGTTCCAAAAGGGTTCTACATGTAACTAAAAAGGTTTCTTCAAAGGGTTATCCTATGGGGACAGCCGATGAAACCCTTTTAGCTTCTAGATAACTTTTTTTTCTAAGAGTGTAGAAACAAGCTGTAAAATACCTGGGAAAGACTTTGATGCATATGGGGATATCATTGTTTAGTTTCTTTGACATTGAGGCTGAGCAACAACCTTCTATAGCAAGGAGACAAAACATTTACTTTGTTTGGGAAGTAATCTAATTATGTCACTATCAATTGATTAAGTTATTCACTTTCTGTACAATAGAAGACATTTAAACCCAGACAGCTTTCAGGGAAACACTTGTGACCTTCTCTCGTTGGGTTAAGCCGCGAAAGAAGAGTAGCCAGCAGTTAATGCTTACATTTTTCTAGATTGGTAGGCCTACTCTGTCTTGGGTGCAAAGGTAGGCCTAACCTTTGACAGTAACATGCTTAGATTCCTAATGAATTCTCAGATTGTAATATTTCCAAACAGGGACCGTTTTCTTTTTTATTTAACCTTAATTTAACTAGGCCATTCAGTTAAGAACAAATTCTTATTTACAATGATGGCCGACCTACAGGGTGAGCCCCTGGAGCAAATTAGGGTTAAGTGCCTTGCTCAAGGATACATCGACAGGTTTTTCACGTTGTCGCCTCGGGTAATCTATCCAGCGACCTTTCGGTTACTGGCCCAACGCTCTAACCGCTAGGTTATCTGCAGCCCAAAATTCTTGCTAACAAGACACTGATTTGGCATTGGGGAAATATGATAAGATTAACACATAGGCCTATCTCTCTATCCCTTCTTAGCCTGTAATTTCAGTAATTTGAGTGGTGTAATGACTCTCCTGGGTGATGATCCAAGGCCTCAGATCATCATGGCAATGGCTGACAATAGCCAGACCCCCTCTCACCCTGTCATAAATTAGGAAGGAGGGTAATCTCTCTCTCCTGCTCTTCAGTCCCCCAGAAGACTTTTGCCGCCAAAACTATAACGTCCAAAAAGTTGAATACTGGAACAATATTTCCTAGATAGGAATTGTTAGTGGGGATCTAAAGAATAATCATGTCACATTGTTTATTATTTTGTAATGTCATTAAAGATGGTATAAAGAAAATACTGTAACTAAAGTGTATACATTCTATCTGTCAAGTTTACATCCAAATATTGTGTAAAATATATAATTAAGGATGAGAGTATTTTTGTTAAGATAGGAATGTGATTTTAATTTTCTAATGAGAATTGTTTTTCATATAAACTATGTACATTGATTTTTCTCTGACCTGCAAATACGATGATAGATTCATGCAATGCTTTTACTAAAAAGCAGATCTTTCCACCCCTGCTCTTTTGCACGGTGGTCTGTGAACCCACAACCTTCTGGTGCGCAGCCCTGTCATTGCCATGTAATGCTTACAGGATGAAGAACAATTTCTCAAACAGCATATCTAAGGCTCTGGTCTGTCCAAGAAGTGAGGCTAAACAGTAGGCATGTTCTCTGCTATCCACTTTGTTTCCATTATTATTTTGGGTATGGGGAGGGTCACTTGTTTTGTTTTTTTCAAAAGATGGCCACCATTTTAATTTCAGAGAGGTCAGATTTGGTCCATGTAACCCTTATTATAAATAATGTTCACACTATATGGATAATTAATGAATGTCTTTAGCAGTACTTTGAGGATTTCTTATGAAGGTGCTATGGATGTCTTATGAATGTCTTGAGCATTCTTTCTATTGTTCATGTCATTTCAGTGTATTTCAGTAAGTTAAAGTAAACAGCAGAAACGATCATGACACTGTTCATCATGAAAGCCCCACAACAGATCTTTATTGGTCTTCCTGTAAACACTGCATTATCCACCTATCAAAGTCCTCTTTTCAGCATTAGTTTAACTCAGATCATGGGGCTGACAGATGTGCCAGATGTGAGTCTACCCTGTGGGCCCTGGTATAACTGCACCTTGGCATTGATCACTCATCTAAGTGGCCCATATGACCATAACAAAATGGCATGTAAGACAGTTCCCACTGACGTGACAGAGTCCTACCGCCTCATCTGTTTATCAGCACATGATCACATTAGGTCTTCATCCACGTTCAGTAGGATCATACACGAAGACAGCAACAAATGCAAGCTTGTGCCTATATAGCTAATGCATTGTGTTGTACTGTTGTGTCTCAAAATATCATGTGAAAGGTAAGTAAATGATTAGGTATATAATGTATTATGTTGACATTATAATGCATTTTTGCACTTAAGCATGTATGACCCCCTTATAATAGTCTATCATAACAGCTTGACTAAATATCACCCAAAAGGGTTAGTTGAAAATATGCCACATAGGAAACATAACACACTGTAAAAATGTAAAGGCTCACACATGCTTATAACAAGCTTTATAAACTTTAGTCTCGTGTAGCTCAGATGGTAGAGCATGGCACTTGCAATGCCAGGGTTGTGGGTTCGATTAGTGAAGCACATCCATCTTTAAGGTTAAAGTGTGATATGCAATCAGTGTACAAAACATTAGCAACACCTTCCTAATCTTGAGTTGCACCCCCTTTTTCCCTCAGAACAGCCTCAATTCGTCTACAAGGTGTTGAAAGTGTTCCACAGAGATGCTCGCCCATGTTGACTCTAATGCTTCCCACAGTTCTGTTAATTAGGCTGGATGTCCTTTGGGTGGTGGACCATTATTGACACACTCAAACCGGTGCGCCAGGCACCTACTACCATAACCTGTTAAAAGGCACTTCAAAATGTTGTCTTGCCCATTCAACCTCTGAATGGCACACATACACAATCCATGTCTCAATTGTCTCAGCACTTAAAGATCATTCTTTAACCTGTCCCCTCCCCTTTATATACGCTGATTGAAGTGGATTTAACAAGTGACATAAATAAGGGATCATAGCTTTCACCTGGATTCATCTGGTCAGTCTAGTTCATGGTAAGATGTTTTGTACACAGTGTATTTAGCCATTCAGTCGCTCAGAATTTAAAGTGTAGCGTATTCCAATAGAAAACCCATCTTAATTTGAATGTGTAGTTTTAAAACTGATCACTACTACTGAAAATGTGGTCTATCGCCCTACTAAACCAAATGAATGCTTTTTGAGTGACCTTGCAGAACTACTCACTCAGCTAACATACACATTGATGACTCCCATCGAAAACTTGCTGATGACTTTTTATCTGTACTATACTGTTTTGATTTGTGTCAACATGTTGATTTTCCCGTAATTGGGGGCACATTCTGGATTTAGTCTTTTCTTCTGGAGTGGATATCAGTGATCTTCTGGAGTGGATATCAGTGATCTTCTGGAGTGGATATCAGTGATCTTCTGGAGTGGATATCAGTGATCTTCTGGAGTGGATATCAGTGATCTGACCTCAGTCGATTTTGGCTTATCTGACCACAGGGCCCTTCTCATGACTGCCTCCATCCCAATTCCAGGCTTGTGTAAAAATAAACTGATATCCTTAGAGAATCTGAAATCTATCACCCCCCAGCTCATTTGCAGAAGCATTACTCCCTTCATCTTCAAACTCACTTGAAAAGGCAGCTGAACAATATAACCAGGCGCTGTGCACAGTTCTTAACACAATTGCCCCATTAAGAACTTGGGAGATCTCTTTCAAACGCTCTGTGCCTTGGTTTAACAGGGATCATTGTTTTATGAATGCTGTTGAGCGTAAACTGGAAAGAAAATGAATGAAAACAAACCTAACTGTGCATGTCCAGGCCCTGTCATATCATCAGACTGCATACAAAGAGGCTCTGAACACTTTAAATTATACCAATCTCATTGCAGATGGTGAGGGGAAACCCCAGAATGCTAAACCCTTGGATAACTCCTCCTTTAACCCCTCCATTGAGCAATTTCTAGAATGTTTCCAAATCAAAATCAAGGTCATCTACTGCACTGTACAAACTACCTCTTGCTTCGTACCTGCCCCTTCTGATTCATACTGAGCCTCCCAGCTGCAGTTTCAACAAATTCACATTGCCAACCCCAACATCTGTCTCTGAAATTGTCAAAATAAATATGAGGTAAACTACCTGCCCCTTGGACCCTGTTCCCACAGCACTCATAAAATCCAGTCTCACTCTTCTCAGTCCAACTATAACCATAATCATAAATGACTCTCTTAATACAGTCACTGTGACTAATTCCCTGAAAACTGCCTCCATTATACCAACCTTGAAAAAACCTGGACTGGACCCCAACACCCTAAGCGTTTACAGACCGATGTCCAACCTGCCCTTAAATGTGTGGTCTCAATACAGCTACAGAACTACAGTTCGGCTTCCGTGCACGGCACAGTACAGAGGCAAGCCTAGTAAGAGTAACAAATTACTTGTTGATGGCAGCTGATGATGAAGGCACTAGCATAATTGTACTTCTGGACATGACAGCAGCCTTTAACACAATGAATCATGAGATTATTATTCATGTTTTCATGTGTACAGTGGCAAGAAAAGTATGTGAACCCTTTGGAATTACCTGGATAAATTGGTCATAAAATGTGATCTAATCTTCATCAAAGTCACAACAATAGACAAACACAGTGTGTTTAAACTAATAACACAAAATATTGTATGTTTCTTGTCTATATTAAATATATAGGCGAACGACTTCTCCAAAAGCTAATTGGAGTCAGGAGTCAGCTAACCTGGAGTCCAATCAATGAGACGAGATTGGAGATTGGTTAGAGCTGCCCTGCCCTATTAAAAACACTCACAAAATTTGAGTTTGCTATTCACAAGAAGAATTACTTGATGTGAACCATGCCTCAATCAAAAGAGATTTCAGAAGACCTAAGATTAAGAATTGTTGACTTGCATAAACCTGGAAAGAGTTACAAAGTATCTCTAAAAGCCTTGATGTTCATCAGTCCACGGTAAGACAAATTGTCTATGAATGGAGAAAGTTCAGCACTATTGCTACTCACCCTAGGAGTGGCCGTCCTTCAAAGATGACTGCAAGAGCACAGTGCAAAAGGGTCAATGAGGTTAAGAAGAATCCCAGAGTGTCAGCTGAAGTCTTACAGAAATCTCTGGTACATGCTAACATCTCTGTTGACGAGTCTACGATACGTAAAACACTAAATAATAATGGTGTTCATGGGAGGACACCATGGAAGAAGCCACTGCTGTCGGAAAAAAACATTGATGCACGTCTGAAGTTCGCAAAAGAGCACCTGGATGTTCCACAATGCTAATGGCAAAATATTCTGCAGACAGATTAAACTAAAGTTGAGTTGTTTTCTCTCTATGTGTGGAGAGAAAAAAGGCACTGCACACCAACATCAAAACCTCATCCCAACTGTAAAGTATGGTGGAGGGAGCATCATGGTTTGCTGCTGCTTTGCTGCCTCCGGGCCTGGACAGCTTGCAATCATCGACAGAAAAATGAATTCCCAAGCTTATCAAGACATTTTCCAGGAGAATGTAAGGCTATCTGTCCGCCAATTGAAGCTCAATAGAAGTTGAGTGATGCAACAGGAAAACGACCCAAAACACAGAAGTAAATCAACAACAGAATGGCTTCAACAGAAGAAAATACGCCTTCTGGAGTGGCCCAGTCAGAGTCCCGACCTCAACCCGATTCAGATGCTGTGGCATGACCTCAAGAGAGCGGTTCACACCAGACATTCCAAAAATATTGCTGAACTGAAATGGTCCAAAATTCCTCCTGACCATTGTGCAGTTCTGATCCGCAACTACAGAAAACGTTTGATTGAGGTTATTGCTGCCAAAGGAGGGTCAACCAGTTATTAAATCCAAGGGTTCACATACTTTTACCACCCTGCACTGTAAATGTTTACACAGTGTGTTCAATAAAGACATGTTATTAGTTTAAGCACATTGTGTTTGTCTATTGCTGTGACTTAGATGAAGGTCAGATTACATTTTATGACCAATTTCTGCAGAAATCCAGGTAATTCCAATGGGTTCACATTCTTTTACTTGCCACTGTATCTGAAGTATTACCGTTCAAGCAGGCAGAAATTGGCCGGTATGACGCAGCATTGCGAGAAAGCTGCTCTCACTACACTAGAAGTTAATAGAAATATGAATTTTAGACTGCGAAAACATCTATCATACATGTCAGATTTCAATACTGGCTGATGTCATAATGTGGAAGGTTGTCCTCTCGTTGGATCTCATGAGCCATTGTTCATATTTTTGCGATATTCCTACCTCAATTTTTTTTTGTAATTTAACAGAGCGTCTAACACATTTCTCCCATTTGTCTGCCTCTTTAGTCCAGGGTGCATTGCATGGTGCCGTTGCGAATGCCAGACACCCTGTGAGGCACATCGATCTGCAGGTTGAACAAGGTGAGATTGTAGACTCCTAAAATTTGTTTAGGCGATTTTACAGCTAACTAGCTACTGATATTGACTTTGGTTTTACTGTGTGTAGCTACATTTGCTAGCTAGCTAGCCAGCCAGCCAGCAAAGCCCTTAGAGAGAGCATTGCATTGTGGGTTTTGTAGTCAACTTGACTTGCAACAGATTTTCACATTACTACTAACCTAATTATAATGACACAATTAAACATTTGTTGACAAATAATATTGTTCTCACATATTAGTGATATGTAACCAAGTAAATTATAGGAATCAGTGGTTCTGGGTGTATTTTTCCTTCATGCTTGGAATCTCTAGCACAGCACTCCAGTGGTTTTGCTACTGTCTGACTGACAGACAATCATTTGTGACCCTGGGGAATTGTAAATCCAACTATCCACAGTCACTCAAGGGATCCCACAGGGCTCTGTTCTGGGGACACTCATATTCTCTATATACATGCTGCTACTTGTTATACTAATCTGACGATTTGAACTAAAGTTACATTTTTATGCTGATTACACACAAATATATGAGGACAAAAGGGGACACTGAAACCGTGACAACCAAACTGACTGTCTAGATGCAATCAAGAGATTAACTTCCTAAAAGCTTGCAGCAAAACAGAGCTTGTGCTTATTGTCTCTACGATTGCACGGAGCAAGATCAGCACATTCTCCCTTTCTCTGGATGATGACACCATCACAGCTTCCCCCCCATGGCTAGAAACCTTAGTGTAATTTTTGACTCAAGCGTCTCATTTGAAGCACACATCCGCAGCATCAAGAAAGTGTTATTTTTCCACCTGAGTAACATCGCTCGAATCAGGACGTTCTTGTCCGCTGCAGATGCTGAGAAGCTTGTGCATGCCCTGGTAACATCTCAGTTTGACTACTGTAATGCACTGCTGACAGGAATCCCAGCAAGTCTCCTGTTTCAACTGCAGATTATCCAGAACACAGCTGCCAGGATGCTCTCACAAACTACACAGAAAACCCACATCACCCGTGTTTTCTTCAACCTTCACTGGCTTTCTGTTCAATACAGGATCAAATTTAAGATTCTGCTCCTCACGATTAACACTGGAATTCCATTACTACTAGAACGGCCATGACAGTCATTCTGACCGTTGATATTTCAATTGTATACATTTTCCATAATAAATAATACAATGCTAAATGAACGCATTTATTATTTTAAAATAGGTCATAATAAACCTCAGGACACAATTGTAATCAGTCAGAAAATGTATTGATTGATCCAGAAGCGCATAGACTGTAAATACTCAAATAAAATGATAGTGTGTTTTCTGACTATAAGACAACAGTTGCCTGCCCAGCTGGCCCAAACTACACTTAAACTATATTTAAACTAATTTCACACGTATAATAATAATAATAATAATAATAATAATAATAATAATAGATGTGGCCTAATTGACAGTAATCGGACGTGTGACAATATTATCAATTGCCAAATAGAGAATGAAGAGACTAATGACCTGCACAGCGGGCACTGACAGCGTGCATTGACAGCGTGCACTGACAGTGTGCATTGACAGCGTGCATTGACAAAGAAGCAAAGAATTTACCAAATAGCACTACTTCCATATCATCCTACAGAAAATGGCCCCCAAAAGGTTCTTCCAAGAACCCCGTAGGAGGTGGGGTTCATCAAGGAACATCCTTAGTTAGTGGGAGGTTCTTGCAGGAACCTAGCTCCTTCAAGACTATTGGAAATACATTCCAGGTGAAGCTGGTTGAGAGAATGCAAAGCTGTCATCAAGGCAAAGGGTGGCTACTTTGAAGAACCTCAAATATACAAATATTTGGTTGTTTGGTTAATACATGATTCCATTTGTTATTTCATAGTTTTGATGTCTTCACTATTATTCTACAATGTAGAAAATAGGAAAAATAAGGAAAAACCCTGTAATGAGTAGGTGTGTCCAAACCTTTGACTGGTACTGTGTGTTAATTGTGCTAGGGCAGGGCCTGTGATATCTGCTAGACAAACAAGTTGATTTCATTGGCATGGCACAGCCCTAGATTTGTATGGCATAGCCTTGGCTACTAAGCACAGATAAATACAACTCAAAACATGCTATTCTGTTCTTTTTAAATAAATGATCTTGTATCTTGCTTTATATGAACTTCCTTTATACAAAATGTTACTGGATTTGTTTGTGATTGTGTATATTATCACTAGAAAGCCAGAGTATCATAATGACTCAAGGAATGTAAATGTTCAATTACTCTACCATTGTTAAAGTCATGTACCCTTCATCCTTGCCTTTTCCTAATTAAGTCTACAGTATACTGTATGACACACACATCGTTGTTAGAATATTGTTAGGTTCTAAATTCTGGTTCAATAATCCAGATGGATTCCAAAGAAAGCTTAGGCTAGATTTATTCACCACACTGGGTGTTGTAGCTGCATGAACAAATACAGAGTCACAGGGCCCCCCTTCCCAAACAGACCCCCCCTTCTGTGTCTAGGATGAACAATCAGTCTCTGTGTCTGGGCAGGTGGTGTTATCATCCCAGCTTGAGTCCTGTACTCCTCCATGCATCTCACAGGTCTTCTTATCAGTCAGGAGAGGCCTTGAGGTTAGGGAGTACACATTCCTCCAGTCTACTAACTAATTATTCTTATCATACACAAAGAGAACACTTCTTTATATTTCTAAGAATAAGCCATCTATTCATACTAAGGTAATATAATGATATAAAACGTATTAAGAGGATGTAATGATATACAAAAGTGAAGATATAAGACAGTTATTTATGATTCTTAACAGCAAACAGAACTGGAGTTATAACCAGTTTTAGGAGGGCATGTAATTTGTTTAATGGTTTTCCCCGGCCTGCTCTGCTCTGTCTCTGATAGTTGAATGTGCCATGCCCAGTTGATCATCTCCCCGATAATTATCTCGAAACGGAACTAATTTCACATATATAACAACAGATTAAGTAATTATGTAATCACCAATTGTGAATGAAGAACAGGGCAGGCAATTATATTGTATTAATCTATTTTAATTATAATCTCAAAAACGTGTCCCCTATATCAGTCCACCGAATCCAAGGAGTCTTATTAGTCTACCCTAGGTCTACTTGAAGTGGGTTACAAAGTGAGAGTGTGCGTAATTTACAATGGCAAGACCAAGACGAATGGATGCACATGCTGTGTTAGGGTTGCTACAAGATCTGAATGAAATCAACTCAGATGACGGGGAAGAAATGGATCATATTATTTTGATTCAAGCTGAACATCTTTCCATATCTGGGAAATGATCCATATCGGGCAGCATGTGAGCGAGTGTCGGAAAATGTTTCGGATCAGAAGGCATGGCATGACATGACTGTCCTAGGTGTCGGAAAATGTTTCGGATCAGATGGCATGACTGTCCTAGGTGAAAGGTGGAATTCTCTGACTGGCCTGTTGCTGTGTTCTACAACATGCTTGAATTGACTGCAATCAACGCACACGTGTTGTTCAAGCAGTGCATTAACAACATCATAAGCAGGAGAGAATTCATCATGAGTCTGGCGCACAGGCTACCTGAGAGACATATGAGGGCCAAGGCAGCAGCAAAGATTCCGCGTGAGCTATTCCGAGAGCCAAATTGCACACAGCTCCCGGAGAGGAGAAACTGCAAGGGCAGATGCACTCAGGATCAGAACCCATGACACCTGTTTCAGCTGCAAGCGACTTGTTTGTGTGGAAGTGTTGCAATCAAGTGAAGGTGATGAAGATTTGTGGTGACTGTTAGGACAAGGGATAACAGCTAACAGCTAACAACGGTTGCGTGAAGACACACACCGTACTGTAAGCACGAGCGAGGCCACAAATAATGTGTCGGATAACTGACAATAATAGACTATTTTTGACCGCTGTCATATCAACACACTACACTGATGTTTAGGCTTCTAATGTTCTCTTCATTGGCCACGTGTCTTGCGGTTTGGGTGTTTTTATTTATTTTGAGAGCCAACTTCTAGAGAGTTATTCCCCAGCATGCACCTGGTGATACCAGCCACAAGCCTGTGCAGCATGGGTGACAGGGCCTTCTCTGAAATGCTCGAACTACACAGAGGAAGCTTCAATTTCCTTGTTTAAAACAAAAAAGACCTTCGTATTCAATCTAGCATTTAACGTGTAATCAGTTGCCATACCAGGCGGTTATACAGCCCGACAAGATGCTCTCAGTTGTGCATCTGTATAAGTTTGTGAGGGTTTTAGGAGCCAGATTTCTTCAGCCTGGTATCCTGAGGTTGAAGAGTTCTTCACCACACTCTCTGTGTGGGTGGACCATTTCAGTTTGTCAGTGATGTGTACGCCGAGGAACTTGAAGCTTTCTACCTTCTCCACTGCGGTCCCGTTGATGTGGATAGGGAGGTGCACCCTCTGCTGTTTCCTGAAGTCCACGATCAGCTCCTTTGTTTTGTTGACATTGAGTGAGAGGCTATTTTCCTGGCACCACACTCCCAGGGCCCTCACCTGCTCCCTGTAGGTTGTCTTGACATTGTTGGTAATCAGGCCTAGTACTGTTGTGTCGTCTGCAAACTGGATGATTGAGTTGGGGCGGTAAGCAAATGGAAGTGGGTCTAGGGTGTCAGGTAAGGTAGAGGTGATATAATCCTTGACTAGTCTCTCAAAGCACTTCATGATGACTGCTACGGGGTGATAGTCATTTAGTTCAGTTACCTTTGCTTTCTTGGGTACAGGAAAATCTTGAAGCATGTGGGGACAGCAGACTGGGATAGGGAGAGATTGAATATGTCCGTAAACACTCCAGCCATCTGGTTTGCGCATGCTCTGAGGACGAGGATAGGGATGCTGTCTGGGCCGGCAGCCTTGCGAGGGTTAACACACTTTAATGTTTTACTCACTTCGGCCATGGAAAAGGAGAGCCGACAGTCCTTGGTAGAGGGCCTCATCAATGGCACTGTGTTATCCTCAAAGCAAGACGTCAGTGTCTGCGACGTGGCTGGTTTTCCCTTTGTAGTCCGTGATTGTCTGTAGACCCTGCCACAAGTCTTGTGTCCGAGCCGTTGAATTGCGACTCCATTTTGTCTCTATACTGATGTTTTGCCTGTTTGATTGCCTTACGGAGGGAATAACTACACTGTTTTTATTCGGCCTTATTCACAGTCACCTTGCCATGGTTAAATGGGGTAGTTCGTGCTTTCAGTTTTTTTTGCTGTCATCGGTGTCTGGTTAGGGTAGGCTTTAATAGTCACACTGGGAACAACATCTCCTATACACTTCCTGTAAACTCTGTCATTGTATCAGTGTAAACGTCTATGTCGTTATCGAAGGCTACCCGGAACATATCGCAGTCCACGTGATCAAAACAATCTTGAAGCATGGATTCCGATTGGTCAGACAAGCGTTGAATAGTCCTTAGCACGGGTACTTCCAGTTTGAGTTTCTGCCTATAGGAAGGGAGGAGCAAAATGGAGTAGTGATCAGATTTGCCGAAGGGAGGGCGTGGGAGGGGCTTGTAGGCATCCCGGAAGTTGGAGTAGCAGTGGTTGAGTGTTTTAGCAGCGCGAGTACTACAGTTAATATGTTGGTAGAACTTCGGTAGCGTTTTTCTCCAATTTGCTTAATTAAAATCCCCAGCTACAATAAATGCGGCCTTAGGTTACGTGGTTTCCAGTTTAAATAAAGTACGGTGGAGTTCTTTGAGTGTTGCCGTGGGTGGTGTGCGCGCCTCCTGAGTTGAACTAGAAGACCACTCCGAATACCTCTTCTACGCCGGCGATGTTTAGGGTCAGCCTCTGGGATCAGTTCAATTGCCCTGGGGGGTACGAACAAGGGATCCGATTCGGGAAAATCATAGTCCTGGTTGTGATGCTGGTAAAGTTGGTGAGTTACCGTCACTCTGATATCTAAAAGTTCTTCCTGGCTGTATGTAATAACAAAACATTTCCTGGGCTAATAATGTAAGAAATAACAGATAAAAAACAAAATACTGCAAAGTTGACTAGGAGCAAGGACTCATCTCATTTAATATATTTTTTGAAGAAATGTTGGTTAAATGTCTTACAAGCTCATTGCATCACCCTCACTACACCCTGACACACACATAGTTTTGCATATTTACAATGTGTACTTCTTTCACAATAGGATAGGGCTTGAGCATGCATTGTAAATTGTTATTTCAGATCAAGGATTACTGCATCTCAGATTGTGTGTCACTAGTCCTATGACTTGCAAGAACAAGTCATAGGATTTATCACTAAGAAGGTCTTTTGGAAGATCATTGGTACATCCTTCAAGATGCATTCACTTAACATTGCTTCTGTAACAAAAAGCAAATAATAAGTTCTCCTTCAGTGAAAACTGTACAAACATTTCATCTGAGGGTGTGTTGGCCACCTTACATAATTCAGATCATCTGAGGCTGTGTTGGCCACCTTACATAATTAAAATCATCTGAGGCTGTGTTGCCAATTTACATAATTCAAATCATCTGAGGCTGTGTTGGCCACCTTACATAATTCAGACTTTTCTTATATCATTGTACCTAGACAGACCTACTCAGGGCCGGCCCTGGACTTACTTCTATTAAAACATTTAACAAACATGGAGTACGTAAAGGTTTTATTTCTCTTACCGTTTGTCCTTTGGGTATTTTGTAGGAATTGTCCCCAAGATTGTTATAGTCGGTTAAAATGAAAAGATTTCATCATTGCGTAGGATGATTGCAATCGAGAGACTACCTACAATCTTCACTGTAACATTCACGGTTCCCAGGAATTTATTGTAGGTTTGGAAGTACAGTGGCGAGGTGGAACTTAGTCACACTAGAAATGTGTAGAGGAAAGGGATGTGTTCTGTCGTTGCAGTCTTGTGGGAACCATTGGTGTTGCTTTAGTGACAGAACTGTAAAGAGTTACTTTGTTGAATTGCATATGCTACTTGAGTCAATCTCAAACTGATTGCCATTTACTGTCTTGACATCTCATCCTTATGGCATTGTGTCATATTTTGGCTGGTCTTCATGTGAGAAATGTACCCATGTCCCTGTGCAGTACTTCAATGGCTCCCTCACTGAGGTAGGAATAATAAAATAATTCCAATCACTGTATTGGAACTTCACACCAAAGAGGGCGTTGTGTTTTTGCTAGTTCTGATATGCACTGTTTATGTTGTGGGATTGGTCTGGAGCAGGGTCCTTGATAAAGAATAGAGACACCCTGTAAGGGCTCTTAGCGACGCAGTCTGACTGTCTGTCACTCACATTTATTATTTACCCACATAACCTCTTCCCTCAGGAACCCTGCGATTAACTCCCTCACTCTCTTTCCCCCCACATGCTTTGACTGGGAATCAAAATGATTGCGTCCAGGGCCCAGGCAGAGTACCTCTTTCCATGCCAATTCCACAGTCCTCGTCTTAAAGGTGTGAGTAATTAATGAGCTGATATATGAATAATGCATTGTTGAATAGAATGGCAAATGGTTGATTTTGAGTGCCGTCATGAAAGTCTGGAGCATGACTTAAGGACTAAAGAAGGAATGATCATTCGCCCTTACCATGCCACCAGTTGTAAATCTCACAAAGGTCTGACTGATATGTTAATTGATATTTTACTCGCTATTAATATGCAGTAACTAATTCATGAACTGTCTGGTGAATATTTATGAGGTATTAAAAATGGAAAATGACTGTTAACCCCCTATTCCCACTTCAGTGGTACAGAGGTGTCTTGTCAGGTTCTATTTGGTAGATGTGCCACGAGTGTACTACCAAGTAATGCCTGCATGTGTTATGTAAGCTAGTCTAGTTGGACTTGCACACGTTTAGTTCAAGGGCACCGGGACAGAGAAACGTGTCCTTTACAAGCAATCTCTTGAAGGGATGACGTCTATACTGTACAATCTACAGTTTGGGAGACTATGTTTGGTCACTTCACCAAGCCTAGATTTGCTGTGCTGGTATCTTTAGATAAAGAGAAAGTATTTAACCTTGTGAATTATGTTATTATTATAATTTCTATGTTTAGCTGTGGTGACAGTTTGATATTTAAAGTTGCGGTGACATTTCAATGGTTAAGCATCTCATGTATTTACTTTTTTTTATTTTTGACAGTGTCAGTTCGCTAATGCAATAAAAAGGGCATTTAAAAGTCAAAGTCTCTCTCTCTCTCTCTCTCTCCATTTCTTCCTAAGATCTGTGAACACACGACAACTCAGGCATGGCGCATCTGAATGACCTGGCGCCGGTGGTCCCCAAATTGACTTAAGGTCAGCACTAAGAGCCTTTGAATAAACCCCAACCATGTTATCAGGGAGCCAAAGAATATCTCACCTTTTCCACTCGATGGGGAGTCAACTGCAGGGCAGCCGAACTAGATGGAAACCTTGGCATCTCACACACTGTATTGCTTTTGAGTGTGGGTGGGTGGGGGGGGGTCTGGTCTAAAACTGAGTTTGGAAGCTCAGTGCGTCACAACGAGTAAATTAAGATTGGGTTAGGATCAAAATTATGTCAACAAATCATGCCAAACTCCACGGGCAAATTGCCCCTCTGCCCACTTCCGTTTCTCTTCATTGAATGGGGCTCCGTTGTTTCATCTCCCCCAAAGTGATCACGGCCCTATACGTATTGACCATGCCTCCACAGTATTTGGTCCCATATTCATGCAATGACTACATCAATCTTGTGACTCTACAAATTTGTTGGATGCGTTTGCTGTTTGTTTTGGTTGTGTTTCAGATTATTTTACGGCCAATAGAAGCGAATGGTACATAATGTATTGCGTCATTTTGGAGTCACTTTTATAGTAAATAAGAATGCAATGTTTCTACACACTTCTACGGATAATCCTAAATGAAACATGAATAATGATGAATTAGAAAGTTACATTGGCATAAATATCATAGCCCTTTCAAAAATGCTAACCTCCCCTGTTATTATAATGGTGAGAGGTTAGCATTTCTTGGGGGTATGCTATTTGTGCGTCTGCAACTTTCACACTCATCATAATTCACGGCAGCACTTGGAGACTTGTAAGATGATGTGATGAGTCTAAATGGAGAGAACACAGAGGGTTCTACATGGAACCCAAAATAGTTCTGCCTGGAACCAAAAAGGCTTCTTCAAAGGGTTCTCCTATGGGGACAGCCGAATAACCATTTTTTTCTAAGAGTGTCAGTCAATATGGGGAGGGAAGAACCCTATGTATTCTGCACCAGGATTAGGGAACTGCTGTTGTAAATGGGACACCACACAGGAAGGTACGGCCACTGAAATGTTTGCCAAGGTAGCCCCATTACCACCAGTGAAAATGCCAATAGGCACACTACATGTATCGGCTGGGAATAACAATTAAATGTGAACGGGGAACATTGCAATTAGCAGAACACTACTTCTGTGGTATTATGTGAAGGGTTGTTTATTCTACATGGACCTGTTACTACATTTTAAAGTTATCAAAACACATCACTCAGCAATTTTTTCTAATATTACTCTGTAGGATACTGACCTATTCAAAGCTTCCTCTGGCAGCCCTAAGTCCCCCTAGTCAAAAGTAGCGCACGATATTCCCCAGTGCACTACTTTTGACCAGGAGAGTCTATAGGGCTGACACCATATTTCCAATATACTCCATGTTCACATTTCAGAGTGGTCATACGTTCCTGTGTTGTCTCCCGTATACAACAGGAGTCCGAAACGACACCATATTCCCAATATAGTCCACTACCTTTTACCAGAAGGGACCATAGTTTTCTGTAGGAAAAAGCTCCTATAGTGTAGATGTAAGTGGGGTCTGTAGTGGAGCGGGTCGAGAGTTTCAAGTTCCCTGGTGTCCACATCACCAATGAACTGTCATGGTCCAAACACACCAAGACAGTCGTGAAGAGGGCACGACAACACCTTTCCCCCCTTAGGATCTTGGTATGAGTCCCCAGATCCTCAAAATGTTCAACGGATGGATGGATGGATGGATGGATGGATGGATGGATGGATGGATGGATGGATGGATGGATGGATGGATGGATGGATGGATGGATGGATGGATGGATGGATGGATGGATGGATGGATGGATGGATGGATGGATGGATGGATGGATGGATGGATGGATGGATGGATAGATAGATAGATAGATAGATAGATAGATAGATAGATAGATAGATAGATAGATAGATAGATAGATAGATAGATAGATAGATAGATAGATAGATAGATAGATAGATAGATACTTTATTGATCCCCCGGGGGGGAAATTTCATTGTCAAGCAGCTACAACAAAACACAGGGCAGGTGCAAAATGCCACAACGAAAGTACACAAAAGACAGAAACACGGTACATGATACAGTATGAAAAAGTATAGAAATACAAGATATCTGGAGTGCAAAAAAAAAGCTATAAAAAGATATTGCATAGTATGGGTGGTTGGCTGAATATGTACACTATACTTTGGTGATTGGTGGATGTTGGATGGTTAGCTATACTATACAGAGAAATACTTCAGTAGCTAAAAATGCGTATGATATGAGCGAGGGTAATAATAGTTTACTTAATAGACAGACAGACAGGCTAAATTAACAGGTAAGTGAAAATTTTGCATGGTTAAATTAGCTGTACAGGTAAGTATACATTTATATTTACAGATAAGTGAATACTTGCATGGTTACACAAACTGTACAGGTAAATGACAGCTGCACCATCGAGAACATCCTGACTTGTTGCATCACCGCCTGGTATGGCAACTGCTTGGCATCTGACCGTAAGGCACTACAGAGGGTAGTGCGTACGGCCCAGTACATGACTGGGGCCAAGCTTCCTGCCATTCCGGACTTATATACTAGGCAGTGTCAGAGGAAAGCCCCAAAAATTGTCAAAGACTCCAGTCACCCAAGTCATAGACTGTTCCCTCTGCTACCGCACGGCAAGCGGTACCGGAGCGCCAAGTCTAGGTCCAAAAGGCTTCTTAACAGCTTCTACCCCCAAGCTATAAGACTGCTGAACAATTAATCAAATGGCCACCCGGACTATTTACATTGACCCCGCCCCCCTTTGATTTTACACTGCTGCTACCCGCTGTCTATTATCTATGCATAGTCACTTTGACCTTTGTCCTCTCAGGCGATCCTGCAGGTGAAGAAGCCGGATGTGGAGGTCCTGGGCTGGCATGGTTACACGTGGTCTGCAGTTGTTGAGCGTACTGCAACATTCTCTAAAACAACGTTGGAGGCTCTACCGGCTTATGGTAGAGAAATTAATATTAAACTCTCTGGAACAGCTCTGGTGGGCATTACTGCAGTCAGCATGCCAACTACACACTTCATCAACATTTTAGATATCTGTGGCATTGTGTTGTGTGACACAACTGCACATTTTAGTGGCCTTTTATTGTCCTCAGCACAAGGTGCACCTGTGTAATGATCATGCTGTTTAATCAGCTTCTTGATATGCCACAATTTTCTGGTGGATTAATTATCTTGGCGAAGGAGAAATGCTCATTAACAGGGATGTAAACAAATTTGTGCACAACATTTGAGGGCAATATGCTTTTTGTGCTTATGGAAAGTTTCTGGGATCTTTTATTTCAGCTCATGAAACATGGGAACAACACTTTACATGCGTTTATATTTTTGTTCTGTGTATATAATGATTTAAATGTGCATACAATTGCATATAAGGAATACATTTTCCACAGTAACTAACTTCCCCCATGATGGATTTTCTGAATACAGTCACAGGTAAATGTGACTGCCTTGCGTGCCTTGATTTTTATAAAACTGTTACTAACATATTAAAATAACAATGAATTACATATTTATTTTGATTATTATCAATTATTCCACCAGAAGATGTAGTCCGGATGTGACATCCCTCCCACTCTGCTGGGATATCCTGTTTGGTAGTTTGCTTGTTGCAGTAGGCCAGTTGGCAGAGCTGGGAGGATGGTCAGCTGATGTGGTGCACTTGGACAGGCTTGGTCTGCAGGCTATAAAGGGGTGGCCACATCAGCCAACACTCTCTCTCCTCCCTGACTAGCAGGCTGGCTTCCACCACCTTTTTGGTTTGTTTTCACCCTACAACACCGTCTCCACACACTGCATACAATACTGATCCTATAGACGTCCATAGCTTATGTTATATTTTAGAATGCATTATTTAGTTAAATAAATGTATTACTTTTTACATTTAAATCATGCATGGGCTCACTTTGTTATGAACTATGAGCCAGGTCGTAACACAGTGGGGGCTCGTCCAATTGGAGATTATGGGTATACGGTAGTTTTGGTATTATGTTTTATTTTGGGGGGTTTGGTTTTGTGAATGGTCAGCTTGGAGCACCGTGTAGAGGTAGTAATTGGTGCCAGCTGTGCTTCTGCAATTCTTAGAATGCAATGAGGTACTGTTTAGCAGTCTTTAAGGCCAAAGTTTTGTAGTGTCATGCATGAATTTAAAAAACAATGTTTTTTCCTTGGAAGCTTTAGGGGTTTGGGTTGGTACTGGAAGGGAAGTAGCTTTTGTCCCTTGTGGTAGTCTACAAAGCCATTTGTTTATGCCAATTTCCTAATCATTGGGGTTTTAGGTGCTGGTACATGTGTTACATTGATTTGGTAAGGATAGCCACTTGAGTTGGTAGGAACCAAATCAATGACTTGATCTAAAAAGGAGATCAGTCATTTTGTTTTCTCTCTAGTGTGGTGGAGACTGCGGGTAGAGCCAATTTGTTATAAATTGCCTTGGGAACACTTCCTGGGATTCAGATCAGTCACTGGATTACCGGTTGCCTTTCTGTTTCCAATGGAACCAGTACATAAATACACCTTGCCAATATCTGCACCAAGACTAGGGTTGATTAGATGGTTAGATAGGTGTATTAGTTACAATAGGGCACAGGAGGTTACATTTTGTCTTGGTTGTCCATCACATTTTTCAGTGTACACTAAGCACCAACACTAGTTGTTTAGGCATTTATCATTTGTCTATCTAAATGTGTAATTTGGTTGAGTTTATCATGGCTAGTAATGTAGACAAGTTTATTGAGTGCCTGTCTGAAGCACTTTTGGAGCAGTGCAGTAAAGAGCAGATAGCGGATAGCTGAGCACTACAATATTGAATTGGATCGTAAGCAATTGAAAGACATTATGAAGGACAGTCTAAAAGCCAAACTAGTTGTGGAAGGAATCCTAACTGTTCGAGAGCCATAGTTTGTTACTGCAGTTGCGTCACCAGGTCATCGCTGGTTTAAATTGGGCAACAAAGAGTTTGAAAAAGAGCAGATTAAACAAACTGAGTTGGCAAAATTACAGATGGAACAGTATGCTAGACTTAATCAGAAGGGGGTAAGCTTAGACGAGTTATCAGTTTCGCCAGTAACAAACTATCCAACTGAGGACATTGTAAGAAACGTGCATTTACTTCCTGAGTTTAATTACAAGGACCCAGAATAATTGTTCTCTTTGTTTGAGCGAGTAGCATAATCTAGAGATTGGTCTGATGCAAATCGTACTTTACTGCTGCAGTATGTTAACTGGTAAAACTCAAGAGGCCTATTCAGTGTTAAGTTTAGCTGAGAGTCAAGTCTATGAAACTGTGAAAACGGCAGTGTTATAAGCCTATGAATTGGTCCCAGAGGCTTATAGGCAGCATTTTTGCAATTGGAAAAGAGGTGACAAGTGTAATTTAGTGTCTCAGTTTAATAGTTGGTCCTCTTCCTCAGAGGTAGATACATTTGAGGAATTGTCTGATCTGGTGGTACTTGAGCAGTTTAAGAATTCAGTACCAGAGCGTGTTGCAACTTATATTAGTGAGCACAAGGTGAAAGAACTGCTGCCTCACTAGGAGTTATCAGATGAATATGTCTTGATCCATATGTTTTTTATGGATCCTGGCAGTCATACTGAAACTGCCTGTAAAGTTGTCCTAAGGTTGATCGTGGCTTACGAGGTAGAAATGATCTAAACAGATTTGAACTACTGTCAAGGTAAGGGACACTGGGAACATGGCCTGTCCTTAAAGCAAAAGCTAAACATTTTGGTGGCAACTCAAAAGCAGTTTTTTGGCCTAGCTATGTCACATAGTCAAAGTACTGTATCTCAGCTTGAGAAGCATGCAGAACCTTATGGAAAAGCCAGTGCTTCTGACTATGCTGCATACATTTCTGAGGTTTATACAGCGGGTGAAATAAGTATTGAACACGTCACCATTTTTCTCAGTAAATATATTTCCAAAGGTGCTATTGACATTACATTTTCACCAGATGTTGGTAACAACCCATTAATCCATACATACAAAGAAACAAAAACAAATAAGTTATGTGTAATAATGTGAAATGACACTGGGAAAAAGTATTGAAAACATGAAGAAAGGGAGGTGCAAAAAGGCATGGAAAGCCAAGACAACAGCTGAAAACTATCAGTAACTAAAAAACAATCCAGCCCCATGTCAGTGCAAATTAATATCAGCTGGTTCAGTCCCAACTGATGGCCTACAAAAATGTATCATTGCCAAGGTGTCACACAAGACACATCTCGTGATGGGTAAAAGCAAAGAGCTGTCTCAAGACCTTCGCAACCTAATTGTTGCAAAACATAATGATGGCATTGGTTATAGGCGCATTTCTAAGCTTCTGAATGTTCCAGTGAGCACTGTTGGGGCCATAATACGGAAGTGGAAAGAGAATCATTTCACCATAAATGTGCCTCGACCAGGTGCTCCTCTTGGACAACTCAGAAGAGTTGTCCAAGAGCCAAGGACCACTTGTGGAGAGCTTCAAAAAGACCTGCAATTAGCAGGTACTGTTGTCTCAAAGAAAACAGTAAGTACTGCACTCCATCGCCATGGCCTGTATGCACGCTCACCACGCAAGACTTCATTGCTGAAAAAAAAAGCATCTTGAAGCTCGTTTAAAGTTTGCTGCACAACATTTGGAAAAGCCAGTGAAATACTGGGAGAATATAGTGTGGTCAGATGAGAGCAAAATTGAACTGTTTGGATGTCATAATACACACCATGTTTGGAGGAGAAATGGCACTGCACATCAGCCTAAAAACACCATACCAACAGTGAAGTTTGGAGGTGGGAACATCATGGTGTGGGGCTGCTTTTCAGCAAATGGTACTGGCAAACTTCACGTAATTGAAGGAAGGATGAATGGGCAAATTTACAGAGACATTCTTGACAAAAATCTGCTGCCATTTACCAGGATGATGAAGATGAAACGAGGGTGGACATTTCAGCAAGACAATGATCCCAATGATCCCAAACACACAGCCAAGGAAACTCTCAATTGGTTTCAAAGAAAGAAAATAAAGTCACCTGACTTAAATCCCATTGAAAATCTATGGAAAGAACTGAAGATCAAGATTCATAGAAGAGGCCCACGGAACCTTCAAGATTTGAAGACTGTTTGTGTGGAAGAATGGGCCAAAATCACACCAGAGCAATGCATGCGACTAGTTTCTCCATACAGGAGGCGTCTTGAAGCTGTCATTTACCAACAAAGGCTTTTGTACAAAGTATTAAATAAATATCAGTAAGTGTGTTCAATACTTTTTCCCTGTGTCATTTCACATTATTACACATAACTTAATTTCTGAACTTATTTGTTTAGGTTTCTTGGGTTGTTACCAACATCTGGTGAAAATATCATGTCAATAGCACCTTTGGAAATATATTTACTGAGAAAAATGGTGACGTGTTCAATACTTATTTCACCCGCTGTATCTCCCTTGTAGGACGTGATGAAAGGCTTCCACAGGCTCTGTGGAATAATTTGTTTATGAATCTGTATTGCCATTCTCTTCTGAGTCAGATACAGGGGATTCTATACTCATTTGTGGGATGGTGTTGTTCGTATTTCCTGTTCCTGTGCATACATTGCAACTTCACTCAGATATTGTGAAAGGAAAGGTTTGTGTTGGGCAGGGGCGGACTGAAACAATAATCCAGGCCAGGAATTTGACCATTACAGGCCACCCTGTTCACTCAAACCACCAGACCGCTAATGTTGTAGGCTAACCCTATTTGTTGATATAACGGGTACCAAACTAGTTATACATTTGACCACTATGTTCATCTGGGAAGAAAGTTATCCACAATACAAAATACAAACATTTAGGACTGACCAACAAGTAGCCAATCTGAACACTGAGTTTTCAAGGTATGCTATGGCTGTGGGTGCACCCTCAAAACCTCACTAGGAATACACCAATCACAATACATACAAATGTACAAGGCTAGACACACAAAACAATTTGCCTACACTTTTTAAAAAGAGAATGACATATACAAAGTTAGCTCAAATGTTAATTATTATCTTTATATTCAAGCATCAAGCATATCAAAAAACTTCACACACACATTCACTGAACTTGAACATAAGCTACAACAATGTAATGCAAAAGTTGAAAAAGCACTCCTCTACAAAATTGTTTTAATTACAATGTTCACTCACTGGTGTCCATAAAGCAAACAGCACAAAAATAAACACATCTATACACTGAGTCAATTAAATTGAAAATTGGCTGCATAACTGCAAGTATAATACGAAAGTCCAAAAACATGCCTCTGTACAAAAGCTTTAACTCACAGCTAATTTTCGTTCACCCTTGTCAGCCTGTCACATCCTTTTCTATTCTTTCCATAGATTACCACATCAGTGTAAAGTGCACAGTCAGGCTTTGCAAAGCTTCCAAATACTTTCCTCAAGGCCTCGTCTTTGGCCCACCAGCGTGTTTCACCAATTACATCAAGCCGTCTGTGTCTCCTGTCCTCACTGGTTTCCTCCCATAGCTTCATGCTCTTGTAGGAATCTCGAACAAACACTGCAATGTCATTCAGTAGTGAGAAAAGGGATTCACTTGCCACAACAACCCCAGTGGTGTCAGTTAGCACAAGGGTCTGTTTCACAAGGTCCACAAGGTGTCGATGACTCACAGTCTCTTGTGGACAACATCAGTGACATATCGTAGAACTACTGCACACTGGTCTTTGGATGTTAAATCCTGTGTTGTGTCCATTTGTATTGAGAACATGCTTGCCTTTCTCACTTCAACAGCAATTGTCTGCTGAATCAACATTCTGACTTCAATTACTTTATTTGCTGTTGTTTTGGACGTCATGGTTACCAAGGACCCTCTTCCTTTACCACCCATCTGCTTCTTGCTCTTCTCAATGCAATCACTAACATGCTCTTGTAGGCAGACATCATATTTGCTTAGCAATAATATAAGCTCAAGAAACTTGCCGGCCATGTTTTCCAAGTTATATGCAGCTTTGTGTCTGTGTCCTCTGTAGCTAAGCCCACATTTACCAATAACTTGAACTACATCAATCACACGTTCCATGACCTGCCTCCTCTTTCTGACCTGGTATCGTTGAACTGACATTTATCACTCAGAAGGGTACGGATGTCTGCTTTGCTGGCTCTGAGGAAAAAGGCTTCTGCACTTTCTCTATGGATCTTGCTTCTCTTGTTCCTGTTCTCTCTGATGGGCATGTTTCCAGGCCTGCATGCCTCCTTTGACAAATGCACTGGCTGAAGGTTTTGCGAATGCAAGACATACTGAGCAAAACAAGAAGTGAGTTACTTCATTGTATGTCAGCCATTTTCTATTTGTGCCATCTTTAGTGTGGAATACATTGGGAATGACTCTGAGGGGTTTGTTTATAGTGGTACTGAAAAAATAAGTCAATCCTTGGACTGAGGACGGGCAAAATAATCACATAGATTGTCAGTGCTTTCACTGTCCCCTTCTATTTACCCTGTACTGACCTCTGAACCTCTCTCTCTCTCTCTCTCTCTCTCTCTCTCTCTCTCTCTCAAGTTGTACCTGAAGGTTCCTGCTCTGAGTCTGACTCTGAACTGACCACCATCTCCAGTTCTGCAGGATCACCTGAAGCTCTAGAGCTGCTGCTGCTTCCTTCTGCCTATAGGCTTAAGGCACTCGTACGCACGCAGTACTGTCGCTTTGACTACATCATATTGCAAACTGTCTTCTAGGGCTTTCCCAGACATTTTACACTGAAGGAGAAGAGGCCAAACATCCCTTGGCCAATGTAGAACGGCTACTTCAGCCTCCCGAAAGGGTGGCACCAAAGCAATGTGCTTGCTCACGTCAAACTGGGCCGGCTGACGGGAAGGTAAGGATGACCCACTGAAGCCTGCCTCTAACTCCAGCTGTCGAATTCTCACTTCTTTGTCAGCATCAACCTCCATCTGCTTTTTCCTTAGCTCCAACTCAAAATCTAACCTTCTGGCCTGCTCTCTATCTTTCAGCTCACTTTCCAGCCGGGCTATCCTCACCTTGAGCTTAGCAGTAGCAGAACCAGAACCGCTTGACACAGGGGATACTATACTGGGTCAAATTTGGGCAAGGTAAAGGGAGCATCAGCCTCATCCTCCCGTTCACTTGCCGCCGAACGTGCAGAAGAAGCAGGAACGGGCGTTCCCACTTCACCAGCCACCTTATTTTGCAAGGATAACACCCCTCTCTCCACTAGGCCAAACTTAACTCTTGCCAAAAGCTCAGCCTTAAGGGCCTGCTTTGGGACTGACAACTTGTAGTGGTCAGCTAGGGCATAGAGATCTACCTTACTCAGTGCCACTAGCCGACCAATAGAGGGCGCTGAAACAAAAACTGAGGCAGCCATTTCACACACTCTAGATAGCCTGTAGAGCTAACGAACGCAGAGACTTAAAACCCCCAAACTCACAACCGCTTCCACCACACTTCAACCACTAAAACCACAAGGAGCTTCAGCGCAGCAGGGCTGTGGATCATTTAGATCCCAGACGAGCCCCCACCTTTTTTATACACGCCTCCCGAAGGAGGGAACGCAACACCCTGCGACACGCAAGCCCAGTGGAATGGGGAGAAAGTATGGGGTCATGGGTGCAAGTAAGGGTGACAGAGGCCACAATACCGTTAATTCAATGGATTTTAAGGACAAATTCTTATTTACAATGGCGGCCTACAAACTCAGATCACGCTAGGCCAATTGTGCGTCGCCCTATGGGACTCCCAATCACAGCCAGTTGTGATACAGCCTGGATTCAAACCAGGGTGTCTGTAGTGGCACCTCTAGCACTGAGATGCAGTGCCTTAGACTGCTGCGCCACTTGGGAGCCCCAACTGTAATACCTACATGTTTCAAGTAGACCATCATAGTTCCTGTGAATGCCAAGGTAACCTGTCTAAATCACAATCGCCCCATAGCATTCACATCTGTAGCCATGAAATGCTGGTCTTGGCTCGCATCAACACAAACACCGCAGACACCCTGGACCCAATCCCCAACAGATCCAGAGATGATGCAATCTCTATTGCACTCCACACTGCCCTTTCTCATCGGGACAAAAGGAACACCTACGTGAGAATGTGCCCTTCAAGTTAATCAGTAAGCTAAGGACCCTGGGACTGAACATCTCCCTCTGCAACTGGATCCTGGACTTCCCGACTGGCCGCCCCCAGGTGGTGAGGGAAGGCAACAGCACATCCGCCATGCTGACCCTGAACACGGAGGCGCCTCAGGGGTGCATGCTTAGTCCCCTCCTGTACTCCCTGTCCACCCACGACTGCGTGGCCACACCATTCCCACACCATCATTAAGTTTGCCGACGACACGACGGTGGTAGGCCTGATCACCGACAATGATGAGAAAGCTTACAGGGAGGAAGTCAGACCTGGCAGTGTGGTGCCAGGACAACAACCTCCCTCTCAACGTTAGCAAGACAAAGGAGCTGATTGTGGACTACAGGAAATGGAGGTCCGTGCACGCCCCCATTTACATCGACGGGGCTGCAGTGGAGCAGGTCGAGAGTTTCTCTGTGTCCACATCACCAAGGACCTATCATGGTCTAAACACACCAACACAGACAATGCCTCTTTCCCCTATGGAGTCTGAAAAGATTTGGCATGGGCCCTCTGATCCTCAAATTTCTACAGCTGCACCATCGAGAGCAGGTTGACTGGCAGCATCACTGCAGGTATGGCTATAAAGGGTAATGCGTACGGCCCAGTACATCACTGATGCCAAGCTCCCTGCCATCCAGGACCTCTGTACCAGGCGGTGTCAGAGGATGGCCCTAAAAATGGTCATAGACTGTTCTCTCTGCTACCACACAGCAAGCGGTACCGGAGCGTCAAGTCTGGGACCAAAAGGCTCCTGAACAGCTTCTACCCCCAAGCCATAAGACTGCTGAACAGTTAATTAAATGGCTTCCCAAACTATTTGCATTGACCCCCTTTTTAAACGCACTGACTTTTTTGCACTGGCTCTATGCACACTCACTAGACTCTACCTACACATTCACACAGACTACAGAGACACTCCCAAACGCTCAAACACATACATGCATGCATATTGACGCCACACACACACACACACATAAATACACTTTCACACTCTTCACATAAGCTGCTGCTACTCTGCTTATTATCTATCCTGAATGTCTAGCCACTTTTACCCCTACCTACATGTGCATGTTACCTCGTACCCATTCACATTGACTCGGTATGGGTACTCCTTGTATATAGTCTCGTTATTGTTATTTTGAGTTACTATTTCCTTTTTTTTGTCAAAATAACTTTTGAACTTGTTGGGAGAGGGCTCGAAAGTAAGCATTTCACGGTAAAGTCTACAGCTGTTGTATTAGGCGCATGTTCAAAATGATTATCTTAGTTGAGGAGTATTTAGTTTAGGGTAAGCTAGATGCGTCTGTTGCCTGGGTCCCTTGTGAAATGTGAAGTGTTTTGATCCCAATTCACACACAACGGGAGAAAAACAGTAAATGCACCTCAAGGTGAAATTTACTCTAATTTTGTCTATTTTATTTTCATCACGGAGCCTAAAAAGACATATTGCATTGACTCTGCAATGTATGGTTCATTTATTGAGGTTGATTGTTGTTTGTGAGGGGCATACACACACAATGTGAGGGATCAGATAAAGTGTGGACGCAGCCGAGTGGAAACAAATGGCGAGCGGAGACATAAAACGGTTCAGCAAGCATTAGCTCAGGACGTCTGGACCTCTTCCCCTACAAACTTGACAGCTACCGCCCAGATGCCCCTTAACCAGTCCAAACTGATTCATCCATGTAAACTCGTCGCCTCTATCCATTCCCTACCGGTCACACACCATCTCGTCTCACCCCAAATTAATGTAGAAACAGCCCAAGATACATGTATTTTTATTATTGATCCATCCATTTTTTATGGCTAATGTGCTTCCTGGGGCTGTCCCATCCATGTACAAACAGGCCGGTGATGCTGTCAGAGACCGTTGCAGCGCTCTACTATTGAGAAAGAGGACAACCTTGGAAGCACATTAACAGGGGGCCAGGGGACACAGGCCTGTACGTCAAAGCACCAGTTCCCAGTGAGACCTGGATTCCAGGCACAATCCATTCCTGGCGAAGCAGCACTCCCAGAGCCCAGCGGCACTTAAGCTCAAGAGGTCAAAGGTTAATCGAACTTGAATATGTTGCTCCAATTGGTTGTCATGTCCATTATCGGAGGCCCTTTGATAAGGTTGACACCGAGGTCACTTGCTGTGATGAGGACATATAACCAGGACTATCCCTTCTAATGATGAAGACGTACAACTGACTGGCCTCCGGATCCATTACGATCTCACATCCGTCTAGACTTTCTTTCATTATTTTCATCAGCTGCTTTTTTATCCTCCACTCACTAATTACCCAGCAAGATAACAGCCAAGTCGCCGGCAAAAAGCTTCAGACCCTTAATGAACAATCAAAACGCTGTCTGGATGAACGGCAGACATTTACTTGTGCAAGAGAGAGAGGACAAGGAGGGAGGGGAGGGGTTGTATTTTGAAGTCTCGATGTATGCTCACACACTGATCTCATAATCATGGTAAGCGTGTCTAAATCCGCAGATGCCATAGTGTAGAGAAAAGTGACAGAGAAAGAAAGAGTGATTAGAAACCCAATTAAAGCCAGATGGTACAATAGCCCCTGTGTTAACTGAGTGCATGTTGCTTTAAACGAAAATGTAACCTGCTTCATCTCACATAAACACTCATGTCCACACACAGGGAAAATGAAACACATACACCATTGGCATGGGCTTCATTCTTCCCGCTCTTCCACAATGGTAAACTGCATTATGCAGGAACGGAGTCTCTAGCCACTCGCCAGTGCCTATGTTGGATACGATGCTAATGAGATCAGTGGCATCCAATTCGGTGAGGGTCAGTGCTCATTTCAGGCAATTCTTTTTTAATTGAGCTCAAATATAATCCATTTCATAACGTCAGCTCCAATGCTCATCATCTTGGCCCTGCGGTTCTTGAGTGAATCAGTGTTATACTTTGACATGACTCATTGCTAGATGGCCAGTTGTTCTCTTGTGATTTTTTTTTGTTATCGTTGCAATGTTGCGGTTCTTGGGTGACAAAGTATCTCAAAGATGTTTAAAAACAGTATTTTTGGTAACACTTTATTTGAAGATACCGCTATAACACCTTCATAACAATGTCATAAGTTTGACACAAATGTGCATGCGTTGTGACATATATTTTAGTATTTTCCAGCCTTATGACCATAGAAAGAATCCACCTGGACAAAAGGTGAAATAGATTATATTTCTATGTTTATGACATCCTGATTATAACGCAGATTAATAGTGTCATGAATGGCAATAATGTCTCGAAAACCAAGGTTGGACAGTAGATAGTAGTAGATAGGCAGTATATGTAGAAAACTTCACCCCCTACCCTGGAGGAGAACCTGCCCCTCATTGATAGCCACACACCATCAAACCTAAATCACGACCACCTGAAAGATACAGGGCTATCCTTTTAAATGCTATCACCTGCAGTCTTTGGCCCCCTTTTCCAGCAAACAAGTTCTACAGAGTCCTAAAGATGTGTATAATTTTGATTTGTCACAGATACTGAATAAAACAGGTGTAGATTTTACCATGAAATGCTTACTCTTTCCCAACAATACTGTCATGGTTCCACCTGTCACCAGAGGGCAGCAGAGACTGACCTAGAGAAATGATTTAAAGTTATTTTTAACCTTTATTTTACTAGGCAAGTCAGTTAAGAACAAATTCTTATTTACAATGACGGCCTAGGAACAGTGGGTTAACTGCCTTGTTCAGGGGCAGAACGACAGATTTTTTACCTTGTCAGCTCGGGGATTCAATCCTGCCACTTTTAGATTATGGGCCCAAAACTCTGACCTCTCGGCTAACTGCCACCCATTAATGACACTCAGGTGTGTCCTATTTACTCATTTATGATTTCCCTGTTAAGCGAAGTGTGTTTTCTTTGCAGAAGCTTGAATTGTTTGCAGTGCGTCCTGAGTGAGTTTGAGACTGAGTGTCTGTTGTTTTTACAATGTTACTGTGATCCTTTGTTTACTGTTTCTCAGTAAAGTATTATGTTGATCCTGAACCACTGATTCCTCGTCTGGTCTCTTCTCTGCTCCTGGTCCAACCTCACCATGTCACAGCAAGCTTCTGCCCACAACATGGAGCCAACAGACATCACGCAGGTCAAGAATGTTGTAACCCACCATGGAGCACTGCTCTTCCACATATCAGAGACCCTGCGGGCCCTTACTGACTCCCTCCAAACACAGTCCAACCCCAACGCAAGAGGAGCCATTGCCCAAGTCTTATCGCCCAGTGCTACATGCGTCGCCGTAGTACCTCCAGGGAACCTGCGCCGGTAACCCAAGATCCTAAACCCTGAGTGGTATGACGGCCTCCTGGGAGGAGGCAAGGCGTTCCTCACCCAGTGCTCTCTGGTGATTGAGCTACAGCCCTCCTCGCTCCACACCGATCGGGCCATGAACGTCTCTCTACTCTCGGGCAAGGCCCTGGTGTGGGCAACGGCAGTGTAGGAACAGCAACTAACATCCTGCAGCTTCATATTCGCCTTCACTGCTGAGCTGCCAAAACCATAACCGCCAAATCATTGGCTGGAATGTTCCATCAATGAAATCTCAGGAAGTAGCTCCCCACATGAGCAAGAGAGGATGAGGTAAATGCCATGAAAACGATCTACTTGAAAGTAAGAGTCTCTTATGTGTTCATCTATTCATTTTTAATTGTTTTGGTGACAAGGCATGACCGTAGTTTGCTTATCATGTGAACTATAATGGTGCATTTTAGACTAACTCCAGACCAGCCATTGCATTGACAGCCGCTATTGCGTTAGCTTGCTGGCTTTGATGCCCCACGAGGTGAGATCTTGCATGGTGCCCCAGACCGAGGGAGATTGACCGTCATCTTGAAGTTCTTCCATTTTCAAATAATTGCGCCAACAGTTGTTGCCTTCTCACCAAGCTGCTTGCCTATTGTCCTGTAGCCCATCCCAGCCTTGTGCAGGTCTACAATTTTATCCCTGATGTCCTTACACAGCTCTCTGGTCTTGGCCATTGTGGAGAGGTTGGAGTCTGTTTGATTGAGTGTGTGGACAGGTGTCTTTTATACAGGTAACGAGTTCAAACAGGTGCAGTTAATACAGGTAATGAGTGGAGAACAGGAGGGCTTCTTAAAGAAAAACTAACAGGTCTGTGAGAGCCGGAATTCTTACTGGTTGGTAGGTGATCAAATACTTATGTCATGCAATAAAATGCAAATGAATTATAAAAAAATCATACAATGTAATTTTCTGGATTTTTGTTTTAGATTCCGTCTCTCACAGTTGAAGTGTACCTATGATAAAAAGTACAGACCTCTACATGCTTTGTAAGTAGGAAAACTTGCAAAATCGGCAGTGTATCAAATACTTGTTCTCCCCACTGTATATCCTACTGTACATCGAATGCATTATTGAACAAGAATCAAATCAGATTCTCTTTTGGTTGGTTTGGGTAACTATTTTTCTAATGCATGTGAAAATTGGATTAAACATTGTTTAATTGACTCATTACCAACGTTAAGGGCTTTATTGAGGAACATTTGAATTTCAGTTTAGTTCTTGAATTGACTGAATTGAAATCGAATTGACCCCAACCCTGGTCACAGAATCACTGAAACATTCAACAACGGATTCAACAACGGAACGTCTGTTGTTATCAAATTGACAGGGCCCAGCAAACGGCAAGCGTGAAATGTATAGAAATTGCTCAGTCCCAGTCATCAATTTCACAACAAGAGATTTGCTGGAGGGTACGTTGTTAAATTGCTCATCCCAAGTCAATTTAACAATAGATTTGCTGACCCCAGTCAATTTGACAACAATAGCTGGTCCGTTTTTATTTAACTAGGCAAGTCAGTTAAGAACAAATTCTTGTTTACAATGACAGCCTAAATTGTTAGCCATAGTAGTACAGTGCCCCTGGAGCAAATTAGAGTTAAGTACATTTCTCAAGGGCACATCTACAGGTTTTCCACCTTGTCAGCTCAGGTTTTCGAACTAGCGACCTTTCAGTTATTGGCTCAATACTCTAACCACTAGTGTACCTGCCACCACTTGCACTGTTACATGTAATACCTTTAATCCTATCCCAAACCATAACTGATCTTAACCACTCAAAAGTAATGCTGGTTTCACTTTTGAGCAGTTTGAGTGACGGCTCAAACAGGTTTTAGGTCAACCCTGTTATATAAACTGAGTTCTCGTTTTAATATGGTACAATTATTACTTTAAAAAAAAAAGTTTTTTTAAAGAAACATTGAACAATAATAGTGAGTTGTTTCTACTCTTTATGGCCAATTTATGGGGTTTTGTGTTGAAAACTGAGCCTATCGAGGATAACACACCAACCCTGTTACCCATAGATAGATAGGCTAGAAATATTTTAACAAGTTCAAATTGTTTTTTAAGCTTGCATTCAATTGTTCCTCCCTGTTGTTCGGTTGCCATGCTGGCTGGCAACAATCTTATCCCTTGCTTGCTAGCTATCCAACTACGGCTAACACATTCACGTCAAACAGTGTAGCCAGAATAACAGCAAAGTAGCTGCATTTTTGTTTGTTTCAAACTGCAATATGTAACCTTTTGGGCGAGCCGATTACATTTTTGTTATAGATCTGTCACTCTCATTGAAAGCAAGTCTAAGAGGCGGTAGATTGGTTCTATATGCATTGTTTCTATGATTTTCTTTCAGTTTTGTAAAAATATATTTCACAGAGGTTTAGATGGTACAATGATTCTCTACACTATACTTGCTTGTTTTGTCACAAACTGAAAATAGGCAAAGTATTAGCATTTTTGCAACCAGAAAATCTTTAAGATGTAGTTTTAGGCCGAACATCTCAAGAGGACCACACTTTGTAATTAATTATTATAATTTTTTAAATGTACACTGTACAAAAATATAAACGCAACATGTAAAGTGTTGTTTCATGAGATGAAATCAAAGATCCCAGAAATGTTCCATACACACAAAAAGCTTATTTCTTTCAAATGTTGTGCACACATTTGTTTACATCCCTGTTAGTGAGCATTTCTCCTTCGCCAAGATATTTCATCCACCTGACAGCTGTAGCACATCAAGAAGCTGATTACACAGCATGATCATTACACAGGTGCACCTTGTGCTGAGGAAGTGTGCAATTGGCATGCTGACTGCAGGAACGTCCGCCAGAGCTGTTGCCAGAGAATTGAATGTTAATTTCTCTACCATAAACCGCCTCCAACATAGTTTGAAAAATTGGCAGTAAGTCCAACCCGTCTCACAACCGCAGACCATGTGTAACCACGCCAGCCCAGGACCTCCACAACCAGCTTCTTCACCTGCGGGATTGTCTGAGACCAGCCATCCAGACAGCTAGAAGCTGAAAATGTCCCAGTTCTTCCATGGCCTGCATACTCACCAGACATGTCACCCATTGATTATGTTTGGGATGCTCTGGATCGACGTGTACCACAGCGCGTTCCAATTTTCGCTAATATCCAGCAACTTTGCACAGACAAACAGCCTGATTAACTCTATGAGAAGGAGATGTGTTGCGCTGCATGTGGCAAATGGTGGTCACACCAGATACTGACTGGTTTTCTGATCCACACCCCACCTTTTTTTTAAAGGTAAAATTGGATTTGTCACATGTGCCGAATACTACAGGTACAACCTTAGCATGAAATGTTTACTTCACCAACAATGCAGTTCAAGAAATAGAGTTAGAATAAAATAAAAAAATAAATAAAATAGTTCTTAACTGACTTGCCTAGTTAAATAAAGGTTAAACAAATAAAAACGGACCAGCTATTGTTGTCAAATTGACTGGGGTCAGCAAATCTATTGTTAAATTGACTTGGGATGAGCAATTTAACAACGTACCCTCCAGCAAATCTCTTGTTGTGAAATTGATGACTGGGACTGAGCAATTTCTATACATTTCACGCTTGCCGTTTGCTGGCCCCTGTCAATTTGACAACAACAGACGTTCCGTTGTTGAATCCGTTGTTGAATTTTTCAGTGATTCTGTGACCAGGGTTGGGGTCAATTTCGATTTCAATTCAGTCAATTCAAGAACTAAACTGAAATTCAAATGTTCCTCAATAAAGCCCTTAATGTTGGTAATGAGTCAATTAAACAATGTTTAATCCAATTTTCACATGCATTAGAAAAATAGTTACCCAAACCAACCAAAAGAGAATCTGATTTGATTCTTGTTCAATAATGCATTCGATGTACAGTAGAAGTTATTTATCTTCCATGCAACACATTTTTGCCTCTGCTACGCTCCAAATTCTCCCTGGCTACTGTTGTCTGGCTGGAAGGTCATTCCCACCTCACTCCAATCACTCCAGCCAGACTCTGAGTGGACATTAAAAGGCCCTAGAAAAGAACGAGCTGATTTGCTTCACACAAAGCTTGTGGTGATTGTGAGCTTTGAATTCAATCTCTGCTGAGGCGTTTTAAATCACCACTGGACATTCAACGTCGTCTGTCTTTCTTTCTCTCTGTCTTACTCTCCCTCCCTCCCATCCCACCTCCTCTTTCTCCCACACACATTTATTTGCACACCCCATCTCTCTATCATCTATCAGAGTAGCTGGATTTCTGAACCACTGAGCAGATGTTTTTGCTCAAACAGACTGAGTACTTGAGAAGAATAACA
Organism: Thymallus thymallus; assembly: GCA_023634145.1. Lineage (NCBI taxonomy): Eukaryota > Metazoa > Chordata > Actinopteri > Salmoniformes > Salmonidae > Thymallus > Thymallus thymallus. The sequence goes on from CM042406.1 coordinate 4,057,643, forward strand.
AGATGTACTGTATTTATTCAACTCAACTAGAATGTTGATGCTTTAAATCAGGAGCTGTTGTAATTGGATTGGTTTGCATCAGCATTTAAAGCTGCAATATGTTACTTTTTGGGCGACCCAATCAAATTCACGTAGAAATGTGAATTATAGATATGTCATTCTCATTGAACGCAAGTTAAAGAAGCGGTAGATCTGTTCTATGCGCACTTTGTCTATGTTTCCCATTCTTAAGTTTTGTTTTTGGGTCTTTTACTTTCGCGTTTGTACACTATCTTCAAACAGCTGAAAATACAATATATTTCACGGTAGTTTAGATGGTACAATGATTCTCTACATTATATTTGCTTGTTTTGTCACATGAACTAAAATTAGGTGACCTATTAGAATTTTTGCAAACAGGAAATGGTGGAGCAATTTCTGCATAGTTCATCTTTAAACCAGTGAAAGTAATACACAGAGTGAAATCTTTGCCTCATTGACACACAAGCTTGAAAGCCCAGCTATTTTGCTGTTTTAATCATTGATCGGAAGCATGATTGGGTGTCTCTCATTCTTTGGCGTAGTCACTCAAACTATAAATAATAACAGACTAACAAATGAAAATCAAATCAAATTGTATTGGTCACATACACGTGGTTAGCAGATGTCATTGCAGGTGTAGCGAAATGCTTGTGCTTCTAGCTCCGACAGTGCAGTAATATCTAACAAGTTATATACAGTTTCACAACAGATACACACATAAAACTAAGTAAGGAATGGATTGAGAATATATACGTAAATGTCAGGGCGGCATTGGACTAAGATACAGTGGAATAGTAAGCTTTATAGTATGCAGTATTACACATAAGAGGTTGGTGATGCCGTATATAAGATAACGAAGAATGGTATAGCGTACAGTTTAAACATATGAGATGAGTAGTGCAAGATCCGGAAACATTTCCTTAAAGTGGCCGGTAATTTCTAATCTAAAGTGGCCGGTGATTTCTAATCTATGTCTATAGGCAGTAGTCTCTGATGTGCTAGAGATGGTTGTTTAGCAGTAGGTGGCGTAGTATAGAGTACAATACAGCATACATATGAGAGGGGTGATGCAATATGTACACACAACTAAGTATAGATAGATAGATAGATAGATAGATAGATAGATAGATAGATAGATAGATAGATAGATAGATAGATAGATAGATAGATAGATAGATAGATAGATAGATAGATAGATAGATAGATAGATAGATAGATAGATAGATAGATAGATAGATAGATAGATAGATAGATGTTCCTGCTGGTAGCAGGCCTTAACCTGGATGCAGGGAAATGTCATGCCTTGGATTATGGTTGTATCCATCTACACTATACATTGTTACAGAGTGTTAGGTGAAAAAATATGAACAGGTAAGTGAATATTTTACATGGTTTAATTAACTGTACAGGTAAATGTACAGTTAAATGTGCAGGTAAGTGAAGATTTGCATGGTTACATTAACTGTACAGGTGAATGACAGGAAGAGATACTTAAATAGCTAAATGTGTGTATGATATAATTTAGGGTAATAATAGTAATTCCCTTAAAATCCAGTCCTTAGTGCAAAGTTTAATTACAGATAAATGCACGTATTGACCATTCGATATACTAAAAGCAATGAAAAAAGATACAACTGACAGGATACTAATATGCATTCCTGAGTGAATGACTACGTAAGTTCAGTCCAACAATTACTTACAATATTGCACGTGATATGATATAACAACTCTACATGAATATGTATATACGGACGTGAATGAATAAATAAGTCCCGAGTGAATGAGTGATTACAGATCAGAGTTACTCACGGATGGATGCATAATTGTTGAACTAGGTCCTAACACCCCAACTGTTCCAGGTCTATGTTGCCAACGGCACGGCACCCCGGTGAGGCATTAAATAGTATAATAGCCGCCGGCCTCCTGTAGCACTCTCTGGCACACTGTGGTGGGATCAGTCTGTGACTGAAGGTGCTCCTCTGTGTCATAACCATGGCATGCAGAGGGTCTGGCCAGCAGTTTGGCAAGGATCTGTCTCTCCGCCACCTCCTCTAGAGTGTCAAGGCTAATCCCCAGAACAGAGCTAGCCTTATTTACCCGAGAAGCATCACCTGCCTTTATGTTGGCGCCCCAGCACACCACTGCAAAAAAGATGGCACTGGCCACCACAGACTGGTAGAAAGTATGCAGTAGTTTACTGCACACGTTAAAGGACCTGAGCCTCCTCAGAAAGTAGAGTTTTTTCAGCCTGTTGTTTTTCCAGCCTGTTGTCCATATGGACTCCCAGGAACATGTATGACCCAACCATTTCCACATCCATCCCCTGTATAGGGACTGAAGTCCACCACCATCTCCTTTGTTTTGCTGATGTTGAGCTGAAGAGATGAGTGATGCAGATACGGATACATTATTAAAGTGGCTAGTGTTCTATTCCTTAAAGTGGCCTGTGATTTCTAATCAGTGTCTATAGGCAAGCAATCAATCAAATGTATTTATAATGCACTTTTTACATGTCACAAAGGGCTATACAGAAACCCAGCCTAAAACCCCAAACAGCAAGAAATGCAGATGTAGAAGCACGGTGGCTATGAAAAACTCCCTAGAAAGGCAAAAACATAGGAAGAAACCTAGAGAGGAACCAGGCTCTGAGGGGTGGCCGGGGTAAAAAAATAATCATAGTGGTTGTAGAGGTTGCAACAGGTAAATACATCAGGAGTAAATGTCACTTGGCTTTTCATAGCCAGGCATTTACAGTTGAAGTCGGAAGTTTACATACACTTAGGTTGAAGTCATTAAAACTCAACCACTCCACAGATTTCATGTTAACAAACTATAGTTTTGGCAAGTCGGTTAGGACATTACTTTGTGCATGACACAAGTAATTCTTACAGCAATTGTTTACAGACAGATTATTTCACTTATAATTCACTATATCATAATTCCAGTGGGTCAGACGTTTACATACACTAAGTTGACTGTGCCTTTAAACAGCTTGTACAATTCCAGAAAATGATGACATGGCTTTAGAAGCTTCTGATAGGCTAATTGACATCATTTGAGTCAATTGGAGGTGTACCTGTGGATGTATTTCAAAGCCTACTTTCAACCTCAGTGCCTCTTTGCTCGACATCATGGGAAAATCAAAAGAAATCAGCCAAGACCTAAATTGTATACCTCCACAAGTCTGGTTCATCCTTGTGAGCAATTTCTGAATGCCTGAAGGTACAACATTCATCTGTACAAACAATAGTACGCAAGTATAAACACCATGGGACCACGCAGACATCAATTAGCTCAGGAAGGAGATGCGTTCTGTCTCCTAGAGATGAATGTACTTTGGTGCGTAAAGTGCAAATCAATCCCAGAACAACAGCAAAGAACCTTGTGAAGATGCTGGAGGAAACAGGCACAAAAGTATCTATATCCACAGTAAAACGAGTCCTATGTCAACATAACCTGAAAGGCCGCTCAGCAAGGAAGAAGCCACTGTTCCAAAACCGCCATAAAAAAACCAGACTACGGTTTGCAACTGCACATGGGGACAAATGCCCTCTGGTCTGATGAATCAAAATAGAACTGTTTGGCCTTAATGACCACTTTATCCCTATATCGACATTTAGCCTGCTTAATTGCATTACGGAGGAAATAACTGCACTGTTTGTATTCTTCCATATTCCCAGTGTTCTTGCCCTGGTTAAATGCGGTGGTTCGCGCTTTCAGTTCGCACGAATGCTCCCATCCATCCATGATTTCTGGTTTGGGTATGTTTTAATAGTCACAGTGGGTACAACATCTCCTATGCACTTCCTTATAAACTCATTCACCGTGTCTGCATATATGTCTATTATTTTCCGAAGCTAATCTAAATGTCCCAGTCCACGTGATCGGAACAATCTTGAAGAGTGGATTCCGATTGGTCAGACCAGCGCTGAATAGACCTGACCGCGGGAACTTCCTGTTTGAGTTTCAGCCTATAGTAGGGGAGGAGCAAAATGGAATCGTGGTCTGATTTGCCAAATGGTGGGAATTCCCTCGAAGGCAGAACGGTCAGCATTTGATTGTTAGATATTCTAAGTTGGGTGAGCAGAAGGACTTGAGTTCCTGTATGTTATCACAGTTATACCATAAATCGTTAGTCATGAAACACATACCTCCGCCCTTCTGCTTGCCGGAGATATGTTCATTCCTGTCGGCGCGATGTACTGAGAACCCAACTGGGGCTTTACGGAGCCAGACAGAACCTTTCCAGAAAGCCATGTTTCTGTGAAGCAAAGTATGTTACAATCCCTAGTGTCTCGCTGAAAAGTGACTCTCGCTCTAAGCTCAGGAAGCGTGCACACGCTAACCATATTATCCAGAGTTTGGACATTAGCGAGTAAAATACTCGGAAGTGGTGGGTGGTGTGCACGCTTCCTGAGTCAGACCAGGAGGCCACCCCGAGTACTTCTTCTTCTCCGCCGGCGTTGTTGTTTTTGGTCGGCATCTGGGATAAATTCAATTGCACTTAGAAGAACGAACAAATGATCTGCTCCAGGGAAGTCGTAATCCTGGTCGTAATGCTGCTGGTTCAGGTGAGTTACCGCCGCTCTAATATCCAATAGTTCTTCCAGGCTGTATGCAATGGCACAAAACAATTCCTGAGTTAATGATGTAAAAATAAAGTACATAAACAAACAAAATACTGCAGAGTTTAAGAGCTAGTCATGAAGCAGCCATCTTGGTCGGCGCCCCTTTATCTCAACTGTATCTCTCTTTCTCCCCCCTCTCAGCTGTGCCTCCCCTCTATTTAGACACCATTTCCAATTTGCTCTCTGTATTGACTCTATCCCTATTAGCAATTAGAGGACAACACCACTACTTGTTCCCTGCCAGGCCTCTTCATGCATCCCTCTCTCCTAATGACACCTGACAGACAAGAGTGTCCCACTCAGTGGCCTATGTCGACAGGTTTATGTTAGTAAAATGCACTCTCTTGGTCGAGATGGGTAGGTAATGATGTAAGTGGCACATGGGTGACATACGTTCACTGGCCATTTTATTAGATACACCAACATGTTCATGAAAATGGATCACTGCTACAGTCAGTCACGTTGCTGTGGCTTGCTGTATAAATCAGGCAGACAGGCATCGAGGCATTCAGTTACTTGAACGTTAGAATGGGCAAAACGAGTGACTTTGAGCGTGGTATGATCATCGGTACCAAGCGTGCCGGATCCAGCATCTCAGAAACCGCAGCCCTCCTGGGCTTTTCACGCACCACAATGTCTAGGGTTGACTGACAATGGTGCGACAAACAAACAGCTCATTGATGGAAGAACATATCAAGAACTGTGCAAACTAACAGGCGGCCCACAAAGTGACAAATGGCACACCGCAGTACAACCGGGGTGTGCAAAAAGGCATACCGGGCACTACTCATCGATCCTTGTCACAGATGGGCTATTGCAGCACAACACCACAATGGTAATTTAGCAGATACTTTTCTACGGAGCAACTTACAAATGTATAGTAGATGTAGTATCCACTGTGTCTATTAAAACATACCCCAAACATAAACCTTGGATAGATGGTAGCATTCACGCGATACTGAAAGCACGAACCACCGCCTTCAACCACGGTAAAGTGACTGCGAATATGGAAGAATATAAACAGTGTAGTTATTCACTCCACAAGGCAATCATACAAGCTAAACGTCAATATAGAGATAAGGTGGAGTCGCAATTCAACGGCTCAGACACGAGACGTATGTGGCAGGGATTACAGACAACCACGGATTATAAAAGGAAAAACAACCACGTTGCCGAGACCGACGCCTCCCTTCCAGACAGGCTAAACACATTCTTTGCCCGCGTTGAGGCTTACACAGTGCCACCGACGCGGCCCGCTACCAAGGACTGTGGGCTCTCCTTCTCCGTGGCCGGCGTGAGAAAAACATTAAGGCTGCTGGCCCAGACGGCATCCCTAGCCGCGTCCTCAGAGCATGTGCAGACCAGCTGGCTGGTGTGTTTACAAGCATATTCAATCTATCCATATCCCTGTCTGCTGTCCCCACATGCTTCAGGATGGCCACCATTGTTCCTGTACCCAAGAAGGCAAAGGTAACTGAACTTAATGACTATCGCCCAATAGCACTCACCTCTGTCATCATGATGTGCTTTGAGAGACTAGTCAAGGATCATATCACCTCTACTCAATGGATGTTGTAGAGCATGAACCTTCAGGAGCGAGTCACTGCTTTGATGTTTGCAGAGAACGACAGGGTGTTGTCCAGTGGCACACCAAGGTTCTTTGCACTCTGAGAGGGTGACATTGTGGAGTTGTCAACCGTGATGGAGAGGTCTTTGAGCGGGCAGACCTTTTCCGTGAGGAAGAGCAGCTCAGTCTTGTTGAGGTGGTGGGCCCAAGTTGAGATATCTGCCAGGCACGCAGAGATGCATGTCGCCACCTGGGTGTCAGAAGGGGGGAAGGAGAACAGCAGTTGTGTCATCAACATCAACAGAGCCCTGGGGGACACCAGTAGTGAGAGTACGTAGTGCAGACACAGATACTCTAAACGTCACCTGGTAGGAGCGGCCTGCCATATAGGATGCAATCTAACAGTGCAGATCATGAGATGCCCGGCCCTGAGAGGGTGGAGATCTGATGGTTCATGCTGTCAAAGGCAGCGGATAGATCTAGGAGGATTAGAACATAGGAGAGAGAGTCAGCTTTGGCAGTGCAAGAGCCTCCATGACACAGACCCGTCATGAAGCCTGACTGGTAAGGGTCAAGAAGATCGTTCTGAGAGATAATGAGAAAGTTCACCAGAGACAGCACCCTGAAGTGTTTTGGAAAGAAAATAACAGATAGGGATACAGATATAGTTTTTGACGTCATTTGAGTGTTGGTTTCTTGAGGGGAGCGATTCGGGCCATTTTGAAGTCAGAGGGAACGCAGCCATTGGTCAGGGATGAGTTGATGAGGGAAATAAGGAAGGTCGGCAGAGTTGGTCTGGGAAAGGGAGGAGCGGACAGGTTGTCGGGCAGCCGGACAGGTTGTCAGGCAGCCAGACCTCACTAGTCGCAGGTTGTAATCTGGAGAGAGGGGAGATGTCAAGGCATAGGGTAGTTTTGTGAGAGTGAGAACAGTGGAATCAATACGCTGAGTGAATAAGTTATTTTCAAAGTGGTTGACAAAGTTGTCCGCAGAGGGGGAGGGAGTGGAGGTTTGAGGGAGGAGAAGGTGGAAAAGAGTTTCCTAGGGTTAGAGGCAGAAGCTTGAAATGTAGTGGTAGAAAGTGGCTTTAGCAGCGGATACAGAGGAAGAGAAGGTAGAGAGAGGGAGTGAAAGGATGATGGGTCCTCCGGAAGTTTAGCCCTGTTCTGTAAACTTGCAATGAGTCACTCAGCCACGGAGCAGGAGGAGAGGGCCGGGAGGAAAGGGGACAGTGGCAGTCATAGGATGCAGAAAGGGAGGAGAGTATGGTCGAAGAGACAGAATCAGGACAAGGTTGAAGAATATAGCAGAAGGAAGAGATTATCGGTTAGAAGAGGAGAGAGTAGTGGGAGATAGCGAGAGAAGATTGCGATGGCGCATGCCCATCTGGGTAGGGGCTGAGTGGTTAGGGTTGGAGTAAAGGTAGACAGAAACGGAAACAAAGTAGAAATCAGAGACCTGGAAGGCGGTTGCAGTGAGATTAGTAGCTGAGCAGCCTCTAGTAAAGATGAGGTCAAGCATATTGCCTGCCTTATGAGTGGGAGGGGACTGGGAAAGGGTGAGGTCAAGAGTCAAGGAGAGAAAAGAGAGATTTGTAAAGAAATTAATCTAAGGCAGACGTCGGAAGGTTGAAGTCGCCAAGTACGAAGAGCGGTGAGCCATCGTCAGGAAATTAGCTTATCAAGGTGTTAAGCTTATTGAAGACCTTTCCAAGGGCACCTGGTGGGCTATAGATGGCAATAATGTTAAACTTGAGTGGACAAGTGACAGTGACAGCATGGAATTCAAATGAGGAGATGGACAGGTGTGAGAGGGAGAAAAGAGCAAGTCTCCACTTAGGAGAAATGAGTAGACCTCTAACACCACTGCGATGACCAGATGCTCTCGGACTATGAGAGAAAACATAGTCAGATGAAGAAAGAGCAGCTGGAGTAGCAGTGTTCTCTGAGGTGATACATGTCTCCGTCAGGGCCAAAAAGTCAAGGGACTGTTCTGGAAGCAAAGGTGGTCAGGCCTGGTACTAGATGGGTGTACCTAATAAAGTGCTGTGTGAGTGTATGATGACTTGGTTCATTCTAACTCTGACATATGTTATTATGGTCTTATTTCCTGGAAGCTATGGGAATTATTATCAAGTGTTGGCCTATTTGCAGAATAGTACAGATATTATCCTATACTGTCCATTCCACAGGTGGCTGGAATGAATGGAATGGTTTCTATGTGTTTGATACCATTTAATTTACCCCATTCCAGGCATTTTTATGAGCCGTGGTCTCCTCAGCAGCCTCCATTCACATTTTTTTCTCTGCGCATCTCAGTGTTTGTGGTCAGGGCTTTATTGTAATAGTCGGTCCACGCATTGTCACCTGTGTTCAGTTCTCTCTGTTCTTCAACATCTCCTTTGAGCTCTAAATTCAATCTGTTATTTCATTGCCTGGTTTACATGTCCCAATGTGACCGGTCAATGTTTGGGCGGAACCCAAAGAGTAGGCAGAACAGTGAGGTTGTAAAAGCAGTGGCAGCAAGCCCGCTGAAAGCTACCCACTAATAAAGAGCCCATATAGCTGCACCGTAAATCCCACTGTCTCTGCTCCAATGTTTTATGGCACGGGTGTCTCTTACACTGCCCACCGGACCCGAGTCCCCTGTAAAACACACAAAAATAAAGCGCTAACCCTAAAATGGTGGCCAGCGATGAAAATTAATGGTAGCACAGTAACATAAAGCCCCATAACGTTGTAAAGATTCCATTTTGAATTCACAAGCTCTCTGTTTATATAATGGGTCCAGCATAGCCATATTCATTTCATTATGACGTTTTGGGCTGTAATATCAAGTGAAAATCAAATATCATCACATATCGTTGTCCTTGGTGGCTTTTTTTTGGAACACTATTTTAGAGCCAAAGAGCCAATGTGGTGATGTGTATTTCACAAGGGGCTTTGCACTCTAAGGAGAAGAAATGAAACATGTTATGTACCAATCAGAAAAGTAACAACAAATACACAGTGTCTTCCTCTGGTGTGTGTATGTGTGTTCATCTGTGTGTCCGTTCGTCTCTGTTGCCTTGAGCTCCTTCTCAGTGTGGCTTCTCGTCTACGTCTGTTTTTCTGTGTCTACACAGCTGGGGGGGAACTGAGTCAGGCATAGGAGTGATTCTAGGGCTACATCCAAATAGTACACTATTCCCTATATAGTGCACTATTTCTGACCAGGGCCCATTGTCAAAAGTAGTGCACTACATAGGGAATAGTGTACGATTCATGATTCATTTTACTCATTACAAGAGGATGAAAACTAGCAAGACACTCACTTAGCACAATATGTCCCAGGGAAAGGGAAAGGGAGAGGGAGAAGAGAGAGAAAGGGTGACAACAGACACCGGCTATAGGAGACATGCAGTATCATAGGCTGCCAATGAACAGCATGGGAAAATCCATCTTCTACAGTGACATAAGACCAAGCTGTCAAATGACATGAGGCACCTCAAAGACCCCAAATCTCTCAAACCATTCCCTAACTCCTAAAAAACCTCATCGTCATCTTTAATCCTTACTTAATAGAAATCACTTTATCTCCTCTCCCAACCCAATAAACTTTCACTGTCTCTCTTAGAGAGAGAAAAAAAGTGGAGTAGCTTTACAGTAAGTTAGATATTGTAGGGAGAACCAGGGAGATTCTCAGCTATGTACAGGTACAGTGAGCACCATAATTCATTGGACAGTGACCATTTTTCTCTTATTTTGGTTCTGTACTCTAGCACATTACATTTGAAAGGATACAATGACAATGAGGTTTAAGTGCAGACTGTCAGCTTTAATTTGAGGGTATTTTCAAACATATCGGATGAACCGTTTAGAAATGACAGCACCTTTTGTACATGGTCCCTACATTTTAAGGTACTTGAAGGTCTCTGACCTCCTCCCTATAGATTGTTTCATCGTTGTCGGTGAACAGGCCTACCACTGTTGTGTCATCGAACTTGATGATGGTGTTGGATTTGTGCCTGGCCATGTAGTCATGAGTGAACAGGGAGTACAGGAGGGGACTGAGCACGCACCCCTGAGGTGCTCCTATGTTGAGGATCAGCGTGGAGGATGTGTTGTTACCTACCCTTATCACCTGGGAGCAGCCCGTCAGGAAGTCAAGGATCCAGTTGCAGAGGGAGGTGTTTAGTCCCAGAGTCTTTAGCTTAGTGATAAGCTTTAAGGGCAGTATGGTGTTGAAGACTGAGCTGTAGTCAATGAATAGCATTCTCACATAGGTGTTCCTTTTTTCCAGGTGGGATAGAGCAGTGTTGAGTGCAATAGAGATTGCATCATCTGTGGATCTGTTAGGGCGGTATACAAATTGGAGTGGGTCTAGGGTTTCTGGGATAATGGTGTTGATGTGAGCCATGACCAGCCTTTCAAAACACTTCATGGCTACAGACGTGAGTGCTACGTGTCGGTAGTCATTTAGGCAGGTTACCTTAGTGTTCTTGGGCACAGTGACTATGGTGGTCTGCTTGAAACATGTTGGTATTACGGACTCAGTCAGGGACAGGTTGAAAATGTCAGTGAAGACACAGTGAGTAGACGTCCTGGTAATCCGTCTGGCCCTGCGGCCTTGTGAATGTTGACCTATTTAAAGGTCTTACTCACATCTGCTATGGAGAGAGTGATCACAGAGTCGTCCAGAACAGCTGATGCTCTCATGCATGTTTCAGTGTTACTTGCCTCTAAGTAATTTAGCTCGTCTGGTAGGCTTGTGTCACTGGGTAGCTTGCTGCTGTGCTTCCCTTTGTAGTCTGTAATAGTTTGCTAGCCCTGCCACATCAGACAAGCGTCAGAGCCAGTGTAGAATGATTCAATCTTAGTCCTGTATTGACGCTTTGCCTGTTTGATGGTTTGTCGGAGGGCATAGTGGGATTTATTATAAGCTTATAAGGTTAGTCCCGCTCCTTGAAAGCGGCAGCTCTACCTTTTAGCTCAGTTCGGATGTTGCCTGTAATCCATGGCTTCTGGTTGGGGTACGTACGGTCACTGAGGGGACAACGTCAACGATGCACTTATTGATGAAGCCAGTGACTGATATGGTGTACTCCTCAATGCCATCGGACGAATCCCAGAACATATTGTGTGGAGTAAAGGTGGTCTAGAGTATTTTTTTTCCCTCTGGTTTTCCTCACATTTTAACAAGCTGATATTAATGAAGTAGAACTTATTTGAGTTTCCCTACATTAATGTCCTCGGTCACTAGGAGAGCCGCCTCTTGATTTGCCTTTTCCTGTTTACTCATTGAGTGCGGACTTAGTGCCAGCATCGGTTTGTGGTGGTATATAGCCAGCTACGAAAAATATTGATGAAAACACTTTTGGTAAATAGTGGAGTCTACAGATTATCATGAGATACTCTACCTCTAATCTCGAGACTTCCTTAGATTTCGTGCACCAGCTGTTGTTTACAAATATACACAGACTGCCGCCCCTTGTCTTGCCAGAGGCCGCTGTTCTATCCTGCCGAAAAAGGATAGCTCTACCTCTTCTCATTTATTTTCCAATGATACTGATGGTATTACTAGATCCTTACAAGGCAACCCGACCTACATCCGCGATATCTCCGTCTCTTTCTCCTGTGAATGACATGGATTTCGGCCTTGGAGGGTGCTTGAAGTACATTCTTCCCGTCCGACTCGTTGAAGAAAAACGTCCAGTCCGAAGTGAGAAAATGCTGTCCTGATATCCAGAAGCTCTTTTCGGTCGTAAGAGACGGTGGCAGAAACATTATGTACAAAATAAGTTACAAATAACGCGAAAAAACACGGATAAATAAAATAAAAACACACATAGTAGCACAATTGGTTAGGTGCCTGTAGAACGGCAGCCATCTCCTCCGGCACCGTGTGCTGCAAAGAATGCCCAATAAAAACTGCATCTGGTCCAGTACAGACTGGCACGTCTTGCTCTTCACTGTAATCAGAGGGCTAAAATCAATACTATGCATGCTCGTCTTTCTTGTCTAGAAGTAGAGGAGAGACTGACAGCATCACTTCTTTTTAGCGTGTTGAAAATTCCAAATTCTGACACACCCACTTACCCCTGCAGACATGCCACCAAGGGTCTTTTCACAGTCCCCAAATCCAGAACAAATTCAAGAAAACGTAAAGTATTATATAAAGCCATGATTACATGGAACTCCCTTCCATCTAACTTAACCATAATTTGCTCCAGGGGCTAACCCTGTAGGTAGGCCGTCATTGTAAATAAGAATTTGTTCTTAACTGACTTGCCTAGTTAAATAAAGGTACATTTAAAAATAAATTAATCTCATATTGCTCAAGTGAACAGCGAACCTGGTTTAAAAAACAACGGCACAACGCCTCTCCCCATTTGACCTAGATATTGTGTGTGTATGTACTGATAGATAGATAGATAGATAGATAGATAGATAGATAGATAGATAGATAGATAGATAGATAGATAGATAGATAGATAGATAGATAGATAGATAGATAGATAGATAGATAGATAGATAGATAGATAGATAGATAGATAGATAGATAGATAGATAGATAGATAGATAGATAGATAGATAGATAGATAGATGCACAAAAGACTGATACATAGAGCGGCAGTATGAAAAAGTATAACAATACAAGAAGTCTGGAGTGCAAAAAAGCTATAAAAAGACATAGCATAGTATGGGTGGATGGCTGAACATGTACTGTACACTATACATTGTTACAGAGTGTTAGGTGAAAAAAGTTGATATAGATAAATAAAGAGTAATTGCATGGTTAACTATACTATACAGGTCCATGGTTAACTATACTATACAGGTCCATGGTTAACTATACTATTCAGGTCGATGGCAGAGAAATACTAGCTAAAAGTGCGTAAGATAATAATAATAATATACAGTCTGGTTCAATGAACAGGTAAGTTAATATTTTGCATGGTTAAATTAACTCTACAGGTAAATATACAGTTACATTTACAGGTAAGTGAATATTTGCATGGTTACATTAACTGTACAGGTAAATGACAGGAAGAGATACTTAAATAGCTAAATGTGTGTATGATATAATTTAGGGTAATAATAGTAATTCCCTTAAAATACAGTCCTTAGTGCGCAGTTTAATTACAGATAAATGCACGTATTGCACATTTGATATACTAAAAACAATGAAAGATACAACTGACAGGATACTAATATGCATTCCTGAGTGAATGACTACGTAAATTCAGTCCAAGGATTACTTACAATATTGCTCGTGGTATGATATAACAACTGTACATGCATATGTATATACAGACCTGAATTAATAAATAAGTCCTGAGTGAATGAGTGATTACAGACCAGAGTTACTCACGGATGGATGCATAATTGTGTAGTTCTGTCTATTAATGTTCTGTATTATGTAATGTTTTGTTTTGTGTGGACCCAGGAAGAACAGCTGCTGCTTTCTCAACAGCTAATTGGGATTCTAATAATTATAACAAATACAAATACAAATGCAAAAATATTCTTATTTATCTGTAATACATATATTTATTGAAATATAAACAAAACACTACCAATGTTTCAGCTAAGGCTTAATCAAGGGAAGTTGGAGATATCAATATTAATGAATATCTTCCCAGGTTTTCCTCACTTAACATATTATGGAAGATGATGCTTCAACGATACAATTATGACTTTTGCATTCTATTTATTTGTTTTTATCTGTTCCATCATATTAACCCTGTTAAGAACCTTGATCCATAATTTTCCATTATAGCGGTTATTTCATGAACATTGTCTACGTCGAAAACTTTTAACTGTCAGATACCTATACATGTTTCTTTACTCAGTCCTTTCAACTGGCGATCTCACTGCAGTTGTTTAATTAATTTCACAACAATTGATAATGATGATAATTATGATTATCATTATATTATGATAATATTATATTATTATATTATATTATCATTATGATTATATGATTGATAATGATGATAGACAGACAGTTATTTAACAGTAAAGCTTTAGAAATACCTTTTATTCTTGTATCTTTTTCACCTTGAACATCTGTTATAATTCAATAAACGTTATCTAAGGTTACTTTGTATGAGATTATTCATTAATCATATACTGAAAAACAATTTTTTTTAACTCCCACGAGTTGGTAATGAATAAAACATTTGTTTGCAGGCCCATCAGTGCAGTGAATGTTAATAAAGAGGATGTGACAGTCTTTGAACTATGTAGGGAAATTGATTATCATGCTAAATATACTATGCTGTATATTTGGGAAGGATACCGGTGCAAGAAAATAAATAACAATCTGAATGAGGTTGTTGATTTTTTTTTTTAAAGAAAATATTAACAAGATTGATAACTTGTCTATAAATACCATATAATACCTTTTATAAAAGCATTCCTTTTTCTTATCCATCCACAGCTGACGTATAACACAATTACACTTTACCTCTAAAAACTAAATCTCCCATAAAGCTGTAGTACCTCCTGCCATATCTGACTCATCCTCCCTCTTCATACACACACCACATACACCCTTCTCATATTTCTGTCCCCCCCCCCCTGCCCACTACTCTCCCTCACACACTCTCTCCCTCTCTCTATCCTCCGGTGTTACTCTTTCCCCAGTTGGGATTATTTACTGCATATCCAGACTGAACCCTGCATTCGCTCGAGGAATGCCTGCAGCCACGCAGCAATGAAATTAGGATAATCTGCTTCACCTGACCCCTGGGACCATGGGAGGGGGAGAGTGAGCATGGAATGAGCAGGGGAGGAGTGAGAGAGAACGAGAGAAAAGGATAATGAGAGATGGAGATTTTCTCGAATGAGTTGAGAGGTAGAGAGATGAGATGAAAAGAGTGAAAGGAAGAGAGATGGGACAAGGAAGTACAGGCAGGGGAGACAAAAAAGGATCGAGAAATTAAAACCAATGTGCCGGCGCTCTGGAAAAGAGACAGAGGGAGGAGTGACGAGAAGGGAAATGAAGGACATAGACAGGGAGAGAGGGAGATTAAGAGCAGAGATGTAGACGTGTGTGTCTGCTCTAACATGCAGTGTCATCCCCAGGTATTGGCCATCCACTTCGTCGGATGCCTCCATTTATCTTCCAGTAATCCTCCCTGCTTCCCCCAGTTACTCTCCTGCTAGTTGTATAGAAAATAGAAAGTGGCATCCATGATATATAGTGCCTTCAGAAAGTATTCACACCCCTTGATTTTTTATAAATTTTGTTCTGTTAAAAGGTGGGATTAAAATGTATTTAACCTTCTCACACGTACCAACAAACAGTTATGATTATTCTACAGTGTTCCATGAAGTATACACTTAAACCGGTGTGATAAGAATGCTTGTTTAGAACGTCCAGTTTCGATTGACTCAACAGTCAGCGTTTGAGCTGGCACACTGTTTATTCACATATACATTTTGCACAAACACAGTCCTTACTGTTATGTCCTGAATGTGACCAGTTTATTTTTGGATGCAATATTCAGACATTCACGGAAGTAACGACAGCATAGCAAAATCATCCAAACCGGAAAACTGAGGAAAGATTGACGTAACACAAGCGGTCTGGTCATATTTAGCTAACTCTCGGCTGACAGAAACCACAATATGAATTAGCTAATAGCAATTACTATTTACAATTCATCACATCCTGGGTGAGCTCACCGTTGATCAAAATAATTTAGTAAAATACTTTCGAGAAAAAACGTTTGTGCGTGCCACCATGTTTGTTTTTTTGCGTCAACCTAAGAAGAGAAGACAAGATGGGTTTGGTCTGTTTACAGTATGCATGTTGAAGGGGGTGTGTCATCTACGATCATTCACTTCCGAAAGTTTACTTGAAAAATTTGTGAACTCTTCCTTCACCTCATTATATCATCTTTGGTCCGACAGACGTTTACATGATACCCAGAATGCATTGTATAATGTCAACAAACATGGCGCCACACATAGCTGACAAATAGCTTAGCTTATCATAAGCAATACAGCCTTCAAAAAAGTATTTTAAACACATCATAGGTGTCCATTACAATCTATGCAATAATCGGAATGTATTATTTATCACCAGTACTTGAAAACATGTGAATAAACTGTAAATACATCATGCTACGTACAGACATACACTACCATTCAAAAGTCTGGGTCACTTAGAAATGTCCTTGTTTTTGAAAGAAAAGCAAATTTTCTGTCCATTAAAATAACATCAAATTGATCAGAAATACAGTGTAGAAATTGTTAATGTTGTAAATGGCTATTGTAGCTGAAAACTGCTGATTTTTTTATGGAATATCTACATAGGCGTACAGAGGCCCATTATCAGCAACCATAACTCCTGTGTTCCAAGCGTCAAACATAAATTGTCCGCAACAGTGAAACGGGCTACTTCTATCTGAATTAATGAGGAGGTGGACAAACACCTCAATTCAAACTATTGTTAGAAAATACAATTTTTCTAAAATTATTTCAAAATGACAAATTCAAACACAGCCTATAGATAATTAGTAGGCAGTGTGTGTTAACTGTCCTGTTGCGTAACAATCACATTTTGGAACAGTGAGTGCATTCTGACATCACGTGCATAAAACAACTCACGCTCGGGCGACCGTTAGAGATATTTGGAATCCACGTGTGAAAGGGTTAATTGTCAAAGTGGAAGAAAAATTCTAACATTTGAAAAATGAAAAATACAACACTAAAATACAGTATCTTGATTACATAAGTGTTCAACCCAGAGTCAATACATAGAATCACCTTTGGCAGTGATTACAGCTGTGAGTCTTTCTGGGTATGTCTGTAAGAGCTTTGCACACCTAGATTGTTAAACTTCTTCAGGCTCTCAAGTTGGTTGCTGATCATCGCTAGACAGCCATTTTGAAGTCTTGCCATAGATTTTCAAGCCAATTTAAGTATAAAAAAAAATAACTAGGCCACTCAGGAACATTCAATGTCATCACAGTATATATGGCCTTGTTTTAGGTTACTGTCATGCTGAAAGGTGAATTAGTCTCCCAGTGTCTGGTGGAAAGCAGACTGAAGAAGGTTTTCCTCTGGGATTTTGCCTGTGCTTAGCTCTATTGTTCCTTTTTATCCTACAAAACTCCCTAGTCCTTGCCGATGAAAAGCATACCCATAACATGATGCAACTACCACCATGCTTGAAAATATTAAGAGTGGTACTCAGTGACGTGTTGCATTGGATTTTCCCCAAATGTAACGTTTTGTATTCAGGACATTAAATTAATTTCTTTGCCACATTTTTAGCAGTTTTACTTTAGTGCCTTATTGAAAAAACAGGATGCATGCTTTGGAATATTTTTATTCTGTACAGGCTTCCTTCTTTTCACTGCCGCCATTGGCCTCATGGTGAAAACCCTGAGAGGTTTCCTTCCTCTCCCGCAACTGAATTAGGAAGGACGTATCTTTGTAGTGACTGGGTTTATTGATACACCATCCAACGTGTAATTAATAACTTCACCATGCTCAAAGGAATATTCAATGTCTGCTTTTTATTTTATTTTTACCCATCTACCAATAGGTGCCCTTTGTGAGGCATTGGAAAACCTCCCTGGTCTTTGTGGTTGAATCTGCTCGACTGAGGGACCATGCAACTTATTATGTGACTTGTTAAGCACGTTTTTACTCCAGATCTTATTTAGGCTTGCCATAACAAAGGGGTTGAATAGTTATTGACTCAAGACATTTGTATGCATTCGTTCCCTCGTCCTTGCGCTCTCTCTCGCCATATATACGATATTATTTTCCTTCTAGTATCCCAGAGCAGGAAGTTACATCTCACTTCACAAGGAATATACATGTCATCTGCAGGGAGTTTGATTCGAAGGTGGGTTGGAAGGGTGAACATCTTTTAAGTCCTCTTGGCTTCATCCACATTTGATTGTTTTTCATACTTGAGCCATGCTCTGGCTATTCAAGTGATTGGATTTCCATCTTGCTACTATTGGAGAAGTGGGGAAAAGAGGCAGAAGAGTGAAAGAAAAGCAAAAGAAGGTGTTGGTATCTCTGTAGAATAAAATATAACTCTTGCACTCAATCCAAAACCTCATTATATCCCGCTTGACATTTTAAGTTAATGTCCATATGAACTGACATCTGCAGTGTTTACAATTGCCTTTAAAAGGCACATTGCCGCCAGTAGTATACGGATTGACTCCCGGCCTAAATATCTGAAAATGTGTGTTTGTTGCCTGGCACACGTTTATTTACGGTATGTACAAGCACATTGTCCAGGCATCAGCACTGCCGTCTCTGTGTTGTGAATGTGTATGTCTTTACCGTCCATGTTTACTGCTAGTGGCAAACCTTAATTTCCCTCCCTCGGAATCAATAACAAACTCCTCATCCAGGTCCTGTGTATCATAGGATTTAATGATGCAGCCTGCCACCCATGCAGGATCCTGGGCAAAAGTTGCCCATATAGGCAGATTTCTAGGAACAGCTAACCCTCGCCAAATCCTACACTCTATGAAAAAAAAAGTGCTATCTAGAACCTAAAATGGTTTGTCGGCTGTCCCCATAAACTTTTGGTTCCAAGTAGAACTGTTTCCACAAGGGTTCTACATGGAACCCAAAACGGTTCTACCTGGAACCAAAAGGGTTTTCCTGTAGGGAAAGACAAAGAACCTTTTTGGAACCCTTTTTTCTGAGAGTGTAGCGTTAATCACTATGGGGGAAACACAGTAATGACCTTAGTTCAGTATATAGGAGGCAACTTCATCCTTGTGAATGAGTGACAGCACATGATCCCTTTTGCTTTGGCTTAGTGGGCGTCATGTTAAATTCCCTTTCATTACCTACTCTCAGATTTTATTGGTGATGCCACCACTAGCCCCGCCTGCCACACTGATTGCTTCATACTGGGAATTGGTTGGGCTAACACTTGTCTTATTGTGTGTGTACGTGCTTGCATGTGTCCGTGGCTGTTGCTTCGAGAATCCAGTGAAAGGATTTTACAGTTAGCTCGGCTCACTTCATATAACCTTGTTTGTCATCAACAAACATATTTCTCCTCTGGGCCAGAGGTCACTGCATCCTCGTCCCTCGCCATCAGAAGCACTCGTTTCCATGGTTGCAGCCGCTGAACTCGTGACAGACACTCTTCAGACCACAGGACTCAATAGCTGATCTGTCATGTGTTACCTTTTGACCTAATATGCAATG
The DNA here is from genome assembly GCA_023634145.1 of Thymallus thymallus. NCBI lineage: Eukaryota > Metazoa > Chordata > Actinopteri > Salmoniformes > Salmonidae > Thymallus > Thymallus thymallus. Next base: position 4,077,046 of record CM042406.1, read on the forward strand.
GAATTCCTTCCTGTGGTGCTTCTACTCCAGGGCAGTGTCGTGTGTAAACACTCGACATATACTGTACTTACTACTACTCCTTTTGTGAAATTCCATCTCAGCACCAAGCCCACCTCTTTGTTATCTTCCCTTAGCAGTGCATGTATCTGCATTGCTTTTGCGACATCGGGGGGGGGGGGGGGGGGGCTGTCTCACCTCAATAATAATAGGAATCCTGGGGATGAAGGCATGATAAAACAAGAAGGGGTTGGTGGAAAAAAGAGGAGGTGTAGCAACATTTGTATCCGTCACGGTGTAGCAAAAGCAGCAATGATGGGCAGCTGCAGTGACGGCCAGCCGGGCTCCATAATACGAGACACAAATGATTCTGCCTCTTATCCCAGTGACGCCCAGCCCACGGTCCATAAAGGGGGCTTTCAGACATAGAGGGAAGCTCATTTGCGCTCCTGTTTATTTTGATTATCACCAGACGAGAGGAGGATCGGGACCGGAGTCGGGGTCGAGCATGGCAGCGCATCGCACCGTGACGCCCGTCGCGGTCTGAGCCTCAGGTGTTTACCAGCCTGTCACTTCATGTGAGTCCAGAGAGGCGTGAAACACCACATCCTGCTTCCTCGTCTTTGTCGCCTCAGCGACAATAAGACTCCCTTGTCTCAATTATCACCTTTTATTTACTGCAGGCTGTACTATTTTCAAATCATTTTCTTTCAGTGAACATGCCAGTTGTCACAATTTCTTTAAAAAAAAATACAAATGTAATCCTTAAATGTTTTCTAAGAGTCAGGGAAAATAACTTAGATTCCATTGCTATCAGTGTTTAAATAGACTCTTGTTGATATCAAAAAGCTTTGGAGCCAGCTACTGGGAGCCAACATCCCCCAAACTGACCTTACCATCCGAGAAGAAGGGCTGATCTAGGATCAGATCCCCTTGTCCACGCAATCGTATACGTTTTATCCATCCTAATAGGCAAAACTGATCCAAAATTCGCACTCCTACGCTAGATATGTGCTTTCCCAGATACCATTGGGTATCAAAGAGCTTTTTTTGTCTCCAAATTGAGTGGAGGTTCAGTGATATTGTAGACCTGTAAGTTGGATGTCATTGAACTCCTTAAACGCTTAGGACACAAAAAACCTTGCCAAAAAAACGTCAAAAGTGCAGTCTTTCCTCCTTGTACAGATGACTGCTCTGATCATGACATGCTACTGAAAGTAATACGATGAAAACCTCATCTATCCAACTCCTTGAGATTCTTGTTTCAAGCGAAGATGGAATCATTTTTCAGATGATTTGAACAGGGCCTGGTCCTCTTCACGTTGCAAGAAGAGGAATTATTGAGTTGTTGAGGCCCAGGTGGTTCAGTGTTATGAGGATCCATGGGGGGGCACACTGCTCTCCAGCCCAGGATGAAAGCTTCATTAACACAGGCCCTTCGGCCCTCTCTAAAAGGGACGCATGCTCTCCCTCGCATGCTGTTTCACGGCAATACCCCGCAACTTTCTCTGACTTTGAGGATGAAAGTGCTGTCTTCACAGGTTTCTTGATTGCTGCGTCTGTAAACAAATGTTTGATTTTGACTGGGAACGTGTGTGTTATGTCTTGTAGAGTGTTATGTCTGCATTTGTCATTGTTTATTTTGAACAGTGTGTGTATTCTTTCCAAGATTTTGTTGTGTGCATATATTTTATTTTTTTCACCCAGTCTGTGTTTCGAGTGTGTGTGGGTGTTTTCACTTCTCAGACATCCTGTATTGAGGCCAGTCTGAGAGCTCTGAAGAGCAAATCAATAACATCAAACAGTGGCTGGTTCCTTCGTCTCGGGGTTGTTCGAAATGTTTAAATGTGTATTTTTCCATATATAGACACATCCTATGTGTTTTAATCAAATCAACTATATGCATTGAGATTGTCTGCTTTAAGCAAACTGTTTGATGAAATAATTAAGCCACACAAATGACTAGAGGGAGTCCAACCGCAATTGATTTGGTTGTGCCGTCTGGCTCAGCTGCAGCGACCACCACAGAACATCAGTGTGTACAGCGCTGTCCATGTTGCTGAAGCTGCAACATAATTACAGCCATTTCTGACTGAAAAGTTATGTTACCGAAATCCCTCATTTGTTTAGGAAAAACATTCCCTATTCCCCCAACCCTTGCTCTCTTTACATGACACATGCTTCGAATGTACGTGACCAATAGGGCCTGACTTACAGTATAGCATATCATAATCACATCAATAAATTGGTTAGAAAAAACTCTGAACACTGTAGCACGACAGCAAAATGGACGCAGAGGACTTGACAAATAAACTCAAAACGGGGGAATGTTTACTGGTTGCTCAGGAGGTAAAGGGGAAGTCAGATAAAAACAGTCACATTCAGTCATGAATACAATTTCCAAAATGGAACGGTTTAGGCCTATTTATTGTTTACGCTAATTATTTAATGGTCGCTTTGTTATTTTATTTTAAAACTAAAATGCTTGATTGCATTTCACATCATGAATGACTCATATGCTGTGTGATGACATGAATTAATAAATGATTGATTGATTGATACAGCAGCCTACATAAGTATTGAAATATAATATAAGTAAGTTGCAGTATTAAGCCTAAACAGGATGCGCTCTTAGGCCTACAGCTGGATGGTGGTTATACAAGGCTGCTCTACTAAGCCTAGTAATGACAACGACATTACCTATTATAATGATGATGAGGACCACTTTGGAAACAAGCGTTTTAATTAATACTTTCAAGTGATATCCTCTGAGTCCACATTGTACATTTTGTTCCATATGTCTGTTACCCAAAATAAATTCAATTCAATTCAATTCAATTCAATAATAACAATAAGAAGGAGATCAAGGAAAAAGGAGGGTTATTATTGTAAATATACATGTTTTTTTTATACATTGATATTTGGAACAGTGTAAACAACAACACTAAATACATTATAAATAATACCAGAGAGGCAGGTCTAATAAAAAAAAGCCTTGTAAAGCCTTTATTACAGCTTAGCAAAGATTAAAAACAGCCGTGAACTTGTTGCGTGAGGCTTGGTGCTCACGGAATCAGTAGGTTATCAACCAAACACTCAAACAGGAAGCAGAATCTGTCTTATTTCTGTAGATATATATGGATGACTTATAAAGCAAGGCACATTTAACAGTTAGACTATTGATTATAGACCTAATTAAGTTGGGGTTTCCTCTCTCCTCACTTTTCTTAGACAATTAAGGCAAGGGCTGTTTTCTCATGTCTTAACTCTGCTGCTGCCTCCGCCACATTGTTTTCAACACCAATATGCTGGTTAACTTTTCAATTATGCACATAGCAACATGGTCTAGGAAAAGGCGCCAATTCAACAGTGCACTGATGTGTTTCAGAACAGCTTACAGCGGCCTCTATCCAATGAGGGAGAAAGCACATTTGTTATAAAATAATATTATTATTCTATTTGAATTGCATCATTGTTCTTACATAATATAACCATGTACAATTTCAGTAGCACATGTCTTGGACTGTGCCACCCCACAATGAATCAGTCCACTCAGACAGGAGCCAATCAGACAGGTGTCTTGTAGACTATGGATCAGTCCACTCAGACAGGAGCCAATCAGACAGGTGTCTTGTAGACTATGGATCAGTCCACTCAGACAGGAGCCAATCAGACAGGTGTCTTGTAGACTATGGATCAGTCCACTCAGACAGGAGCCAATCAGACAGGTGTCTTGTAGACTATGGATCAGTCCACTCAGACAGGAGCTAATCAGACAAGTGTCTTGTACACCATGATTTTATTTTTGTTTGCTAGTGCTCGAGTAAAGATGTCTCGGTCGACCAACAGCCGATCGACCAGTCAACTAAATGGGGTCAGCCCTAATCTAGAAACAATTGATCCTTGATTGCGATAGTTTCGGAAACCTTGAAAACTCAACTTAATTATCATCCAAAAATAACTTTACAGATACGAAAGATACTTACTGTGCTACCACATATTTCCACAGAGGTTTTTTGTCTAACTAATCTTCAAGCTTTTTTTTGTTTGTTCCCTACCATGTTTCAATTAGCTAAGGAAGTGCAACGCAAAACACCTCTGGGAATCTGTGTTATAACGACGCACAGTAAGTGTATATTTTGTAATTGTAAAATCATTTTGGGGTAATATGAATTTCAAAGGTTTCCAAAACAGTATTGCACGCAGTGATTATTAACGTGTAGACACAGCGTCGGTAGTTGTACATGTTGGCCCCGCTGTGGTCAATTGTTCAAATGAGAACCCAATGGCCTTGGTTCTCAATAGCCAAGGTTAGGTTAGGTTAGGTTAGGTTTAAATTACAAAGTGAATCTCAATGTAACCTCATCCCCAGGATATTGTGCATATAAGCCTGGTACATAAACAGTTCAACCTGATTGAGTAAAGTCTTTGTCATAATTTAATTTGAGCAAATCAGACTACTGTGAGGCATGGTTCTGTGCTTGTGGTGTGCTAGTGTACAGGGGAGGGTTAGGGAGAAGGGGTTGTGGGAGGTGATTGGTTGATAGGTTAAGCCGATTAAGCCAATGCCTATGTGGCGTGAGTTTCTCCCGGTCTTTCTCTATTGGCTAACGAAGGCCATGTTTGACGGGTTGTTCCACCAGACTCTTTGCGCATTTGGGTGGAAGTGTCTGGCAACAAGATTAATCTCAATGGGACTTGGGAGGAATAGCGGCGAGACTGGTGCAAAAAATATAGTGGAAGGAAACTCTCTCGCCCACATTTACACCAATCCAATGCTTTTTATGTAAGAAGAATCAAGTTACCCAACCAGCTGTTGCATTCCTTTAGCTAATGATAGTGACGCAAAAACTAGGCCTTTTTGAAACATCGCCATCTCCTGGCCGCATTTACCCGCCAGATTCAGTAGCTTGAAAACGTAGACATTTTTTTTAAAACCCCATAACATTTTTGCTTAACATAATTCAATGTTTTTTATTTTAGTTCGTTTGAGAGTCAAAGATAATAGTTTCAGTATAGTTTTAGTTTTTCAAACGTGTTTGTTAATTATTTTATTTCACTTTACAAAAAATCTAATGAGAATTTGACTGTCCTCCTGTGACCCAAACAGTTCTCCAAATGAAGAAATAGTGTATTAATATAGATGTATTCTCATAATTCGTGACCCACACTTTCACATGCCCATGGCCCACTTTGGGTCCAGACCAATAGTTTAAGAAACACTGGCCACTGACACTCACATCCCTCCTCCATCAAATGAGCCTTACAGACAGCCTCTACCTTGTTATGAGCCCCTGACTAGGTGGGTAGGAGAACCAGTAGTTAATGGAATAGCAACAAAGAGATGGGAGAATGTGTTTTGCTCTCCACTTCAACTGCTAAGCCCTCTGGGAAAGCGTCAAACGAAGCTGGGAGTGTAGGAGAGTTTATCTCCATGTCTCGCCTGCTGACGAGGTAAGCTTGCAAAAATGAGCCTAACAGGTTTGAAAGCACTTCTCGAGGAGGAGGAGGAGGATGAGGACGAGACGGAGGGATGACTGTGTACTAATGATCTGTTGAGGGGATTGTTTTTTACTGAGTAATTATGCCTCAATTTCCACTGATGTTTTTCTTTTAACCACTTCAATTGGGTCTGGAAGACACTTGCGTCTTAATGACTCCAACAACATCAACTTCATTAGCACTTTGAAAAAGCATTGTGTTTTTACCCTTCTCTGCTCAAATTTTTCTGGGAAATATACACAAAACATTTCAAACACGTTACATACATGGACAAATGTTGAGGTTTTACTTGGATAGAATTTCAAGCTCCTACAAGAGTCATGCACTCCTCTCCCCTTCTCTCGCTTCGCTCCTTTCTGCAGTTTGTGGAGATAAGAGCGATATCTGTCTACTATACATTGCATTATTCTGGCAGTGGTAATGGGATACCATGGATATCACTCAAAAGAGCAGCCAGCACAAGCTCACTCTGAAAAGAAACGCGCTCGTGACAGACAAATTGGATGTGTCTTTGCTTGTCATCTCTTTTGCTCCTCCTGGACTGATTAAGGCCTCTCTCTCTCTCTCTCTCTCTCTCTCCTTCCTCCCTTGCTTTCTTTTCTTTTCTCATGTGTCCCTGTGGACCTAACTGGAGAGGGGAAGTAGAATGTAGTGAGAATGTAGCCGTGACCTTTTGTCAACCCTGATATCCTAGCAATTAGCTACTGAAAACGCTTGCGAGTTTATGCACACATGGCGCGATTAGCCAAGTTGTGAATGAAAAAGTAATGGGTAAGGATGGCAAGAGATGTCCTCACAGCGATTTCCCCCTGATCCTTCTATGTTACGGTATATGTGTCAGGCAGTGAAGAAGTAGGTGGGAAGGGTTCCCCTGCTTCTCTTTAAATGTTGCACATCGAAATGAGCCTGTATTTTCTTCAGCCCCTTAACTAGCCCCGTCTTCGTTCCGAACGCCAAGCAATCAAGTGAATATTGATGAGCAGGGAAGATGGATCAATCTGGAGGGGCCCTGGGTTGCGCCAGATTTTTCTATTTTCTTACCGCCCCTCCTCCTCTTTCACCATAATTGACAGCAATGTGATGTATGACTCACTCACTCCATGTTCAAGTACGATAAAAAAATGACTTGGGCGGTACAGAGATATTGAGGGGAATATGTGTAAGGAGGACTCGGGAGGATACTGATGGGAGATGGAGGTGTTTTCCTCAGCACAATCATAAACTGCCAGAGGAATGACGTGAGATGGCCAATCGGAATGCCCACCCACTTTTTCCACCCTCAAGTTGACCTTCGAATCTTGACCTTTGACCCCAGAGAGACGGATTTGGAACTAAAGCAGTTCCCTCTGAGAACATGAAAGCAGTAGATCTGACAGTCTGAGTCGTCATCTTCTGGGGCAGGTCGAATGAAAGCACTTCGGAGCAGCATTAGCCTTTTGCTGGATTTCTATCCTTATTCATACTGAAAGAAAATACCTCATATTCCACAGCCTCTGCCAGACACTTTGAGGGATTGTGGCATAATCTGTAACAATTGGTTATAGTAGCATCACATTTTATCCACCCCCCCCCCCCAGGTGGGTTCTGGTAAAAGATTATATTGCCAATGCCGTTGTCGTCCGGGTGTCATCGTTTGAATCGATCCGAGGACGGATTAGCTCTCAGCCGAAGGTGGTTATTTGTTTCGTGTTGTTCTTGTTTTCCTCCCCCTCTCTCACAGTGTGACACAATTGCCACTTTTGTATTGATCGGTCAATTATTGCAATGCATGAGAAATCTGTGCCAGATGGGGGAGTATGGGCACATAGGGAGCCGATTAAAAAAATAAAATAAAAAATAACATACTGAATTTGCCGGCTGATAATGGATTAAGCACATGGGATACCTGTCCCCTGCAGGATAGCTGTGGAATACCACCCCATGGACAAGAGACAGGCTATAAGGAAAAGGGTTTGTGGTAAAACATGATGGAGATTGTATTATTATTGATGGTGGATGGTTGGTTGGATGAGGTAGGTTTACTTAATATGTAAAGCACTTTGAGCTCGTGGAAAAGGACTATATAAATCTAATAAATATTTATTAATACTGTACATTAGCTGCAGAGAACCTTATAGTACAGTAATGTAACGTGTTGAGTAATGTCAACACAGGCTATGTGCCTGTAAGCAAAAGTAATTTGCTACTTTTTTTCCATCATCAATGGATATCCCCTGTGTCTAATTTGCTAATTTGAGCGAATAATAATATAGCCAAATTCTATCTTCAGACAATGAGACTCTTTCTATATTATCAGTAAGTCACCGTAGCTGACAGATAGTGATCACTGGTTTAGAGGGAACCAATCAAATGCCAAATATGAAGAAAGAGTGAGAGAGATGGAGAGAGAGAAATTAAGTGAGAGAGTCAATGCAGAGGATAATCAAGGTCAGCCGTTTCTCCTATCAACCGTTTTCTGATCTGATTGACGTGTTCTACATAGAAAAAGGCATGAGTTTGGCATATGGAGGAGTGGCATGGAGTCGGCATTGCACAGATCGTGTTTGATCATCTCTTAAATTAGCTGCTGTTGGCAACCCTGTTGTAGACTGGGGGCTTGGATGGGGGCTGAGCAGTCGGCACATATACACAGACACCAGGAATGCAATCGTTTCCCTGCTACCCAGCGCGACCCTGTTCGACATCCCAACTGTCTAGTTTATGCAATGCCACAACTGACAATGGCAAGATACACTTGGCTGTGTGAAGTTGTTTTGTGTCATATTGTATCAATTGAGGGTGGAAGAGCCCGGAGCGGAACTTGAACCATCAACCCTGTGATTAAAGGCCAAGCAAACTTCACCCCCTGGACCTCCTGGCAGAGGCTGTATTGCTGTCCGATTGCATACAGGGGCACTACAATACTCTGAATGTAACGTAATTCATGCTTGTACAAGATTTACATATATATTGTGTAGATACAAACATTACTAGGCTAGGCTACAGACACGTAGCTAATGTAAACTCAATCATTTAAAAGCAACACATAAAACATCAGTTTAATTACACCGCATACAAACTATAAAAGTTGCAGAAAGGAGAACATTTGCGCACACACAGACACGCAGATGCAGACAAACACATACAAATAACACACATACCCAGTGGCTGCATTTCAGACATCTACCGAAGTGCTATCAGAGCAGGGTGCGACAGTGATCGATTGCAGGCACATCTGGGCTGTAATAAGTAGGTCCAGTGTCCCACCTGTATTCAGCAGGGGAAAGACTCCCGCATAATTTGTTCTCATTCAGGGGGCAGGTTTCAGAGATCCTACATTACAGGGCCACTTTAGCCAAATAAAATACATTGTTTAACGGCAGGATCTGGAGTATGTATAGCAGTGTAGGTATATAAATAACCATTGCCTTCTGGTATTGTCATAAAAAATCCTTGAGTCTTGACCTGTAAATCAGGTTGGCTTTGTCAGTGCCTGGTTATGACTGCAGTGTGGCAAGAATGTGTTATTGCAATAATATGCTATTTTCTGCATATATTTTCTGTATCTTCCCATGTCAATGTATAATTAGCTAAATGGTCTAAAATGCTTTCATTAATTCTAAGAATAGTACATCTTTACCTTCAATTATACCTTTTTACCAAATACACAGAGTGTACAAAACATTAAGGACACCTTCGTAATATTAAGTTGAACTCCCTTTTTCACCCCCGATGTCCCATTATCTGTCCTATCATGTTTCACTTTCACACGTGCCTGTAATTTAACAAATTACTGTAATTTATATGGATTATTATCGTAACAAATGTCAAGATATGTTGCATGAATTCACAAATGCAAATGAAATTACAATTTCACACGTTTTAAACATATTGTGACTAGTTTCAGGAAACTAGGCGAATGTCGCATGTCATTACTTCACATGAGAGCCATTTGAACGTAAATCTAAATGTGTTTTGGGGCAGAAATGCCTTCTGGAACATGTGAACTTTCATGTGCCTTAATAACAAACTTGTATTCCATCTGTAAAAATGAATAAAATAGTTACGAGCCTAGTTGGTTTAGCCATATAAAAAGACGGCAACCTTCCCACTAGTCATGACTGGCTGAGATAATGAGGGGGCTGGACATGACGAGAGAGGAGTTCAGATTGGTCTGCCATATAGCAGGCTTCTGTCTATTTGAGCTTGTAAGTATGTGGAGGCAATACTGTCTAATGCGTTTGTAAAAAAATATATATTGTGTAGTCGAGCTGTATTGCTCTCCACTTTCTGGAGGATTGAGTTTTGAAAATCTGTGTAATTTTAATATGATAGCTAAGGAGATGGAGAGAACACCTCTCTCCAGATTACATCTTCAAACTAAGGGCAACCTTGGCATCCGTGACAGGGAGACGCGTCCATCCATTCATGGTGTATACAGGTAAGATAGTCTAGCTAGCTACATTCAGATATTACACGTTTCTAATGTTGACAGAAAAAGTGGTTAATTTCAAATTAGTGTACTAGCTAGCTAACATTAGCTGGCTGGCTTGCTAGCTAACTTTACATGTATGATCGTATTATTCTTATCTCAGAGCTATTTGCTTGGCTAGTTTTAGCCAAATGTTAGCTAGCTAACATTGAACCTGGTTGGTAAGCTACCTGCAGATTCATGCAGGGTAGTAACGTCATGAGTTGGGATTATGGTTCATTGTTTACCTAGCTAACGTTAGCTAGCTACATGTCTTAACAGAAGACTCCACTATACAAGTAACCATTTTTGGTAAGTTCAGTCTGAGTATGCCAGAGTGCAGAATAACTGATGAATTTATGAATGCTCAACACCCGTTGAATATGGCCGGTGTCAGTAAACGTTTGGCAAAAAAAGCGCAATGAAATTGTTGCCAGCAGCACAGTTAGTCACAAACGCTCTGGATAACATGACAACAGCCTAATCAGCTCTGCTAGGGCGAGTAAAATGGTCAGTGGGGTGTTCTCTCATTTGTGTCTGGAAGTAGACTGCCGTTGTGAGGTCAGACGCTCGGATCAACCATACTCATCGGCCAGAGCGTCAAGTATGCATTCTAAACACTCAGAGAGTAAAACGAGATGGGTGGGGCTAAAGCTTAAGAGGGTTTGAACGATGCTGAATTGGTGTTGACAAAGTGCTCTTGTACCAAAACATTCAAAGGCCATTCTCAAAAGTGAGATTACAAGTTTATCAACTTTTAAATAAGAATTACTTTCCCATTGTTCCCTTAAATGCAGTGTATGATATACAATTTTGTAGCTCTGTGTCTCTGCTTTTATCCAATGTAAAAAACACAATTTTGCTACATAAGACCGAATCAAGGTGGTCTGTGACATTTATTGCTGTGCTGTACTTGGCTAATAAAGGTTGTTTTTTCTCTGAGAGCAACAACACTCCCATCTATTTCCTATGCGTCACCGGCACATTCATGTAAGTGTGAAGATATACATTTTTGAAGTGTAGTATTCCAGAGAAATTTACTGCAATTGGCATAATACTTTTTACAGGCCTTTACGTGTGGTATATTTGATTTTGAAAGCGAACAGTTTTCCATGTTTTTCTAGGAGTTAAATGCTCCCATACACCGGAGTCAGCAAGGAGGGAGGAGAGTCCACAGCCACATACTGGAAGTGGAATGTGGCGATAGATGAGACTCCATCACCCCACCGGTCATCATCTCCTCCTCTCCTTCCCATAAGGGGCCAGATGTGAAGTCTTTTTTAAACCCAAAGTGGATTTCTGTTTTCACATTAAAAAGTGATTCTTGTTTGTAATAAAAAAAAAATTGATTCCGGTAAATCTACTGTGGTGTGTTCAAAAATGCACTCGCATATCTGACCTACTGTATCTTTATGAAGGTGCATGGTATCAATTAGATAAGTTGGAAGAAAAAAGAAACACGCACACTGCTCTTGCTAGTACCACTTTTTTATTAACGCTTACATATCGGCCTCTTGGCCTTTCTCATTTGGCCAAGTGTGAGTGCATGCATCGTCCAAAGATGGAGAGGGACAGTTCATGGTTTGATCAGAGGAAGGTGGTCAGGGAGATGGTTGATCTTGTAGATGGCTACTCTGGGTACTGATTTGTTCAAGACAACAAATTGTGTTCTGACTGGGAAAAATTGTTTGGAAAGGTCATCTCGAAATTACAAGTCAGAAACACGGGCATCATTCTTCCCAGTCTGAGCTCGTTTTGTTTTCCAAATTCTCAGTTGTCTGTTGTCTTGAACGGACCAAAAGTATTACGTTTTGGCCATGGCATACTGCATACCTTTTACTAAACAGGATGTGCTAAATAATAAGCAGTACAATTAGTACACAGTATGCAGTTTACGTAAGTAGTAGGCATGCCAGATTTCGGACACAGCCAGTGTTTTTGTAGCCCTACCGGAAATGTACATGTTAAAAACATGTTGGATGTACAATAAATACACAACAACAAAATGTTCAACAAATTGGATTGTAACACGTGAAAAATGCATTCCACCCAGCTTTGTTGTCTTTAAGGACACCTGAAAAGTTAGTTTGGAGTGCATTTTTTCTTCATAAACGCATTACAAATGTATTAGAAACAGGCTATCAAGTCATTTCTGTCAGGTCCTGACGGTAGGGATGCCTAGTGGCATCTCTATGTTTGGGTTTGCTCAACTGTCGGGGTCTGACGGTAGGGTTGTCTGGGCAACTCTATGTTTGAGTTTTGTTGGTACCCAATTAGAGGCAGCTGCCATACGTTGTCTCTAATTGGGGATCCTATTGAAGTTTATTATTGTGCCCACCTGTGTGTGGTTCTTTGTTTGTTCATGTCGCACATCAGTTCGTGATTTCGTTCTCTCCATTGTTTTGTTGTTTTGTTCATTAAATAAAAGGAATGTATTCACACTACTTCTCAGCGCCTCGGGTCCAATCTAAAGACCCATGACAATTACACATGCCAAGGAACATTTATAACAGGTGTTAATAATAGATCCCCAACTGAGTCTAGGTTTCCCTGTGTCAGATTGACCTTTCTGAGTATGGTTAAAATGTATGTTGTGTCTGGGTAAATATTGTTTATACTATAACATCATAACAACATGTTGTCGACTTGTTGTTTCCTTTGATACATTTCCTTAGGCTTTCATGTAGCCATAAAATAGATATTGAAAAATAGGCTGTAGTGAATTAAATGCTGGTAGGTAGCTGTGTGGTAAGATGTTACCAGGTGTACTCTGTTCTGGTCAGAGCACAAGCTGTCTGAAACAAAGGTACCACATTTTTTTAAACACCAAATATATTTAAGAAATTAGACCTGCAATCAGCTTCTAGTGGTTACTTGTCATGAAGCGGGAGGTAGAGGTCTGCTGATGTACGAGAGGTCATTTATCAGACAGAGCAACGAGAGCTCCGTTGGGGATAGCTGTGCGGCTGGCTGTTCAGCACCCGGGCAGTTTGGGATGCAGTGACCCTTTACCGTATCCACTGACCTTGGGTGATAAACTGCACGCCGGGTGGTTGTAAAGTGGAATGGATTAATTAGCTAGCTAGTGCCAGAGGTCTGCGTGAGGGTTGGCGGTGGGCGTGTAAGCACAGAGGGTGAACCCTGACCTTTTTGTCTGTACTAGAGGAAAACATCAGTCATTATTGAGAATGATACTCGAAAGTCCCATGGGGATGCTGTCTCTCTGGCGAACTGAGTTTGAGATGAACTCTTTTATCTGAAACGGTCACCTTATCAATGTTTTGCAAGATGAATCAGTTATGCTGGATCATTTTTATGTGCACTTATTTAAGCGTTAATAAAAAAGTGTCAACACTTATTCGCAACTTCTGCTATCAGAATACAAAGATTCCATTGAAAAGACGGGTCTAGATCTGGCTGACCACTTCAGGAGGTGGTCTGGTATGCATTGTGTGCAGATTTCACCTCAGTGAGCGACGTCATCAGCACTCCTCCCACAAGTTTCTAGAAAACTTGTGTTTAGGGACAGAGAGGCACCTTTTCATTACAATGTTGGAGGAAATACTGTACATTCCTAGCGTGTGAGGAATGTGTTTGCTAATATTTCTGTAAAGAAAATGACATGCTAACCCGTTTGCAATCCCTTTAGCGTTGCATGCTAGCTTGCTGATAGCTACAAAGGTTAGCTGGCTAGTTAGATACAGTATTTAGCTACTGCCATCAGTTGTTGTTGTGTTATTATCATAGTTTGTAGAATGCATACTAGCATTTGAATATAGGAAAAGGAAAACCGGACACACTGTGGACATGGTAAACACATTTAAATGTGGGTGTAGATGTATTCCATGACCAGATCTCTATGATTAGAATACTAAATCTGCATGAACTGTCAAGTCTAGACACAGCCTTAGCCACCTTGTAATGTTATGTGCTATGAAGACTATTTAACGTGTTATGTTTACACCGCATGAGTAAGCCTTCTGTCAGTCACACTGTCTTTTTTTATAATATTGTTTTTCAACATACACCACCGATCAAAAGTTTTAGAACACCTAATCATTCAAGGGTTTTTCTTTATTTTTACTATTTTCTACATTGTAGAATAATTGTGAAGACATCAAAACTATGAAATAAAACATGTAGTAACCAAAAAAGCTTTGCCCATAGTTTGTCTTCACTTTTTCACCTTGTTAAGCCACGAGCTGCCCAGTGACACAAGCCCACCAGACGAGCTAAATCACTTCTATGCTTGCTTCGAGGCAAGCATGAGAGCATCAGCTGTTCGGCACGACTGTGTGATCACGCTCTCCGTAGACGATGTGAGTAAAACCTTAAAACAGGTCAACATTCACACTCCAAGCATTTATGACCAAATGGCAAGTGTCTTCACTGACACAGGGGCCCCTCAGGGGTGTGTGCTCAGTCCCCTCCTGTACTCCATGTTCACCCATGACTGCACGACTCCAACACCATCATTAAGTTTGCCGACAACACATCAGTGGTAGGCCTGATCACCGCCAACAACGAGACAGCCAGAGGTCAGAGACCTGGCCGTATGGTGTCAGGATAACAACCTCTCCCTCAACATGATCAAGACAAAGAAGATGATTGTGGACTACAGGAAAAGGAGGACTGAGCACGCCCCCATTCTCATTGACAGGGCTGTAGTGGAGCTGGATGAGAGCTTCAAGTTTCTTGGTGTCCACATCACCAACAAGCTACCATAGACAGTCGTGAATAGGGCACGACAAAGCCTATTCCCCCTCAGGAGACTGAAAAGATTTGGCATGGGTCCTCAGATCCTCAAAAAGTTCTACATCTGCACCATCGAGAGCATCCTGACTAGTTGCATCACCACCTGGTATGGCAACTGCTTCACCTCCTTCTGCAAGGCACTACAGAGGGTAGTGCGTACGGCCCAGTACATCACTGGCACTAAGCTTCCTGCCATCCAGGACCTCTATACCAGGCGGTGTCAGAGGAAGGCCCTAAAAATTGTCAAAGACTCCAGCCACCCTAGTCATAGACTGTTCACTCTGCTACCGCATGGCAAGCGGTACCGGAGCGCCAAGTCTAGGTCCAAAAGGCTTCTCAACAGCTTATACCCCCAAGCCATAAGACTCCTGAACAGGTAATCAAATACACACCACATTACTACAAGAGAAAACAGCTCACTCAATTTCATATAATGAATCCGTGCGTCAATCTAAGTAACATAACAGAAAAAATCCCCATCAAAATGTCAGTTTAAGCATGGGCTGTGTCTTAATCCACAGCATTTGCCTATGTCGGCCTTCCACATCTGCGGTGGAAGGTGGCCGAACTACAGCTGTGTTTGTCAGACCATGAGACATCTCAAAAATGTATAATCTCATGAAAACTTGAATGCGGTACAAATCACATTATTGTGGGAGCACCTTCTCTAAGAGAATGAGTTATACTATTTGAGAAGGTTTGAATCCTAAGCAAACTGCATACACATTGTTTGAAGTACAATAGACCAACATAGATACTGTAGTGGTTCAAAGCTGTGTGTTGGAAAACCTTGGTAGAGCATGGGTCACTTAAAACATCTTTTTTTTTTTTTTTTAAGTAGGCATTACATAAGCTGCATATCAAGCATCATGGTACACAGGCAGCCTGGACAAGCGCAACAGTAAATTATGGCTTTGACCCCCTCGAACCTACAGGAAGTGGAAAGAAAACAGGGACGCGTACTCCCTATCACCGCTGTAACATTTCATTAGATCAGCTAGTCTGGGCCCTGAATAATCTCATATGAAAGTCAAATGAAGCCATTAAGGGAGTCTCCTCCGCTCTTACTGACGAGGGCTGATCCATCTCCTCCCCAGTTGCTATATAACTCCCTCTGCCCCTCTACCAACATCCTTCTCTCTCTCACACCTTCCCCACTTCCTCTCTCACCTTTCACTCTTTCTCTCTCAGCCCCTCGCAGAGTAGTACCCACACTGGGCAGTCGCTGCGGCCTTGCCAACCGAGGCCTATTAATCACGCTGCCTTATCTCAGCGCGGCCTCGCAAAATAGTTGTTTTGCTCGTCCATATTATCCCCCATAATGCTGGATAGTAATCACAGGTGGCGTCTGAGCAGGAAACAGTGAAAAGGGGTGGGGGCCGACAGAAACATGCTTAGCCATGAAGGAAGAGGCAGAAGAGAGGAAAGAGCGTCAGGAATAGCCACAGCTGTGCAAAAGCCCAGCTTTGAAGATAAAATCGCCTCTGGCCTTGAGCATACAGACAGTGAACCAAAGACCCATTCTACCCTGGAAAAGAAGCCCTCGATGGCATGGTCCATCTGTCTAGGCCACGTGAATGTCTTTTGTTAAACACCCATTGACAAATCCCTGCTATGTTACACTGAAATAAGACCAGGAGGCAGTGAGTGGTAACATTGTCTGGGATCTCAGCAAGTAGGTAAAAGAAAGGTTGAAAATATTGTAGTTATTCTGTTTGATGCCAGGGCGGGTTTTACTTCTCATGCCATGGTTTTACAGTTCGTTCCATGTCTGCATAGTTCTCCATCTGGCTTGCTGGCTCCAGATGCATCCACCAGACTTTTTTCCGAATGGGCCATCTGGACCAGTGCAGCAAGCTCCATTGAAGGCAACTATTATGTTATTTTGAGGCATTTTTTTTACAGTTAGTTCAAACTTTGACTAGAGACTGAAAAGCATGTCACGGTTAAATGGATAAGTTCAACTGTGTTAGTGCAGCAGTTCCATTGAAGGCAACTAGTTTTATTTTGGGGGAAATTGAAGATTTGTCCAAACTTTGACTACAGATTCAAAAGCATGGCAAATTGGAAAGTATCCTGTGGGTAATTAGCTGAATATTGAGAATGTTCCAAATAGTTTTAGAAAAATTGTGTTTGACCTTCATACCTGCAGTGGGTAGAGAGTTTGAACAGGAAAACTTAAACAGCTCATCCAATGTAAACAGAAGCAGGATTATTGCACTTGGGTGGCCATCAAAGAAACCTAAATGTAAAATGGTTAGATAATAACATGAATGGTAGAATCAGACAATAAACTGGAAATAAACATGTTTGCCCTCACAGTATTCTTCTGGATTTTTACAGAGGTCACAGAGGTCACAGAGGTCACAGAACTAGAGTTGTTATTACTCTGATGGCAATTTTCCGTCCATCAGATTCTCAGAAATCAACAGTACTGAGTACTTGTTTTCCCCCCACTCTTGCAAATAAGCTTCATGTTAATCACTCACTGTGTAGCCTGACAGCTCTAATATAGTACTCTCAATCAAGTTCTGTTAACAGATAGTTCCTCTCTGGATACGTTAACGTGTGACACCGTTTTACCCCTGCTCCGTCTAATCAAAGATGTAAGATCGTCTGCACTGTGATGGGAAGTAGAATGAAGATGAATAAAGAACTGTCCATTATATAGAAATGTGCCAAGCCCAAATGTGATAATGACAAGAAAACATTGCGAGGTCAACAAAAAGATGAGGCAGAGTTGCGTCAGCCAATCGCTGAACCTTATTAATGCTTCTGTTTCCTTGCAGACAGGAATAGCTTAATTAGCAAACTAGCATGTACGCAGCTTTCCCAGGATAACCATTACTCAACAAATAGCATTTTGCATTCAATCAACATTTTCAAAAGTAATTTAGTCTGACCCTAGAAAGCTTTGATTATTTTTGAGCCTATCATAGATCTGTCTCTGTAACATTGGTATGACCGTGAGAGCTACAGTGCCGTCTGTAATTACTGGGACAGTGAAGCATTTTTTATTATTTTGTCTCTATAATTCAGAAGTTGGATTTGAAATCAAACAATTATGAGGTTAAAGTGCAGACTGTCAGCTTTCATTTGAGGGTATCGTCATTCATATCCAGTGAATCGGCACTTTTTTTACTTAGTCCCCCCATTTTAGGGGCGCAACGTTATTGGGACGAATTCACTTATGTGTATTAAATTAGTAAAAAGTGAAGTATTTGGTCCCATATTCCTAAAACGCAAAGACTATCAAGCTTGTGACTCTACAAGTTTATTGGATTCATTTTCTGTTTGTTTTGGTTGTGTTTCAGATACTTTTGTGCCCATTAGAAATGTATGGTAAATAATGTATTGTGTCATTTTGGAGTCACTTCTATTGTAAATAAGAATATAATTAATGTGGATGCTACCATGGTTACAAACAATCCTGAATGTGAATAATGATGACTTGCCTGCGATGAATATGGGACCAAATACTAAACCTTTTTACTACTTTAATACATACATAATTTAATTTGTTCCAATACTTTTGCTACTCTAAGGTGGGGGGACTACAGTGCATTCGGAAAGTATACAAACCTTTGACTTTTTCCATATTCTGTTACGTTACAGCCAGTAGGGAACCGTCAGGACCCTCTACACCCTCAGAGAGGGCCTAAGGATAGATACACATTTTAGATATTATAATTTGTAATTTTGTTTTCATTGATTTAATCTTTTTTTTTGTAATGATAATTGTAATCATCTTCCTATTGAATTTCATCAGTTTGTGTTGGAATAAGAAGGGTTAATATCCAAGAGAAAGAAATATCCAATCAGAATTTTTCTTTGGTAGTCTCTTGGTAGAAATAATCTAGCTGGGCTCAACGCTCATTGGCCCTCAGGCTTTAAATAGAAGGCACCAGCCAACGTCACTGACATTGACTTCAATTAGAGCAGAATTTTGGAATGACAGTAGAATCAACCAATCACAAATTGTCCTGTAATAGGTGGGACAATTGTATGATGCCTCAAGACCCTCTAGAGGGCCTAAGTATACGTCACTAATTCAGAGCCAATAGCGAGCCTTATCTTGTTTTCTCACGCTTGAGCCTAGCTAGCTGGCTAGCTTTTTGCAGTGAGTGTATGTAACTATGGCGATGGCAACTGCAGAGAGAATAATAGAGGACGATGTGTTGGCTAAATTGTTAGCATCTCCCTTTTTAAGACTAACTTTTAATAAAAAGTTAAACCTCTACAGACCGGGAGACCAACTCCTGCACTGCCTGATTTGGTGCAACGAAGAAAGAGTTTTGAAAGGCATTTTCAAATTAATCATTATGAGCGCTATCCGTGGATAACCGGCTGTGAGCTGACAAAAAAGGAAACGCCAAACTTTCCAAACACTGCATTCTAATTTTGAACTCACCGTTATGTACTCAATGCCTGACTTCGAGGGTAAGAGGCCGGCTGATCTGCTCCACTTTCTCCAGCAGAAGAGACTTATTGATAGGATGCACCAATTGTATCTGCTTACCTGTCTAGTTTTGACCATTCCAATGTCCACTGCATCAGTAGAAATAACATTTTCTGCACTAAAAAGGATCAAGACATATTCCAGGAACACCACTGGACAGGCCCTACTGTCAGCCCTGGCATCATCTCAATCGAAAAATAACTTATTTCGGATTTAAAATCTGAAGACAAGCTATATGAACCTGCCATTGCCCATTTCATAAAGAATTACAGGAGAATGGAATTCGTTTTTAAATTATAATCTTGTTTGTTTTCATCTACAGCTTGCTTTTTGTTGCTCTCGTTCATATCATTTTGAATACAATGTGTAAAATATTGTAATTGGAAATACTGGGTACAAGACATTTTGTGTTGTGGTGCATGTTTTTATTGTTGCATGCTGGAGATATTTGCAACCGTTGTGTAAGTGTGCTGTTTCTGTGAGCCACAGCCGAGGCATGGCTTAGGACCGTTTGACTCTGTCGTCAAATAATTGCTTCTCCTACATAGGTCTGCAAAAGAAATGTCTCAAGTCATGCTCTGTATACAGATGCATCCGAGTTCTCTATCTATATGTATGACGAGGTAAATCTTTTTCCGCAACTGAGGGCCTAGCTCCAATAGTCACGGTTCGCCACTGGTTACAGCCTTATTCTAAAATTGATACCCCATAATAAAAAAGCAAAAACTGATTTTTAGGAATTTTAGCAAATGCTTAAAAAAATACTTCAATATTACATTCACATAAGTATTCATACCCTTTCATTAGTACTTTTTTGAAGCACATTTGGCAGCGATTACAGCCTCAAGTCTTCTTGGGTATGATGCTACAAGCTTGACACACCTGTATTTGGGGAGGTTCTCCCATTATTCTATGCAGATCGTCTCCAGCTCTGTCAGGTTGGATGGGGAGCGTCACTAATAATAATTTCAGGTCTTTCCAGAGATGTTCAATCAGTTTCAAGTCCAGGCTCTGGCTGGGCCACTCAAGGTTCAGAGACTTGTCCCGAAGCCACTCCTGTGTTGTCTTGGCTGTGTGCTTAGGGTCGTTGTCCTGTTGGAAGGTGAACCTTCGCCCCAGTCTGAGGTCCTGCAGCAGGTTTTCATCAAGGATCTCTCTGTTCTTTGCTCGTTCATCTTTGCTTCGATCCTGACAAAGCCGCCGGCCCATGTGGCATCCCTGGCCTCGTCCTCAGAGTGTGTGCTGATCAGCTGGCGAGCGTCTTCTCTGACATCTTCAACCTATCCCAGGCTGTATTCCCCACCTGCTTCAAGGAGACCACCATTGTCCCAGTGCCCAAGAAAAACAAGGTGACATGCCCATGGACCAACAACACCACCACTCTTGTCAAGAGGCCATACTTCCCCGGGTCCTCTCCAAATAATACCAATCCACCATTGAGTTCATCCTGACCAGTTGAATCACTGCCTGGTATGGGAATTTCTATGTCCACGACCGTAAGGCCCTCCAGCAGGTGGTGAAGACGGCCCAATACATTACTGGGACCCCGCTCTGGTCCAACACTAAGCCAACTCTCGGAAGTTCAAAGATATTCAAAGTTCCTTCAAAGAAGCCGCTCCTCCGTAGGTATAATTCTGTGTGCCTAATTCAGACAATGCATGTCATAACAAGATGCCCAGTGCTTCAAGCCAAGCCTCCTTCTCCACCCTCTCTCACTCTCTCCCCACCTACACTTGTCTGTCCAACGCATGTACACAACTAGCCATAGCAAGCTGCTCTATCTGCACAGATTGGTGTAATTTAGTAATTTAACGTTGATCTAAATGTAAAAAAATATATGATTTCAGAAGTTTAAAAGGGATATAATTGATTATACAAGAGACAAAATTCACAAATTCTACAGCACAAAAATTTTACTTGAAACTTCAGAGTCCACGTTTGAGTGAAATTCAGTGGGGAGGCTCCTCATCCACTTCTTTTGATGTGACTTAAAATGTTTGACAAAAGAGAAGCCTGAGGCTAAACAAATCGGTGTCCCTTAAGCCCTGTTCACATTGGCAGTTTGAAGTGACTCAAATCAAATTTATTTTATATTTTTCTTGCAGTCTGAACAGCCAAAAGGCACATGGAATCTGATATTTTAAGCCACATTTCAAACCCCATTCGTAAGTGGTTTCAATTCAGATACTAATCTGATTCCTAGCTATGATACTTGTGTCTGATTTGTCAAATCTGATTTTGCCCTCAGGTGTTTTTTAGACTGTTATTTTGCATATTTTGTTGCTTGTTAGCTACTCTGTTGACAGTTTGACAAGAACACGTGGTAGCTAACTAGCTTGTTAATTGTTTACAAACAAATTAGTGAATTTACTAGAAAGCTAAATAGCAACCTGGCCAGCTAGCTGACTACCGTGGCTAGTTGACTACCGTGGCTAGCTGACTACCGTGGCTAGTTGACTACCGTGGCTAGCTGACTACCGTGGCTAGTTGACTACCGTGGCTAGCTGACTACCGTGGCTAGCTGACTACCGTGGCTAGTTGACTACCGTGGCTAGTTGACTACCGTGGCTAGCTGACTACCGTGGCTAGCTGACTACCGTGGCTAGTTGACTACAGTGGCTAGTTGACTACCGTGGCTAGCTGACTACCGTGGCTAGTTGACTACCGTGGCTAGCCAAAAAGGAAGCGTTTTGAAAGTCATCCGTTGAGCCTTTAAAAAAGTGTCCTGGGGTCTTTCTATAAAGTAGGGTACCAGTGCCTCTATTGTCATTGATAATAATCTGCCAATTTTTTCATGTCATGATATTAAAGATATGAAGGGGACATGCTGTAGCTACATTCAATAAAATTCACAAGTTGATTTCAAATCTATGTTTAACCCTTTCTCATGGTTGATGTCTTGACAGATTAGTCAAAAATCATGTAAAATAAAACGTTATTTTTCTGTCCTTGCATTTATGGCAGTGTAAGTTGTCATTTTATCATACAGTATATTAAGCATTAATCGTTCAATTAGACATGGAACTTGAACCCTGTAAGAATCCTGGTCTAGCTTTCGGATAGTTTTTGCATAGAGATCTCAGACATGCAGTGTAACTGGTGCCTTCAGAAAGTACTCATACCCCTTGAGTTAGAAATGTTTGCTAATTTATTGAAAATGAAATACAGAAATATGTCATTTACATACCGTACCAGTCAAAAGTTAGGACACATCTACTCATTTATTTGGACTATTTTCTATATTGTAGAATAATAGTGAAGACATGAAATAACACATATGGAATAATGTAGTAAGCAAAAAAGTCAAAAAAGTTAAATCAAAATATTTTTGAGATTCTTCAAAGCAGCCACCCTTGTCCTGTTGTCCTGTTGAAAAACAAATGATAGTCCCACTAGGCGGGGCTCCCAAGTGGCGCAGTGGTCTAAGATACTGCATCTCAGTGTTAGAGGCGTCACTACAGACAATCCGGTTCGAGTTCCACAGGGCGGCGCACAATTGGCCCAGTGTCATCTGCGTTTGGCCGGTGTAGGCTGTCATTGTAAATAAGAATTTGTTCTTAACTGACTTGCCTAGTTAAATAAAGGTTGAATAATTTTTTTTTAAATAAAAGCGCAAACCAGATGGGATGGCGTATTGCTGCAGAATGCCTTGTGTGTGCCTTGAATTCTAAATAAATCACTGACAGTGTCACCAGCAATGCACCCCCACATCATCACACCTCCTCCTCCATGCTTCACGGTGGGAACCACGCATGCAGAGATCATCGGTTCACCTACCCTGCATCTCACAAAGACATGCCGGTTGGACTCATCAGACCAGAGGACAGATTTCCAGCGGTTTAATGTCCATGTTTCTTGGCCCAAGTAAGTCTCTTCTTATTATTGGTGTCCTTTAGTATTGGTTTCGTTGCAGCAATTCGATCATGAAGGCCTGATTCATGCAGTCTCCTCTGAACAGTTGATGTTGAGATGTGTCTGTTATTTATTTGAGCAACAATTTCTGAGGAAGGTAACTCTAATGAACTTATCCTCTGCAGCAAAGGTAACTCTAGGTCTTCCATTCCTGTGGTGGTTCCTCATGAGAGACAGTTTTATCATAACTCTTGATGGTTTTTGTGACTGCACTTGAAGAAACGTTCTAAGTTCTTGAAATTTTCCAGATTGACTGACCTTCATGTCTTGAAGTAATGATTGACTGTCATTTCTCTTTGCTTAATTCAGCAGTTCTTGCCATAATATGGACTTTGTCTGTTTCCAAATAGGGATATATTCTGTATACCACCCCTACCTTGTCACAACACAACTGATTGGCTAAAACACATTAAGATGGAAAGTAATTCAACAAATTAACTTTTAACAAAGCACACCTGTTAATTTAAATGCATTCCAGGTGACTACCTCATGAAGCTGGTTGACAGATTGCCAATAGTGTGCAAAGCTGTCATCAAGGCAAAGGGTGGCTACTTTGAAGAATCTCAAATGTCTTCACTATCAAAATTACAATGTAGAGAATAGTAAAAATAAAGAAAACCCCTGGAAGGAGCAGGTGTGTCCAAACTTTTGACTAGTACTGTACTGCCCTACCAAGCATAAAGGCAGTAACTGCTCATTTGGTCAAAACATTAACATTAAATACTTGCTTAATCTTGTGGACAAGTATCCTGCCTCTAATGTATTGTGTTTTGGAGAAAATGGGGGTCATGTTAGCAGTAACTGCATAAAGTTACTGTGAAACCAAGGTAAATAAAGCTATTTTTCTCAGTTTCACGCTATGAGCAGTTACTGCCTTTTTGCTTGGTAGGGCAGTGTAAGTATTCACAACCCTTTGCTATGACACTCCAAATTGACCTCAGGAGCATCCAATGTCGTTTTTTAATCCCTGAGTTGTCCACCTTTGGCCATTTAAATAGTTTGGACATGATTTAGAAAGAAACACACCAGTCTATATAAGGTCTGTCATGATGGGATATTGTATGTAGATGGGTGAGATAGAAAAAAATAATATTTAATAAATGTTTAATTCAAGCGGTAACAAAACAAATTGTAGACTGAGTATGATTATTTTCTGAAGGCACTGTACATTTCGTGTCGATTGCAAAATGCTTCTAACTGAAAGTCACCTTTCCTCTATACTTAAAACCTAAATTGATACTGTCATTAATGTTGTTCTTCAATAGCTATGCATAATACTTGTTGGATGCACATTTGGTGTCGAGCTGTTTAATTACACAGTGATATTTTCACACATCATCGTCTGATCCACAAAGGAATTTTCGGAATGACAGTGAAGTGATGAATAGCTGTTGTGATTGTGCATGCGACGCAACAACAGCCCAAGTGCTGGAAGAAAGGTGTTAGCGAGGAATGTCCCGAATATTTTGGTGTCTCATTCGTTGCGCCGGTGAAGACAGTTGTGCCTGGATCCACATTGGATCTAATATCCCTTGATGTTTATTTGATGTTGATCACCTGTTGTTGTCTGTTTGATTTACAGCAGGGTCTCGTTATATTTAACAGAGAAAGCAATAAGGTCATGAGTTGTTTTTGTGCCTCGGATTGGACACAATTGTGTAGGATAGATTATTGCGCATTACCCAACGCTATTCCTATTAATTATTCTGGATATAATGACAACAAATTACATAGGCTTCTTCTACATGACAAATACATTTAGGTTTCCATGTTACACCTGCAATGTTAAACTTGAAACACCTACTTGAAAAAAGGCTTACCTTGAAAGAAAAAAAACCCCAGACATTTCCTCAATTTGATGCTTGAAAAGTCCTTTATTGTAGCCACTGCTCCCTTAGATTGTCTTTCATTTTTGATCAGTTTTTGTGCGAGATGTGACCATCTTGTTTGTTTCCCGCCGCTTCAATTCAAGGGTGTTGCAAGACTCTGTTGCAGGTAAAACCACACACGGTTATTATGAGGAGGATAACATCTGGTCTCAACTTGGCTTTCCAAACAAATCTTTCCATAACAAAAGGAACATGGTTTTTGGTCGCGTTCTCATTATAAAAACAGCAATGGTGAGATTCAAATGGTGAGATTAGTGTTACTGCTATTCATGACTTTATTCAGTGTGCCATTCATGCATGCAATTTATTTAGTCAGGCATGTCCACATTGTTCTCATATATTTTAGAATGTAATAATAATTAGAATATCAATGCATTGGCAAGGCCACATTTTTTTGGAGGGTTGTATATGTATATATATATATATATATATATATATAAATTATACAATTGTATAAAATGTAAGTTCTTGAAAATTACAATTAAGTGCTTGAAAAAGTCCCTGAAAGTCCTTGAATTTGACTGTATGAAAATATGTATAGTTCTAGGCCTATGTTGTTGTATAGATGGAGTTATGGGCCAATTTGCATATATTCCTCTAAGTACATGTGGTACTGCATAAAAATCTTATATAATTATTGTTTCAAACCATTTTGAAAATGTTACCCCAATGTCACACATTGGCCCCAATTTTTTGAACAAAGCATTTTGAACAAAGCATCTGGGAAACGTCTTCGTTGTTACCTTAACTTGCTACATAACTTCTGAGTGTTAGGGAGTACAAGCACCACCACTAATCAGCCTACACTGTTACTATGACAACTAGCGTAGCTGTGTCAGAAAATGACGGCTGTCTGAACACACAAATCCGATTTGGTCACAAGCATTAAGGCCTACAGTGTAAACAAGGCTTTAGAGAACAACAAAGAACTGGAATGATACAATGAAATGCTACACTGACCTGTCTCTCCGGCCATGGAACGCTAAGTTTATGCGTGTGTTAAAATGTTATTAACAACACGATTGAGAACAACGGTAGTCACCTGTTTGAGTAGAGAATTCAATTAATCTATGAAGATGTCTGTGGGTCATTATTTCACTTAACAGAAAATATTTTTTGTTAATTATATAATCAATTAGTCAATCAAAGTTATGTATAAAGCCTCTTTCTTTTTTATCAGCAGTAATTGTCACATAGTGCTAATACGGTAACCTTGCGTAGATCCCAAATAGCATGCAGAAGCAGAGACATCTCAGTTCATGCCTCACATCAATTAATATTCATCCAACAGAATCTAATGATTTATGCCATTTCCATTGATTGCAGTTAGACAACATGTCCTATTAGGTTAGTTGACTTCGGAATTCCTATCAATACAATACTTTACTTCTTGCACTCCTAGAAGTAAAATGTACCTTTTCTGTATCTGTATTTTACAGCTTAAAGGAGCAATCTGCAGTAGCTACATACATGTTTGTACTAATAAATGAATGACATGTAACCATTGATTTCTGAAGAATATAACTTATAAATGCCTCATGAGCTTAGTTTAACTGTCGACCCCATCAGAACCCAAAAATGTAGCCTGTTTTACTCCAATGTTTGTAAACAAAGTCAACACTACATAGCCTCAAAACTATCATATTGATATCCTATAATAGATGTTCAGTCCTTGCATCCATAGTTCTGTCTATGAATTTGAGAGCGGTTACATTTCTCCAGCTCCATCTCTCAGCTTTTTTCTGAAACGGGGTCGGAGAGAACGCTTTGTTATTGTTTCAACTGCTGATTGACTGTTTAATGTAAGATGGTTCCTCTCCCTGAAAGGTATCCCATGCCCCCATCAACTTCCATAGATTTTTATCTAGTGGTGGCTAAAGACGGCTGAAGTTAGTAGTGGCTGTTTAAAGGATCTATGGATTACTGTTTCTCCTGGCCTGGAACTACTTTCAGGGTGAGGAACGATCTAATATGGTAAAATACTAAACTTCGCCTTTAGGCACACACACCAAACACAGCCACTGTTGCACCTATTCATTAATAGAACCGGTTTACTAACTCGAGACTCCTCAGATGCCTGTAGTGCATCATGGCTGACTGTTTAATAATTAACTGAGGCCTCTCCTGTCACATTTAAAGCTCTTAATTGCAAACAACCATAAAGGACTTGAAGTTATCTTGTCCTATAGGACCCTTCATACCAGACACTTTATTCCTTAATTAGTAGGCTCTCAAAATACAAGTGGGGAAGGTTATTGGTGCTGGGACGCACCGAGCACATGCAGCAGATTGTTTTGAAATGGGTAATTAAGCTGTCCGGCGACCTCTGTTGTTACTTTAAACTGAAAAATCATCAATTAAGTTGGGTAGATCCGATTTACGGAGCTTTGATAGAACCAAACCACCACCAGGCAACGTATCAAAGACCTTGACAGCAACTCGCGGCAGAGAACAGGCTGTGAGATATGGTCGGGGGCTTTATCACTAGTTTATATCGTGCTGTCGTGGCGCCCGAGCCTCTCGTAATAACACAGCCGGAACCGTATCGCACTTCTGTGGCGGTTGATATCACCCCCCTTTTTTGGATCAGGGACATCAAGACTAACCGGAGCAGTTGTCGTACTTGACCCCTTTGAACTTGAGAGGTTGGGTTGGGTCATCGGGAAAGAAAGCCTATGTCTCGTCTTATCACAAGCGTGCATCTGTGCCTTGAGAATCTGTGTGTGTGTGTGTGTGTCTCTGTGTGTGTGTGTGTGTGTGTGTGTGTGTGTGTGTGTGTGTGTGTGTGTGTGTGTGTGTGTGTGTGTGTGTGTGTGTGTGTGTGTGTGTCCGTGTGCACACGTCTGCATGTTTGTGTGTGTTGGCTCTACAGTGGATCAGGCATTGAACACAGGAGGAAATGTAGTCTCCACCACCTTCTTCAATAAACTGCTGGGCTGCCTGGTGGACAGATGGAGCGATAAGGGAGGGGGAAGAGGCCCTACAGCTTGAATAACGAGGGGTACGTGTGTGTCCCCCCCCCCTCAGAAGAGCCTCAATTCATCGGGATATGGACTCTACAAGGTGTCGAAAGCATTCCACAGGGATGCTGGCCCATGTTGACTGCAATGCTTCCCACAGTTGTGTCAAGTTGGCTGGATGTCCTTTGGGTGGTGGACCATTCTTGATACACTTGGGAAACTGTTGAGCGTGAAAAATTCAGCAACGTTGCAGTTCTTGACACTATCAAACCAGCATGCCTGGCACCTACTACCATGTAATAGAGACGTTCTTGGGGGATGGACGTCTTGTCTCTGCGACGGTGTAATAGAGACATGTTCTTGGGGGATGGACGTCTTGTCTCTGCGGCGGTGTAATGGAGACGTTCTTGGGGGATGGACGTCTTGTCTCTGCGACGGTGTAATAGAGACATTCTTGGGGGATGGACGTCTTGTCTCTGCGACGGTGTAATAGAGACGTTCTTGGGGGATGGACGTCTTGTCTCTGCGACGGTGTAATAGAGACATGTTCTTGGGGGATGGACATCTTGTCTCTGCAAAGGTGTAATAGAGACATGTTCTTGTCTGTCTGAGTTCTACAACACTACAAGGAATAAAGACCATTATTCCACAAAGGCAAAGAAGTAAACTTGCTTCACGAAGGCGAAGAAGAAGTGAACTTTACATTTTCTGTCTCCTTCCACTCATATCCTCCCAGACATCTCCATTAATTGGCAGGGAGCCTGATCCTCCACTGGTCTTCAGTGTGCCTCCACTGCGCCGCTGTCTGCAGAGTTATAAAATGAGCTGGGCTGGCTCATTCTTTCTTTCTTTCTCTCTCTCCACCTCCCTCCTTCTCCTCCCCCCTTTGCAACACAAGCAGGAGCATATTAAAAGGGACATACACACTGAGGCGGCCAGCTAATTTTGGGCTGCGCCCAGTGGGACTCAAACGCCAGGGCGTAAAGCAACAGGGCCTCCAACTTGAAAGACTTGAGGTGCACGGGGACATGTTAGGAAGATGTGCACCTAAAAACCCTCCTTTCACTCATTCCTTAGTTCGTTAACCAAACATTCCACGCTGATATAGCTCCGTAGGCCGGGTCAGTGGTGACCAGCAGAGACGAGGAGATAATGACGTCGTTATAATGAGCCGAGAATGGTCATCAGTGAGTAACACTTGTTATGGGCCCAGTCTGCTTCGAGATGTAGTGGCCGCAGAAGGACAGGCTAGTTGACGTTTATTGTCATGAATCTTACCCTGGAGGCAGAACGATTTCAGCTTGTTTGGCTGCAAAGTAAAAATTGTCTACAGTATACAGTCTATACTGTAGCATAGAGTATGTTTGTATGGAGCATGATGTATTTACAGTTTATTCACATTTTCAAGTACTGGTGATAAATAATACATTCCGATTATTGCATAGATTGTAATGGACACCTATGATGTGTTTAATATACTTTTTTGAAGGCTGTATTGCTTATGATGAGTTAAGCTATTTGCCAGCTATGTGTGGCGCCATGTTTGTTGACATTATACAATGCATTCTGGGTATCATGTAAACGTCTGTCAGACCAAAGATGATATAATGAGGTGAAGGAAGGGTTCACTAATTTTTCAAGTAAACTTCCGGAAGTGAATGATCGTAGACGACACACCCCCTTCAACATGCATACTGCAAACAGACCAAACCCATCTTGTCTCCTCTTATTATCTTTGGTTGATGCGAAAAAACGAACATGATGGCGCGCACAAACTACCCATCGTCAGATTAATTTCGAAGTATTTTACTAAATTATTTCGATAAATGGTGAGCTCACCTGTGATGTGATGAATTGTAAATAGTAACTGCTATTCATATTGTGGTTTCTGTCCACTGTGAGTTAGCTAAATGTGTCCGCTTGTCAATCTTTCCTCAGTTAGCGCTAGGAGTAATGTAGCATACATTTTCCGGTTTGGATGATTGTGTTATTCTGTCATTACTTCTGTGAATGGCTGAATATTGCATCCAAAAATAAACTGGTCACATTCAGGACATAACAGTAAGGACTGTGTTTGTGCAAAATGTTGCGTCAATCGAAACTGGACGTTCGAAATAAGCTCTTTAATCACACCGGTTTGACCGTATGCTTCAGGGACCACTGTAGAATGATCACACCTGTTTGTTGGTCCTTGTGAAAAGGTTAAGGTGTCAATTTCTAATGTCCATCCATCCCCTCATTTAGCTAGGGTTAAACCTTTGTCGGTTCACAAACACCTGATTATCAATTTAGTTTCTGCTGACGTTCTTGTTTAAGGGTTACAAACATTAGGATAATAGGGTTAATATTTTAAGTTTTATGCTCATGGCAATCTGAAGTTGAGTAGCAATGAATTGACCTTAATTTTAAATCACTATCTATCTAATGAAAAAGCTTGAGTGGAAAACATTTTGTTCGAGCAACACCCTTTGAACAATCCCTAACCCTCATCTTATGTCTTGCCCCTCGTAACTCTCCATTCCTCAAATTCTCCGACACTGTATCTCAAAATGTGTTGGTTTTATCTGCAGATGTCTTGTTTAAACTGCATTGTTCAGCTTTTCATTTCAGAGCAAACAAACAATGTGTTATGGTATTTGTAAGGACAACGAGTCAGTAAGGACAGGTCCCTATGAAGAATGACTCCGCAAATAAATGAATGAATACATTTCCTGCGTGGTGGCTAGACTGCAAATGATCCTTCGGAGAAAAGCTGAATCACACACACAGTGGCCTCAGGGTTTGGGAAATATATCCATGTCATTTCTGTGCACATACTGTACTGGTATTTTACCCACTGCCTTGAGGAGGTGTGGATGTGTTCAGAATGCACTGTATGATACGTTTTTATGCTCTGATTCTGTACTTCAATGAACTACAAAACATACAATCTAGAAATCTGAAACGTGACTTTTTTCTATGGTCGGTCACATATGAGAATCTAGTGTTTTTCTTTTATACTGAAACCGACCTGGGAACAAAATCAGAACCACCTTTGGATCGGGATGCATTCCAGGGTGTCGACCCATTTATAAATAGGTGGTAGGGTCAGTTTCCCAAATCCAGAATAAGCTTACTCCTCCTGGACAAGGGGAAGAAAAATGGTCATGTAATTACATAGTTAATACCATTTAACGACTTATGTAACAGTTATAACTGTGAAACTTGTACAGTGTAGAGATTCTTGTCATGTCACAATAGTTTGGCAGCTCTGACTGTTGTCATTCAAAAGCAACAATCCCAGAGGGGAATTGATCCTTTTTTCTAACATAATGTTAATGTTTTGGGCACAATCACTTCATCCGAGTGAAGCCGCCACACAAAGACACGCATCGATCACAGAGTTAAGCTGTCCCGATATTTTGGGGGAGACTCTCTGGAGAGCAACATTAATGAGATAGCTTTTCCCCCCTTCTTCTTACTGTTGATTCATTGGTACGGGCCCAGAAACAGACATTGGATATGTGCTTTGGTAAGTGTGGTTTAGCATCACAATTGATGAGACAACAGTGCTTTTCTTAAGAGCCTTGGCTCTCCGGAGAAAACAAAATCGGATTTAGAGCAAATGCAGGAAAGCTGGTATATTGACATCTAATCAAATCTCAAACACAAGGCCCTGTCTCTATTGAGTATGTTCTCAAGGCAGAATTAACCAGTGTTTGCCTTGTTAGGAGACTGTCTGAAGGGAAAATATGGGGGGTGGGGGGGATACCAAAAGAAACACAGGTATCTTTCTACTTATCATTCATAGGATGCATTCGCTCGCGCAAGCAGATCTGGCTAGAACCAAAATATCCACTTGTTTTTTAATCACGTACGATGTATGGGTGTTGACTTTATCAGGAAGATATGGAGCCAGACTATGAATCTGGGAATAATTACCAGAACATACCCATCATAAAACATTAATTACTGACAGTATCAGGCCAGGATCTGCTCATGGATATCTATTTTCACAAAGTCATTCAAGGAATAATTGAGTGACTTCCCAATCCCAGAGCACAAATACAATGTGGGTTACTATCATTCATAGAAAGAATAGAATATAGTATACTCCTTCTTGATCTAAATAGCTTTCTGCCAGTGTTTGTTCTGAGAAGACCAGTCCTGTAATACGGTATGGTGGGGTATGGTTAGGTGCACTGTATTACTTTATTGTACTACAATATGATATGATGTGATGTTGTATGGTATGGTAAGGCATAGTGGTATAATATGATTGAGGTGTCCTAGTAAAAGTGGCAGCCCTATAGTGTCTCTCCACAGTGTTGAAGAGCTTTCTTCATATGTTTGTCCCTCTGTTGTCAGGCGGTGCAGCCTTACTACTTGTTACAGAACTCCTGCAGTGTTGCAATATTGTCTTCCCCTCCCTTTCCAGCCTCTACATCCCAACCTCGCGCACACACTTGCCACATTAAAGGGGCAATCTGCAGTTGCAACATCCATTTATGGACACATAAATGAATCATATGAAACCATTGATTCTTGAAAGATATGACTTCATATATGCCTCATGAGCATCGTTATTTCTTTCGTGCCCCATCAGAACCCTTGTTTTACTCCAATGTTTTACTCATGATCAGAACCCTTGTTTTACTCCAATGTTTTACTCATGATCAGAACCCTTGTTTTACTCCAATGTTTTACTCATGTTCAGAACCCTTGTTTTACTCCAATGTTTTACTCATGATCAGAACCCTTGTTTTACTCCAATGTTTTACTCATGTTCAGAACCCTTGTTTTACTCCGTAAGTTTGTTTTACCCCAATGTTTGTAAACAAAGTAAATGTAAACAAACACCATGGTTAAAACATCATCATTTTGATATCATGGATGCAGTCCTTACATCTATAGCTCTGTCTATGAATTTGAGTGGTTACATTTCTCCATCCCTCAGCTTTTTACGGAAACAGGTGCAGGGAGGAACATTTTGTTATTGTTTCAACTGCTGATTGCTGCTTTAACCTCCAACTCTTCCCCCTTAATCCACGGCTGTGTCCCCTCCTAAATTCGCTCACTTTGCCGGCTCTCCAGAATATTGCTAGAAACGGGAGAGACCTTTAATTAAGTAGTCTCTCCGGGGAATGGCTGTATCCCGGGCTCTAATGAGAGCACAGGAGACCGGCTTCATTATCTCTCCCCTATTTCTCTTTCTGGGCTTTTTTTTTTCCTCTCTCTCTCTATCTCTCTCTCTCTCTCTGCGGTTCCAGGGACAGGCTGGCAGTCTGGTCCCACTCTCCTCCACAGACAAGCAGTGTTGTATAGCCCCCATCCCAAGGGGAGAACAATGGCACATAGCTTATGAACCAGTGGAGGCTATACACCACAACAACAGAAGCTCACTAGGAAATGCTGCACCCAAATGTATTTTTGGAAATATACTGTAATTGCTTGAAGTGCAGACGTGCCCAAGATCACAATGAACAAGTGTGCATTCATATATAGACAACGGCGATACCTTAATGGCTGACGAGATGTACAATATCACAATGTCAACAGATATATACTTTAACGTACCTTAATGGCTGACGAGATGTACAATATCACAATGTCAACAGATATATACTTTAAAGTACCTTAATGGCTGACGAAATGTACAATATCACAATGTCAACAGATATATACTTTAACGTACCTTAATGGCTGACGAAATGTACAATATCACAATGTCAACAGATATACAGTTGAAGTCGGAAGTTAACATACACCTTAGCCAAATACATTTAAACTCAGTTTTTCACAATTCCTGACATTTAATCCTAGTAAAAATGTCCTATCTTAGGATCACCACTTTATTTTAAGAATGTGAAATGTCAGAATAATAGTAGAGAGAATGATTTATTTCAGCCTTTATTTCTTTCATCACATTCCCAGTGGGTCAGAAGTTTACATACACTCAATTAGTATTTGGTAGCATTGCCTTTAAATTGTTTAACTTGGATCAAACGTTTCGGGTAGCCTTCCACAAGCTTCCCACAATAAGTTTGGTTAATTTTCCTCTTGACAGAACTGTTGTAACTGAGTCAGGTTTGTAGGCCTACTTGCTCTCACACACTTTTTCAGTTCTGATTGAAGTCAGGGCTTTGTGATGGCCACTCCAATACCTTGACATTGTTGTCCTAAAGCCATTTTGCCAGAACTTTGGAAGTATGCTTGGGGTCATTGTCCATTTGGAAGACCCATTTTGCGACCAAGCTTTAACTTCCTGACTGATGTCTTGAGATGTTGCTTCAATATATCCACAACAACCTTCCTCATGATGTCATCTATTTTGTGAAGTGCCCCAGTCCCTCCTGCAGCAAAGCACCCCCACAACATGAGGCTGCCACCCCTGTGCTTCACGGTTGGGATGGTGTTCTTTGGCTTAAAAGTCCCCTTTTTCCTCCAAACATAATGTCATTATTGCCAAACTGTTCTATTTTTGTTTCATCAGACCAGAGGACATTTCTCCAAAAAGTACAATCTTTGTCCCCATGTGCAGTTGCAAACTGTAGTCTGGCTTTTATTTGGCCGTTTTGGAGCAGTGGCTTCTTCCTTGCTGAGCGGCCTTTCAGGTTATGTCGATATAGGACTTGTTTTACTGTGGATATAGATACTTTTGTACTTGTTTCCTCCAGCATCTTCACAAGGTCCTTTGCTGTTGTTCCGGGATTGATTTGCACAAAAGTACGTTCATCTCCTTCCTGAGCGGTATGATGGCTGCGTGGTCCAACGGTGTTTATACTTGCGTACTATTGTTTGTACAGATGAACATGGTACCTTCAGGCGTTTGGATATTGCTCTCAAGAAAGAACCAGACTTGTGGAGGTCTACAATTTTTTTCCTGAGGTCTTGGCTGATTTCTTTTGATTTTCCCATGATGTCGAGCAAAGAGGCACTGAGTCTGAAGGTAGTCCTTGAAATACATCCACAGGTACACCTCCAATTGACTCAAATTATGTCAATTAGCCTATCAGAAACTTCTAAAGCCATTTTCTGGAATTTTCCAAGCTGTTTAAAGGCACAGTCAACTTAGCGTATGTAAACTTCTGACCCACTTGAATTGTGATATAGTGAATTATAAGTGAAATAATCTGTCTGTAAACAGTTGTTGGAAGAACTACTTGTGTCATGAACAAAGTAGATGTCCTAACCGACTTGCCAAAACTATAGTTTGTTAACATGAAATCTGTGGAGTGGTTGAAAACTTTGTTTTAATGACTTCAACCTAAGTGTATGTAAACTTCAGACTTCAACTGTATACTTTAAAGTACCTTAATGGCTGACGAGATGTACAATATCACAATGTCAACAGATATATACTTTAAAGCTGCTAACTCACAAATTCAAGGTAGGATTACATCCATATTGTGTAAGTATTGCAGAAGATCCGCTTTATATTGAGCCGACATATGCAGCGTTTACCATGAATGCAATCTCCGCGAACGTGGGAACATTGCCTTTACATTTTTATTGAGCTATAAAGTGGGTCTTACGCAATACAGATTTAATCTAGCCAGCCCTGTGAGGTCACCCACGGTAAGACAGGAGCTCGAACAGCAACACAACATTAACTATCGACTTGTGTTGGTGGGGGGGGGGGTCTGCAAAAAAAAATCTATTACCCTCCTGATAAGAAATCGCTTGGCGGGGTATGTTTTGTTGGGATTTGATTAAAGACCATGCTCATTAAAATATTCCCCTAGGTTACCAATCAAAGGAGTCCATAGCTCTGGGAATTGGCATGCCATACTCACAGGGTGTTGCCATTGCGGATCGCACTCCTCTCCCGTGGTCCTTTCTCCCTCCCAGCCCTCCCTCTCTCTAACCATCCCACTCCTTCGTGGCCCCTGGCAAAGGCTGTTTATTGCTCTTTCTGATTGAAGTTTGTCTGCTATCGCAATCAACCCTCCGAAACAGGTCCCTCTGGTAGACCTCGTCCGGGTTATGTAACTCTGTGTCGGCTATAACCTGAGGGGGGAGTTCATTCGGTCACAGAGGAATAGATGAGGGCGGTTGTGTCCATCACTCATTAAGTGAAGTTAACTCAAAGTTAATAAGTGGTACTCACAGGAAGTTGGAAGAAATCAGGAATAACCTGCTGTAGGGGCAGCATTTTAGAATGGAACAATGTTAGTAGTTTAAAGTGGAATGGTACGATTTGTACGGTGTGGCTATGTTATTTATGAGAAACACAATTAAATGAATATACATTATCACGTTGGAAATACGGAAATAATTTACGTCATATGATGTGACGATAATAAATGTTCCTTACCTTATTTCAAAATGTTCATATGAATAATAGACAAACATTGCTTCAGCTGCATAACTTTCAAAAACACTTTGAAGACTCTTCTTCCTTCATACTGATTCTTCATACTGATAATTTAATCATTGACTGAACTTTGCCTTAGACGTTTAATGTCTCTGAAGTGATCTACCCAACAATCAAGGGGGTGCACATCTAATCTCTGATTTGACCTATACCCTTCTCAATGCAGAGGATTTCAGTAAGCAAATTCGCTCAAAACAGTACCCTGAGATGTGTGATTTCCCCTCGGTGACACAACAACACAGAGGACATCGATGACAACAAAGCGTCTCTGTTGTCAAGCGAACGCACCGGTCCTTTTGTGTTGACTGTTGGTGCCACGCGCCACATAATGCAACAAAGGTTTTCTGCTTCACAGTCTGTTGGCTAATTGCATCAAAGAGTTTGGCAACTGTGTCGTCTCGGCGTTCCCATTTGTTCAAACATCAAGGGGAACAGCTCACATTGGAACGACAGGCAGATAGCATCTAGCGGGGTCTACTGTGGGAATCAAAGTGTGACAGTGTTTATTCCCATAAACAAACACAAACTGACACTGACTGCTGACGGGGAATTTGCACTTCATCACTATACCTTCTCCAACAACAGGCCAGTAAAGAATGCTTTGAATAGAGTTAACCTTTTACGGATCGGACCCTTTTTTTCAATTTTCGCCCAAAATGACATACCCAAATCTAACTGCCTATAGCTCAGGACTTGAAGCAAGAATATGCATATTCTTGATACCTGTCACGGTGTGTAGGCAGGACCTGAGGCGCAGAGCTGAGGTAAACAGACATTCCTTTATTTGTTCTACACGAAAACAACAAACAAGGAGAGAACGCAAACATGAACTGGTGTGCAACATGCACAAACAATAACCCACACGCAGGTGGGAAACTCAACAACTTAAATAGGATCCCCAATTAGAGACAACGCTGGGCAGCTGCTAATTGGGGACCAACAAAAACCAAACATAGATCCGCCTAGACCACCCTACTGTCAAGCCCTGACAGTAACCTCCAGACACCATAAAGATGCCTAGAGATCTTACTCTAGTCAGGACCTGACAGTAGCTCCCCCCCCCCCCCCCCCCCCCCCCAGGTGGAGGCTCCGTCCCCGGAAGAGTGCTGGTCACCGGGTCAGGGGGAGGGTCCGGCCCCGGAGCCGGACCGGACACCGGCACTGGATGTACCGGGCTGGGGACCGGCACTGGAGGCACCGGGCTGGGGACCGGCACTGGAGGTACCGGACTGGGGGTCGACACCGGGACCCTGGTGTGAGGAGCCGGCACCGGAGGTACCGGGCTGGGGACCGGCACTGGAGGTACCAGGCTGGGGACCGCCTCTGGGAGCTCCGTCCTAGGAGTCGACAGCTGCTCTGCCCACATCTTCCTGTGGAACTCAAACGTCTCCACGTCCTCCCTCTGGCTGGTTGTCGCTCCCTGGTTGGTCGGACTCAGCGCCAGCCAAGCCCTCCACCACCTCGCCTGTTCCTCCAGGGGCTGGTTGTAAAACCCCTCTGGGGGTATCTTCCCTTGTTGGAGGTCGCAGCACCTCGTCCCTCCTCAGCCGATCCCGGCTCTGCAGGAGCTCATCCCAGAGCCATCCTCATCTGACGCCACTCTGTACTTCCACTCCCATGGCTATAGGGGCTCATCCTCGAACCCCCAAGAGTGTAGCGGCAGGGGCTCTCCTTCCCGGCCCTCCGACAGGGCCCATAGCCGCCCCAAAAAATCTGTATGAGGGGTTTTCTGGGCTGTTCGCTGGGCCTGTCCCTTGGATCACCAACGTGGAGCCCGCCAGCGTTGCCGCTGCCCTGGATCCTTCTCTGGATCCTGAGCTAGACAACGGAGGTACTCCTCCTCGGAGACCAGCTCCTTACCTCCGAGGAGTTCCTCTATTGTCCAGCTCTATTGTCCAGCTCTGCTTATTGTTCAGCTCTGTCACAGTGTGTAGGCAGGACCCAAGTTGCAGAGCTGGGGTAAACAGACATTCCTTTATTTGTTCTACACGAAAAAACTAACAAGGAGAGACCGCAAACGCGAACTGGTTTGCAACATGCACAAACAATAACCCACACGCAGGTGGGAAACTCAACAACTTAAATAGGGCAGCTCCCTCTAATTGGGGACCAACAAAAACCAAACATAGATCCGCCTAGACCACCCTACTGTCAGATGCCTAGAGAGCTTACTCTAGTCAGGACCTGACAATACCATTTGAAAGGAAACACTTTGAAGTTTGTGGAAATGGTATTAATGTAGGAGAATATAACACATTAGATCTGGTCAAAGAAAAAAACATGTTTCTTTTTTTTTGAAATGCAAGAGGAAGAACATAATATTACTTAGGAGTCCAGAAGCTATTTAGATTTTGGCCACTAGATGGCAGCAGTGTATGTATCTAATGAACCATTGCATTACTATTCAAAATGTTGTATCAAGTCTGACCAAATGTGCCTATTGGTTTATTGATACATTTTCAAGTTTAGAACTGTGCACTCTCTTCAAACAATAGCATGGAATTATTTCACTGTAATAGGTACAGTAAATTGAACAGTGCAGTTAGATTGACAAGAATTTAAGCTTTCTGCCATTTAAGATATGTCTAAGTCTTGGGAAATGTTCTAGTTACTTACAACGTCATGCTAATCACATTAAAGCACGTTCAAGCGTCCATTAAAGCTCAAGCGTCCAGAGGGCGGGACACCGATCCCGTAGGTTAACTGAGAGAGGAGAAACAAGGGGGGAAACCTTCCACGGTTCAGGCAGTTGGTCGAGCACACAGCAAGTTTAAGGGAACACCTCAGCTGCAGACATGGACAGTGGTAGAGGGACACGATTGCTTTCTGTGTCTGCTCGCCCAACTGTGACATGATTTATGTCCGAGACAAACAGACTTAAATGTCCTGCTACCTGCTACAACTAACCAGACGACCGTCCAACCTCAAGCCCCTACTACTGCTCCCCAACCCTCCTCCTTCAGCCCCTCTCCGACTACCTCCACCACCGTGGCCCTCCAAGGCTCCTGCCGACCTGGCTGACAGGAGGGATGGATGGATGGAGAGTGTCCCTTTTCATTTCCAACATTGGGGGAAAGGTGGGGGCCAGGCGACGGCTAGAGGGGAAGAAGAGGAGGGGAGAAGAGTGGGGCATAGTGTGGGATGTCAGGGTTGATGTCTTCAGGTGGGGACCAGATAGCATCTGGCAGACCCCAGGCCACATGCGGGCCATGGCGATGAATATTTATGAGATGGGCAGACAAAGCAGAGGGTAGAGAGCGAATCGGACGGGACAGATTGTCTCCTCTCCTCCACTGTGATGGTCGTAAAAGGACGACATCGCGTGGGGTTGAGAATCTGAACGCACTGGTCAAGAAATTGTACCTCGAACCTGTTCAGCTAGAACTGATTTTGTTCTCTATGAATTTATGGAACCAGTCACTTTTTAATCATAGGAGAACTGAAATATTGTATATATTTGTGACTGTGTAGCTGTCAATCAGAGGACTTTCTCGGAAAGTCTGACGAATGGCCATGGTCTATAGGCATTTACCAAAGTAAAATGGTACAATATGGGCCTTGGACCATAAGGTTGCATGTTGAGGAATGTGCCATTTGTGTTCCTTAGTCCAATAGACGGGCTTCCATCTTCTATGTATCTGTGTAGGGTGTTGATGCTTATCTGTATTAGTATTAGTCCCTTACTTACCATCTGATCCTGTGTAGCTCAGCTGGTAAGAGTGTGGCACTATCAAGGCCGAGGTTGTGGTTTCAATTCCCATAGGGATCACTTTCACATACAAGATATGAATGCACTCACTGTACTATAAATTGCTTTGTATAAAATGTGGCATATATTGTTAATATGATTCTGTGATAATTAATTAAAACTCTTTGAACCCAAGAGAAAATCAAATGCGGGAGTACCCGGGTACTTGGGCACCCAGAGTTAGAGAACACAGAGAAAATGAGAGTACTGTGTTCCCTTTGGCAGATAATTGCTCCTAGTTTGGGAGAAGCATCTGGACAATATTGTCCCTTGGCAACTCTCTCAGCCTACAGTGACTTTAACAACGTTCCCCAAACCAACATCAGTGTCCAATGCAGATGTCCACAATATTGGAAGAAAAATAGTAAGTAGGCCAGGAACAGTGGCAACATGCTATGAGTAGTGGTGTTCTGTGCTGGGGCCTCGTGTGAGTGAGAGATTAGGACAGCTTGGATCAGACCGAGGGAACAACACAGCTGTCCCGCTCAGGCTGAGCAACGCAAACTATAGGTCAGAGAGGAGACCCTTGGGACAGCTTTGAGAAATCCACGGCAAGATCTTAAAACAAATGCAATCAGATGTCCTAGCATTAATGGGCTCCTCTCAGGTGCGTACTCCATTAAGTTAAACATCTGTAGCCCCATCTGGCCTTCGCTCGCCGTATAAGAAGTAAAGCCTCCGCAAATATAAGTGCATACATTTTTGACCCAATTCCTTAATGAGCTAGTAAAATAGGAAATTCAGATTCTCCAAATAGGGCATCTCCCTCAACTGTCGGACTAATCATTAATTGTTTACTGAAACTAGAGTCTGAATTCAACTTGTTACACTTTGTGGACGATGAGAACAGGCTTTGTTGTAAATTAACCTCTATTTATCTAATTTTGCGTCATCTGTGGATCTGTTGGGGCGGTATCTTAATTGGATTGGGTCTAGGGTGTCTGGGATGATAGTGTCTAAGTGTGTCATGACCAGCCTTTCAAAGAACTTCATAATTACAGATGTGAGTGCTAAAGGGTGAAAGTCATTTAGGCAGGT
Source organism: Thymallus thymallus (assembly GCA_023634145.1). Taxonomy (NCBI): domain Eukaryota; kingdom Metazoa; phylum Chordata; class Actinopteri; order Salmoniformes; family Salmonidae; genus Thymallus; species Thymallus thymallus. The sequence continues at coordinate 4,118,112 of CM042406.1, forward strand.
TACATTGGAGCTCTTGGGAACAGGGAGAATGGTGGTCAGCTTGAAACATGTTGGGATTACAGACTCGGACAAGGAGAGATTGAACATGTCTGTGAAGACACTTGCCAGCTGGTCTGCACATGCTTTGAGAACGCGCCCTGGTATTCCGTCTTTGTGATTGTTAACCTGTTTAAATGTTTTGCTCACATCGCCCAAGGAGAGCGAGATCACACAGTCAATCTGAAAAACAAGGCACAGTGTTATATTCCTCAAAGCAAGCATAAAAGGCATTATGTTCGTTTGGGAGTTCTAGATCACTGGGCAACTCATAGCTGGATTTCCCTTTGTAATCTGTTATCATCTGCAAGCCGTGCCACATACGACGAGTGTCAGAGCCGGTGTAATAGGAGTCCACCTACATCCTATACTGTTTTTCATGTTTCATGTCTCATCGGAGGTCGTTGCGGGATTTCTTGTATGCGTCCGTGTCCCAAGCAGTAACTCTGGTCTTTAGCCCAGCGCGGATATTGCATTTTATCCATGGTTTTTGGTTTAGATATGTTCTTATAGTCACTGTGGGGACAACATTGTCTATGTACAGTACTTATTGATGAATCCCAAACCATATCCCAATTCAGCCTGTATATACCCTTACCATCCAGTCCTGTGTCATTAGAGTGTGGATGGTGTTGTGGTTATCAAAATCACAGTTGTGTGTTAGAAGTTATGAATGAAGCATTGGTTACATATATATATGGAGAGTAATGCTATTCTTATACTATTATGACAAGTCAATTAATTCTACATTTATAGACCTATAAGTATTTTGAATTTATATGGTACGTTTTTGCAGGTAAGTAAAAGGAATTGTAAACCTTCACATGGTATTATGTTCATTTTCATCCATGCATCATTATAGAGGCATTGCATCCTCGAAGAGACAAAATGGTTGTCACACAAAAGGACATTGTTTAGGATCACTGCGTCCCGTTGTCCTCTGAAACCAAGCAGACATAGTATATGAGTTTACCTCATTCATCAAAGTTTGAGTCGGGTGTCCGGCGTGTTGGGTGCACTGACAGGCTCTGCGTGACGTTTGTGTGTCCTTGTTCATTATCAAATGGTTTATCTGTCAACTACCCTACAAGTTGCTTGCTGACTTTCCTTTAATATCCTTCAATTTGATTGAATATAATGATCATTACAAATTCAAAACCCTGACCTTAGTTTACCTGGCTTAATTGCCCTTAAGACTATGTGACAGGAAGTGGGTTAACAAGGACTCAGAGACCAGTATTTCAAATGATCTTCAATTCGTCACACCTGGACTACTGTTCAGTCGTGTGATCAGGTGCCACAAAAAGGGACTTTGGAAAATTGCAATTGGCTCAAAATAGGGCAGCACGGCTGGCCCTTGGATGTACACAGAGAGCTAATATTAATAATATGCAACATGTAAATCTCTTCTGGCTCAAAGTGGAGGAGAGATGGATTTAATCACTACTTGTTTTTATGAGAGGTATTGACCTCTCTGTTGAAAGCACCGAGCTGTCTGTTTGAACTGCTGGTGCACAGCTCGGACACCCATGCATACCCCACAAGACATGCCTTGGCAGCAGCTAATGGGGATCCATAATAAATACAAATACACATGGAATATTCTTTTACAATTCTTGAGTTTGTGGAATGCAGTGGCATTCATAGTTGAGAGAGTGTCCGAGTTCAGCCACACATTCCAGGGTGAAGTCACATTTAGGTAAATATCTACGATAAGCTTTCCCTCACCCACTCCTAACATTGGAGGAAACTGACCCAAGATCAGCGTCTCAAGGTAACTTCACCCTACTCCCAGCCACACCAGCCCAAGAGCCTTTTGCTGAGTAGTTTCAAGTGCACACTTCAGGAGAAAGGAAAGATGATTGGGAAGCAACCCTATGGTTGTATATTCTATGCGTATGGAGATGCACAGTGGTAACTGTTTCAGATATTGACCATTACTGGGTAGGTACCTCAATGTCCCCAACATTTTACTGATGTTATTAAAACTGTCTCAAAGGGATCTGAAGGGGCAGAGTCCTGCCAACTGAGTGTTTCACAGCTCTTTATGAGAAAGCTGAGGGAAATCCATAGCCTAGTGGGAGGGGTGGACTGTCACTGAGTCGAACACAGTTACAAACATTGACATCCAATGACTATGCATAAGATTATTATAATCTAAAGCTTCCCCTTTGTGTGATCAAATTGCAACTTTTGAGATAATATTAGGACAGGTTGATAAAAGTATTATATTAAAGAGAATGTTCACCCAATTCACAAAAGTACATATTTGTTTTCTTATACCTTGTTAGCAGTCTATTGACAAGGACAAAGTGTAATCCAATTCGTGAACATGTACAAGGAACAATGAATGCTTATATTCCTTACGTGTTCTGCCATCAGCAGCATGTGACGAGAACTGAGTGGTGACATGAACTCCCTGTAAGAGATCCCAGTTTCGGGATGACCAATATACGCCACATGATCCAAGTCCACTCTTACCGTCATCTGCTTATACACTCTTAGAAGTAAAGGTGCTATCTAGAACCTAAAAGGGTTCTTCGGCTGTCCTCATAGGAGAACCCTTTGAAGAACCCTTTTTGGTTCCAGGCAGAACCTTTTTGAGTTCCATGTAGAACCCTTTTACACAGAGGGTGTAAAAGCATTGACAGGGAATTTTGAAACAAGTTTGGGACATCTATGAAATTGCAGCACTAGCAAGCCTGCATGACCATCCGTCATAATTCTCATACATTTTTACATATTATCATCCATTTAGAACTCTCATTTTGGGCTGCCGAGTGGCGCAGCGGTCTAAGACACTGCATCTCAGTGCAAGAGGCGTCACTACAGACCCTGGTTTGATCCCGGGCTGTATCACAACCGGCTGTGATCGGGAGTCCCATAGGGCGGCGCACAATTGGCCCAGCGTCGTCCAGGTTAGTGGAGGCTGGGGTAGGCCGACATTGTAAATAAGAATTTGACTAGTTAAATAAAGGTTAAATAAAATAAATAAATAGAGCAAGGATGAGCAACTCCAGACCTCGGGGGTCGGAGTGGGACCTTTGACCCATACCTAGCAAACACAGCTGATTAAACTAATTGCATTCTAAACTGAATATATATATATATCATGATGAGTTGATTATTGGAGTCAGGTGTGTTAGCTGGGGGTGGGGCAAAAGTGTGACACCAATCAGGCCCCAGAGGACTGGAGTTCCATCCCTGTTTCAGAGTCAGTTATAAATAACATAGAGAGACGTAACATATTACAAGCCTTTCAATAATAGATGATATACTTGTCTGCTTTATGTGAAGTGTATCTGAACTGACTACTGCAGAGGGAGTTTCATACAAATGCATCAGACACTCCTTCCCACTGTCAGACTGAAGGACATCAGACAGCTTTGACAGTGAACATGACTATTCATCTTGTCAGCATGATAAGCTCACCAACATCAAATATGTGAATTACAAAGCCTTGTGGTCTTTTGTATTAACATAACAAGGTGATATTGTTTCTCCATACACTCTCTCCGGAAAAGCCTTAAACACACATAACTAGAATAAGTCATTTTAATCATCTCAGCAAATCCAACTATTAGTGGCCTTTCCTTCAGACACGCTAAATGCTTGTTGTTTCCTGTTACAGTCAGCCAGATGAACCAAATAACTATGTGTTTTTTCACAACAACTGCATATGCACTGTATTTGGACAGTGAAGCTAAAACGTTTAGTCTCTCTATCCCAGCATTCTAGATTTGAGATATATTTTATATTAGGCGAGAGTACAGAATGTCAACTTTTATATAAAGGTATTTTCATAAATATCTGTCTTACCATTTAGAAATGAAAGCACATTTATCTAGTCCCCCTATCTGAAGAAGGCATAAGTATTTACACAAATTACTTTATAGTGTATTAAAGTAGTCAGAATGTAAGTACTTGGTCCCATATTCCTTGCACACAATGGCTACGTCAATCTTGTGACTTTATACACTTGTTGGCTGCATTTGCAGTTTGTTTTAGATTGTTTTGCCCAATAGGAATTTGAATGGGGTAACACTTGATTTTAAAGGGTCCATAATAAACCATTTATACAGCATTTACAAACCGTTTGCTCACCATTTATCAATCATTACTCCCACATTTGTAAATGTTAGTAAGCTAGTTATTCACACATGTATACACTGAATATACAAAACATTAAGAACTCTTTCCATCACATAGACTGACGAGGTGAATCCATGTAAAAGCTATGATCCCTTATTGATGTCACTTGTTAAATCCACTTCAATCAGTGTAGATGAAGGGGAGGAGACAAGTTTAAACAAGGATTAGTAAACCTTGAGACAATTGAGACATGGATTGTGTGGTAACACTTTACCTGACACCCAGCGTCATAACATGTTATGACACGGTCATAACCATAATATGGTCAGAACACGGTCATGACCCATATATATTTACATCTGTTATTACAAATATTGCGTTATTTATTTTTTATTTTATGGCTGGTTATGACACCTACATAATATTGTCAAAACCAACATTTATTCATATGTGTTTTTTCCCTGCCATGATGTTTCCTTTTGTCCGTTGTTGTTCATTCTTTACAGTTTGTTTTGTTTCATCATATTTTAAATAACTTGTCATGAAGCACTATGACCATCCTTTACTTCGATTAAGAAAATATACTTTATGACACCGTCAAGAAGCATTATGACCATCATAATCATACAAGCCAGATAGGCCTATCACGTACATGCTCTTATGTCAGTCATCAGTCACAAAGAGGGCGTCTTAATCTGCTCCTGTATTCATCCCAGTCATCAGTAACAGAGCATTGGGGTAGGTGCATGTCTGACATCAATGTGTGCGCAATTACAATGATCATTTAATATGGTAAATTTCAGAAAATGTAACATTACATAAACATACTGTTGACAAGTAGGCTATGGTGTAATGGAATGTTTTGCCTTGTGTGGTAGGTTTTGGGGTTTTTACACTCTTACACAGTGGCAAGAAAAAGTTTATTGAACCCTTTGGAATTACCTGGATTTCTGCATAAATTGATCATAAAATGTTATCTAATCTTCATATAAGTCACAAAAATAGACAAAGAGTCTGCTTAAACTAATAACACACAAATTATTGTATTTTTCTTGTCTATATTGAATACATAATTTAAACATTCACAGTGTAGGTTGGGAAAAAAAAGTATGCAAACCCCTAGGCTAATGACTTCTCCAAAAGCGAATTGGAGTCAGGAGTCAGCTAACCTGGAGTCCAATCAATGAGACGAGATTGGAGCTGCCCTGCCCTATAAATAATACTCACAAAATTTGAGTTTGCTATTCACAAGATGCATTGCCTGATGTGAACCATGCCTTGGACAAAAATAGATCTCAGAAGACCTAAGATTAAGAATTGTTGACTTGCATAAAGCTGGAAAGGGTTCATCAGTCCACGGTAAGACAAATTGTCCATAAATGGAGAAAGTTCAGCACTGTTGCTACTCTCCCTAGGAGTGGCCTTCCTGCAAAGAGGACTGTAAGAGCACTGCGCAGAATGCTCATTGAGGTTAAGAAGAACCCTAGAGTGTCAGCTAAAGGCTTAAAGAAATCTCTGGAACATGCTAACATCTCTGTTGACGAGTCTACGATACGTAAAACACTAAACAAGAATGGTGTTCATGGGAGGACACCATGGAAGAAGCCACTGCTGCACGTCTGAAGTTCGCAAAAGAGCTCCTGGATGTTCCACAGCGCTACTGCCAAAATATTCTGTGGACAGATTAAACTAAAGTTGAGTTGTTTGGAAGGAACACACAACACTATGTGTGGAGAAAAAAAAGGCACAGCACACCAACATCAAAACCTCATCTCAACTGTAAAGTATGGTGGAGGGAGCATCATGGTTTTTATTTTATTTATTATTTCACCTTTATTTAAGCAGGTAAGCCAGTTGAGAACAAGTTCTCATTTACAACTGTGACCTGGTCAAGACAAAGCAAAGCAGTGCAACAAAAACAACACAGAGTTACACACGGGATAAACAAACGTACAGTCAATAACACAATAGAAAAATCTATGTACAGTGTGTGCAAATGTAGTAAGATTAGGAAGGTAAGGCAATAAATAGGCCATAGTGGCGAAATAATTACAATTTAGCATCAACACTGGAATGATAGCTGTGCAGATGATGATGTGCTTTGCTGCTTCAGGGCCTGGACAGCTTGCTATCATCAACTGAAAAATGAATTCCCAAGTTTTAAGACATTTATTAAGGATCTGACCCTTTTTTTCAATTTTTGCCTAAAATGACATACCCAAATCTGCCCATAGCTCAGGACCTGAAGCAAGGATATGCATATTATTGATACCATTTGAAAGGAAACACTTTGAGGTTTCTGGAAATGTGAAATTAATGTAGGAGAATATAACACATTAGATCTGGTAAAAGATAAGAAAAAGAAAAAAACATGCACATGCAAGAGGAAGGTCATAATATTACTTAGGAGTCCAGTCACAATTTGACTGCAAAGTTTTAGACTGATCCAATGAAGCATTACATTACTATTCAAAATGTTGTATCAAGATTGCCCAAATCTGCCTATTGGTTTAGTAATACATTTTCAAGTACAAAACTGTGCACTCTCCTAAAACAATAGCATGGTATTATTTCACTGTAATAGCTACTGTAAATTGGACAATGCATTTAGATTAACAAGTATTTAAGCTTACTGCCCATATAAGATATGTCTATGTCCTGGGAAATGTTCTTGTTACTTACAACGTCATGCTAATCATATTAGCGCATGTTAGCTCAACCGTCCCGAGGGTGGGACGCTATCCTGAAGAGATAACAGGTGGAATAAAAAAAATCACATAATGATCACCTTTAAAGTCAAGACCAAGGCATAATGTCTTATTGCTTTTTAGTTGTAATTGTTTGGCGATACTTTATTGTTCTTCCTTCCATTGGCAATACGTCCTCCGAGGTGTAATAAATACATCTCGGAGACAGCAGAGAACAGTGGTCAGAATCCCATTGAGTGAAGGAAACCTTAATTAGCTTGTCACTCAAAATGTAAATTAATGTCAGCATAGTGTTTCTATGAGCAGTTTCTCACAGATCTGTGTCAAATGATATATTGCAGGCCTCCTGAGTGGTCTAAGGCATTGCATCGCAGTGCTGAAGTGCCACTACAGCCTGGGTTCGAGCCTATTAAGCTACCTAGGTATATAAGTAGCTGTCACGAGTGGGTGGAAAGAGAGACCAAGGCGCGGCGCAATCATAGTTCGACATTTATTTTCACGAATTCAAAAATGACGAACTATCAAACAAAACACTATATAACTTAACGTAACACACTTACTTTCACAGTGACTTGATGATAATGACCCACACCTAGGATGTGGGACCTACAAACATATGTAGGATCCATAATTAGAGACAATGCACAGCAGCTGCCTCTAATTAGGTTGGTCTGCTCCAACTGTAATAGGTTTATACATTGTGTGTGTGATTTTTTAACTGTATTTTTGTATACAGCATTTGCTAACATAGGTAGGCTTACACATATAACCCATGGCATATAGGATATACTCTTAAGCTGAGTGTACACTGCACGATTTTGGCCATGATTTAGCTGTCCCGGACAAGTTTTTGAGATCGGAGACGAAATCTCCCATCTTTTGGCAGGCCCAGACATCCCCGATATTTTCAAACGTTTGATTACTACATGTTTCCATATGTGTTATTTCATAGTTTTGATTTCTGTGGCCTGAATGACAATCGTCACATCTGGAGAAAACCTGGCACGATCCCTATGGTGAAGCATGTTGGTGGCAGCATCATGCTGTGGGCATGTTTTTGATAAAAACCTACTCCAGAGCACAAAGGACCCTAGACTGGGGCGAAGATTCATCTTCCAACAGGACAATGACCCTAAGCACACAGCCATGAAAACGCAGGAGTGGCATGAGTAAAAGTTTCTGAATGTCCTTGAGTGGCCCAGCCAGAGCCAGGACTTGAACCCAATCGAACAACTCTGGATGTTTTGAAAATAGCTGTGCAGCGACACTCCCCTCCAACCTTACAGAGCGGAGAAGAATGGGAGAGACTCCCTAAATACAGGTGTGCGAAGCTTGTAGCGTCATACCCAAGAATTCTCGCGGCTGTTATCGCTGCCAAAGGTGCTTCAAGTACTGAGTAAAGGGTCTGAAAACTTATGTAAATGTGATATTTCTGTGATATCTTGCCAAAATGTTTTTTAGTGTGTGTATATAGATGAGGGATTGAAAAAAATATATAACATTAGAATAAGGCTGTAATGTAACAAAATGTGTAAAAGTCAAGGGGTCTGAATACAGTGAATCCAAATTCACTGCAATTGATTTAAATGATAAAATACCGGCTGTAAATCTCACAATGTGAGCCTTTAACAAAGTCTCTCTTTTCTGTTTAGCTATTATGTTGCACACAGTTCTCAGAGGAATACAAACACTGCCTGTTGTGTGGGCGCCGGCGAAATGTTTCTTGTCAATACTCACAAGTGAAGCGTTCCACCAACACCATAAGTTATTTGAGATCCCAAATTAGAATGAGACTGTCTGCGACAATGTCAGAGGAGACCTTTTTTCAAGAAGGTTTTTTGTTTTGGAGAAGTGCATGCTCTCCCAGAGGTGGTTGCTGCTGGTGACTGATGAAAGATTGCAACAAATGAAACTGGCTCCTTTTGCGAGGTGTCGAGTTAAATGTCTGGCATAGTTGGAAGGGGCCTAGACAGCATAAATAACCATTTGTTTGTGGGAGAATCAAAAACTCATATTACACTTATAGATGAAATCATATAAATTCTCACATCTGCCATCCTCCACATGATGAAACATTACTTCAGTGATATCCCTACAACCTGGAAACTTTCAGGTACAGTATTTTTCAGATAGTGAGGAGCCCTGGTCAAAGGGATAATTTCAACATCTTTTGCTGCTTCGATGCAACAAGAAACTAAGGAATAGACAAATATTTTTTTAACATGCTCTCACTCACAAAATCTTCACCAAGGTAACTATTGCTGTATTGGATTTTTACACACTCAAGCATATTTGTGACCGACCGCCTCGATTCGGTCTTATGTAGCAAAATTTGAAATTGTGTTTTTTACGTTGGATAAAAGTAGAGACTGATATAAAATACACTGCAGTTGAGGAACAATGGGAAAGTCATTCTGCTTTGAAAGTTGTGGAAGGCTACCCAAAACGTTTGACCCAAGTTAAACAATTTAAAGGCAATGCTACCAAATACTAATTGAGTGTATGTAAACTTCTGACCCACTGGGAACGTGATGAAAGAAATAAAAAGTGAAATAAATAATTCTCTCTACTATTATTCAGATATTTCACATTCTTAAAATAAAGTGGTGATCCTAACTGACCTAAGACAGGGAATTTTTACTAGGATTAAATGTCAGGAATTGTGAAAACTGAGTTTAAATGTATTTGGCTAAAGTACATGTAAACTTCCGACTTCAAATGTATATAAAATGAAGGTTGTTGCTCTGTATGGCTACATTTCAGATACATTGTTTTACATTTCAATGTCTCAGTAGTAGCACCTACGGTAGTAGGACATATGTCTGGTGCTTTAGTGTTTGAGCAAGCGAGAGAGAAAGAGAACTGCAGGTTTTCAGTGTATTTATATTAATCCCAAGGCTCATTTGAATTTCCTGCGGCACAGGAAAATTCTCAGCAACAGAGTGATCAAATTAAGATACCACCTCTGTATTTACCACATTTCAACAAGGTTACAGTACATGTGAAACTAGTTCATATTCAATCTTCATGTTCATTGATGTTCAGTCTTCATCACAGTCATCATCTTTTTTGGGGACAAAATGTTGTATTGTAGTATTATAACATTGTATTGTTAACATGCATACAGTATCTAGATAAAGTGCAGGTTAAACACTGGATGTGTTTAACGGCTCGAATAATACTTTCATTTGTAAAGCACTTTTCAACCACAATGCTCATGGCAAAGTGCTATTGCTTAAACAGACTAGTGGTTTTCACCTGTGCATACTGTATTTCCAGGGGCATTTCTATGAGAACCAGACAACATAACATTCAGATTCAATGAAAACACTAGTGGAAGTGTCCAGTTTTATTCTTACAGACTCTATCTCATGTTACTGCCCATCCACATCCTCATTCTGTGACAGCTAAGATGTGTTGACTTGTGATCAAATGTAATCATTTTTTAGCAAGATTCCTACTGCAACCTTTTTCCCAAGAGGGACAAGGCTGTTGTAGAAATGTGATGGTGAACTGCAATCAAAACCTTAAACGTACATTTTGAGAAGATATCGCACATTACACATGATGTAACATACTGAGTCATTGTTTTGCATAATTTGGCTGCACCTCGTGTCATAATAGACATGGCTATATTGTGCTTACTTCTCTGTAATGCTTCCAAAATGATGAGACACTACAATGCAATGCATTCATAAACAATGGCATACAGTGGGGGTGGATAAACAGATCAAACTGATGCTACCTCACTAAAGGACACTGTCTCTTTTGAACCTCTGACAGGTAGAGTCTAGTTTAAGTAATTTCCCCACGGGGATCAATAAAGTATCTATCTATCTATCTATCTATCTATCTATCTATCTATCTATCTATCTATCTATCTATCTATCTATCTATCTATCTATCTATCTATCTATCAATCTATCTATCTATCTAGTCCAATAATAATAATTAATCCGCCCAGCTGCTTGCCACCTCGACCTGTTTGGATTGAAATCAATAGCAGGTGCGGAACCATTGCTTTCCTCTTGCATCATACCTTTCAGAGCCTTTGTCCATCGAAAGGCTGCAGTCACTTCCTGCTGAAAGAAATAGAACAATTATTTTCTCCTCAACTATGGTCACACTCATTTTGTGTCCACATTTCAAAGTGGGGAGTGCTTTAAGCTCTCTGCCAAAACGCAGATCCCCAAACTAAACTAGTTCAGTTATGAGGAACCTCCATGGGTTAGTCTCCCATAATATTTCTTACCAACAGTATCTAACTTGGCTTGTGGCTTGCAAGAGAACATTTGACTAAATACAAAGTACAGTATATGGATTGAGTTGATTTAGTGTGTATGTTAATGGTACATGATCTGAAGCAGGGTTTTATCCAGTAGAACACTTCCCACCACCCATTTCCCATGTATCCCAGAGGTCTCTACAGGGGGTGGCATACGAATGTCACTCTCGGTCAGTTGGTCTCCTCGTTTAAAAGCTCAATCTTCCCCAGACCATGTGTATGCAGAAATCTTTCTAGGGCCTTTGTTAGATCAAACTCGAAGCTTAACCCTGTGGTATTTGACTCCTCATTAATGGCCTGAATAATTTAAGCGATTCCACTCCCTAATCAAATAATTGGTTCGAAGAGATAAGTGCACTCTTTGATTGAGCCCGGACTTGGAGGGGACTTGGAGGGGGTTGAGGAAAGAAGAAAACTTGCCCTGTCTTCGATTGTCAGCCTCTTTTGAAGTCTGGTATGACTGGTCTCTCTGGTCCCTCGATAGCTTGAAGGACCGCATTCAACAATACTCCTTTAGACTAGAGTAAACATTCTACATCATATTTTACGAAGGTATTGTTATCATGATGTCAACTGATCTGGAAGGCCTCTTCCACTTTGGCAGTTTCCATGGGACTGCGACAGTTGCTAGGATAATAAAGATGGAATGGTGGCCACAGGCTTTCCTCTTAGTCATCGTCCACAGGGATGTTCAACAGGAGAAAGATGGTCCGTCACTCATGAGAGAAGAGCATGGCAGTATGGAAATGGCCTGGAAGGGAAATGGAGATGTCGGTCACTTTCCATTCACCGGGATTGGCTAACTGCCACATTGTGAATGTTCATTCCTGGGGCTAAGAGAGATTTGAACAGTCTCATACTGTAGAATCGCCAGGAATTTGAATTCCGCCACCTGACAAACCAAAAGAGGAATGGGGGTTGGGGGATTATTATTTTCATTTTTCCTGTCGTCTTCCCTGAACTAACCGCATGTCCCGGTATCACTGAATGTCACGCTAGTAGCCCGAGTCGCTCATGGTGCGAGGGTATGTAATGAGAGACAGTGACACGGACGCGGCGAGGAGAGACGAGCTGACACACCGGCCCGGTGAAACTCATCTAAATCACAATACCCCAACCCAGCCCTGAAGGCGAGGAGATTAGCCTATATAAGTGTCAGATTTTCTCTGCTTTTGTGTAAGGGAATGGAACTGCGATGAAAGGAGAGATGTGTTTTTACAGGAACCTAAATTATTCTCTAATCGTTTAGTTTTGAACAGAACCACAATAATTTTCCCCCTCCGTTCCACTATTCCGACCAGCAAAAGTTCCAAACCAGTTCGAACCACAAAAATGTAACGGTTTATATAATTCCTTTCGGTTTCTTATTTAACCATTTTCTTTTACATTTAGCTCATTAAATTACTTCACCAATCAGTTCGGATAGAGCAGCTTGCTATTGAGCTAGTTGTTTACATGTGTGGACAGACAAGTGTATGGCGCAAGATGCAACTTAAAGGAGGGGGCTGTTATGAGATGCATTATCTGAATTAGGCCCACAAATTTAAACGCTACCTACGAATGAGCAGCTTCTATGAAGGAACTTTCAATGTCTTTGTACTTCAGAGAGTTGGCTGGACCAGAGCTAGCTTGCTAAACAAGCTTGTGTGTGGACCAGAGCTAGCTAGCTAAACAAGCTTGTGTGTGGACCAGAGCTAGCTAGCTAAACAAGCTTGTGTGTGCAGAGCTAGCTAGCTAAACAAGCTTGTGTGTGCAGAGCGGCACCAGTATTAAAAACACGTCTTAGCTTTTTGTAGTTAATAAATCCAACGTGAAACGTGACAACTATAGTAACCTTAACTAGCATTCAAAAAGTTAATCCATTCTTCTCAAATAAAAAATCTCTCTCCCTATCTTCGGGAATCACGCTTGTAAAATCAATAGCCTACTGTAGCCTATGCTTCGGAGGGGTGAGGGACAGGTAGCCTACACACACTGGCAAAGATTTGCAGCTGGCAGGCAGACACTGGAAGTTTCTGAGTGACAGACTGAGGGCTTTGCATAGGCCAGTGGTTCCTAAACTAGGGGTTGTGACCCCATGTGGGGTCACCTGATATGAAAATGTGAATTTCCAAAATCCCCCCAAATATTGTCTTTGTATCTCAAAATCATTGTAATGTGGTTAACCTACAAAATCTAAAAGTAAAAATTCAACCAAAGAGTGCCCTTAGATCGTGGGAAAAGGCCGCACTTGACCGTTGCACTTGAATCGGAATGATATGTTGTTGTTGTTCATCTGATATGTTTGACTTCAAAACAGCAGGCTACTCAATAGATTTGGAATGTGTATAAATACAATCCCAGTGGTAACAAAAGGTGGATCAATTAAACTGGTTTACAGATTCAGAGGCCTTTAATTGCTTTCTCAATCTTTTAAATAATCCGATTTTTTAAATGTTCTTCTCCCCAACACCTGTCCCTGAGACCCGTGTGAATTTCAGTTAATCCACCCAAGGCACATTCTCCACTGCCAGTTTAACTATGTGTTTTACTTGGAATTACATTGGCCTGCATCTGCCAATTGGGCACAAAGAACCTGAATGGCAATTTCAGTAACACTAGCAATCTGGAGTGGCATTTACTACCCAGTAATGAGGCCCATTTTAGAAGCTTTCCAATGTTGAAACTATACCTGAGGGCTTAGAGGGATAAATTATGCCCTGATCTCACAAAAATTGCAGTGGTGGTTGAGAGACAATAAAGTAATTCCTCCTCAAGTAAATATTATTTTACTTCTGCCTGCAAACGTATTATCTCATCATTATCCTCTGCACAATGTCTGCTCCATGAGCAAGGGAGCTCTCGCAAATGGAGAAAAGCGGTTAAAGGAAAGATTTGTCGGTTTTCATTTAATACACCCACTAAATCACTTAATCTGTTACCATTTTTTTTATTTATTAAACAGCATTTCCCCTTACCTTCCAAGATTGTCCAATCATCTCCCCGAGCTTCCTCTAACTTTGCAGTTCCCTACATTTCCCACAAAACCTCTCACCATTCCATCCGCTCACACCTCCTCTGCTATTTAAATAAAGGTGTGTATATTAGAGAAGGTTTGGGCTATCATGTTGTTGTTTTTTATTATACAGCTGCAGAAGTCCCTTCTCGGGAGGAACTTTTCGAGTAGAATAAAGTATAACTTTGAGAAATGTAAGTACATTATTTATTTATTCACTAAACAATGTAAAAATGTTTAACAAATTACTTTCATATGAATTTTTTATAAAAATGTTGAGTCACTGGTGTTTATCAGCCCATTGCCAAGCTAGCTATCTTGCCCATTCATAGACATTAACTAGAGAGAAGGCAGAATGCCGCCTAGGGTTTTTTGAGAGCTAGCCAGCTAAAGACATATAGCACATTTTCCCATTTCTTTTCAGGGACTAAAGTGAGCACCTAATCACGTTTCACTCCAATGGCTTGGCAGGAGAAAACAGTCATGCACAACTCCTTTGGAGGTAAGACATTTTATCAACATCTGATGAAAATGTAGGACATGCAGCCAGCATGTGTTCTGTTCCATCTACGCTTGCTAGCCAGCATTCTGTTGATGAGTCTGTTTAGCTAGCTGCATGCAGTGTCTGTTTACCTCACCTTAGCTAACTTTCTCTTGTCACTTTCCCTTCCCTTATTGTGTTACTACTGTAGTTACAATTAGAAGATAAGTTATTTTACTCTTTCTGTAAACAACTTTATCAAGCCTATAAATATGCAAAACTCTTAACAAAATGATTGCATATGAATAAATGTAGTTGTGGCTTCAGCAACTTGAAACAGTACTGACATTTGATGAGTGGGGTTAATTTCTCCACCCTTGTCTGTGTTTTTTTCAGATTGAAGGACATCCCACCCTGACACTCAAACAGATGTAAAGAACGGGAATACACATGGCTGTAACTATAAACAAAGAGAATTCTCTTGGGTGGTAATACGGTCTTCATTTGATTGTGAGTTATTCTAGGTCAGGTGAACAAAAGGACTTGAGTTTCTGTATGTTTTCACAATCATACCATGAGTAGTTAATTATGAAACATACACAACCGCCTTTCTTCTTCAAGGAGAGTTCTTTATTTCTGCCTGCATGATATACTGAGAACCCAGCTGGCTGTATGGACAGGGACAGTATATATATATATTTTTTTACCTTTATTTAACTAGGCAAGTCAGTTAAGAACAAATTCTTATTTACAATGATGGCCTACCTACAGGGACAGCCATAGTAGTACAGCGCCCCTGGAGAAAATTAGGGTTAAGTGCCTTGCTAAAGGACACATCGACAAGTTTTCACCTTGGGGATTTGATCCAGCAACCTTTCAGTTACTGGTCCAATGCTCTGACCACTATGCTACCTTTTTTTTATTTTTTTATTTCACCTTTATTTAACCAGGTAGGTCAGTTGAGAACAAGTTCTCATTTGCAACTGCGACCTGCCACCCTATATCCCGAGAGAGTATGTTACAGTCCCTGATGTCTCTCTGCAAGGAGATCCTCGCCCTGAGCTCGTATACTTTATTGTCCAGAGACTTAACATTAGAGAGTAATATACTCGGAAGCGGTGGATGGTGTGCACGCCTCCTGATTTGGACTAGAAGTCCACTCCGAATACCTCTTCTCCGCCAGTGGCATCTTGGAGCAGCCTCTGAGATAAGTTAAATTGCCCTATAAAAACAAAGGATTCAATTTGGTAATGTCGTATTCCTGGTCGTAATGCTGGTGAGTTACCGCCGCTCTGATATCCAAAAGTTATTTCCAGCTGTATGTAATAACACAAAAAACGTTCTGGGCTAATAATGTAAGAAATAACACAATACTGCAAAGTTTTTAGGAGCTAGAAGCAAAGCTGCCATCTTTGACGGCGCCGTCTTGTTATTCATATCAGATATTTATAGTTTGGGATAGTTGTTCACTGAATTGCTATTACTAGTGGCTCAAGCTGCTACCGTGGCTATAATGTAAACAAACGTATCGTGCTTGATGGAATGTGAATGCGCTATCACATGATGCTGCGAGGTACGCAGCATGCTGCTGCATTTGGATTGGGACACAGCCAAAGTAATTTGCATAGCTCGACTCTGGCAAGGGTGGAGCCACTGAGCAGCAACATGCAATGCACCCTAGACTGAAGAGGCAGAACATTAACAGAAATGTGGTGGAATTTAATTGTTAAATTAAACATTTCTCAAGGAAGGAATAACAGTAAAACACTAGAATGCACAGTAAAATACAGTACAGTAAAATACAGTACATGCATTTTACAGCATTAATGCTGTAAATAGCACTGCATTGTGGGTAAAATGATGAAAAGTATTAATTGTAGTTGGAAGACTTACTGTAACATACTGTATTTCTTTACAGTTGAATATTATGCCTACTGTAGATTAAAATGATCTTGAAGCAGCTGTGAAGTAGAATCATTATTCAGCAGCGGCTGGGAAGGTACCTTGGCTTGTTTAAGTATCTTTATTGCTAGCCAACATTAAATTACTGCATCTTTTCTTAGCTAACCTAGCTAACTAGCTTCCAAATGTTTGCTAGCTAGCTCAAGTTGATAAAAGCTATTTTGGTCTGCTCTAAATTGCTCGTAAATATCTTCCTGTGCAACCTAGGAAAAAAATCAACCAGATAATAATTGTTGTGATTATAGGCTTTTAGTTAGGTTACACTGTGGCCTCTGAGTGCCATAGAGAATAAACTGAGAATAAACTAACGGCTAACAGCTCAATGTCCGGGCTACAAAACTGTTCCTTAACAGTAATATGTTTCGGATTACACCATCTGTTGTTAACTAATAAAGCCAACCCCCCTCCCTTACCCTTACCAGAAGAAACGCTATCCCTGCCCGCTCTGATGGTCTAGAAACCACCGATAGTTACGTTCTCTATGGGGATGTTATCATTCAGCCATGTTTCAGTAAATCACCATAGGCTAGCTTCCCGGTATTCTCTTTGCCCATTGACCAGACCCTCAAGCTCGTCCATCTTGTTATGCTGAGATCTCACGTTGCCCATAATGATAGGCGGTATATCAGGCTTGTACTTCCTCAGCTTTGCCTTACACTTCAATCCCGCCCTGCGTCCATGCCGTCGCCTTTTCAACTCGTACAGAATATCAAACTTTTCCCTGGGGAGCAGCAGCGCTGCTTGTGCTAAATCCAGGAGCTGAGCTCGGTTGTAAATAATTGAGGACTAGCGTGTACGTTTGGGCCGAGAAAAATCAAATGTGCCTCAGTGATAAAAATGACCGCTAAAACCTTCGTAAAACAGTAGCACCTGAACTATTATAGTTCAACTGTTGCAAAAAAAACGTACTCTGCTTAACAGGCGACCACAAACTGAGCAATTGGGGGAGAAGGGCCATGGTCACGGAGATGACCAAGAACCCGATGGTCATTCTGACAGCTCCAGAGTTCCTCTGTGGAGATGGGTGAATCTTCCAGAAGGACAACCATCTCTGCAGCACTCCACCAATGAGGCCTTTATGGCAGAGTGGCCAGACGGAAGCCTGCTTGAAGTTTGCCAAAAGGCACCTAAAGGACTCTCAGACCATGAGAAACAAGATTCTCTGGTCTGATGAAACCAAGATTGAACTCTGTGGCTTGAATGCCAAGCATGGTTGAGGCAGCATCATGCTGTGGGGATGTTTTTCAGTGGCATGGACTGGGAGACTACTCAGGATCGAGAAAAATATGAACTGAGCAAAGTACAGAGAGAGCCTTGATGAAAACCTGCTCCAGAGCCTTCAGGACCTCAGACTGGGGCAAAGGTTCACCTTCCAAAAGGACAACGACCATAAGCACACAGCCAAGACAACGCAGTGGCTTCGGGACAAGTCTCTGAGTGTCCTTGAGAGGCCCAGCCAGATCCCGGACTTGAACCCGATCTAACATCACTGGAGAGACCTGAAAATAGCTGTGCAGCGACGCTTCCCATCCAACCTGACAGAGCTTGAGAGGATCTGCAGAGAAGGGGAGAAACTCCCCAAATACAGCTGCAAAATGTGCTTCAACAAAGGACTGAGTAAAGGGTCTAATTATGTAAATGTAATATTTCTGTATTTTGCTTTGTCATTATGGGGTATTGTGTGTAGATTGATGAGGAAAAAATACAATTTAATCAATTTTAGAATAAGGCTGTAACATAACAAAAATGTGGAAAAAGTCTGAATACTTTCCGAATGCATTGTATGTCATCGTTTTGCAGGCCAGGAGTGTCCATGCTAATCATTTGTTTAATTTAAACATTGTTCCATAATTATATAGTATAAGCTAAACTTGTTAACTTGTATTAGTCAGCAAGGGTTTGAAGTAGGTGTATCTAGCTATCTTATTTGAATTTGTTCAATGTCTCAATTGATTTCATAAACTATATTGGATACCCAAGATGATGAACCTTGAAGATAGGACAAAGTGTATGACAAGGTGGTCCAGAAGAAGCCCCACTTTACTTGACACCTATGGTCCTAACACGCGGTCATAACCATGACATAATACTGTATGTCATAACAGCTGACATAACTTGTCATAACCTTTATAATATGGTCATAACACTGTCATGAGACATTTTCTTTAGACATGTTGTGACATATTGTTATAAGAGTGTCAGGTTCCCGAGTGGCACAGCAGTCTAAGGCACTGCACGTCAGTGCTAGAGGTGTCACTACAGACCCTGGTTTGAATCCAAGCTGGACAGCCAGCTGTGATTTGGAGTCCCATAGGGCGGCGCACAATTGACCCAGCGTTGTCCTTGTTTGGCCTGGGTGGGCAGTCATTGTAAATAAGAATTTGTTCTTAACTGACTTGCCTAGTTAAATAAAGGTTAAACATTTTTTTAAATGAAGTGTCAAGACCCACATAACCTACAACACAAGGCAAAACATTCCATTACACCATAGTCTACGTGTCAACAGTATGTTCATGTTAAATAATATTTTTTATTTTAATGATCATATTAAATTGTCATTGTAATTGTGCACACATTGATGTCAGACATGCACCTAACCCAGTGTCCTGTTACTGATGGCTGGGATGAATACAGGAGCAGATTTCAGGAGCAGGACAAGACACACTCTTTTTGACTGATATAAGGGCATGTACGTGATAGGCCTATCTGGCTTATATGATTAGGATGATCATAATGCTTCATGAGGGTGTCATAAATTGTATATTCTACAAGTTATTTAAAATATGATGAAAAAAAAGCATGACTAAAAAATTCCTAACAACGACAACAACAAAGGATTTAAGAAACACTTTCAAATGAAAGGAAACTTCTTGTCAGGGAAAGAAATGATTTGAATAAATGTTTTGACACTCTTATGTACAGTCGCCCCAGCGTGATGTTTTTATGCACGTGATGTGAGAATGCTCTCACTGCTCCAAAATGTGATTGTTATGCAACAGGACAGTTAATCCGCACTGCCCTCAAACTAAGTCACACTGCCTGCTTTTATTTATAGGCTGCTTCAACTTGTCAATTTCAAATGATTTTCGGAATAAACCGCCTCCTCATTAATTCACAAAATTAGGCCATTTCACTTTTGCGGACAATTCATTTTTTGAGCATTACTGAGCCGGACAAACTTCCCCAAGCACCTCCCAATTGTTTCTGCAGATTTTTTAAAAAGCTGACGTTTGTCCATCTCCCGTCAGAACAGGACCTGCACAAACGTTTTCACATTTTCCAGCTGGTGCTCGCTTCGCCTTCATTGTCGTTTTCATTACTACATGATAATAACTTTGGACTATCAAAGTAAGTCCCTTATTACGTTACAATAGTATCTGTATGTGGTGTTATGTAGTTTCTACTGTAGCTCACTGCATGTATGGAGCATAGTATATTTGTGCGTATTTCTTATAACCGTGGACACGCAGGGTAACGTTACTCATTTCATAACCTTTACGGTGTTATACTCAATCATTCTTAGGTAGCTAGCTACGTTCTTCTATTAGCTCTGTAAAACAATGCTAATTGCTTCAGATAAGTATTAGCTTGTGTTGTCTTTTGAAGCTACAGTACCCTGGCCTTATGACCATGTTTTATTTCATTTGGCTTGTTGAGCATAGCACTGTCCTGCCCTGCCACCTGGTGGAGCTCAGCAGTTACTGTTTCTTACTTATTGTCAGGTCCTGACTATAGGGAGGCCTCTAGGCATCTTCATGTTGGTCTGGAGGTGACTGTCAGGCTTGACATGGAGGAGGATTCTAGGCTACTCTATGTTGGTTTTTGTGGTTGTTCCGAATTGGAGGCAGCTGACCTGCGTTGCCTCTAATTGGGGATCCTATTTAAGTTGTTTTTGTTTCCCAGCACTGTGTGGGTTATTGTTTGTGCATGTTGCACTTCAGTTCATGGTTGCGGAATTTCCTGTTTTAAAAAAACCAAATAAAGGTATGTCTCTTTACTACAGCTCTGCGCCTTGGGTCCTGCCTACCAGCCACAACACTTATACAACTCATATTGTTGATTTTGTCAATGCAATTTATTATTTTTTATAGCAGTGTTATTATGTGACTTCTTTGTAATATTGTTTTATTGCTATATCCTGATATTGTATTCTAATGACTCATAATAAATCATATTTTATTCTGTACTTTCAGAAACCACACACAAACAGTATTTGCCAATATCATAACCGGAACTGGAACTGGAGATCTTTCCAGCTATTGTATGCTAGCGTACACTCCTTAACAGTATTACTGGATGAAAACACAGCAAGAAAACACATAGGCCAATAGGTAATAGTCATCTATTTTATTGAAGTATCAATAGTGCTTGAGCATATGATACTCCCTAAAGCACGGTGAAACACACAGAGGTGTGTCACAAGTGAAACACATGTACTTTGTCAACCTCCTCTGCTTCCTTTTCCTGGTGCCAGACAGGCAGACTTTGCAGTGCCTCAGTGTGTGACTACCTTGAGCAGCAGTTTGAGGGACTTTGCAGGGAAAATGCTGTGCAGTGAGGCGTAGGGGATTATCTGCAGCAGGACGGCCCCCAGTGGATGAACACCGAGGGGTGTGGTGCTCCTCCAGCAGCTCTCTATTTAGGATCTCTCTGTACTTTTGCTAGGTAATTACTTTACCTATGGGCAGAGGGAGTGGGGAGGATGAGGATGATGAGGCAGTGGGTAGGTGGGTGACATATTGTCACTATAGTTGCATAATGGAACTGTATGTGATTTGTATGTGAACTGTACGTCCAATTACAAAAAATACCTTGTTCAGTAATCGTCTAACCTGTTAGTTGGAGGTGAACTATGTGGCCATTGAGGGTAACAGTGTCGGTCAGATGGAAAAATATCTTCTAATTCCACTTGGTAGTTTTCCGAGCGCATTCCACAAAGCTGTTTATCATGTCCGCCTTATCCACTGCCCCCATTTTGAGGTTATAGTCAAGCACACAGTCTGGTTTGATCTTTCTCTCTCCCGTCAGGTGGTCCACCTTCCCTGTGGCCGACATGGTTGCTGTATGGACAGTGGAGAGGACATGGACGTCTCGTTTGTCATGCCACTTTACTGCCAGCTGTTGACCGTTCTCCTTGAACTCCACCTCCCCTCGCTGCATCCGAATGCCGGCATCCCCTTCCTGTTCAACCTGGCTGTTCCACAGGCCCCTGTGCTGTTGGAGAGCAGATGCTGGAAGAGTGTGGGACTGCTATACCAATTGGCTCGCGCCACTTGTACCAATAAATCACTATCAGAAAATGTTTTGTTTGGTAATTTATTTATTTACTGTTTTATTCACGTTTCCAAGTACTGGTGACAAATAATACATTCAGATTATTGCATGGATTGTAATGGACACATTATGTGTGTAAAATACTTTTTTGAAGGTTGTACTGATTATGATGAGCTAAACTAATTCCCGTTATGTGTGGAGGAATATTTGTTGACATAAAATGCATTCTGGGTTTCACGTAATCTGTCGGATCAAAGATGTTATAACAAAATGAGGTGAGGGAGGGTTCAATAATTTTTCGAGTAAACTTCCGGGAAGTGAATGATGGGATGTGAACAATGGTAGACGACACACCCCCTTCAACATGAATACTTTAAACAGGCCAAACTCATCTTGTCTCCTCTTATTATCTTCGGTTTATGCGAAAAAAATAACATGTCAGCGCGAATAAACTAACCATCATCATATTAATTTTGATTTCTAGAAAGTGTTTTACTCAATTATTTCGATAAATAGTGAGTTTACCCGTGTTGTGATTAATTATAATTGCTATTAGCTAATTCATATTGTAGTTTCTGTCAGCCGAGAGTTATACAAATATGACCGCTTGTGTTACGTCAATCTTTTCCTCAGTTTTGTCCGGTTTGGATGATTGTGTTATGCTGTAGCTACTTCTGTGAATGTCTGAACATTGCATACAAAATTAAACTGCTCATATTCTGGACATAACTTTGTAAGGATTGTGTTTGTGCAAAATGTTTCTGTGAAAAAACAGTGTGGTCAGCTCAAATGCTTTGACTGTTGTGTCATTCGTTCAAATCAAACCGGTTTGAGCATACACTTCAGGGACCACTGTACCCATTGTTGGTATGTGTGAAAAGGTTAAAAGTTAATTTCGGGAATTTTTTTCCTTCTTAATGCGTTTGATCCTGTATCATGTTAAGAAGCTATACACGATGTCACAGTGCTGACATTTTTAGACTGGTAGCAATAATATAATTACTTGTCCAGTAATTAAAGTTGGAAATTCAAACATTGCTGATTGTAAAATAAATGTTCAATGCAACAGCATACTAATCGGCTACCAATTGATTGTTTTAAATATACAACTGTCCTGTATAGGCTATCTGAACCTGCATGACATGAGCCGTCATCGTGCTCTCTCCCAGCTTGGATAGAAAGTTATTGTGCGTAATACAGTCAGCTCACCCTCTAAATACTAGCTTACTAGGGATTGTTTCATTATGCAGTGTACTATCTATAGCTACTGTATATACCGTATTATCTGATATTTATAAATGTTTAATAAAAATTACTCGTCAAATAGCCTAACAGCCTCAGGAGAAAGAAATGAGTCTCATGAGGATAAATCCAACCACTATTTATTGTAGGACTCAGCTGGTTTAATATCCTACACAAACGGGCTGCATTTAAATTAATCATACTTGAGAGACTCCTCTGGTCTTCTGAAGACCTACTTTTTTGTGTACAAATGTTTTCACCATGGCCTGTAGATCTAGGTTGCGGGCCCAATTGTTTTCTATACTGAATATTGCCAACCTCTTTCCTGAAACGTTTTGCATTATACACTGAGTGTAGACATCCCTGTTCATGCTGTTGGCTGTGTTGGTCAAACTCTGTCAAACTTTTGCTAAGCTAACTTATGTGTATTTCTCTGTGAGACGACAGCCATGTAAGACAGTGATTTGTGTTTCAGTGATGTGTATTATGCGGTTTGGGCGAGGTGTTGAATGCTGTCTGAGACTCTGCATTGATGCCGTATGATGGTTGTGTAGGCTGGGAAAGAGTATGGATTACCACCTTTAACTTTGTAATTCGAATTGAATCTGTTTGATAAAGTTGTGTGTTTTAATAAAGTATTCACGTTTTGATATTGCTGTTGTGTAAATTAACCAGTGTTATAATTATGCTTGTGTTTTTCGGGTAATTTTGGAGAAGCCTTTAGTTGCTTTTACTGTAGCTTACGTTTGTGTCTCTTACGTTAGGCAGGTAGGGTACAGTTATTTTGTCTAGTACACCCTAGCACCTGAGCTGGTACCATGGCGAAATATTTTGGGTTGCCTTGGCTGGCGGACTAGTTTATTTTTCTTTGTTATATGTTTGTTTGTATTATTTGTCTTATTTTGTCACCACTTCCCCAGACAGACCACCAGGGGGATGTAGCCTGGAGGGGCTATTTTGAATAGAAAGCAGCAGCCAGTCTTGCGAATTCACGTTTGTGCTTTCGCATGCTGATTACCACAAGTGTGATTATCTTTCAGAGAGTGTTGAATCTTGAGTGTATTATCTAACAACGAGTATGAATTTACAGTACTTTAAAGTTAACATGGTTTGTCCTAGAAGTGCTTCACAAGCCAGGCTTACGTCCTGTCTTCTTATTCATATTCTGGCGCTGGTGCCGATTCATTGTATGTGCTCTCTAGGCCCTAGTCCTAGCCAGTGGGTGGATACTGGTGACTGATATGTATTGTAATTTATACAACGGGTGGGTCTAATCCTGAATGAAGATTGGTTAAAAAACGCATTCCAGCCGGTGTCTATTCCACAAGTTACCACCGGCTAAATGATTGCGCAATCCACTTTCTCATCAGCCCAGCCAGGCAATTTATAAACTTAATCTTCACTATAAAAAGCATCTAGACATTATCTCACGTTTATTTTAGACTAACGTGTAGTTTTTAACAGCAGATATTTGTATAAACCTTGCTGCCTGTCTCTCCGACGTTTGCAACATTGTTCAATATTCAAATGCTGTCCAATAGTAATGAAGGAGTCGGAACGAGACAGACAGACAGGCAGCGTTTCTCAGCCAGTCGAAATCATGAATCAGCATAATTTTTATGGATATATACAAAGAACTATCAATAGAAAACAGGTAAAACTAAACGTCTTTCCAGCTTCAGTTTAAAGTGATTGTGTTAGCTGTGTGGTTGGCTAGCTCCTCTGAACAACAGTGTCCTGATGAGGGAGCACATTTTCTATGCCAGGCGATATCGCGCCTCATGAGCTCGTTGTTATGGATGTGTCCAAATAAATGTCACTAGAAAACAGCTTAAACAAAAACTGTTGTTATTCTGGCTGCACTGCTTGACGTGACTGTAAATTAGCCGTAGTTGGCTAGCTAGCAAGCAAGGAATAAGAAAGTTTCCAGTATGGCAATGGAACATTTAGAACAAACGACTGAACAAAAATACTGAACTCCTGGTCGCATCTCTGGCAACCAAACCAGCCATTTTGGTTAGCAACCCTAGATTTGTGGTGGGACTATATCTTGTGGAAGGATGAAATAATATGAATAATTTCATAAAAATATATATTTTTAATGAAAATATGTCAATCATTATTTGAATATGTTGGTTACCCGTTCTATAAAAGTGATAATGCCCTCGAAGCCGGTGTGCAAATATATCTTCCAAACACCGGCTTCTCTAGCATTATCAATTAATTATTGCTCTTGTAGTAATTATTGCTCTTGTAGTAATTATTGCTCTTGTAGTCTCAATTGTCTCAAGGCTTAAAAATCCTTCTTTAACCTGTCTCCTTCCCTTCATTTACACTGATTGAAGTAAGTGATCATAGGAAAATTCCAGAAAATTATGTCATGGCTTTAGAAGCTTCTGATAGGCTAATTGACATAATTTGAGTCAATTGGAGGTGTACCTGTGGATGTATTTCAAGGCCTACCTTCAAACTCAGTGCCTCTTTGCTCGAAAGAAATCAGCCAAGACCTCAGAACATTTTTTGTAGACCTCCACAAGTTTGGTTCATCCTTGGGAGCAATTTCCAAATGCCTGAAGGTACCATGTTCATCTGTACAAACAATAGTACGCAAGTATAAACACCATGGGACCACGCAGCCGTCATACTGTTCAGGAAGGAGACACATTCTGTCTCCTAGAGATTAACGTACCTAGATGCGAAAAGTGCAAATCAATCCCAGAACAACAGCAAGGGACCTTGTGAAGATGCTGGAGGAAACAGGTACAAAAGTATCTATATCCGCAGTAAAACGAGTCCTATATCGACATAACCTGAAAGGCCGCTTAGCAAGGAAGAATCCACTGCTCCAAAACCGCCATAAAAAAGCCAGACTACAGTTTGCAACTACACATGGGGACAAAGATCATATTTTTTGGAGAAATGTCCTCTGGTCTGATGAAACAAAAATAGAACTGTTTGGCTATAATGACCATCGTTATGTTTGGAGGAAAGAGGAGGCTTGCAAGCCAAAGAACACCATCCCAACCATGAAGCACGGGGGTGGCAGCATCATGCTGTGGGGGTGCTTTGCTGCAGGAGGGACTGGTGCACTTCACAAAATAGATGGCATCATGAGGAAGGAAAATGGTGTGGATATATTGAAGCAACATCTCAAGACATCAGTCAGGAAGTTAAAGCTTGGTCGCAAATGGGTCTTCCAAATGGACAATGACCCCAAGCATACTTCCAAAGTTGTGGCAAAATTGCTTAAGGACAACAAAGTCAAGGTATTGGAGTGGCCGTCACAAAGAACTGACCTCAATCCTATAGAACATTTGTAGGCAGAACTGAAAAAGTGTGTGTGAGCAAGGAGGCCTACAAACCTGACTCAGTTACACCAGTTCTGTCAGGAGGAATGGGCTAAAATGCACCCAACTTATTATGGGAAGATTGTGGAAGGCTACCCGAAACATTTGACCCAAGTTAAACAATTTAAAGGCAATGCTACCAAATACTAATTGAGTGTATGTAAACTTCTGAGCCACTGGGAATGTGATGAAAGTAATAAAAGCTGAAATAAATCATTCTCTACTATTTTTCTGACATTTCAGATTATTAAAATAAAGTGATGATCCTAACTGACCTAAATCAGGGAATTTTTACAAGGAGTAAATGTCAGGAATTGTGAAAAACTGAGTTGAAATGTATTTGGCTAAGGTGTATGTAAACTTCCGACTTCAACTGTACCAGAGATAAGGGAATGTTGACATTGCAACCATACAACTCAAATGCCGGTTCACCAGTATGAACAAAATCACAAACCGCTTTTTTTGTTCAAGCCCTCAAGAACTGTGGTCCGCTAAAGATGATAATCTGTTTGCATCTGCCAATTTATTGGCTTTTCAGTATCCAGACGACCTGTCCCCAGAGCTTCCTATACAGTTGATCTTTTTCCGTAAAGTGTTGAGGCCAGCAATTAAGGAGAATGAGAGGATCAAATAAAGATGTTGCAGAACTGCTGTATTTGAAGCACCACTCCCTTCTGCCCATCTTCCTAAATGTTGCTACGGCAATCAAGCTGTTTTTACCATCCCTGTAATTACCACTTCTGCAGAGAGATCGTTTTCTAAACTAAAACTCATGAAGAACTACCTAAGAAGCATTAGGCTCTCGGTCTGATATGCGCTTTTGAACACCTGAGTAACCTCCACTCATTGCACTAGTGCCACCATAGCCTTGACCACAGCGTTTGTTCACCGATAGATATCACCTTACACTGTCAGTCAGTCAGTTTATTTATTTATTTTTCAAGGCCTTAGGCACTTTTTCAGTCTCATTCCTGAAGCCCAAGAAACAAACACTTATAATGCCAGTATAATGTTGTAAATTTACAGGGACATTTTTTACAGTATTGGCCAGTAATACAATCTGACATGTACGATAGACGGTTTCACAATCTAAAAGTAATCTTTCTATTAATTTCCAGAGTGGTGGAAGTGGCTTTATTACAATGCTACCGGTTGTATTTCTGCCTATGTGAACGGCAAAAGCTCATGATACACATGAAAACATGAAATGACCCCGGAAATCAATAGAACGTCGCTGAGAGATGCCCAAAAAATTATAACATTAAAAATGGGTGAATCTTTCCTTTAAACATGAGGCATTAGAAAGTGCAAGAGGGGCAAGGATGTGTTTTTATAAACTGTGAAGCAAAGAGTACACTGCTCCACTAAATGTTATCCAAATTGGACTGTACATGTAGGGAATACCAGTAGAACCTACCTACTTAGCATGAGAGAAGATGTTAAATGCTATCTGTCTTAACCTCTGAAAGAGTTATCTATTGGCTGTTGCTCAAATTAAATCCTTGGGGACCTTGTGCTGTTTAAAGAGCTGAGGACTGAACATACATTATATACTATGTGACTTCAGTTCAGTGGAATGAAGCCCATAGGACTGGCAAAAGACCCCTTGAAGCTGCCATCTCTTGCCCTCTGCTGGCATGCTCTGGCACTGCTGTGCTTTGTGGATAATTTATTCAGACCAATAACTAAGTAGAAGTCAGTGGCAGAAACCATGAACAGCAATTGGAAGAGGCTTTTTCTCCTGCGTCGTCCGCTAACAGTATGTGTGGGATAACGTCAGGTACACACACTCAATATCAAGCCATTGAGAAAATTGGCATCTGAGCAGGCTGGGCAGTAATTGCTCAGAAGTCTGTGTGCATGGAATAGCCAGTGGGGTGCAATTACTTTTGTATGCTGGGCCCAAGCCAGGGATAGGGAATGGAAGCAGCTTCCCTCTTCAGCTGGTAAACACATGCACACACGTGGTCCTGCTCCATCATTAGCTTGGCCTCCACCACCCTGTAATGGAGGCTTCTCTGGAGTGTCAGGGTCAGCACATCAGCTCCATTAAAAAAGGAGGGGAATTAGGTGGGAAGCAAACACATGCTCTGCCTTCTGACCCCACTTCATTACACAGTGTAAGTTGGCTGATTTCTCCCCCCTCGCTCTCTCTCTCTCTGTCACTCACTCATTGCATATTCCCTTCCTCAACCCTCTCTCTCTCTCTTTCTCTCATTGCATTACAGTATATTCCCTTCCTCTCACCCTTTTTCCTTTACGCCCCTTTATGTGTTTGATTCAAGACTTGAGTTACACTCTGTCATTACCCAGTCACGCTGAAACAACAAGCGGGACCTCTATCCAATTATCAAAGGCCATTTAATTCCAGTTAATTGCTCGACTGAAAAGATCATAAAGGATTCCAAGTAAGCAATTATGGCTTAATAACCTCTCCCTGCACTCTTTCTCATGGCTTAATAACCTCTCCCTGCGCTCTTTCTCATGGCTTAATAACCTCTCCCTGCGCTCTTTCTCATGGCTTAATAACCTCTCCCTGCGCTCTTTCTCATGGCTTAATAACCTCTCCCTGCGCTCTTTCTCATGGCTTAATAACCTCTCCCTGCGCTCTTTCTCATGGCTTAATAACCTCTCCCTGCGCTCTTTCTCATGGCTTAATAACCTCTCCCTGCACTCTTTCTCATGGCTTAATAACCTCTCCCTGCGCTCTTTCTCATGGCTTAATAATCTCTCCCACACAGAATGTGCAACAATCGTTTACAATTTTCTTTTTTTAACCCTTTGGTACAATTTTCACAAGTATGTGGTGAATTTTCTAAACTCTTAGTATAAAACTCAAAACTGTTAACACTTGTAACGCAGCTAGTCTTACATTCAAAACCTATAATTGTGTGTTCATTTTGTTTGTAGACATCCTTCACTACAGTACTCTGAAGTATAATGAATACATTGGTTTAAGATCGTTGGGCTAGTAACCGAAAGGTCACTGGTTTAAATCCCCGAGCTGACTAGGTGAAAAATCTGTTGTTGTGCTCTTGACCAAGGCACTTAACCCTAATTGCTCCTGTAAGTCGCTCTGGACAAGAGCGTCTGCTAAACAACTCAAATGTAATGTAAAAAGTGTATACACGATGGTATTCTGTTACAGCTAATGATATTCATAAAATTATTTTTCACATAAAAAAATCCCCCCAACATTTTTCTTATGTATTTTATTTTACATTCACGGACCCCCTGCAGTAGGCTACCTCCATGGACACCTATGGGGCTGTGGACCCAAGTTTTAAAACCCCTGACTTATTGTATTTAAAGACAAGTCTACTATACATAATGATTACAGTGGTAGAGTTTGTTTGAATGATAAGAGTTTGTGTAAGTACCTCAAGTGGAATGCTGAAAAAAAACATTTTTTAAATTACTATACATCTAACAGGTTAATTCAGGAAATCTGTTCCCAAGTATTCCCACAAATAAAAAGAGAGACATACAGTGCCTACAGAAAGTATTCTCACCCCTTTACTTGTTACACATTTTGTTGTGTTACAGCCTGAATAAAACATTTATTAAATTGAGATTCTGTGTCACTTATCTACAAACAAAACCCAATAATGTCACAGTGGGATTTTGTTTTTCAAAATTTTTACAAATTAATTAAAAATGATAAGCTGAAATGTCTTCAGTAAATAAGTATTCAACCCTTTTGTAAGTTCAGGAGTAAAGATTCTGCTTAACAAGGTGCATGGACTCTGTGTGTAATAATAGTGGTTAACATGATTTTTGAATGACTACATTCACATTTTTGTCATTTAGCAGAAACACTTATCCAGAGCAGGGAATTTCAAACACAGATTCAACCACAAAGGGTTTTCCAATTCCTTGCAAAGAAGGGCACCTATTTCAAAAAGCAGACACTGAATATCCCTTTAAGAATGGTGAAGTTATTAATTACACTTTGGATGGTTTCAATACACTCAGTCACTACAACAATACAGGCATCCTTCCTAAGTCAGTTGCTGGAGAGGAAGGAAACCACTCAGGGATGTCACCATGAGGCCAATGGTGACTTAAAAACAGTTACAGTTGACAATTGACAGAGTGAAAAGAAGGAAGCCTGTACAGAATAAAAATATTCCATAACATGCATCCGGTTTGCAACAAGGCGCTAAAGTCATACTTTTATATATATTTTTTTTATTATTTAATTTTTTTAAATATGAAATTTCCCCCCCGGGGGATCAATAAAGTATCTATCTATCTATCTATCTATCTATCTATCTATCTATCTATCTATCTATCTATCTATCTATCTATCTATCTATCTATCTATCTATCTATCTATCTATCTATCTATCTATCTATCTATCTATCTATCTAAAATGTGGCAAAGCAATTCACTTTTTGTCCTGAATACAAAATGTTATGTTTGGGGCAAATCCAATACAACACATTACTGAGTACCACGCTTCATATTTTAAAGCATAGTGGTGGCTGCATCATGTTATGGGTATGTTTGTAATCATTAAGGACTGGGGAGTTTCTCAGGACAAAAAATTAACTATATGGAGCTAAGCACAGGGAAAATCCTAGAGGAAAACCTGGTTCAGTCTGCTTTCCTGGAGACAAAAAAATTAAAGGAATCGTTCACAAACATTGGCACATTCTAAGATCGGATGACGGTATCGTTAATGTGTTTTCAGGATCCTCCATTGGTCGTATTCTCGCGGGGCATAAATCTCAGAGATCTATTGGTGAACTCTGATTGACCACCCCAACACACCCCTGCACAACGTCTATCTGCGCCTGTATCGGATGGAAACTACAAGTGTAATGGCTGTGCTCAATGCAATGGTACTTACAAATGTAGATCCATCAAACAGAGAAACAGACCCTAATCAATGGTGTTATCACATGCTCCACTAAGGCCGTTATTTATCTTATAACTTGTCCTTGTGGTAAAAATTATGTTGGTAAAATGAAGCTCGAAATAAAAGTACGAATCTCTGAGCATCTTAGCACCATTAGGTGCAAAAACCCAGTTACGACCTACTTTTTGGAAGCAAACCACTATATTTCGTACCTACGTTATATCTGCATCGAACACGTCAAATCAAATCAAATTGTATTGTTTAGCAGATGTTATTGCGGGTGTAGCGAAATGCTTGTGTTTCTAGCTCCAGCAGTGCAGTAATATCTAACAAGTACTATCTAACAAATTCACAACAAGACACATAATACAAGGTAATCTAAAGTAAAGGAATGGAATTAAGAATATATAAATATTTGGACGAGCAATGTCAGAGCAGCATGGATTAAATACAGCAGAATAGAATACAGTATATACATATGAGACATTATTAAAGTGGCTAGTGTTCCAATATTAAAGTGGCCAGTGATTTCAAGTCTTTGTATAAAAGGGGAGCAGCCTCTAATGTGCTAGTGATGGCTATTTAACAGTCCGATGGCCTTGAATATAGAAGCTATTGTTCAGTCTCTTGGCCCCAGCTTTGATGCACCTGCACTGACCTCGCCTTCTGGATGATAGCGGGGTGAACAGGCAGTGGCTCGGGTGGTTGTTGTCCTTGATGATCTTTTTGGCCTTGCTGTGACATCGGGTGCTGTAGGTGTCCTGGAGGGCAGGTAGTTTTCCCCCAGTGATGCGTTGGACAGACCACACCACCCTCTGGAGAGTCCTGTGGTTGTGGGCGGTGCAGTTGCTGTACCAGGCAGTGATACAGCCCGACAGGATGCTCTCAATTGTGCATCTGTAAAGGTTTGTGAGGTTTTTAGGTGCCAAGTCAAATTTCTTCAGCCTCCTGATGGTTGAAGAGGCGCTGTTGCGCCTTATTCACCACACTGTCTGTGTGGGTGGACCATTTCCGTTTGTCAATGATGTGTAAGCCGAGGAACTTTAAGCTTTTCACCGCGGTCCCGTCGATGTGGATGGGGTGGTGCTCCCTCCTGAAGTCCACGAGCAGCTCCTTTGTTTTGTTGACGTTGAGTGAGGTAATTTTCCTGGCATCACACTCCCAGAGCCCTCACCTCCTCCCTGTAGGCTGTCTCGTCATTGTTGGTAATTAGGCATACTACTGTTGTGTCGTCTGCAAACTTGATGATTGAGTTGGAGACTTGCGTGGCCACGCAGTCATGGGTATACAGGAAGGGGCTGAGCACGCACCGTTGGGAGGCCCCAGTGTTGTGGATCAGCGAAGTGGATGTGTTGTTTCCTAACTTCACCACGTGGGGGCGGCCCATCAGGAAGTCCAGGACCCAGTTGCACAGTGCGGGGTTCAGACCCAGGGCCTCGAACTTAATGATGACCTTGGAGGGTACTACGGTGTTGAATGCTGAGCTATAGTCAATATGGGATAGGGTAGTGTGCAGTGCGATGGCGATTGCATCGTCTGTGGATCTATTGGGGCGGTAAGCACATTGAAGTGGGTCTAGGGTGTCAGGTAAGGTAGGACTTCATGATGGCAGAAGTGAGTGCTACGGGGCGATAGTAATTTAGTTCAGTTACCTTTGCTTTCTTGGGTACAGGAACAATGGTGGAAATCTTGAAGCATGTGGGAACATCGAACTGGGATAGGGAGAGATTGAATATGTCCGTAAACACCCCAGCTAGCTGGTCTGCACATTCTTTGAGGACACAGCTTGAATGTCTTACTCACGTCGGCCACGGAGAAGGAGAGCCCACAGTCCTTGGTAGAGGGCCATGTTGGTGGCACTGTGTTATCCTCAAAGAGGGCGAAGAAGGTGTTTAGCTTGTCCGGAAGCAAGACGTCTGTGTCTCCGACGTGGCTGGTTTTCCCTTTGTAGTCCGTGATTGTCTGTAGATCCTGCCACATACATCTCCTGTCTGAGCCTTTGAAATGCGGATCCACTTTGTCTCTGTACTGACGTTTTGCCTGTTTGATTGCCTTACGGAGGGAATAACTATGCTGTTTGTATTCGGGCATAAGAGAGGAGATGACCTGGACAATTTATTGATAAAACGAGAGTCTGCCTGGATCTTTCATTTAAAGACCGTTGCTCTGTTCGGTCTCAACGTAGACTTTGATCTGAAGACATTCTTGTGATTCATTGTAAATGTTTGTTTGTTGTGTAGCCAAATTGTATCTATGATCATATGCTATCGATTCATGTTTTTTATATGTTCTATTTATATCTGTAAATTAACCAATGATATCAAGCTACACCCGGCCATGATTATAGACTCCTGTGTGTGTCCTTTGAAACTATATAAACTAGTGACCCGCAGTGTTTGTCATTATACCCTGATGAAGACAGCTTGTCCGTGGAAACGTTGGTTATTACATTACTGCATCTGAGCTCCTAGAGTGAGCGGCTCTCCTTTTATTTTTCAGTCTGCTTTATATCAGACACTGGGAGATGAATTCACCTTTCAGCAGGACAATAACCTAAAACACATCTAAACTGGAGTTGTTTACCAAGAAGACAGTGACCGTGTTACAGTTTAATGTTTCTACCTGTATTGTAATCGTGTATTGTATTTTACAGTATTGTATTGTACTGATGTATTGTAGTGGTCCTGTACGTGGCTCAGTTCATAAGAGCATGACACTAGCAACCCCAGAGTTGTGGGTTCAATTCCCTCTGGGGTCACATCCCAAAATGTGTGGAATGTTGTCACTTTGGATAAAAGTGTCTGCTACGTAAATGGCATATTACAGTACTGTATTGGTCAATACAATTACAGTAAAGCAATGTGAATCTCCCCCCCCCCTCCCAGTAAAAACCATAATAGCCATCATCATAGTAATACATTTGAGTATATATCATACTTTATGTTTCTACATTACAGACATACATTTTTATTAATCTGTAGTAAACAAAACAGTTTACATGTAACATCTATAGGTTTACCAAACGTTTAAGGAATGATCAATTAAGAGTCGGTAACAGTAAAATGTATTTTAACAAAAGAGAAGAGAAAGGTATAATCACTTTACATGAACATGTATTGCAATGTGAAACATGTATTTCTAGATGAAACACTGATTAAGTTTGGTGAAAAAGTTACTGTATGATTTTGTGTGTTGTACTTTAGTCAATTGAAAATGTGCTTAGAGATTTGAAACAGCTGCCTTTTTGATGATCTTTGAAAATATACCGCATACTTGTGAATATTTAACCAAAGCTATTAAAAAAACTTTATAAAGAGCCTGTTGCATCTGTAATGAGCCAGCTGTCATGTCTCCTCTCTCGCTGGTTCATGATTGAGTCGTCAACTGAAGTGAACCTAGTGTACACACGTTAATCTGGGGAGAGCCTGACCCTATCAATACATGCATAACAACCCAGAAGCCACTCAACAGGCTGCAATATGACTACGACCCCTGTGTAAACCGGCACATAAGGAGTCTGAGGGGTTTTAGTCTCACAACTGACAACTGATGTCCTAATATGGATGCCGTGCAGCATAAGCTCATATAGGACATGTTATTAGAATTAAAATACTCCAGCGACAATGATACGTCACCTTTTTTTTATTACCCCAGTGCAATAAAATTGGCATTTTGGAATAATGAATGTCAATGTCATCCGCGGAGGCCCCAAAAAATATTGAAATTACATTATGATTTTCCCCAAAGTAATTTACATTTGGCATAATTCTATCTCGCCGCCTCTTCGCGTTTCTCACAGTAATAACGTTGTCACGGTATGAGGTGCGTGATATTACCTGTCTGTCTGGAATCATGCTAATAAAACCGAATTTCGCAGGCCATCATTATAAAGCCCTTTATTTGGCATGCCACAAGGCCCTATCCCAACCATAAGGACATGAGAGAGGAACTGAACAGCTGCAAAGGAAGGGAAAAAAAAGACGAAGACAGATAAAAAGATAGTGAGTCATGGTTATGAGAGTTCGGGAACTCAAGATATTTCTTTCCGGGTTCGGCAGATGCAAAGGCAAGTTGATTATGTTTACACCGTCAATGCCAATCATTCATATGTGAGGTGAGTAATTTAAAAAGACAGTGACAGCTTTGATCATGAGTTTCAACACTATTTCAAATCTAGTGCAGTTTTGAAATGTGATATCTGATACACAACCTTTCTCTCATGACTCATTTCTATTACTTAACACTGTGGTTACATTTAGAATGTTATACTATATGAAGGTGTCAAGATACTCTACTTGCAGCCCCAGCATTCTATAATTAATTCAATTAAGACGGAACACTGGGTGTCTAATTCATAAATAAATATTGAGCTATTAAAAGGTATACATGATTAAAAATGTTCCATTGAATCCCATGTAAGGTTCATTCTGGAGAGTTTATGCTGTGAACTGTCTGCATATTTCGGTTGCCATAGCAGCTTTGTGAAACATAATTTATTCAGCAACGTGTACTTGTGTGTATAGTGTTGGGTTAATAAAGCTAGCTAATTGTGGAACAGAATGGTATCTCTTAATACTAGGAGCATTAGCAACTGTTTTCATACCAAACTAATTGTTTCGGCATGCTCTCCTTGCAACGCCATGACAAATTTGGAAATAAAAATGTCTCTTCACGGTCAACCAACCAATACAAAAATCGTTTCTCAAAGACCCAGTTCTTACAAATAGAAAAAGTTGCTCTTCATTCCGACTCAATTTACTCAATTCAAGGCATCTTCCCCTAATATGTTAAGTGTGTGAACTGTTTTCTCAAAATGGATTGTGATTTGGGCTCTAATACAACAATCTGAGGCAGCCTGCATG
Source organism: Thymallus thymallus (assembly GCA_023634145.1). Taxonomy (NCBI): domain Eukaryota; kingdom Metazoa; phylum Chordata; class Actinopteri; order Salmoniformes; family Salmonidae; genus Thymallus; species Thymallus thymallus. Next base: position 4,154,261 of record CM042406.1, read on the forward strand.
TGCAACCAACTTGAAAAATATGTTCCTCTTTCAAAACTCTATCACGATCGAACACTGCGTAAAATGGCCTGATTCCAAGTGTGTAAATGTAAGTCAGAGTATCTTTAATAATAAGAAGTAGAAGCTCAGTAATGAGAAGAGTAAAAACAGTGCTTGACCAGTCTTGATTAGTCTGCTCTGGATGGTCATGATTTTTACACATGCTAATAGCCCCAAACAGCTTGTCTCCTACTCCAAACATTTATTTAATAGGCCTATAATTTTAAAAAGAATGATAGCCTATAAGGTAATAGTCTTTATTCATACATTCATCAATTAAAGATCCAATATCAAATCAAACTTCAGTTGAAACTTTTTGAAGCGCATTTATAATAGCAACACACTTAAAACAATAAAATAAAATAAAACAAGCAGGGCAATAAAAGAGATCAAATGTTATCAAAGAACACAAAACACAAAGTCGACATTGATTAAAGGCCAAGCTAAAAAAGGCTGGTTGAAATGTTTTTATTTTAACCCCTCCAGCAGTTTCACAGTACAATGCAAAGTTACATACAGTGGGGAGAACAAGTATTTGATACACTGCCGATTTTGCAGGTTTTCCCACTTACAAAGCATGTAGAAGTCTGTAATTTTTATCATATGTACTCTTCAACTGTGAGTGACAGAATCTAAAACAAAAATCCAGAAAATCACGTTGTATGATTTTTAAGTAATTCATTTGTATTTTATTGTGTGACATAAGTATTTGATACATCAGAAAAGCAGAACTTAATATTTGGTACAGAAACCTTTGTTTGCAATTACAGAGATCATACGTTTCCTGTAGTTCTTGACCAGGTTTGCACACACTGCAGCAGGGATTTTGGCCCACTCCTCCATACAGACCTTCTCCAGATCCTTCAGGTTTCGGGGCTGTCGCTGGGCAATACGGACTTTCAGCTCCCTCCAAAGATTTTCTATTGGGTTCAGGTCTGGAGACTGGCTAGGCCACTCCAGGACCTTGAGATGCTTCTTACAGAGCCACTCCTTAGTTGCCCTGGCTGTGTGTTTCAGGTTGTTGTCATGCTGGAAGACCCAGCCACGACCCATCTTCAATGCTCTTACTGAGGGAAGGAGGTTGTTGGCCAAGATCTCGCAATACATGGCCCCATCCATCCTCCCCTCAATACGGTGCAGTCGTCCTGTCCCCTTTGCAGAAAAGCATCCCCAAAGAATGATGTTTCCACCTCCATGCTTCACGGTTGGGATGGTGTTCTTGGGGTTGTACTCATCCTTCTTCTTCCTCCAAACACGGCGAGTGGAGTTTAGACCAAAAAGCTCTATTTTTGTCTCATCAGACCACATGACCTTCTCCCATTCCTCCTCTGGATCATCCAGATGGTCATTGGCAAACTTCAGACGGGCCTGGACATGCGCTGGCTTGAGCAGGGGGACCTTGCGTGCGCTGCAGGATTTTAATCCATGACGGCGTAGTGTGTTACTAATGGTTTTCTTTGAGACTGTGGTCCCAGCTCTCTTCAGGTCATTGACCAGGTCCTGCCGTGTAGTTCTGGGCTGATCCCTCACCTTCCTCATGATCATTGATGCCCCACGAGGTGAGATCTTGCATGGTGCCCCAGACCGAGGGAGATTGACCGTCATCTTGAACTTCTTCCATTTTCTAATAATTGCGCCAACAGTTGTTGCCTTCTCACCAAGCTGCTTGCCTATTGTCCTGTAGCCCATCCCAGCCTTGTGCAGGTCTACAATTTTTTCCCTGATGTCCTTACACAGCTCTCTGGTCTTGGCCATTGTGGAGAGGTTGGAGTCTGTTTGATTGAGTGTGTGGACAGGTGTCTTTTATACAGGTAACGAGTTCAAACAGGTGCAGTTAATACAGGTAATGAGTGGAGAACAGGAGGGCTTCTTAATGAAAAACTAACAGGTCTGTGAGAGCCGGAATTCTTACTGGTTGGTAGGTGATCAAATACAAATTAATTATTTAAAAATCATACAATGTGATTTTCTGGATTTTTGTTTTAGATTCCGTCTCTCACAGTTCAAGTGTAACTATGATAAAAATTACAGACCTCTACATGCTTTGTAAGTAGGAAAACCTGCAAAATCGACAGTGTATCAAATACTTGTTCTCCCCACTGTATAAAACAACGTAGAAAAGGTATGATACTTTATTAAATAGTCAAACAATGAGAAATAAACAGTAGCTTTGCTCTCAAATTCCCAAGGCTAGGCTCCCTGATTTCTCATAGTTTCATGTCCAAGTAGCCTAATTCATAAAAAGCAGTCCTGCTTGAAACTGGTACTACCACAGTTACTGTCACTTTAGTCCTGGCAAACTGCACTTTATTCCATCAATATGCACAGTGCTGTATATTTCTCTGAACTGGAATAAACTGTGCCTCTGATACAGATTCCAATGCCTTGCCTCAAACCTCAACAGGGGGCTTGAAATTATATTGATTCGGATGTTTCTGGAACCAACGTGCATGAGCCATGTCATGAGAAATGCGTGTGTTTTCATGTTGGACCAACAAGCACATCAAAAGAGAACAACTGTGTTACTATGCCTGGTGTTAGCTCTGCATTCGGTTGAATATGTGTTGGGCTCCCGAGTGGCGCAGCGGGGTAAGGTACTGCATTTCAGAGCCATCACTGCAGACCCTGGTTCGATCCTGGGCTGTATCACAGCCGGCCGTGATCGGGTGCCCCATAGGACAGTGCACAATTGGACCAGTGCCGTCCTGGTTAGGGGAGACCGGGGTAGGCTGTCATTGTAAATAAGAATTTGTTCTTAACTGACTTTCCTAGTTAAGTATAACATTCAGTTGCAAACCACTTTGCAAGAACACAACATGATAACCTACAAGTTATCATGTTGTTTTGTCAGCTGTACATTGGTGAGATCATTGTTTGGATACATAAATGTGAAGACAATATAGAGATCATTCCTATCTTCACTTGTTTTAACAAACAGCCGTTTAGGGACAGGCGTGTCTGAGCTCACTGCTAATTCAACACTGTTCAGATCCTTATTATCATTCTGATCAATGGCATGTAAGTAGTAGGTACTATCAGGACCTAGAGTGCATTCGGAGCCCTTGCCTTTTTCCACATTTTGTTACAATACAGCCTTATTTATCTCATTAATCTACACACACAATACCCTATAACATATAACAGAGGTCACCAGCCTTTTCTGAGTCAAGATCACTTTCTGAGTCAAAATGCAAACCGAGATCCTACCCCTCTGATTTTTTTTAACATGACTTAAAATAGAAGTATATGCAAAACAAAAAAAAACAGTACTGTTGCCACGACCGCGGTGAGAAGCAAACCAAAACTCAGCGCAGTGAACATTAGGGGGGGGGGGGGGGGGGGGGTTGGGGGGCACAAAACAGGCACTAAACACAAAACAATGATCCACCAGGCACAGGTGAAGAACATGAACTTAAATATGGCCCCCAATTAGAGACAATGCCTAGCAGCTGCCTCTAATTGGAGACCAACACAAAACCAACATAGAACCACATAGATTACTCCTGTCAGGCCCTGACCATGACAACCATAGATAAAGCCAGAGGAGCAATGAGGTTTGTGCAATAAGCTATAGACCCAATACATTATCGCCTCATATTGGCTTTGCTTGAATTGCCCTGCCAATGCATTGTTGTTTGGGCCATTTTTACCGGTAGGGTTTACCGGTAATAGATCGTTGTTGTATTATTTGCAAGGCACAGCTGAGCGACTATACATTTCAATTATTTGCTATTTATTTTTATTTTACGGGGCTGATGGTGCCTGCATCTGATGGTCAGTCTCAGCGGAGGGAGAGAGCAGCAGACTGAGGGTCCACCTCTCAACCTCCACTCCCTTTCCTCCACTGACACTGACCAAAAAGGGACACCGTCTAACAGCTCATGGCAAAACTCGAGTCGCACTGCATTATTTCAGCCTCATGCATAAATTCATGTTGTTACTCCTATGAACAGAGAAAGTGAAATATTCCTATTAAAAAAGACCCAAGCTGATGAATTGAATTGAATTAATAGCAACAACACAAGCCAATCGCTACACTGTCCTACTCATTCATTACTGCTGCAGTGCTTCTTGTAGCGCTGAATGGAAATAGGAAGAATACGCATTTGTTGAAGTGCTGAGTAAGAACTTAAACACAAACTCACTCATACAAACAGCAGCTCTTTGCTGTATTCGTTGACAGTCTCTCTCTAGTCATGGTTTTAAACATTAGGTCCACTATAGCCATGTCTATGGGCATGAAATATGTTAATTTAAATAGCTCAGAGAATCTGGCCCAGTTTATATTGTTTTCCTCTCTGACTTGCTCTTCGCCTGTGTCCACATACTCCCTTTCATTTTGTGAACTTCATTCTGACTTTGCAGTACATGTTTGTCTGTCCAGTGCATTTCCATGAAAATGTCTGTAGGCAGTTGTTGTAACGTGTGTGAGCTTGTCCTGGATCTGTGTTGTTGATAGGGTTGCAAAATTCAGGGAAATTTGAATAAATTCCCTGGTTTCCCAAAATCTGGCCTTTTAGGATTCCGGATTTCCTGCTTCTGAAATCCCGGTTATAGGATTCCTGGAATCAGGAGGGAATAAGCAGGAATGCCGGTATCCTCCAAACGGGATTTCTGAAAAAACAGGGAATTAATTGAAAGTTCCCGGAATTTTGCAACCCTAGTTTTTGAAAAACATTATACTAGCAAAAACATTGTCTAATAAACGTTTCTAATAGAATGACACTGAAGATACACAGGGTTCTGAAAAGACCTGCAATAAAATAGCCAACTAGATCAATTATTATGCTATATTATCGATGTTAGAGACTAGTTGGAGAATAAGCAACTGGGGGACAAGCTGAGGAATGGTCAACTCCGTTCTCTTTTATATAGAGACGCTTCGATATAAGACAATGGAGTTGAGCGTTCCTCAGCTACTGGGGGACAAGATTATGAATGCTTTTACAGAGGAGACACAAACAACTCCGTAATAAACACACGTACCATGTTCATCCTGCCAACATAACTCCTGGGTCTGTTTTTGCTGTAATGGCATTTCCCTGTTCAACTGTCCATTGTTGAGTGAATTAATTTATCGTAAAAGGTAGCTTTATGTTAATAGTATGCAGTCTTTCCCAAAAGTTTGCGGTTTGAGATAATCTGCCTTGTGCTGTGACATGATAGCTACACTAAATCTATTTTTATTGCCAATCGTCAATAAATAATAGGTGATGCAGAGATATTCTATGTAGAATTACCAATACAGGCTTTGAGCGAAGTTTAGTTTCATGAAACACCACAAACTCATCAGCCAATAAAATGCATGAGAATAGAAGGGAGGGCATAGAGATTGAAAGGTAAATAATCCAATCAAATTAACAAAACCAGAAGTGAGGGCGTGATGGTTGAAAATGACCAATAACAAATAACGTGAATTGAAAACCATACCACTTAATTGGGGGTGTTTTCTACTGGTGCGTTAATAAAAAAATATATATAATCCTGTAACTAACAATGAACAACTTCCGGAATTTCTACTCTTCACATCAAGCCATGGAAGTAGATGTGGCAAAGAAGTCAATCAAACTCGACCAAAACAATGGAATTGCAATGGAAACGCATGGGGGAAAGATTCCAACACATGTTCATGCCATCATTAATAATCAATTGCATTACAGTTAAAAACGACTTTGACTACCACCACCGATTTCTGTATGCTAGCTATGCTAACTAGCTTATACGAACAGGAGTTAGCATTTAGCAGATGTGACGTATTTAGCAGATGTGATGTGTTTAGCAGATGTGATGCAGCAATTAATTCAATTCAGAGAAAGATCTAAATTCAACGGACACTGGAAACCTTCAAAGGATACGGCCGAACCAGGAAAGTGCACACTTTAGGAGAAAGGGCAGATTATGGAGACACAGGCCAATACTGAAACACAATCTTCAATGAATTTACTCATGCATAGGATGCCTGTGGCCTAGGTGATTTAGCAGTCAGTGCTGCTGTCTTCCGAACACACATCTATCTGCGTGTGTTCGGATCCTACATACTGCTAACGTGACACATTCTTTACTCCTATCTTCAACACGAGACAAATCGCACCCGATGGCCTGTAGAAAGGGATGAATCTTGTAGAGCTGGTAACGGTTGGATCAGCTGGAACTGCAAGAATTGAGCGTCACTCAGCCCTGTGACTGGTAGACCTGCATCTCATAAAGGCGGATCGTGCTTTGGGTCTAAGCAATAGCTGATATTGGATCTGTGTGTCTAGAGAGCCCTGTGAATTTGATGTATATATATATATATATATATGAGAGAGAGAGAGAGAGAGAGAGAGAGAGAGAGAGAGAGAGAGAGAGAGAGAGAGAGAGAGAGAGAGAATCTTTTTACATCCGCCAGTGAATTGATTTTTTTTTTTAAATGTCCTTGGGGGCATGGTTCACTTTGATGTAGGGATGGTAGTGCCTACAATGTAGTGTGGGAGAGAGCCAGGGCGTTCGGGAGATATTCAAACCGACACATGGCCAGCTGTGGAACAAGCAGACGCACGTACACGCACACACTCTCTGATACACACACATGCACAAACACACACACACACAGCAGCTGCACTTGTGTGTGTGTGTAGCCAGCTATGTGTGCTGCAAACACACCCCAACAAACACACACTCATACACACACATAAATCTACACAATCACAAGGATGTATCTTGCTGTGTGATGCTGTCCACAAACTCATTATGCAAGCCCTGTTACATATGTTTTCTGATTCCCCTGACACCGTAGGAAGCACTTTACAATAGCGCTGTACTGTGAAACATGAAGCCCGCTGTCAGTAAATCCACTCCCTTTGGTTGTCATCCTTTATACAGTGGTTCGTGTACAGGGAGATATGTCAATGGCCATCATGCCCCACATTAATGTACTAGAATTCACCCAACCTCACTAGTTAGAGCTTTCACCATCTCAATTCTATGACTAGCGTCAGTCAATGGGGTCGTGTTCAGTAGGGCACACTGTAGCAGAACATTTTGTAACGGAATACGAAAAGCTCTGTTCTTATTAGACTGTTTATCAGATGGGATGTAGAGGAAAGATAAGACAGTGTGCTAATATAGCAGTGTGTCACATTTGAACCCCTGCTGCAGAAGGTATAAAGTATGTGTTCCAGACACAGCAGTTTAGATGGCTAGACCACCCCAGGCCACTGTGAACTCACTTTGAATACAATTTGCTATGCTCAAAATCAGGTATGAATGATATATGATGAATATGTTTACACAATGTTTATTCACTATAGATAGATAAGAAAACAATTTATTAATCTCAAATTCAATCCAAACAGAAATGTCATTTTTCAAGTAAGATAAACAAACTTGTATTAGAAATACATACTAAAAAATGTATTGCCGTGCCTTACTTCTCAGATTCGAGAAAAGTTGACAAGAAACGATGTCGGATATGGATCAACGTTCATGTGATTCCACAAATACAGTATTAGTTGTGCATAAGTATAAAGTATAAAAGCAAGAAAGGAGATGAAAGGTATTGGATAGAGGGAACTTACATATTGCCCTTTTCTTCTCCATTGGCTAAAATAGACATAGTGGAGAGAAAGAGAGTCCGTCCATTCAATTACGTCTTCACCACCTCTCTTTCTCCTGTCAAAGCTCATTGCGGAGGAGGGAACTCATCATGGAGTCGACTGCAGTTTAAAGGCTGCTGGGGTGCTGGAGAGGAGCCTGTGAGCTGCAGGTGTATACATACGCACACACACACACACACACACACACACAAACACTCACACACATGTACACACAAACACTCACATACTGTACATGCACACACAATCACTCCGTACACACACTGACATACACAGACTCACATACTGCATTTTCATATGCAAATACACACACACACACGTAATGCCAGTCACATTGTGTTAAGCTGCCCACCCATTCATTAGTGGTGCTTGGGCTCCTTTTCAATAGGCCCCACAGGAATTAAACAGAGAGAGACGTGGCATTTACAAATACAGCAAATCTCTGTTTTAACACGACAGCCGGTCCTCAACACTATGGGTTCCGCTCACCTGTGGCCTGCTGCCGTGTGTTGTGCAATTCTGCCCCCTAGTGGGAACTCTAAGTAAAATACAGAGAATGGAGGAGGCATTGAAAAGTGAAGGTAGTACATAGAGTCTATACTGACGTTGTCCTAATATATTTATAAAAGTGTATTTATATATTTATTAAAGTGTAGTAATATATTTATAAAAGTGTATTTTTATATTTATAAAAGTGTAGTAATATATTTATAAAAGTGTATTTATATATTTATAAAAGTGTAGTAATATATTTATAAAAGTGTATTTATATATTTATAAAAGTGTAGTAATATATTTATAAAAGTGTATTTATATATTTATAAAAGTGTAGTAATATATTTATAAAAGTGTATTTTTATATTTATTAAAGTGAAGGTAGTACAGTCTATACTGACGTTGTCCTAATATATTTATAAAAGTGTATTTATATATTTATAAAAGTGTAGTAATATATTTATAAAAGTGTATTTATATATTTATAAAAGTGTAGTAATATATTTATAAAAGTGTTTTTTTATATTTATTAAAGTGAAGGTAGTATCGTGTCTATACTGATGTTGTCCTAATATATTTATAAAAGTGTATTTATATATTTATAAAAGTGTATTTATATATTTATAAAAGTGAAGGTGGTACAGAGTCTATACTGACGTTGTCCTAATATATTTATAAAAGTGTATTTATATATTTATAAAAGTGTATTTATATATTTATAAAAGTGTATTTATATATTTATAAAAGTGTATTTATATATTTATAAAAGTGAAGGTGGTACAGAGTCTATACTGACGTTGTCTTAATATATTTTCATCCCCCTAATTTGTAAGGTTAGGATTCAGGGGGAGACTATACGTTTCAGATTCACTTTTTCTTTTAAAGGAAATTCATTGGTATGATGTTGCCACTAGCAGCACTGCAGATAATGTGATAAATGCAATGCAAGACTTTGCTCTCAAAAAGGCACACATAGTATCTGTGCATGTACTGTACATGGGTTTGCAGAAATTGACCCACTATTGCTGTTTACTTTGTGCATCACTGACTCTACCTTTATCAATATGAGAGTTTGGGACTATCTGCAAAAAGAGGATTTTGAGATAATTGTCTTTAACGTTTCCAAACCCTCGTAAATGTTTGATCTAGTATTCTTTTGAACTTAACAACATGAATCAGGGTATTTAGAGTCATATATAGGTAGAGAACATTGAACAGAACAAGGTTATGTCAATAACTCAATTTTGACAAAAATGCAGGTAAAACCTTATATTCCCAAACTCTGGAGTTGTTTTAATAATCCTTAACCCTAACATTAACCCTAACCATAACTAACCCCCCAAAAATGCCATTTTGCCGTGTTAGAGGACAGGTTTAGCTGTTTTCTACTTTTGTGTGATATGATATCAAATGGCATGATGTTGTTTTGGAAACCCCATACTGATTACATGGTTGGGTATGATCGAAATTACTTTGCTATTGACATGATTTCACTCAGGCTAGCATGTCATGTGACAGCATAGCAATTATATGAGTCTCAACACGCATGCAGTCAGGCCTTGTAGATAGTGTCCTTAATAGGTGGTTTTAAGATGACAAACCGACACATGAACAGCTGTGGAACAAGAAATTAATGATGTAAAGTATCTATATTTACCTCAGTCCAATTAGCCAGGAAAATAATGTTAGCTTAACGACTTGACATTCATAAAGAAGGAGACTGATTTGATGTGAATAGTGTGTGTGTGTGTGTGTGTGTGTGTGTTTGTATGCAGGTTTATATGTGTGTGTGCACACGTGTGAGTTCATATTTGTGTGTGTATTACAATGGACAAACTGTAGGGTAATGTTACACTTCAGCAACCTCAGAGTTTATCCGCTGGAGCCACTGCAGACGGAGTGAGGATTACGAGAAGGAAACATGATTCTAGAATGCACAACAACTTTCAAAGCAAAGCCCTAAACTCGTTCACACACACAAACAAACTGAGCCAGGAAAAGCTCCTGTTTTTTCACCTGAGTGTTGCCTCAGCTGCTTCTCTTGTCATTTCCCTCCTAAAACAAGGGTAGAAAAGGGATTTTTTTTAAAGACGAAAAGCCTTCCCCTAGCACAGTGATCCGTTGTTCACTCAGAGCTGATCGCCCACAGGGCTCCATCACGTGTGGGATAGCTCCTTGCACACAACATTAGCTCCCTGCTCTGTTAATGTGAACCCATCAGCATTGTAGTGCTGCATGGCGGCGTTTGTTTATTAATGGCCTCCCCACACAAAGCTTTTGGGCTGAGATTATTCCCAGCATGCTCTGGGAGAGATAAATGGCCACTCGGCTGTTCAGTAAGAGGTTGCTGTCAGAGACTCGGAAATAAAAAAAAATGGTGTTCATACCCCTTGACTTATTTCACATGTTGTTGTGTTACAGCCTGAATTCAAAATGGATTCAATAGATTTTTGTTTAGAACCCATCTACACATACAGTCGTGGTCAAAAGTTTTGACACAAGTATTGGTCTCCACAAAGTTTGCTGCTTCAGTGTTCTTAGATCTTTATGTCAGTAGTTACTATGGTAACACTGAAGTATAATTACAAGTATTCCATAAGTGTCAAAGGCTTTCATTGACAATGACATTCAGTTTATGCAAAGAGTCAATATTTGCAGTGTTGACCCTTCTTTTTCAAGACCTCTGCAATCCGCCCTGCATGCTGTCAATTAACTTCTGGGCCACATCCTGACTGATGGCAGGCCATTCTTGCATAATCAATGCTTGGAGTTTGTCAGAAGTTGTGGGGTTTTATTTGTCCACCCGCCTCTTGAGGATCGACCACAAGTTCTCAATGGGATTAAGGTCTGGGGAGTTTCCAGGCCATGGACCCAAAATGTCGATGTTTTGTTCCCCGAGCCACTTAGTTATCACTTTTGCCTTCTGGCAAGGTGCTCCATCATGCTGGAAAAGGCATTGGTCGTCACCAAACTGTTCTTGGATGGTTGGGAGAAGTTGCTCTTGGAGGATGTGTTGGTACCATTCTTTATTCATGGCTGTGTTCTTAGGCAAAATTGTGAGTGAGCCCACTCCCTTGGCTGAGAAGCAACCCCACACATGAATGGTCTCAGGATGCTTTACTGTTGGAATGACACAGGACTGATGGTAGCGCTCACCTTGTCTTTTCCGTACAAGGTGTTTTTCGGATGGCCCAAACTATCGGAAAGGGGATTCATCAGAGAAAATGACTCTACCCCAGTCCTCAGCAGTCCAATCCCTGTACCTTTTGCAGAATATCAGTCTGTCCCTGATGATTTTCCTGGAGAGAAGTGGCTTCTTTGCTGCCCTTCTTGACACCAGGCCATCCTCCAAAAGTCTTCGCCTCACTGTGCGTGCAGATGCACTCACACCTGCCTGCTGCCATTCCTGAGCAAGCTCTGCACTGGTGGTGCCCCGATCCCGCAGCTGAATCAACTTTAGGAGACGGTCCTGGCGCTTTCTGGACTTTCTTGGGCGCCCTGACGCCTTCTTCATAACAATTGAACCTATCTCCTTGAAGTTCTTGATGATCCGATAAATGGTTGATTTAGGTGCAATCTTACCAGCAGCAATATCCTTGCCTGTGAAGCCCTTTTTGTGCAAAGCAATGATAACGGCACATGTTTCCTTGCAGGTAACCATGGTTGACAGAGGAAGAACAATGATTTCAAGCACCACCCTCCTTTTAAAGCTTCCAGTCTGTTATTCTGACTCAATAAGCATGACAGAGTGATCTCCAGCCTTGTCCTCGTCAACACTCTCACCTGTGTTAACGAGACAATCACTGACATGATGGCAGCTTTGTGGCAGGGCTGAAATGCAGTGGAAATGTTTTTGGGGGATTAAGTTCATTTTCATGGCAAAGAGGGACTTTGCAATTACTTGCAATTCATCTGATCACTCTTCATGACATTCTGGAGTATATGCAAATTTTGTCCATTAAAATAACATCAAATTGATCAGAAATACAGTGTAGACATTGTTAATGTTGTAAATTACTATTGTAGCTGGAAATGGCAGATTTCTTTATGGAATATCTACATAGGCGTACAGAGGCCCATTATCAGCGACCATCACTCCTGTCTTCCACTGGCACGTTGTGTTAGCTAATCCAAGTTTATCATTTTAAAAGGCTAATTGATCATTAGAAAACCCTATTGCAATTATGTTAGTACACCTGAAAACTGTCTTCTTTAGACTAGTTGAGAATCTGGAGCATCAGCATTTGTGGGTTCGATTACAGGCTCAAAATGGCCAGAAACAAAGACTTTCTTCTGAAACTTGTCAGGCTATTCTTGTTCTGAGAAATGAAGGCTATTCCATGCTCGAAATTGCCAAGAAATTGAAGATCTCGTACAACGCTGTGTACTACTCCCTTCACAGAACAGCGCAAACTGTCTCTAACCGGAATAGAAAGAGGAGTGGGAGGCCCCGGTGCACAACTGAGCAAGAGGACAAGTACATTAGAGTGTCTAGTTTTAGAAACAGACGCCTCACAAGTCCTCAACTGGCAGCTTCATTAACTAGTAGCCGCAAAACACCTGTCTCAACGTCAACAGTGAGGAGGCGACTCCAGGATGCTGGGCTTCTAGGCAGAGTAGTGAGTGAGTGAGTGAGTGAGTGAGTGAGTGAGTGAGTGAGTGAGTGAGTGAGTGAGTGAGTGAGTGAGTGAGTGAGTGAGTGAGTGAGTGAGTGAGTGAGTGAGTGAGTGAGTGAGTGAGTGAGTGAGTGAGTGAGTGAGAGAGACAGATTCACTCTTGGGATGGTCATCCCTTTCAGTCTCAGCCGCTGTTTGCTTCTTTGTGTTGTGGTTTAACATGGTGCTGCAGCCGACAGATGAGTCATCAGACAGATATCAACCCTCAGAGTTCAGGACCCGTTCTAATAATAGAGGCAAACTAACCCCACCACTTTTCTGCTGCAGTTATTTGTGATAGACGCATTGTAGGATGGCAATCCTTTTCAAATAGAATCTTCCATTTTTTGATGATATTTGCTTGCCACAAATTAAAGGTTTTCCTAAAATGCTTTTTTTTTTATGAGGTAATTGAGGGAAGTGTAATGGCTAAATAATAATACATATGTCATATTATGTAATTTGCCTGAATTATTATCTACTATGGCCACCAAGGGAATGTAAATGTTTGGCCACCATTTTAGTTTGCCTTACCATTATGGTCCAGTTTCCCAGACACAGATTAAGGGCTCAATTGAATCAAACCTTCATTGCGGTATTGACGCAGTAGCTCTTTTTTCGAATGGTCAAATTAACTCACAGACTGGTCTTGTGTACTGTATAAAAACCTACAACTACTACCAAGGCGACCCTCCTCACAGGTATGCTTTCACTTTTCAGAATCAGAAGTGGGCAAGGGATGAATATTGTAAATAAAGACACTGTGTAAACATTGCAATGGAGGGTTTGAATGGATCCCAGCCTATGACTAGTCCTGGTCTAAAAAGCATTTTCAATGGAGAAGAAAAAACACACTCATTAATCTTAATGAGATTATTGTTGACCCCAGTGTCCCAACATCTAGTTTCCCTGCTCTCCCTCTCTATCTATCTGCCCTCCTCACTGTCCTCTGTTCCCTTAATTGGATCTGGGAATCCTGGCTGTCGCAGTCTCTCATTTGCAGAGGCTCACCCATGATGTTGAGGCAGGTATAGGACTAAACAGTACCAAATGGCACTGTGCATCTCCAGAGACATTGTCACACTGCAGGACAGCGAGGCAGACGATTAGCAGACGATTAGACACTCACTACCACAAATAATAAAAAAAATAGCATTCAAACTGAACCAGTATACTGTACCTACTCCAGAAAAACAATGTCAAGAGGATAGAATAAGTAAGGATACTAAGGGATAAGAATAAATACATGTTTTTGTTGCAGTGTATCAGTGTTACGACTCTAATCCCTCACCCTTGATTAGCATTTAAGGTGTTGCGCTGATCTCCGTTTGATTTTACATTATACAAACTACAGCAATGTCACTATACTTTGTATGCAATAAAAGCAAGGAAAACACGTTTTAAGCTTCATTCTAAAACAAATATCGCTGTGCCTCCCTCGTCTCCTGCTCACATTTCAGCAGCCTGTTTAAAACTTTGGGAAGCAGGGACCGGTGCTAAAGTTAGGGTAGATGAATCACTCTCCCTCTCTCTTCCTCCCTCTATGTCTTGTGGGCACACTTTCTCTCCCCCCTTTCTTTTCTTTCATCTGAATTGTTGTTTTGGTGTTAGTTGTTTTCCAGGAGATGTGTGTTGTCGCTGGTGATGTTTAGCATTGCTCCATTGTGGTCTTAGGCTGCCCAATTCTTTTGCCACTAAATGGTATTTTGACCAATCAGATCTGATATTTTGCCACTGAACATCTCTTTCTCTCACCTTCTACCCAACACCTTTGGATAGAACGATCAGGCCTTATTGGCAACATGTACTCTTACATTTCTACCCGGTACAGCCAGAAGAGGACAGGCCACTCCTCAGAGCCTGGTTCTTCCTATGTTCCTTCTAGAACGTTTTTTCACTGTATTGCTTTTTTTTTTACCGTTAAGAACACATTCTTATTTACAATGAAGGCCTACCTACAGGGTCAACCCCTGGAGCAAATTAGGGTTAAGTGCCTTGATCAAGGACACATCGACAGGTTTTTCGGTTACTGGCCCAACGCTCTAACCGCTAGGCTACCTGCCGGCTTTTGGGCCACTGTACTTTTGCTTCTGCTTTGCTTGCCCTTTGGGATTTAGGCAGGGAACCTGTAAAGCACTTTGTTTCGACCGCTGACGTAAAAATGCATGTGATTGATTCATGTGTCATTAAGCAACTGGCCAGTTAGTGAACATCTCATTCCCTCGCCTTCTATCCAACACCTTTTGGAATCATGAAAGTAGATTGAAATCAAAAACCCTGTGATGAGCGAGATATCGCACGTTGTCCATTGGCGGTTGATGTAACTCAATGGAAACAAATTGAGCTTCCCTGATAATTGGGATGAATGAGACCGTGAGAGTCAGAGAGTCTGTGTCCTCAGGCACTTCATTATGCTATTGGTCTCTGGTACACACCAACCCGGCACAATCAATTAGTTAATTGGTCTCAAATCTGAGTCCATTTAGGCCTGTATGTACATATTGGCTCAAGTGAGTCATTAAAGTTCTTGGCTGCTTACCTCTGTGAGGCTGCTATTAAATAGGGATACAAAAAGGAGTCACGAGAGAGGGGGATAGTAAGTGTGTGTGTCTGTGTGTCAGTTTGAGGCTGCAGGTTATACTGGTGTTAAACGAGACAACTTTCATGCAACTTTGGTTGCTTGCAACTGAGTTGCTGCTTGATTGCTTCGTGTAACACCCCCAGCAATTAATAATAGCCGGGAAAACATATCTTCAAGATATCTTCAAAATCAATCAATCATAGCTCGATTTTGGTCTCATTCAGTAGTTTTTACTTGATAAAGCAGAATCTTGTCGAAAAAATTATGTAAAAGTACCATTTAAATTCCTAAAACATACATTGAAAATGATAATGTTACTGCTTCCTGTTGTCATGGCTTTTTGAATAATGTCCAGTGTCAAAACACAATCAATATGCTGAAATAAGTTGTGATATTTTCCAAGCGTTCATTCAAGACTGGAATTGATTAGCTTGTTATACTAGATCAATAGCGTGCAAAATGCATCACACACATCAATATTGTACTGAAATCAATGGAACTGAGACAATAACCTTGGTGACAAGTACTGTTTGCACTATTCTAACACACAAACCTTAATGAACTTGGGTGTACTATATACAGTGCATTCAGAAAGTATTCAGACCGCTTGGCTTTTTCCACGTTATGTTACGTTACAGCATTATTCTTCAATTTATTAAATTATTGTAGTTTTTTCGTCATCAATCTACACAAAATACCCCATAATGTTTTTATTTTATTTTAGCAACAAACCCAAAAATATATACGGAAATATCACATTTAGTATTCAGACCCTTTACTCAGTACTTTGTTGAAGCACAATTGCCAGCGATTACAGCCTTCTTGGGTATGATGCTACAAGCTTGGCATATCTGTATTTGGGGAGCTGTGATTTTCAGGTCTCTCCAGAGATGTTTGATCGGGTTCAAGTCCGGGCTTTGTCTGGGCACCTCAAGGACATTCAGAGACTTGTCCCGAAGACACTCCTGTGTTGTCTTGGCTGTATGCTTAGGGTCTTTGTCCTGTTGGAAGGTGAACTTTCGCCCCAGTCTGAGGCTCTGGAGCAGGTTTTCATCAAGGATCTCTCTGTACTTTGCTCAGTTTATCTTTCCTTTGATCCTGACTAGTGTCCCAATCCCTGCCGCAGAAAAACATCCCCACAGCATGATGCTGCCACCACCATGCTTCACTGTAGGGATGGTGCCTGGTTTCCTCCAGACGTGACACTTGGCATTCAGACCAAAGAGTTCAATCTTGGTTTCATCAGACAAGAGAATATTGTTTGTCATGTGCCTTTTACTGGCTTTTACTGTCTACACTCAACACTACACACACAGATTCACACAAAGACATGCTCACTCACACATGACAACATGCTCACATACACACTGACACATAGACAATGATCTTAACTGTAGCACTTTGAGATTTGATCCAAATGTAAAGTGCATTACAAATAAAATATATTATTATTATTATTATTACTCTCACACACCGTTCCCGCAGCACTGACAGCTGTGTGGTAACCCAGCTATGTTGACATGACAGATCGGAGTTCCGAACCTTCGAATGGATCATGTGGTAGTTGCTTGCAACTATTTACAGAAAGTTGAACATTTTGCAACTGGATGTACAGTAACCAAGTTGCAGATTAATTGCTTATAAGTTGCTAGGGGTGTTACGACGCAATCCAAATGCAACATAGTTGCAAGCAACTAAAGTTGCATTCAAGTAGCTTCATGGCTGGGGTTACATAACGCAACTTTCATAACATTTTTGTTGCAGTTGCAGGTGACATCATTTCAAGCAATTTGCTAATACACGAATCAACTCAAACGCAACTGAAATTGCATGCAACAGCCAATCAAATTGAAGCTGCTGTTGTCATATTATTCCATTTGTGTTGAGAATTCTAAACTCACCTAATGTCATCTGCTGCATTACATTGTGATTTCAAAAATTATTTATTTATCGAACAGTTTGATTATTGTATAAGGATTGATTTAGACAAAATTATGGCTCTACAATTTAGCTGGCTAGCCAAAATGAAATTGGCAGCAGCACTGTTTTAGCAAGCTAGCAACAAACTAAGATAGCTAGCTAACGTTGAACAATTTCAGTTGAAGCTAGTCAGAGAGAGGTCTGGGTTATTTTAGAAAATTATTTAAGGCCAAACCGTGTACATAAACCTTTACATGCCCTCGTAAAACTGACTATCCTACCGATCCTTGACTTCGGCGATGTAATTTACAAAATAGCCTCCAACACTCTACTCAGCAAATTGGATGTAGTCACAGTGCCATCCGTTTTGTTACCAAAGCCCCATATACTACCCACCACTGCGACCTGTATTCTCTCGTCGGCTGGCCCTCACTACATATTCGTCGCCAAACCCACTGGCTCCAGGTCATCTATAAGTCTTTATTAGGTAAATCCCCGCCTTATCTCAGCTCGCTGGTCACCATAGCAAAACCTACCCGTAGCATGCACTCCAGCAGGTATATCTCACTGGCCACCCCCAAAGCCAACACCTCCTTTGGCCGCCATTCCTTCCAGTTCTCTGCTGCCAAAAATCCTTGAAGCTAGAGGTTCCTATCTCCCTCACTAACTTTAAGCATCAGCTGTCAAAGCTGCTTATCGATCACTGCACCTGTATATAGCCCTTCTGTAAATAGCCCATCCTACCACCTCATCCCCATGTTTATTTTTATTTTTTTACTTCCGCTCAATTTTGCACTCCAGTATCTCTATTTGCACATCATCATTTGCACATTCCATCATTCCAGTGATTATGCTAATCTGTAATTTATTTCGCCACAATGGACTATTTATTGTCTTCCTAACCTTACTGCATTTTGCACTACATTTGCACTCTGTATATAGATTTTCTATTGTGTTATTGACTGTACGTTTGTTTATTTCCCATGTGTAACTCTGTGTTGTTTTTTGTCGCACTGCCTTGCTTTGTCTTGGCCATGTCGCAGTTGCAAATGAGAACTTGTTCTCAACTAACCTTGGGGACCTAAAAAGGTCCCCAAGAACACAGGAACCACCAAGACTCTTCCTAGAGCTGGTCGCTCGGCCAAACAGAGCAATCGGTGGAGAAGGGCCTTGGTCAAGGAGGTGACCAAGAACCCAATGGTCACTCTGACAGAGCTCCAGAGTTCCTCTGTGGAGATGGGAGAACCTTCCAGAAGGACAACGATCTCTGCAGCACTCAACCAGTCAGGCCTTCATGGTAGAGTGGCCAGATGGAAGCCAGTAAAAGGCACATGACAAACAAGATTCTCTGGTCTGATGAAACCAAGATTGAACTCTTTGGTCTGAATGCCAAGTGTCACGTCTGGAGGAAACCAGGCACCATGGTGGTGGCAGCATCATGCTGTGGGGATGTTTTTCTGCAGCAGGGATTGGGACACTAGTCAGGATCAAAGGAAAGATAAACTGAGCAAAGTACAGAGAGATCCTTGATGAAAACCTGCTCCAGAGCGCTCAGGACCTCAGACTGGGGCGAAAGTTCACCTTCCAACAGGACAAAGACCCTAAGCATACAGCCAAGACAACACAGGAGTGTCTTCGGGACAAGTCTCTGAATGTCCTTGAGGTGCCCAGACAAAGCCCGGACTTAAACCCGATCAAACATCTCTGGAGAGACTTGAAAATCACTGTGCAGCTCCCCAACTACAGGTATGCCAAGCTTGTAGCATCATACCCAAGAAGGCTGTAATCGCTGGCAAAAAATATAAAATAATATATTTTATTTGTAATTTTATTTGTAATGCACTTTACACTTTACATTTGGATCAAATCTCAATGTGCTACAGTTGAGATCATTGTCTATGTGTCAGTGTGTATGTGAGCATGTTGTCATGTGTGAGTGAGCATGTCTTTGTGTGAATCTGTGTGTAGTCTTGAGTGTGAGAAGAAATAAGAGAGAGCATGTGTATGTGTGTGTGTGTGTGTGTGTGTGTGTGTGTGTGTGTGTGTGTGTGTGTGTGTGTGTGTGTGTGTGTGTGTGTGTGTGTGTGTGTGTGTGTGTGTGTGTGTGTGTGTGTGTGTGTGTGTGTGTGTGAGAGCATGTCTTCCTGTGGGAATCTGTGTATGTGTGTATGTGTGTATCTGTGTATGGTGCTGTGTGTGACTCTGTACGATAGACGTGAACCGACCGTTCCCTCTCAATCCTGCTTCCCTCGACTCCCTCGGCTGCCCTGTCAGTCTGCGACCTTTCCCTTCAGGGTTGAGGAGGCTCTATTCTCTATGTTCCTTTCTTTCACTCACTCTCTCAAACACACACACGTACACTCTCTCTCTCTCCCAGTCAAGGCGACATCCTCTAGCCGCCAATTCAGCCGGGACCCTTTCTTTGTACTTTCCTCAGTCGAGCATGAAACAAACTTCTGCAGTGTGGTGTGGACCAGTCCCTCGTCTGCCCTGTGTGTGTGTGTCTCTATGTCTGTGTCTGTGTCAGTGTCTATGTGTTTTTGTGGTGGGCTTTGAAATGTCAACAGGTTGTCAATGGGTTGTAAATGTAGTCTTAACCCTATTGTGTCACCGCCATTGTGCGCTATTGAAGCTAGTGTTAAAGGGGGTATAGATGGAAGAGAGTGCACATGACGTATGCACTGGAACTTAGGCTGCGTCCCAAATGCCATCCGATTCCCTATACACACAAAAATAGATGCTTTCTAGAACATAAAAGGGTTCTTCGGATGTCCCCATAGGAGAACCTTTTGAAGAACCCTTGCTGGTTCCAGAAATAACCCCTTTGGTTCCAAGTAAAACCGTTTTGGGTTTCATGTAGAACCCTTTCCATATAGGGTTTTACATGGAACCCAAAATGGTTCTACCTGGAACCAAAAAGGGTTCTCTATTGCACTAAATAGGAAAACTATTGCACTAAATAGGGAATAGGGTGTAATTTGGGATGCAACCTTAGGGCTCTATTCAACATGCTATGTAAGCTATGTAAGCTATCTAGCTATGGCTATCAACATGCTATGTAAGCTATCTAGTTATGGCTATCCAACATGCTATGTAAGCTTTCTAGCTATGGCTATCCAACATGCTATGTAAGCTATCTAGCTATGACTATCAAACATGCTATGTAAGCTATCTAGCTATGGCTAGCCAACATGCTATGTAAGCTATCTAGCTATGGCTATCCAACATGCTATGTAAGCTATCTAGCTATGGCTAGCCAACATGCTATGTAAGCTATCTAGCTATGGCTAGCCAACATGCTATGTAAGCTATCTAGCTATGGCTATCAAACATGCTATGTAAGCTATCTAGCTATGGCTATCCAACATTTTATTGCCACCGAGGCCGCCAGGTGTAACTGCTTGATACTTGCTGTACACTGTAGTGCATAATTGTAGCGGTTTATTAACACGTTAGTTCTATTCTTGACTGACGCATTAGCTAATATGGTGACAACGATGCAGGCTGTGTGTAGCTGTTAGCAGTTATGGTATCAAGGTTTGGCTTGGAAAGGATTTTTCGCCTGGTCACAGACAGCTGTTGTATTGTGCACTAAAGTCCACAAGCAATTGGGTAAATGTGAGAGGTGGAAAGCTCGTAGGTGCGAGAAGGAATTATACAACGAGCAAATGATCTTGCTGTTTTTTTATGTGGCTGCTATGAAAGTGAACTGTGTTTGCGGTGATCAGATGTGTATTTGTTCCGCCGATTCTGTTGAAACGGGGATAAACATACCCAAATTTGCCCAATAGAAACTCTTGTTTGCAACTATTGGACTAATGATTACACCCTCAAAAGACCCTACATCAGCTAGGTAGACGCAGGCAAGCTTGTGCAAGGTGGTATTGAATGTGTCACTGTACGTCACCTTGATTACTGAAAATGTTTCTCTCGACCTGTGCTGTAAAGTTTCATTCATAGGCTAGGTTGTAGCAATCTCATGATGGGTATAGGGAAACATTTTGTATCATGTAGCCCAAGCCTATCAATGTTACATTTAGCTGCATGAATTATTATTATATATATTTAACCTTTATTTAACTATGCAAATTCTTATTTACAATGACAGCCTACGGGGGAGCAGTGGGTTAACTGCCTTATTCAGGGGCAGAACGACAGATTTGTTTTTCACGTTGTCAGTTCCGGGATTTGATCCAGCAACCTTTTGGTTACTGGCCCAACACCCTAACCACTAGGCTACCTGCCACCCCAATGGAATATGGAATGTGTAATAATGGAATAATGGAGTCATCCAATATGCTGCAATAGAAGGTCATGATCATGAAAAAGAATTGGCCTCATATAAAATGGTACCAACCTCCCCATGTGGCTATTCTGTGTTGAGAAACAGGTCCTCCTATATGCTTATTTTAGAGCTATTTATGCAGTTTTAGTTGTGATACAAACGCTAGGCTTATATTTGTATTTCTAATACATTCTAAGGCTGCATGATTGCAACGATTGATGATTTTAAAAAAGTTGAATGAAAGGAAAGCTATCTGCCCTTTTTATTGTGCATGCTGCACAGTCTCTCATTCAAAATTTGACAAGCACTTGATAATATTCTCACACAGTATCCTCAATTTAATCTGGTCTTTACATATATCCTACTAATATATGTGTAGAATTATTTTTGATTTAGAATGGCCCACAAAAAAAATACAAAATGTATCCATAGCCTGCACTCGAATAGCATTTTTTAATAGGTTTTTTTAATATGCATCATTCACAAGTGCTAATATTCTCACCATTCAGGATTTTCATAATGTTATATTGTCTTTACATATACTAACTAAATAATATATGTGTGAAATTAGTTTTGATTTAGAATGGACCATTATCATGCACCTGTTGGAACAGGGGAAGGGGAAAAATAGATCCGTATGCACTTGAATAGCAAATGGAGGATGCTTTTCTCATGATTCATTTTCATTTCAGCTGGTAGGCTATACTCCTGTTGTAAAGAGAAGCAATGTGCTTGATATTAGCTGATGGGATCCTCCTCTTTTTAATAGAGGCCATCAACACTCAGTTTTCTTACGCAATTGCATAGCAGAGCCTACTGAAATGTTGTGCATCAGGAACACATTTAATTCCCTTCATAAACCAGCTATGAGGAGCTGGCTCTCACTGCACAACAGGTGTTCCTATTCCACTCAAACTCTCATGAAGTGTTTGATTTGATTTTTGAATGCATTTGCATTGATGTCAGAGTGATTAGAGGGACAATAGAGTGCTGAGTACCAGCCATTAGCGACTGGCCGTTAGCGAGTTTGGTAGGCTACTAATGAACATCAAAGACATCAGAGCGTAATTTTGGAAAAGCCTAGTTACCCTGACTGAATGGTCAACTGGAATTTAACTGAGGTCATGACTCCTGACTGCAGGTGTGACTGTAATACGGTCACTGTAACAGCCCTACACCTAGCACCAACTACCATACCCAGTTCAAAGGATTAGCCTTCCATGTCTCAACCGTCTCAAGGATTAAAAATCCTTCTTTAAACCGTCTCCTCCACTTCATCTACACTGAAGTGACATCAATAAGGGATCATAGTTTTCACCTGGATTCACTGGTCAGTCTATGTCATGGAAAGAGCAGATACTTTGAATGTTTTATATAATCAGTGTATATACACTCACCAGACAGTTAATTAGGTACACCCCCACCCACCCGTTCACGAAAATGTATCGCACAGACAGTGAGTCACATGACTGTGGCTTAATATATAAAGCATCGATGCATTCAGTTACTGTTCATTTGAACATAAGAATGGGCAAAACGAGTGACCTAAGAGACTTTGAGCCTGGTATGATCGCCAGTGCCAGGCACGCCGGACAGAGTATCTCACACAACAGTGTCTAGAGTTTACAGAGAATGTTGTAACAAACAAAAAAACATCCAGTCAGCGGAAGTAATGTGGGCGAAAACAGCTCGTTGATAAGAGAGGTTGAAGGACAATGCAAGAATCGTGCAAGCTAACAGGCGGGCTACAATCAGATAACTACTGGCGCAGTACAACAATGGTGTTCAAAACTTCATCTCGGAAGGCACAACTAGTCGATCCTTGTCACGGATGGGGTATTACAACAGATAACCACACCGTGTTCCACTCCTATCATCTAAAAACAAGAAGTAACAGCTTCAGTAGGCACCTGATCACTAACACTGGACAAATGAGGGGTGGAAAAACATTGCCTGGTCCGACCAATCCCAGTCTTGTTGCGTCATGCTGACGGCAGAGTCATCATTTGGAGTAAGCCGCATGAGTCCATGGACCCATCCTGCCTGGTGTCAACGGTACATGCTGGTGGTGTAATAGTGTGGGAATGTTTTCTTGGCAAACGTTAGGTCCCTTCATACCAATTGAGCAACAATATAATGCCACAGAATTAATGATCATTGTTGCTGACAAAACCCAGTACAGCATATTTGGGATGAGATGAAATGGGCTGTTCACAGCATGAATGTACTGAATGTACCGCCGTCCAATCTGCAGTAACTGCGTGATGCCATAGCGTCAGCATGGAACAACATCCATGTGGAATGTTTCCGACACCTTGTAGAATCCATGTCTGTTTGCATATTTCAAGACATGGCATATGAGGGTGAAGTGAGATACCAATGGCATACGCTGCTACTCTGTTTATTATCTATGCATAGTCACTTTAACTTTTTTACAGTTTTGCTGCTCTTAATTATTAGTTATTTTTATTTGTTACTTTAACTTAACACTTATTTATCTTAAAACTGCATTGTTGGTTAAGGGCTTGTAAGTAAGGCCTACACCTGTTGTATTCGACGCATGTGACATATAACATTTTATTTGATTTTGATTTGATATGCTGCTCACAACGCACTCAAGTACGGGCCATAATACAGTAAAGACTTCACTGGACACCATAAAAAGTAATGTCCACCCACCACCCTCCTCCTGTCAATGTGGAAGACAGAACAACCCCAAGGGTGTGTTCATTTGGAGCCAAACAGAAGAAGCTGGACGGAAACAGGGAGGAACTACCTGAACTGTTCATTTTCTTTTTTCGTTGCGAAATATTTTCCTTTGCATGCCTCAATGAACGTGACCCTGGACTCTTTAAAAACAAATATGTTCAGTACAACGATTCTAAGGGCCTGTGACTGACAGGGGCCCTAAAAAATGTTTAGATACTTAATATCTTCAGCCGACATTTAATCAATGCAGACAAACTTTTAGCAAGCTATTCATGCTAAATCAGGTGTCCCTGCCCTGCCTGGTGCCAGGCCCAACAGATGCAGCTTCCGGCTCATAACATTTGTTGTGCACAATCAAGACCCCAAATGGAAGAAACCTATTGATTTGGCGACCTTTTGACCTTTCCTCTAGCGCCACCATCAGGCCTTTTCATTTCCCTTTTGTTTTCCATTTTCCATTTCCACTTTTACAGCTGCTTATTTTCTAGTTGGTTTGTATACTCAAAATTCTGCTGATGATTTTATTATTTTGTTTGTTATATCATTCTATAGATTATAATGTTAATTTATTTTAATTGAAGAGGTTAATGTTTATTTAAGTTATATTTATTTTTATTAAGTTATTCATTAATGTTAAGATAATTTTCCATTCAAGAATTGTACCATTAAAATGACATTTAGACTGTAAAAGATGGCCTTTAGCACATTTCTTATAGAGGGTATCAGTCTTGCATCAAATAGTGAATTCCACTGTATGCAGAATGTTGCATGCATGTCTGCACAGTGTTATATTTTCACAGCTCACTGTCAGAAAATATCGCACAGTAAATATTGGACTACAAGAGAGTTGCAAGCCTGCAAAGGTAGAGTTATTTAAAGCTTTGAATGGGTCGATTGGGTTCTGGAAGAGTGTGGTTACAGCAATTGCGCAGGGTTGGTGTGGCCTGTGGTGGTGGAGCCCAATGTGATATCTTTTCATGGGGCCCAAAATTCCTGCCGACGCCCCTGAGTAAATGATGCTCCTCTGACCTCCTCTCAGTGTGAATTGTGCTCCAATTGCAACTGTTAATGCATCTGGTGTTTGTTTGTGCCAATGAGAGACTGTGAGGAGTCTGTGAAAGAGGAAATATGACAAAGAGAGAGTGAGAGAGTGAAAAGAGTGAAAGAAAAAAGAAAACGTGAACAAACACATCAGTGACACCATCTATTTGTGTTGACCTGTTGACACTTCCCGCAATATTATTGGGCCATATTTGTACCAATAGGACTTCTTTACTTCTACTGACTAAATGTAACAAGATGGAGACAATCAACGCCACAGTGTAACACAGCGAAGAGAACGCTGTAAGTGATAGAGAGAGAAGTGAGAGGTCGGAGCGGCTAATGGCTTAAAGGATAGATCTGTCTCTGTTCAGTTGTGTACCAAGAAACACAATTCTCCCGAAGGGTTTATTCAGTCATGTATTTGTTTCTGTATCCTTTTGGCGGAGGTGTAACGTGTTAATAAGTTACTTATTAAATTATCTAAATCAACGTCTGCATTTCTTCACTGGTATGTGACGTCGTTTTGTTTTTTCGACTCTTCATGGCCTGCCTCACAGTGGATTCTGAGCGGTGACCAAATTACAAAAATACATATTGGTTGGTAGACTGCTTACAAGGTAACAGCGAAACCACTCTGAAACGGTGACCAGAGCGTACCACCATACCTCCGTCGACGTGGTTTTCCGGGTGCTGCACTGGGAGCGCGACGAGATATGGGCTACAAACCTTTGTGGCTTTACCCCGTAAACATTTCACTTTTCTCTACAACTAAACCGCAGCAATGGGTAAGTGAATATTTAATGGAGCATTATTGTTGTTGAGAGATTTTCTGTATTTAACCGAGCATCTCATGTCAACAAGCCATGCAATTGGAAATGTAATATCTCCACTGATTCGAGACAACTATTTTATAAACAACATATGATAAGGTAACTATAATTGCCCCTTTCTGTTATCTAGTCTTAATATGGGATTTTTCTTTTGCTATCTGAGGGTACAAAACAGTAGGAACGCCTGCTCGTTCCATGACACAGGCTGACCAGGTGATTCCAGGAGAAAGCTATGATCCCTTATTGATGTAATTTGTTAAATTCACTTCAATCAATGTAGATGACGGGGAGGAGACAGGTTCAAGACAATTTAGCCTTTTAGACAATTCAAACATGGATTGTGTATGTGCCTGTGAACAGGGTGTGGTAGTAGGTGCCAGGCGTACCAGTTTCAGTTAAGTAGAAAATGACTCAAGTAAAAGTGAAAGTCACCCAGTAAAATAGTACTTTAGTAAAAGTCTAAAAGTATTTGGTTTTAAATATACTTAAGTATCAAAGTAAAAGTATAAATCATTTAAAATTCCTTATATTAAGGAAAGCAGACGGCATAGGTCCACCCACTGGGGAGCCAGGCCCAGCCAAATAGAATGTTTTTTTCTACACAGAAGGGCTGTATTACAGACAGAAATACTCCTCAGTTTCATCAGGTGTCCGGGTGGCTGATCTCAGACAATCCCACAGGTGAAGAAGATGTGGATGACCTGGGCTGGAGTGCTTACACTTGGTCTGCGGTTGTGAGGCCAGTTGGACGTACTGCCAAATTCTCTAAAACGACATTGGAGGCGGCTTATAGTAGAGAAATTAACATTCAGTTCTCTGCCAAAAGTTCTGATGGACATTCATGCAGTCAAAATGCCAATTCCACTCTCCCTCAAAACAGATATATCTGTGGCATTCTGTTGTGTGACAAAACTGCACATTTTAGAGTAGCCTTTTATTGTCCCCAGCATAAGGTGTACCTGTGTAATGATCATGCTGTTCAATCTTATATTTCAGCTCATAAAACATTGAACAAACAATTGACATGTTGCGTTTATATTTTTGTTTAGTAGAATTATGCTGACAGTCATTGATGTACAAGTCATTTTGAATGTCGAATAACCCCAGGCATTATCAGTAGCCTAGTCTAACTGCACTCTCTACACATCTTCAAGCACTGACCAACGGGAGGTAGGCCTATTCCTGATCTGGCACATCTGCACGTCACCTTCGGTTTTACAGTTTTGTAAAATGGCTTGAGCAATTTTAGGTTTTATTAGTGAGTGACAACCAATGTAATTTTTTATCAAATGCACTGTTGAAAATTTGGTTTTAACAGAATATACAGTAGGTAGGCTATACAGTGCCTTTGGAAAGCATTCAGACCCCTTGACTTTTTCCCCAAAAAATTCCTTACAGCCTTATTTTAAAATTGAATAAATAAAACAAATTCCTCATCAATCTACACATAATACCCCATAATATCAAAGCATTTTTGCAAATGTATCAACAAAAAAAGAAAATAGAAATATCTTATTCAGACCCTTTGCTATGAGACTCGAAATTGAGCTCAGCTGCATCCTGTTTCCATTGATCATCCTTGAGATGTTTCTACAACTTGATTGGAGTTCACTTGTGGTCAATTCAATTGATTGGACATGATTTGGAAAGGTACACACCTGTCTATATATTGTCCCACAGTGCATGTCAGAGCAAAAACCAAGCCATGAGGTTGAAGGAATTGTCCATAGGTAGAGCGCCAAGACAGGATTGTGTCGAGACACTGATCTGAGTAAGGGTACCAAAACATTTCTGCAGCATTGAAGGTGCCCAAGAACACAGTGGCCTCCATCACTCTTAAATGGAAGACGTTTAGAACCACCAAGACTCTTCCTAGAGCTGGCCGCCCAGCCAAACTGAGCAATCTGGGGAGAAGGGCCTTGGTCAGGGAGGAGGTCAAGAACCCGATGGTCACTCTGACAGAGCTCTAGTGTTCCTCTGTGGAGATGGGAGAACCTTCCAGAAGGACAACCATCTCTGCAGCACTCCACCAAGCAGGCCTGTATGGTAGAGTGGCCAGACAGAAGCCACTCCTCATTAAAAGGCACATGACAGCCCACTTGGAGTTTGCCAAAAGGCACCTAAAGGACTCTCGGACCATGAGAAACAAGATTCTCTGGTCTGATGAACCCAAGATTGAACTCTTTGGTCTGAATGCCAAGCGTCACGTCTGGAGGAAACCTGGCACCATTCCTACAGTGAAGTATGGTGTTGGCAGCGTCATGCTGTGGGGATGTTTTTCAGCGGCAGAGACTGCGAGACTAGTCAGGATCGAGGAAAAGATTAACAGAGAGATCCTTGATGAAAACCTCCTCCAGAGCAATCAGGACCTCAGACTGGGGGAAAGGTTCACAAGAACCCTAAGCATACCGTCAAGACAACGCAGGAGTGGCTTCGGGACACGTCTCTGAATGTCCTTGAGTGGCCCAGCCAGATCCCGGACTTGAACCCGGCCTAACATCTCTGGAGAGACCTGAAAATAGCTGTGCAGCGATGCTCCCCATCCAACCTGACAGAGCTTGAGAGGATCTGCAGAGAAGAATGGGAGAAATTCCCCCAATACAGGTGTGCCAAGCTTGTAGCGTCATACCCAAGACGACTCAAGGCTGTAATTGCTACTAAAGGTGCTTCAACAAAGTACTGAGTAAAGGGTCTGAATACTTATGTAAATGTGATATTTCTGTTTTTGCTTTGTCATTATGGGGTATTGTATGTAGATTGATTAGGGGAAAAAAACAATTTAATCTATTTTAGAATAAGACTATTGTCATCAGACTATTGTCAATTTAATACTGTCTTTAGGCTACATCTACAGTATGTGTGAAATTAGTTTTGATACAGTTTAGGTTTAGTTTCAATGAGCCGTTATCAGCTCGACAGGCAACTTCCATGTGAAAGAGAGAGAGAAAAAAAAATGTCCTCCTAAAATGGCTTATAACACACATTTTTTTGTGATATCGAAATTCTAACGCCAGTGTGTTAAATAGACTATTTCGGAAAAGTCAAGGATGGAGAGAGACATGACTTTAATAAATGGCAGAGATATTAACATTTTAAAATCATACAAGGTTAAAAATACGTTGTTGGTGTTATAAGACAAACAAAAGGAACCCGCTGTGCTTTGTTCTTATCGGCAAAGGATTGAATTCTATCCGGACGCCGGCTGCATGAATGTGTCCGCTTGCGCCGACGTGCACATGTTGATTTGGTCCACACCAGTTTCCGTTCATTTCCCATTGAGTTTGGCTGCGTGGAGTGGAGTTTGCAAGGTAAAGTGTCACGTCTCAAATAGATCCAAGCTAAAATACAGCTATTTGATCGTTCGGCAACGTAGACGCTCACAAGCAAGTTGGATGAAATGATTGATGAACATGTCAACTTTAAATACATTTGCATTGCAGTATGGGACCTGTGTAAGTATGCTAATGAACCAACAAACGGATCCCTCGCCAGAGATGCTCCTGACCCTGTCCTCCTCCATCGAGTCCTGAGCACATCGACGGTGGCATTTGGCGCCCGCCCTAACCTTTACGAGAGGGTCCATGTTAACATCTGACCCTCTCCACGGGAGCTCATTAGCTAGCGACGCTCCCCCGCCGTTGACGTGAAACCCAAAGGCTGAACCAGACAGTGGAAATTAATTAGGGTGTAGCAAATACCCAAGAAACCATTCGGAAAGTCAGGGACAGTGGAGGACACACACACACACACACACACACACATGAGAATGCCACTGGGTTTGTATTATTTGGGAGTGGAGTGGGTTGTGGGGATGGTCGAGGTAAACAATGGAACTTTTGAAGATGTCGTTGAGCAGTAAGAACAGCGTGGAGCGGCGTCCCGGCTTGTCGGCGCTCCATGTGTCATGCCTGACAGAGATTGGTGACATTCCCTCCTTTGTGTTTAGCTGAGCTGGCATCCTGAAAGAAAATTATTTCCCCTCTGCCTCATACCTTTCATTCTCTGATGGAATGATTAGAGAGCAGTCTACATAGTAGCTACATAGTATTCCCGTGGGGCTCAGATGTTAGAGCACGGTGCTTGCAACGCCAGGGTTGTGGGTTTGATTCCCATGGGGGACCAGTACGAAAAAAGTATTAACATGTACGCACTAACTAACTGTAAGTCGCTCTGGATAAGAGCGTCTGCTAAATGACTATAATGTAATAGCTGTCTCTTGACTCACTGTATTGTAATCACCAAAAATGTCTGCTATGGTGGGTTACTGTGGAGGTGTGGAAGTCCTAATACAGACCCACTTATAGTATCCACAAAATATTAGCTGGTGGATCAAGTGTTAAAATGCCAAGCGTCCATATAGAGTGATTTTTAAATCAATTATTTTGTATTTGTATTAAGACATTGAATTTTAATTTAAAAAATAATTTGCATCATTGATGCAATCATTGAATTCAGAAATGTAAATTGTATTTCAAGATTTGAAACTGAAATTAATGAATAATGCATTCAGTTCAACATTTTTATTTAAATGTAATTCATTATTCAAATGTAATATTTATATATTCAATTTTAATATGGTAGACATTGCATTCATTTTATGTGTATAAATTGCGAGCTATCATTTAAAATGTACTACATTTGCATAAAACTGAATTTGAATGCATCTGAGAAGTTTAATATATTACATTAAACTTCTCAGATGCATTCAGATTCAGTTTTTCCTACAAGACTGAATCTGCTCCAAAGTGATGTTACGTCCTAATGCAGCTTTTGCTCCTAATGTTATGCCTATGTCTTACAGATCCCTGAGCTGTTCCCTTTCTCACCTCCTCCCTTTGCGTCCAGTGAAAAATTGAGGTTGCATGGCCTGTGTCTGGTGCACTTTTTACGCACGTACAGTGGGGAGAACAAGTATTTGATACACTGCCAATTTTGCAGGTTTTCCCACTTACAAAGCATGTTGAAGTCTGTCATTTTTATCATAGGTACTCTTCAACTGTGAGTGACGTAATCTAAAACAAAAATCCAGAAAATCACATTGTATGATTTTTAAGTAATTAATTTGCATTTTATTGGATGACATAAGTATTTGATACATCAGAAAAGCAGAACTTAATATTTGGTACAGAAACCTTTGTTTGCAATTACAGAGATCATATGTTTCCTGTAGTTCTTGACCAGGTTTGCACACACTGCAGCAGGGATTTTGGCCCACTCCTCCATCCAGATCCTTCAGGTTTCTGGGCTGTCGCTGGGCAATACGGACTTTCAGCTCCCTCCAAAGATTTTCTATTGGGTTCAGGTCTGGAGACTGGCTAGGCCACTCCAGGACCTTAAGATGCTTCTTACGGAGCCACTCCTTAGTTGCCCTGGCTGTGTGTTTCGGGTCGTTGTCATGCTGGAAGACCCAGCCACGACCCATCTTCAATGCTCTTACTGAGGGAAGGAGGTTGTTGGCCAAGATCTCGCGATACATGGCCCCATCCATCCTCCCCTCAATACGGTGCAGTCGTCCTGTCCCCTTTGCAGAAAAGCATCCCCAAAGAATGATGTTTCCACCTCCATGCTTCACGGTTGGGATGGTGTTCTTGGGGTTGTACTCATCCTTCTTCTTCCTCCAAACACGGCGAGTGGAGTTTAGACCAAAAAGCTCTATTTTTGTCTCATCAGACCACATGACCTTCTCCCATTCCTCCTCTGGATCATCCAGATGGTCATTGGCAAACTTCAGATGGGCCTGGACATGCGCTGGCTTGAGCAGTGGGACCTTGCGTGCGCTGCAGGATTTTAATCCATGACGGCGTAGTGTGTTACTAATGGTTTTCTTTGAGACTGTGGTCCCAGCTCTCTTCAGGTCATTGACCAGGTCCTGCCGTGTAGTTCTGGGCTGATCCCTCACCTTCCTCATGATCATTGATGCCCCACGAGGTGAAATCTTGCATGGTGCCCCAGACCGAGTGAGATTGACTGTCATCTTGAACTTCTTCCATTTTCTAATAATTGCGCCAGTTGTTGCCTTCTCACCAAGCTGCTTGCCTATTGTCCTGTAGCCCATCCCAGCCTTGTGCAGGTCTACAATTTTATCCCTGATGTCCTTACACAGCTCTCTGGTCTTGGCCATTGTGGAGAGGTTGGAGTCTGTTTGATTGAGTGTGTGGACAGGTGTCTTTTATACAGGTGACGAGTTCAAACAGGTGCAGTTAATACAGGTAATGAGTGGAGAACAGGAGGGCTTCTTAAAGAAAAACTAACAGGTCTGTGAGAGCTGGAATTCTTACTGGTTGGTAGGTGATCAAATACTTATGTCATGCAATAAAATGCTAATTAATTATTTAAAAATCATACAATGTGATTTTCTGGATTTTTGTTTTAGATTCCGTCTCTCACAGTTGAAGTGTACCTATGATAAAAATTACAGACCTCTACATGCTTTGTAAGTAGGAAAACCTGCAAAATCGGCAGTGTATCAAATACTTGTTCTCCCCACTGTATATGGATAAGACCAAGGATATCCAAGTTTCTGTTCAGGTTTTGGTCTGTTTTGCTAATCCAGCTCGGGTAGGGCACTTTCTAAGCAGCGTCTTTCTCATTGGATTGCGGAGGCTATCTCCCTGGAGTAAGGACAAGGGTTGCCTAGCAGTGTACACGCTGACTCCACTAGGGGTGTGGCAGATGCCTGGTCATTGTTCAGGGGCGAGTTGGGGTTCCTGACATACCTTTGTGAGGTTTTATTGCTTGGATATAACAGCTCCCTGTGTGGTACAAAGTGTTCTTAAGGCTGGGTCTGGGAGTGGGTGTTAGGCTCGCAAGGTAAGTATTGTTCTTGGAAACAAGGGATCTATGGACTTGAGCTGCTGTGGCAGCGTGTCAGTGCGCATAGCCAAGTTGCAGAAGGTTATGCTTCCCTATATGGGGCTCTGAAAGTTCAGGCTTCATGGGGCTCTGACAGTTCAGGCTTCATGGGGCTCTGACAGTTCAGGCTTCATGGGGCTCTGACAGTTCAGGCTTCATGGGGCTCTGACAGTTCAGGCTTCTCGGGTAAGTCTTAGGGAAAAAGGGCTCTTTTAGGAGCCGGTGGA
Source organism: Thymallus thymallus (assembly GCA_023634145.1). NCBI lineage: Eukaryota > Metazoa > Chordata > Actinopteri > Salmoniformes > Salmonidae > Thymallus > Thymallus thymallus. The sequence goes on from CM042406.1 coordinate 4,187,490, forward strand.
AACTGTGTGTGCTTGGGTACCCTCTGAGCCGGGTGACCAACTGGAAGGGAATGTACAGTTATGAATATAACTACTGTTCCCTGAAGGAGGGAATGAGTTATAACATATATTGTCCTGAGCTGTCAGAGGATTTAGGCTCACTGAAGAGTGGTTCTGAATTGAGGAAATGAATGTGAGCCCTAGTATTACAGCCAGGAAATGAATGTGAGCCCTGGTATTATAGCCAGGAAGGCGGGGCCCCATATCAATGTGAGCCCTGGTATTATAAATATGAGCCCTGGTATTATAGCCAGGAAATGAATCTGAGCCCTGGTATTATAGCCAGGAAGTGAATGTGAGCTCTGGTATTATAGCCAGGAAGTGAATGTGAGCCCTGGTATTATAGCCAGGAAGTGAATGTGAGCCCTGGTATTATAGCCAGGAAGGTGGGGCCCCATATTATGTTATACCTCCTTCCCTCTTTCAGGGAACAGTAGTTATATTCATAACTGTACATTTTGCAGTATTAAGTAATTACATATGTTTTCTAATTAAATAACAGATACATAAAATGGAAAATGTATTATTTGTAATGTTGTTTTTATTTTTAAAGTGTTTTTACATTATGTCAAAGTCAAGGGAAAGCATTTACCACTGCAATTCAAAAATGACCCGTTCGTCAACACCATCTGCTCTAAAATGCACTCACTGTATATAATACAGAACAGCTACTTTGAAACTGTAGCCTACAACTCTATAAGATCTAAATTCATATCCCATTAAACTGATTGAGATCAAAATGGTTGGTGTGCAGACGCTGCATGGACGTTTCACAGGTACCATATGAGGTATCATCATTCACGTTTGAGAGTGAGAAAAGTGAACGGGAGGTTCTCTACGATTAGAGCAGAGGGAGAAGCCCATGGACCCCCAACCCCCAGATAACGGACCCACAGCCTATTTTCTAATGCTGTGTGGGAATCTGTCCTGTCTAACTAATTACACAGCCTCAACAGTAGTGTTAAGAATAATATTGACAAATATGCTGATTAAGTGTGTGTTTGTGTAACATCTCGCTAGGCAAAAATGCTTGGCGTCATAGAATTGAACTATGATTAGTGAATACATTAGTTAAAGGAATGGCACACAAAAGACAATTATAAAAAATGTAAGAAAATCATACCTTTTTGCAAATATTCTTTCCTCAGACTTTTTTAAAATACACATTTAAACACATTTACATTTGAGTGATTTAGCGGACACTCATACAGAGAGACCTACATGCTGACTAGACCGACGCGTTACATGCGCAAGAGCAAAATACATTTACACATGTTATTCAATAATACAAATAAATATTTGATACATTTTAGACTCGATGCGCTGCAAGTCTCGCCTCTCCAATCTCCTCATTAGTTTTTAGGGGCATATATCCACGTGGGTGATCGAAAGATGAATGAGGTCTACATTCCAGTCCAGTTGCTTGCGGTAATGTTGGTTGCCAACCGCCATACCAAATCCACAGAAGAATGAACAAGGAAATCATTGTATTGTGTTTCCCTTTTTATCTGTGGACTAATTGTTGGAGTGGAGAACACATGATTTTGTATGAATCAATATGGGCAAAAATTCTACAAAGTTCCAGAAAAAAAAAGAACCATATGCATTTCACATAAAATAACAACCTCAATGTTTATTTTCCAGGACAAATTAGCTAGCAACAGCAAGCATGTTTTGACCTGTCCCCAAATTAATATATTGGTTCACAGTTGGTATTGGTATTTTAACCTGTGTGTCAGAACACGTCTGGTGGGGATAGACAAAATCAACACGCACATAACGGCACATGCAGACGCAGGAGTGGAGCTGGTTTGGTCAGCATGTTACAGTTACTGCATTCCTCTTAAGATAGCTAGGTGGGACAACCACATATCACAGTTATAGTAAGAACATGTTTCCTCAATAAAGTAGGTATCAGCTATCAGCTCTGAAACTAGCAAGAAAATAAAAAAGATGATCCTGCTAAGGAATACCATTGTTAGTTATTACTTTTAAATTACAACCTGAGGTACATTGAGATCTAACCACTCAAGAGTACCACATGTAAGTAAGTGTTTTATCTTCACTGACACTCTAGCCATGGTCAGCATTGGTCTCTCCGTGTCCAAGGATAAGCACACACTTGCTGCACACACGCACACACAAGTGGGCCGTGACCCTCAGTCTAGGGTGACATTCAATCATCTAAACTCCTCTCAAAATGATGAAAGAGAGGAAGAATCCATCTATAGCAAACAGTCCTTAATCCCCTCATCTTCAATATCCTTCTTCAGGATATGGACAGCCTTGGTGGGGGGGGGGGGGGGGGGGGGGGGTCGTTATCACAATCGTTATAACTACTGATTGACTCAAGGAGTGAGGCTGAGGGTGTCCTAAAATGTACACCGTACTTGAGGACATGTTGAACAGAACTAGAATAATATTCTATTTATGTGGAGCCTATAGCACCCCCTAGTGATCCCACTGTAACCTCAGTCCAAGAGGACGGGTGAGATCTAAAACGTTTGTCTCTCAGGGCAAGACTGCATGAAACCAGTGAACCATAGAGAACCGGCTAAAGCATTCTCTCTATGTCCATAGTCTCCTCACAAAATATAAACTTTACTCCAATGTAAACAATGTAAATGTAAAACAAATATTGTATAGCCTCAAAACATCTTAAACTATAACTGATATTTCTCCAGGCCCATCCCTCAGCTTTTTACCAAAACTGAGTCGGGGTGATGCTTTTTATTGTTTCAATTATGGATTTTAGCTTTAAGTTTTCTTCTGCTGGTCTCATATACACTTCCTTAAGCAGGGCCGGCCCGCCCATCAAGCAGGATTAGGCAGTCGCCTAGCCTAATGGCAGCATTTTCTGATGTAAACTGACACACCTCTAACAACACGTAAAACCTCAGATAATTCTGCCCTAAATCAATTACATTTTCTCTCAACCAGTGGCATATGGGCTTTTTAGGTGAGCGCTGATGCTGCCCATAATCGCTTGTCCATTCCCAGCGCGCCACTCCAGGTGCTGTTGGAGAGATACATCGCTGCGGCGCTCCACCAATGTTCCGTCCAAAACAGGTTTTGTTAAGTACATTTTTCCTCAACTTCTTTCTCTTACTTTATAGCAAGCCAAGCTAGCTTGCACTGCAGAGGAGCTAGCTAGCTAGTTAGCTGAAAGTTAGGCTAGGTTGAAGATATCATTGTAGCTGTTGACCTCCACCTAATAAGATAGATAGATAGATAGATAGATAGATAGATAGATAGATAGATAGATAGATAGATAGATAGATAGATAGATAGATAGATAGATAGATAGATAGATAGATAGATAGATAGATAGATAGATAGATAGATAGATAGATAGATACTCATCATAATCATCATAAACAAATGTCCTTACAATCACAAAGTTAAACTGGAGGCAACAGTATATAATATAACGGACGTTGATTCCTGGTCCAGTCCAGAACCAATTTGAACCAATCATAGACGTCAGTGTTATGATACATCAGTGTTATGATACAAAGGCAGCTGTGATGTGATTCCACCCATCCCCTCTGTCTTAGATTTTTTTTTTTATATGTTAATCACCAGAATTCCCAATTCCAAGCGCTAAACAAGGCTATTATAGGAAACATCTGTTAACACTCTTGCAAAAGGAGGTGTTGGCGTCCTGCCGATTTTAGATGTAATCCCAATTAAATGCACCCTTACGATTTTGGGCTGTCACTAAAAAGGCTGTTGCTACACTCCTGCAGGCTTATACGCATTGCATGTTGAAAGCATATGTTGCCCATGTGGTTTGGAATGAAAGGCATATAGAAACAGAGAGATATAACATTTGTGTGAGTACGTGTGAGAGAGAAAGATAGAGGAAGCAGCCATTTGGTGGCAGTGGATGCCTCCATCCAGCAGAGTGATCTGTGACAACCAGTCGAAACCTTACAGACAGACTCCAAGACTGGAGATTAATATTGTGTGTCAACGGCTCCAACAGACAGACAATCCTGCATGGCCGGTTGCTCCAAGTATGCCGCCAAACTCCAGCCGATTTCCTATGAGACTTCATTGTTGGGGTCCAGAGCTGGATAAGCAAAGACAGTCACTGTCAGTAGAGACCCCTCTCCATCTCAATCGTCAGAACTCCTCAGAGAGTGTTGAGAGTCTTTTTCCATCTTTTACTGGTTTACCCCCCTCCCTTCCCACTTTTTCCTCACCAGCCGTCATCCCTCCAGCTCCTATGTTCGAGCTTAAAGGGGGCCTTGGGGGGCCTTGGGGAGAGAAATAAACAACTGTGCGATTACACCACAGCTTTTCTCCTCAGACAAGATTTTTCACTTCCTTTTCTTGTTCTCTTTTTTTCTCCAGGAGGATTTGTTCAGAGGGCCTCCTCCTGCCTTTGTGAGATTTCTCAATCAATCCGTCCATCACACGTTTGTTTGGTTGGTTTCTCAAAGTCTCACATTAAAATGTAGCTTGTCTTTTGTCTTTGAAAAGGCACCAAGGTTATTATAGTTTTGTGATTTAATAACAGTTTTTAGATTTTGATTTACCAGTTTTGTTTAGTTCGTTTTTTATATTATTTATTGTTGGAGACAGAAAGTAGCCTATGGGTGGGAGGCTAGGAACCATTTATGTATTGTAGGTGTACTTTTAGGGGGGGGGGGGGGGGGGGGGGACTCTCTTCCACTGGCGGATTTAGGTATGGGCAACATGGGCAGCCAACCAGGGGCGCCTGCACCAAAAGATGTCAATGTGGGACTGTGGGTCAATTAGTGGTCGCCCCGATTCTAGCTACTGCCTAGGAAGGTCTCCCACTCAGAAGTACGAGATGGGGAGGGGGGCGAGTGTAGGTTGACCTCAGGTCTCCCCTCTAGAAGCCTGAGGTAGGGGGAGCGGGGGAATCTATCAAATAGTTCACCTCTAACTTTGTACAGTACTAATGCAATTATCAGTCACACTACGAAATGCTACCAAATAAACCACAATTCATTCATAATATTGTGAATATATACAGTGGGGAGAACAAGTATTTGATACACTGCCGATTTTGCAGGTTTTCCTACTTACAAAGCATGTAGAGGTCTGTAATTTTTATCATAGGTACACTTCAACTGTGAGAGACGGAATCTAAAACAAAAATCCAGAAAATCACATTGTATGATTTTTTTATAATTAATTTGCATTTTATTGCAGGACATAAGTATTTGATCACCTACCAACCAGTAAGAATTCCGGCTCTCACAGACCTGTTAGTTTTTCTTTAAGAAGCCCTCCTGTTCTCCACTCATTACCTGTATTAACTGCACCTGTTTGAACTCGTTACCTGTATAAAGGACACCTGTCCACACACTCAATCAAACAGACTCCAACCTCTCCACAATGGCCAAGACCAGAGAGCTGTGTAGGGACATCAGGGATAAAATTGTAGACCTGCACAAGGCTGGGATGGGCTACAGGACAATAGGCAAGCAGCTTGGTGAGAAGGCAACAACTGTTGGCGCAATTATTAGAAAATGGAAGAAGTTCAAGATGACGGTCAATCTCCCTCGGTCTGGGGCACCATGCAAGATCTCACCTCGTGGGGCATCAATGATCATGAGGAAGGTGAGGGATCAGCCCAGAACTACACGGCAGGACCTGGTCAATGACCTGAAGAGAGCTGGGACCACAGTCTCAAAGAAAACCATTAGTAACACACTACGCCGTCATGGATTAAAATCCTGCAGAGCACGCAAGGTCCCCCTGCTCAAGCCAGCGCATGTCCAGGCCCGTCTGAAGTTTGCCCTTGACCATCTGGATGATCCAGGAGAGGAATGGGAGAAGGTCATGTGGTCTGATGAGACAAAAATAGAGCTTTTTGGTCTAAACTCCACTCGCCGTGTTTGGAGGAAGAAGAAGGATGAGGACAACCCCAAGAACACCATCCCAACCGTGAAGCATGGAGGTGGAAACATCATTCTTTGGGGATGCTTTTCTGCAAAGGGGACAGGACGACTGCACCGTATTGAGGGGAGGATGGATGGGGCCATGTATCGCGAGATCTTCGCCAACAACCTCCTTCCCTCAGTAAGAGCATTTAAGATGGGTCGTGGCTGGGTCTTCCAGCATGACAACAACCCGAAACACACAGCCAGGGAAACTAAGGAGTGGCTCCGTAAGAAGCATCTCAAGGTCCTGGAGTGGCCTAGCCAGTCTCCAGACCTGAACCCAATAGAAAATCTTTGGAGGGAGCTAAAAGTCCGTATTGCCCAGCGACAGCCCCGAAACCTGAAGGATCTGGAGAAGGTCTGTATGGAGGAGTGGGCCAAAATCCCTGCTGCAGTGTGTGCAAACCTGTTCAAGAACTACAGGAAACGTATGATCTCTGTAATTGCAAACAAAGGTTTCTGTACCAAATATTAAGTTCTGCTTTTCTGATGTATCAAATACTTATGTCATGCAATAAAATGCTAATTAATTACTTAAAAATCATACAATGTGATTTTCTGGATTTTTGTTTTAGATTCCGTCACTCAGAGTTGAAGAGTACCTATGATAAAAATGACAGACTTCTACATGCTTTGTAAGTGGGAAAACCTGAAAAATCGGCAGTGTATCAAATACTTGTTCTCCCCACTGTACATACACACACACACACACACACACACACACATTTCTTTTTCAAATATTTTCCCCTAACCCTACCACCCCTCCCCTAATTGGAGGAGTAAACTAATCAACAACAATACTTAGGTTTCTACTTCCAGCTTATACATACTATATACATTTTACGGACATGTCAGGGCATCTCTATTCTCTGACAGGTTTAGCTAGCTTAGAGTTCTAGGAAACTCTATGGTTTTGTGTTTGGTCCTATGCAGTTCAGGTCAGCTCAGTTGGGCTAGTAGTGACTATCATACAATAAGTAAGATGTTATAGGTTTTTACCAGTTCCAAGCTCCATTCTGCAATTATTTGGGGACAGTGATGGTTGATTCTGATGCTGCAGCATCAATGACTGCTGTGGATTGTCCACCGCCAGTGTCTTCAGCAGTGGTGGATTTGTCAGCAAGAGGTGGTCTGTGGATTGTTTCATCCCTTCTTCTTATTCACAGAAGACAGCAAGTGATCAGTACAACACAGTCATTTTGTAAGCGGAGGTAGGAAAACTACTTGTCTAATCTAGCTGTTAGCAAGAAAGTTAAGTGAATTAGTATAACGCTAACGTCTAGCAACCCAAAGGTTGTGTGGACAACTTTAGCATTTTAGCTAATTAGAAACGACTTATTACTTTGCAACTACTTAGCATGTTAGCTTACCCTAACCTTAACCCTTTAACCTAACTCCTAACTATAACTCTCACCTTAACCCTTTAACTACTTAGCTAGCATGTTACCTAACCTTAACCTCTAAACCTAACCCTAACCCCTAACCTTAACCCTTAGCCTAACGTTAGCCACCTAGCTAGCCTAGCTAACATTATTCACAACAAAGTGGAATTTGTGTAATGTACAGAAAGGTTCATGAAAAAAGAAAATTGTGTAATAGGCACGACGTGTTGTGATGAAAATCGTGTAATGCATACAAAAAAGTGGACCTTTTTGTTTGCCTGTAATTTGTGTCTATTTCACAATAAACTGTTGGGAAATGCAGGTCACTGACAACCAACAGGTTGTGAGTTCTAATCCAAGGTGAGGTTCAGTCCCAAGTCTGCTCACAATAAATATTTTTACAAGATTTGACTCTTACAGTGTACTTATCCTGTTATCCTCCTGAGAGGGTTCTAAATGGAACCCCTAAAGGGACAAATCAAAGGGTTCTACGTGGCACCCAAAAGGGTTCCTCCATAAAGTCCAATTACAGAATGTCTATTGGTTCTCATCTTTAAACAATCTCAATCATAACCACAGACCCAGTGGTGTAGCAGGAAAGTCAGGTCGCTGGTAACCAAGAGTGAGTTCAGATCCCTTTTAGGTTGACTCACATTTAATCAGAATGTCCCTTATAGCAATAACCCCTTAGTTAGGCTCTAAAAATACAGTAACATCTAGTATATTTTCAGTGCAACCAGTAACCAGGATTTTTTTTACAGTGTAAAGAACCATTATAAGAGGGTTCTCCACAGCCCAAAAAAGGGTTCCCCTACAGGGACAAAATTAATATACTAACTAGCACCTTTTTTTCTTGAGAGTGTACGCGAGAGTCCAAGGCTACATTTAAACAGAGAATCAAGGCGATCCCGTCCAACATGTATTCCACAGCACTATGGTGACACAATGGGCCATTGCTAGAAAACACACTGCTAGACAATGTAAAATGGAGAGTGATACATCAATACCAACGGTTTGACTAGGACATGGAAAGGGTGATACATCAATACCAACGGTTTGACTAGGACATGGAAAGAGTGATACATCAATACCAACGGTTTGACTAGGACATGGAAAGAGTGATACGTCAATGGTATTGCTCTATATGTCATCCAATAGATGACAGCAGTTTATCAAAATCTTCTAAAGCTGCTGTTCAGGCTGACTAACGCACCAGCGATGATAAGAGGTGTGTTTTTCACTAATTATCAAGAATCACGAGATACAAGCTGTTTTCTGAAGACCATGGCTAATGATTGCATTATCATCGTGAGGGGCTTGAGAAAGGTGTGATACGGACGACATTCCCTCTTTTTAAACCTCTCCCCAACCACCTTCCAAGTCAAGTGGAAGGCAGGGGACACTGTGGTGTAAACTACTCGGCTTCCGAAAGCGAGGGAAGCAATTTCCCACAATTCATATTAACTGGGTTCCTTTACTGCCAGCGAGGAGATTACCAGAGGCAAAAGCACCGCCACAGCTGAGTAGTGAGAAGTGGGGAGGCGTTATCACAATGTACACTTCAACTCGATGCTGCGCCGGCCAGATTACTGTTATTGTCGCTGCTCCGAGACTTTATGCATGTCGCTTGATTAACAATAACCATAAATACGACTGTTTACGGATTATTCATATGGGGCAAACACACGGTACTAAGTGCACACAGTTGTGTCCGTTTTAAGCCATGGAACGTTTTAATTGTCTCTTCTTGCAGTGTGAAAGTTTAATACAGCACAAATCTGATTGTCTCGTCCTGCAGTCTGAGAGTTTAATAGAGCACATTGTGCACATATCATTTAGTTGTCTCCCTCTGGCACGAAACAAAATACTTAACTAGCTAATAAAATCATGGAGAACACACGAAACCATGGGAGACTGGCTGTTTAGTGTGATATTGGGGAAATGTATCTCAGTTTTCCCGAGAACAATTCCAATACCATTTCCCTTTGTGGTGAATCAATAATCAACTTACAGAGTTTGATTGAATAGGGCCTGAAGTTAATAATAATAATAATAATAATGTGGTATTTTACTGCTGCTCACTTGAATGTACTCTTCCCTGTACCCAGAGGCTGTGCTTGGCTGAAGGATGTAGTTTTAATAAGCGAAGCCTCGTCGCTACATGTTCCTGGAGTCAGAGTGAAGCACACTTGTATTGATACATAGGGTCGTGTAAAAGTGAGGAGCACGCCTCGAGCCCGTTGAACATAAAAAAATTCATGTCAGAGCATTTCCGAATCACTCAGCGAGATTAAAATGGCAGAGGGGCAACGAGTGTGATGGGGGCCGTGCACCGTCCAACCGAAGCAATTTTGGGGCCCCGCTTGACTGTAGATTTAACAAGCGCGGAATATGATGAGATACTTATTATTCCATGATACGTTCTCCTTTATTGTATTATTTCAAGAGTTTGAAACATGTCTAATAGCTTTTTAAACAGCTTCCTGTCGGGGCCACTTATAGCTCGTTTTAGTCACTGCGTGCCATCTAGAGAGGAGCTTTTTTTCTCTCAGCCGACTGATCGATCTTGTAAGTCAACAATCATACTGTACGCTCCCGAAGGGTCATTTAATAAAAGAAAAACAGAATGACAAATCGAGGGGAAGAAATTAAACCTTCTAGAATATTCTTCAAATAATCTTTCTGTAGACTATAGTGTATTACACAATGGAGTGGTAATACGGCTGAAATATAATCCGGATCATAATACTATGATTACAATTAGATTAGGACAACGATTATACACCATATACACCATCTACTAAACCACCTAAAAAACACTTCTAATGAAGATACTCCATTGAAGATGCTTTTGATGCCAGGACTAGGCATAATATGGGTTCAGCAAACCAGTCCTAAAGCCTAAAACAATAGGATATATTTGTGTACTCATTCTCCAAAAGCAAATTGTGAGATATTGTAAAAATTAGACCAGCCATTGTAGGACTTAGTATTTATTTTATTTTATTCATACAAAAAAAATTGGACTGAAACAAGATAGCTAAAAGCTATTGCCCTTCCCACCCCATCCCAATCCCCACCACATGGGACACCAGTTGGTCACAACGAGTCAGGACCCCGCATCCATAAAGCATTTCACTACACCCGCAATAACATCTGCTAAAACACGTGTATGTAACTAATAACATTTGATTTGATTTGATTTGAAAACATTTCCCCCAAATTATCCCGGGAGCAACCGAGGGTGATGGAGCGATCCACTCCTGCAGGCAGCAGCAGTGACATCACTTGCTACCTCCACGGGTGATGGATGGCGCCGGGCTGCCCGAGGCATTGAGTTCCACCACAGTGGCTACTAGGATAGAACACACCGAGAGCTGGGCAGCTCCCCCTTGGAGGGCCATGGCTATGAGGCACCGATATTGACAAAAGCTGATCAAATAATGCATGTGAGAGATCCAAATTACAATTGAGCAGGATGGAACAGACAAACTTCTGCGAGAACGCTTGAATTGACCTGCAGGGGAGATCCAAGGAACCTGTGAGAGGGGATTGCGTGAGGCTGGTCCACTCGCGCTATTCAGTTGGTTGGTGCGCCGCTGCGCTGTCCGGTTGGTCCACAACCATGTTTGAATTTATTTTTTAAAGTTTATAAGGCTATGCTGCTTAACATGTAGAAAGTGACATGTAGAGTGAAACAGTGGCAACAAAACCTGGACATGAAAGTGGATTCATTAGAATATACATGGGAGTTAATCACACAAGCACATGTACACTACATGACCAAAAATCTGTGGACAACTGTTCGGCGAACATCTCATTCCGCAATCATGGGCATTAATATGGAGTTGGTCCCCCCTTTGCTGCTATAACAGCCTCCACTCTTCTGGGAAGGTTTTCCACTAGTTGTTGGAACATTGCTACCGCGACATGCTTCCATTCAGCCACAAGAGCATTAGTGAGGTCGGGCACTGATATTGGGCGATTAGGCCTGGCTCACAGTTGGCGTTCCAATTTATCGCAAAGGTGTTCAATGGGGTTGAGGTCAGGGCTCTGTGCATGCCAGGTCAAGTTCTTCCACAGAGATTTTGACAAACCATTTCTGTATGGATCTTGCTCTGTACACAGGGGCAGTGTCATGCTAAAACAGGAAAGGGCCTTCCCCAAACTGTTTCCAAGAAGTTGGAAGTACAGAGTTGTCTAGAATGTCATTGTATGCTGTAGTGTTAAGATTTCCCTTCACTGGAACTAAGGGGCTTAGCTCAAACCATGAAAAACAGCCCCAGACCATTATTCTTCCTCCACCCGACTTTACAGTTGGTACTATGCATTGGGGCAGGTAGCATTCGTCCGTTGGACTGCCAGATGGTGAAGCGTGAATTATGACTCCAGAGAACGTGTTTTCACTGCTCCAGAGTCTAATGGCGGCGAGCTTTACACCACTCCAGCCGACGCTTGGCATTGTGATCTTAGGCTTATGTGTGGCTGCTTAACCAAGTATATGTTTTTATGACATCATTGATTAATATTGACAGAAATGCTGATGAACAGCCTTGAAACAATCTTAATCCTTTACAAATATCGTCACAAACAGAGATCAACTGTGGTTGCAAGAAGTTGCTCTTGTTAGGGCCATGTAGAATGTACAGTAGCAAGACCAGGACAAGACAATGGATTTATTAGAATATAGCTGGGAGGTAATCACATAAGCACATCATAAAAATGAATATTGAATATTGACAGCTACCATGTTGATGAGCCTTGGAACAAACTTAATACTTTACAAGTATTGTCACAAACACTGTCTTGTTTGGAGTGACAAGGGAAACTTGGCAGTAGAGTAAACAGAGTATCGCGATAGGGCGTGTAAGGTAAGATGGTGGACTGAACACAGGATAGAATCGCAATATTCAATATCTGTAAGTTAGACTAAATATTAGCACTTTACATACTCATGGGTAATAACCTGGATAACAACACAAAACAAATCAAATAGCTAGAGAAATGTATCAACAAACACGAAAACAAGCAACACCCAAACATGACGGAGACTAAACAAGAAGAACCAATCTCCGAAAGAAAACATGGCCTCTCGAAGGACACAGAAGATTTATGCTTTTCACCAGCGGGAATGGTAAGGGTGGAAAAAGATCTGTTAAAAATCGATAAATGACAACTGGGCATACTTGAATTAGTCAGTAATGATATAAAGGAGTTGAAGGCGAGCCTCGAGATGAGTGACAAAAAAGCTGTGACAATGGAGAAAGAAACAAACAAGCTAAAATTAACTTAAAAAGGAGAACATATTTCTGAGAGAAGCCTTACTTGACATACAGACTAGATCTATGAGAGAAAATCTGGTACTTACTGGCATACAAGAAAAAGAAAGCCAAGTTCCTGAAAATGTGGTGAGGACTTTTTTCTTACAGCGCTTCAGATCCCACGCAAAGCTGTCGACAAAATCCAACTTGAAGGTGTACACCGTTTCGGACAGAGATATGAGCGACCAATCTTTTTGCTTTCTTTAAAGATAAAATAACAGTTTAAAGGCTGGGCAAAAGACTGGCTGGCACGACAATAGGCATGAATGATCAGTTCCCCAAAGGAAATTGCAGAACGCCGCAAAGTTCTGTACCCAATCTTCAAGAAGAATAGATTAAGTATTACAAAGTTCCCATAGAGCAGTCGAATAATGGAACACCCAATACTCGCCATGGTAGGTAGCGGCAACTAGCCTAGGGGTTAAAGTGTTGGGCTAGTCACCGAAAGGTCGCTGGTTCAAATACCCAAGCCGACAAGGTGAAAAAAACTTGTTGATGTGTCCTTGAGCAAGATACTTAACCCTCAGTTTCTCTAGGGGCTGACCCTGTAGGTAGGCCGTCATTGTAAATAAGAGTTTGTTATTCACTGACTTGCCTAGTTAAATAAAGGTCAAATAAATGGTAGGGATTGTAATAAGAAAGATACCTATAACAGCAATAAAATACAACAATTGTTAAAGAAACTACACTATACCATTCTATAATTAGTATTATTTCCATTATAGTATTTTATAAATAGATGAGACAGTATTACGAAGAAAGGATAATTAGCTAAATAATACAGAATATAATGAACTGGAACACGAAAGTACTCAGTCAACATGGTAGAGATAAAACACAGAAAACAGAGTACATTAAAGGCGCAGTATGTTGGTATGTGCGGATGTATTGTGATGGAAGGTGGGGTGTGTGTTTTTGTGTTTGGAAAAGTGTGGAGTTAAGTGAGTGAAAAAGGAAAACGGTTGCAAATCCCAGAGCCCGTGTGTGTTTGTGAGCAGGGGTTGTGAGAGAGAGCTTTCAATTTTGTGCATCTATGGGATAAACATTTTACAAAAATTATAAATATAGTTGATTAATTTATCGTCCTATCATGATGGAATGGTCCCCAACCCAAATCAGAAAGATAATTGCGGTAAGAGACCTACTAAACCACCTCAAGATTCTGAGCCTGCCTGACAAGGTTGGTCCAATAAAGCCAAAGCCCCCTGATGGGAGAGCATAATATACAAGGACATTCTCAAAGCTGCTAATGAGAACCTTAATGACCTTGTACCTAGCCGGTGGGGATTCCGGTGGGGTGCCCCACCCAGGTAGTGGCAGTGCTGGCAGCACTCGCTGCAGTAACCCATGGGGAGGGGGTCACACTCGGACATTCAGAGAGGGAGCATATTATTGTGGCCCTGGTTGCACAAAATAATCAAAGGTCTGACTGCACAGAGATGCTTGGGAAAATGGTCACAACAGGGGACTAGCGTGTGTGTTTCAGGGGAAGGGGGTGTATCTGATATCCATCACCTAGGACTTGACTTGCTCAATTTTGCATGCCTTCTCAAACAGCTGCAACTGTATATGCATTCGTAAATCAAGTCCTGTGTGTGTGTGTGTGTGTGTGTATCCCACATCTGTTGCTAGGGCGTAATGGTGTTAGGGACAATAAAGGATGAATTACAATAATTGTTTGCTAAAATAATAATTGCTTGCCAAAAATTATTATGCATATTATTTGTTAACTGTGTGTGTGTATATATATATATATATATATATATACATACATACACACACACACACTACTGTTCAAATGTCTGGGGACTTTTTGAAGACTGAGACTGGTGTTTTGTGGGTACTAGTTAATGAAGCTGCCAGTTGAGGACTTGTGAGGCGTCTGTTTCTCAAACTAGACACTCTAATGTACTTGTCCTCTTGCTCAGTTGTGCACCTGGGCCTCCCACTCCCCTTTCTATTTTGGTTAGAGCCAGTTTGTGCTGTTCTGTGAAGGGAGTAGTACACAACGTCACAATCGTTGGCCTGTACAGAGAATTAAGTCAAAACCACAAGTCCAAATCCCCATCTCCATCCATGGCTGAGGAAAGGGCCAACTCAGCAAGCTAGCTACTGCAGGACATCAACACATGCAGACCAGAAACAGAAAACTTTTTCTGACAATGATGATGTTTTGCTCAGGATGTGATTTGATTGGTGTGAAGCCAAATCCAAACTGGCCTCCCTTGGGAGGTGTTTTTCTGCGCCAGGACAACCCACAGTTGATCTCAGCTCAACACTGATTGGCTAATTATAATTATTTTTATTATCAAGGGAGGCCAAATGCTTGCTGGAAAAATTCAATCAAATGCTACTGCGGCAACATATCATACTCTTTTGTTCCAGACAGCATCAGACACATGGGCTACACATACTGAGACTGGAGGATGCCGTTTCCCTCTCTGTGATGTTTTCTCAGGTGAGATTCAGCCACTTGTGAATTGACAGAAAATTATAAAAACATCATTTACATTTTTCAAATATTTGGGGAAGCCTGGCTTCCCTTGGCATCCATGAATACCACAATGTGGGTAATGTCTGTTGAACTGCTAAAAACAAGCCATTTTATCTTTAGTAACGGTGAAAACATAATGATCACGGTGTACCTAAAAGCCTATCATCACAAAAATTATTATCTGGGTGTTTTTTTTCTAGGTTGCACAGCAATATACTGTATTTACGAGCAATTTAGAGCAGACCAAAATGGCTTGTGTCAACTTGAGCTAGCTGGCTAGCTCCATTTCAAAAATTAATTTGTTGCGGCAAACTTCCTGCAAGTTTGTGGTATATTTGCTGCAATCTAAATAGTGTGCCACAAAATGTTGCCAGAAGTTTGCAAATGTTTGCTACTAGTGGTGAATCTGTGGCAAGCTTTGGGAACAATAATATTTATTGCCACAAGTGGCAAACATTTGACCAGAAGCCGTTTCTGGTGAACACATGCATTCCAATACCAGTAACCGTGGATGACCAATCAGGGGATTAGAAAAAATCTGTTGGAAAATGGAAACCAAGCTACCTACCAAAGTTCCCCAGTGATGGGTACTGACTTCTAAACTTGAAATATGAAATATCCTTATTCATGTTCTTTAGGGAGAGGGGGAAATGCAGACAGGTGACATTCTGTCAGAACATGTTATTGTTAGATATTAGGTATCCTATGGAGAGGAGAAGGGCCAGTCTGGTTTCAGTTGTTGGGTTGTAATTTGGAATACTTGCTACACCAGAAGTGAATGGTTATATGTAGTAGCTAGCAGTGATCAGAAGCGATCAGTTACAAGGCAAAAAGACAGAGAGGCCTTCAATCAAACTGAGGACAGAGAAATTTGTGTGCACCAGGAGTACCATAACATATTAGGACACAACAATGTTCACTGGTTGTCCATGCTCCCTGCTCTAGAAAGAGTGCTGAAAATGTACAGTGGGGAGAACAAGTATTTGATACACTGCCGATTTTGCAGGTTTTCCTACTTACAAAGCATGTAGAGGTCTGTAATTTTTATCATAGGTACACTTCAACTGTGAGTGACGGAATCTAAAACAAAAATCCAGAAAATCACATTGTATGATTTTTAAGTAATTAATTTGCATTTTATTGCATGACATAAGTATTTGATACATCAGAAAAGCAGAACTTAATATTTGGTACAGAAACCTTTGTTTGCAATTACAGAGATCATACGTTTCCTGTAGTTCTTGACCAGGTTTGCACACACTGCAGCAGGGATTTTGGCCCATTCCTCCATACAGACCTTCTCCAGATCCTTCAGGTTTCGGGGCTGTTGCTGGGCAATACAGACTTTCAGCTCCCTCCAAAGATTTTCTATTGGGTTCAGGTCTGGAGACTGGATAGGCCACTCCAGGACCTTGAGATGCTTCTTACGGAGCCACTCCTTAGTTGCCCTGGCTGTGTGTTTCGGGTCGTTGTCATGCTGGAAGACCCAGCCACGACCCATCTTCAATGCTCTTACTGAGGGAAGGAGGTTGTTGGCCAAGATCTCGCGATACATGGCCCCATCCATCCTCCCCTCAATACGGTGCAGTCGTCCTGTCCCCTTTGCAGAAAAGCATCCCCAAAGAATGATGTTTCCACCTCCATGCTTCACGGTTGGGATGGTGTTCTTGGGGTTGTACTCATCCTTCTTCTTCCTCCAAACACGGCGAGTGGAAAGCTATATTTTTGTCTCATCAGACCAAATGACCTTCTCCCATTCCTCCTCTGGATCATCCAGATGGTCATTGGCAAACTTCAGACAGGCCTGGACATGCACTGGCTTGAGCAGGGGGACCTTGCGTGCGCTGCAGGATTTTAATCCATGACGGCGTAGTGTGTTACTAATGGTTTTCTTTGAGACTGTGGTCCCAGCTCTCTTCAGGTCATTGACCAGGTCCTGCCGTGTAGTTCTGGGCTGATCCCTCACCTTCCTCATGATCATTGATGCCCCACGAGGTGAGATCTTGCATGGTGCCCCAGACCGAGGGAGATTGACCGTCATCTTGAACTTCTTCCATTTTCTAATAATTGCGCCAACAGTTGTTGCCTTCTCACCAAGCTGCTTGCCTATTGTCCTGTAGCCCATCCCAGCCTTGTGCAGGTCTACAATTTTATCCCTGATGTCCTTACACAGCTCTCTGGTCTTGGCCATTGTGGAGAGGTTGGAGTCTGTTTGATTGAGTGTGTGGACAGGTGTCTTTTATACAGGTAACGAGTTCAAACAGGTGCAGTTAATGCAGGTAATGAGTGGAGAACAGGAGGGCTTCTTAAAGAAAAACTAACAGGTCTGTGAGAGACGGAATTCTTACTGGTTGGTAGGTGATCAAATACTTATGTCATGCAATAAAATGCAAATTAATTATTTAAAAATCATACAATGTGATTTTCTGGATTTTTGTTTTAGATTCCCTCTCTCACAGTTGAAGTGTACCTATGATAAAAATTACAGACCTCTACATGCTTTGTAAGTAGGAAAACCTGCAAAATCGGCAGTGTATCAAATACTTGTTCTCCCCACTGTTTGTGCTATTGAAATCCTTTTTTCTTTCTGAAGACAAATGCCCTGTTGTCCTGCGAACAATGTTCGAAGATCCACTGACTGAACTTTGGCTTGCCTTTGTCCATGGAAACCTGACCGTATTCAGTGACACGATCAAGATGCTTGAAGGCCAGGACCGCTGTGCTGTGGAGTCAGCTGCAATTCTGAGAAACGTTGAGGCAAAATTGACTGCAAGACGTGATAACAACTTAATTCCAGTTTTGGTCAAAGGACTTCTGAGAGAGCTAGGGGAAAATGGAGCAATGTCTAAAGAAAGCTTTCTAAAAACATCCAAATAATTCTTCACTATGGCTGTGAACTACTTGCAAGATTTACATTGTCTCCTTTTAAAAAGGCAACCTCAGCGTGAAGAGATCCAGAAGGCAGCAGCCACACTGCAGGAAAAATGCCCCAATGTGACCATCAATGAGGATGCATTGTTTGACGAGGTTACTGGCCTGCATGAGTTCCTAAAGGGGGGATTGCTTGAAGAATGGAAAACATCTGAGACACAGCTTAGTCAGAGATTGAGCACAGTGGTTACCCACTTCAAAGAGAATGACATCCCACACACTAACCTGGCTAGATTAGGGTCTGTTGTCATGTGCTTACCTGGAAGTAATGCACCAGTCGAGAGAGTGTTCTCCCAAATGAATGATATATGGACAGCAGCAGGAAATAGGTTCGCTGTTCCTACCATCAAGGCCATGCTTATTGTGAAGACAAACGTCAACCTCCCCTGCCAGGAGTTCAAGGAGAAGCTGGCCAAAGACAGAGCAATAAAATACATTCTTCTAAGAAATACATACAGATTAGGTTGGTATAAGTATATTATGTAGTTACCAATTTAATTTCACATATACTATTGTCTGTTTTTTTATTTATTTTGCTCATGTTCTCTTCTGCTCTTATTCTACCCAGACCAGCAGGACCACTGAATAGCTGTTCAGATCGGACAATTCTGTCTTGTCTGTAGTGTTTCTGTAATTGTCCCCCTTTTTTTATTTAATAGATAATAACATTAGATATTTTAATGATATATTGACCTCCGAACTGGAAATGTTTTCATTTCAGAAATCTGGTCACCTTAGGTCAAGGCTTCTTGCATGCATAGCTTTGAGATGTAAGACACACTATATCAAATGTTGGGTTGTTGACCAAATTGCTGGGTTGCAGGCATTGGGTCAGTAGTTGGGTTGTTTTCTGTTAAACTAGCAAGAGTCAGTTGTTGGTGCTGGGTTATTAAGTTTGGATATTTGACCGAGCCAGTGGCTTAATTCTCCCACCAAGTCCACCAGAACGTGAGCAAGCGTTGAGACGTGGAAACTTGCAAGTCTTCTAGTTTGACTGCCTGAGTGGAGAACGGCTAATGTTGTTTCAACAGACTAAGGGTGTTTTGGCTGACTGATAGCCATCAAAACGGTAAGTAACACACATTATGAATTGTGAATTTGATGGTCATTCAGGTTAAATAGGATGTCCTATCATAATTAGGTAGTTAGCTTGATAGTTAGCTAGCTAGACATTTTCTGTGCTAATATCTCTGGCTGTGGTAACGTTAGCTAGCTAACGACCGTGCTTGCAGCTCATGTACTGTACACTTGGGGGTAAAGTGCCTTGCTCTCAAGGCCACAACAGCAGTAGGTAGTATACAGAGATATTGTAGCTGGTAACCCTCTGGCTGACAGATCACTTCCTCCAGATTTCCCCACAAGCGCTCTAGCCAAGATCTCACATGAACAGTGGGGTTAGGCTATCTACATAACGAGATTATTTGTATTTGTCAAATGGCAGCCAAGCATTGATCATCATGTCACCAGATATTTATTGGAAAGGAGCCTCAAGCTCATCACCTTGCACTTTCACCAGCCTGTGAAGTTCATCATAATTGTACTTGCATTTCATGATTCCATCAGCCCAGTGATTACTTTTTTAATGTGTCAGGTAATTCATCCGCATGAAATGATTGGATGGAAACGTGGTTAGTGTTGTGTAAATGAACCGATGAGCCCCAGCCCCAAATTAATGGAAGATGTTGGCATCAAACAGGGATTGGGTGTTGATTGATGTAAATGCAAATAAAGTATACAAAATAAATTGTGTGTGATGGTATTGTCAGTGTGCCTCCATGCTTTGTGTGTGATGGTATTGTCAGCGTGCCTCCATGCTTTGTGTGTGATGGTATTGTCAGCGTGCCTCCATGCTTTGTGTGTGATGGTATTGTCAGTGTGCCTCCATGCTTTGTGTGTGATGGTATTGTCAGCGTGCCTCCATGCTTTGTGTGTGATGGTATTGTCAGTGTGCCTCCATGCTTTGCACAAGTCCTCATATTCTGACAGGTTGGGACCAATATGGTTGAGTACATGCATCAGGCGGAGGTGACCAGACCCTACCCATTTGTGTTGGCTCTTAAAAGCTGCTCACAGGTGTTTACAGTCACTAGTGGACCAGCATTGGGAAAAGGTACATTGATTGGGGCACTGGATGTGTGCTTCATGTCCTATTATGTGTTTGATATCAACTTTCCCAGACTGTGTGCTCCAGCATGGGAATTTCTACAGACCATGGTGTATCAGCTGCCAGGAAAAGAGTCCTCCGCAGTATGACTGTTGCGAGAATGTCTTTTTTTCCACTGAACAATAGTGGATAACTATCTGCTCTTGTATGTAATGTGAGAAGTGACAGGAAGGAGCACAGCCATCATGAATGAATAGATGAATGGATGGATGAGCCATGAGTGTTTCATTCCAATGCTATTATGCTTTCAAATCACTATTTATAGCTCTGTAAACCTGACTTTGTTTTTAATGAATTTGTACCTGCTTATATCGTGCCTACAGTACGATATGTAGCTATGTTGCCTTTAGTTCAACAACTGAAGCACGTTCTGGTATGCTTTCATTCTATCACAACAATGTATTTTAATGACATATTACATTTTGGGGATTGTGAAATTGCTTTATTAATGAAACAGAGAACAAGAGTAAAATATTACATTTGAAGGTAACTGGACTAATGACTCATTACTTAAGTAATAACTGTGTCCCAATGTTCATTAATGGCCTCCTACTGTCACCTTAGTTATCATTACCACTGACTAATGACAGGCCTCCTACTGTCACCTTGGTTATCATTACCACTGACTAATGACAGGCCTCCTACTGTCACCTTGGTTATCATTACCACTGACTAATGACAGGCCTCCTACTGTCACCTTGGTTATCATTACCACTGACTAATGACAGGCCTCCTACTGTCACCTTGGTTATCATTACCACTGACTAATGAAAGGGCTTGTTGCCACACTATTGCTTTCACTCAATCAGTAATCACGAGAGAAGGGAGATAAGTCTAAATCAATTTTGAAACAAACTTTATTGGCAGAATTTACTATAGCGAATACATTTTTTTTTGTGTGTTTAATTTTTACCCCCTTTTTCTCCCCAATTTCATGACTACGATCTTGTCTCATCGCTGCAACGGGCTCGGGAGAGGCAAAGGTCCAGTCATGCGTCCTCCGAAACATGACCCACCGTGCTTAACACCTGCTCACTTAACCCGGAAGCCAGCTGCACCAATGTGACGACCAAAGTCAGCCTGCAGGCACCCAACCCACCACAAGGAGTCACTAGAGCACGATGAGCCAAGTAAAGCCCCCCCAGCCAAACGCTCTCTTAACCCGGACAACGCTGGGCCAATTGTGCGCCACCCTATGGGACTGCCGGTCACGGACGGTAATGACACAGCCATCGAACCCCAGGCTGTAGTGACGACGCAACACTGCAATGCAGTGATTAGATTGTTGCGCCACTCTGGAGTATTTAATAGTTTGCAAAGTCAACCCTCTGAATCAGCACCAGCCAAAATGAACACTACCTCAGCAACTGTTGTTGAGCCCACTATCGGTTTTCCAAATGTTGTCTTAACAGTTTGCCAGGCAGTCCCTCCTCTTATTTGCAACAGTGTACCTTGGCCGCCTAGTGTACAAATTTAGAGTGAGATCTATGCCTAGCCCCCGTACACTACCTTGTCTGTTCTTAGTTTTCAAAGAATAACCCTCCACTGCAGATCAGCTGTATGATTCAATGAGAGGTGTGTATAAGGAAATCAGGGAGGAGTCAGGTCCCAAAACCCCCGACCATCTCGTAGCCTTCAGTCTCTGCATGGCCTATTGGTGTGGGACCTTAACCACCACTTACTGCCTGTAAGAAAGTCCCCCAGCTCTGGCATCTTCAAGTCCTCAGAATCTGATAGTCAGGGTGTATACTGATTGGAAACATGTAATGCCAACCATATGTCGCCTCCATCTCTTGGTTTGGTTGGCATGCAATCTCTCATTGTCTCGTGCACTGCACTCGGATGGTCTCTTCACCTCGAGTTTAGTGGGGGCTTTCTAATCACTCAAAACTCACCCCCTAACGACACTACCGCAGGCTAAGTCCTCTTGTTCTCTCCCAGCTCAATCATTCCTGAAAAGGTGTATAACGTGTACATGTGTTAAAGTGTCAATTATATCTGCCCTTCACTGGGCTTTAACCAGCAATCTTCTGTTCCCAACATATTATTTTCCACAAACAGAGCAAGGGACACAACTACTTCTGGGTCTCAGGCCAGGTCCACATCAGCTACTCAGGCACCCAAAGTCCTATTACCATAGGGATGTGAAGTCTCCTCGCCTCGCCATATAGTGTTTTGACAGTCTGTCAAGTGCCATGTATCACAGGCACAGACTAACTACTTTATTCATTGACTTAATTTTGTCTTTTTCCATTGTATTCGTCTTCAGTTGTGTACATGTGTCTTGGTATGTCAATATATATATATATATATATATATATATATATATATATATATATACACAATTCGGATACACGATTCCAAGTCCACACGTGAGCAATCAGGTGGTCCACTCATTTGGGTGCAATATTACCATGGTTTTTTAAATAATATTATTCAATCTGTCTATATCTGTGATAGAATCATGACACCATAAACTTCTGTTATACAATATGGTATGTTGTATACACCAATTCAGTGGTCTTGTGGTTAGTGTCCGCCCTGAGATTGAAAGGTTTGATCCCCAGCCTAATCATTCCAAAAACTGTAAATGCATCTGTAAAGGCACTCATTATTCCAGCCCATGGCTACGTGTGTACACATACTAATCAAATGAAGTCTAGATAGAGGCAACAACTCTACAAAGGCTTTGGCTGTTAGGCCATCATCACTGTTCGTTGAGTGTCTCTCCACATACTACTTCATATCATCAGTGATAATGAATTGCTAATAAGTGTTTCTTTTGGAAGGCCATCAGGATTGACATACAGGTCACTGTTTTGAAAACATAGTATCCCAGATTAAGTTGTAGACACCATGTTTTGTATCAGTGCCATGGTCCCGTAAGTGTAATTCCTGCTCTCCCAACTTGAAATCAAATCACATTTTATTGGTCACATACACGTGGTTAGCAGATGTTATTGCGAGTGTAGCAAAATGCTTCTGCTTTTAGCTCCGACACTGCAGTACTATCTAAAAATAATGCCTAACAGTTTCACAACATATAACACACATAAATCTAAGTGAGAAAGGATTGAGAATATATACATATGCCAGGGTGGCATTGGACTAAGATCCAGTGGAATAGTAAGCTTTAAAGTATACAATATACACATAAGAGATTGGTGATGCAGTATGTAAACATGATTAGGTGACTAAGATACCAAGAATAGTATAGCATACAGTTAGACATATGAGATGAGTAGTGCAAGAAATCAAATCAAATGTTATTGGTCACATACACATGTTTAGCAGATGTTAATGCGGGTGTCGTGAAATGCTTGTGCTTCTAGTTCCGACAGTGCAGTATATCTAACAGAAGGAATGAATTAGGCCTTTATACATAAGGACTATCAGCATGGACTAAGATACAGTAGAAGAGTATTGAATACAGTATATACATATGAGATGGGGAACGCAAGATATGTAAACATTGACTGTGATACTTGAAGGATAGTATAGAATACAGTATATACATATGGGATGAGTGATGCCAGATATGTGAATATTATAAACATTATTAAAGTGGCTAGTGTTCCATACCTTAAAGTGACTTTTACAGTATCTACCTCATAAGAAAAAGCCCCATCCCTATCATTAACCCACCCTCCCCTATTCATACACCAAGACACACACATCACCCGCAATGATCAGAATGAAAGAAAATACACTGATGAGGTGCACTATTCTTACCAAACAGATGCTAATAATGTATCTATGTATCGTGTATCGTGTATCTGTCTTTTGTGTTTATTTTTGTTCGGGCATTTTGCACCTGCCCTGTGTTTTTTTTTCCGTAGCTGCTTGACAAAGACATTTCCCCTCGGGGATCAATAAAGTAGCCATCTACCTATCTATAATAATTTGAGATAATAGCTGTGATCCTTTCCCCTGCTCTCCCCTGTTGTGCTTTCCTTCTCCCGCTCTCATTCATTATGACTTTCCCCGGCCCAGGCTGCCAAAACAACAAATCAGGTACTCTTTTGAGTTTATCACCACTTAGCACCTATTGTGCTTATTCGGCAGCTTGTTTGCAAGGGAAGATGGATACGTGGCGTGATAAGTGATCTCACGGCGCAGCATTCATTCCCTGATTTGGAGGGGGGGGGTGAGTAAATCAGAGGAGTTATTGTGCCTCGGTGGCCATTATGAAAAATATTTGACGCGTTGGAGTAAACCTTCATTCCGCCCTGGCTTTGTACTCAGTCATGGAGGAAATCATGATTTGTTAACTGTGTGTTAGTCATAAATAAGTACCCCAGGTGTAATCCATTCCTAATTAGCAATCACTAAAAAAAAAATGGAAAAGTTGAGAATTCAGGTTTTCGGCCTGCCCAGATAGACTACAGTAGCTCTATTCACACGGTAGAATGTGGCTTATCTGACACAGTTGAGTGAAATATGCTTTCCATAGATCAAATTCCCCTGAAGAAGGATTCAATAGCTCCATGTTCGTTATTATTCAACTCATTAACAGCACCTGCTTCCTGACTCCCTGAGTCTACGTTACAGAATACTACCTCAACAAATGGAAGCAGCAGTTAACCAAGACATCCCCCAGATGGTCGGCAAACAGGGACACCTACTTCGTGAACACCATGACCAGCTGGCTCATTTGGGGATGGCTATAGATGAGGTCCTGCGCGTTCTTCAACGAGCCAACATTACTCAAGGGGCGTCATCTCCAAACAGCTGAAGATTCTCTACCACAAGCAACGCAGCGAGCCAGTACCCCAGCCCATCCAGCAGTCCGTCCTGGTCAGCGATGCCCGATTGTTCCTTCCGGACAAATATGAAGGGACTCCATTGAAATTATGTGGCTTCCTACTCCAGTGCTCTCTCTATTTCACTCATCAGATGGAAGCCCCCACCACTGAGAGGTCCAAGGTTGCCACGTTTTTTTCTCTGCTGACTGGACGGGCGTTGGAGTGGGCCACGGCCATCTGGGAGAGAGGAGAGGAGGAGCTGGGTTCCTATGAGGGGTTCAGGGGAGTCTTCGACCATTCACCAGAGGGCAGAGAGGGGGGTGAGCGCCTACCACGGCGGAGGATGGCCAGACCACGGCGGAGGATGGCCAGACCACGGCGGAGGATGGCCAGACCACGGCGGAGGATGGCCAGACCACGGCGTAGTACACGCTCACCTTTTGGACAGTGGCAGCACCCAGCGGATGGAAACGACAAACGACAACCTATCCTTACAAACCCTCATCGCGATGGCCATCTGTCTGGATAACCTTCTTCGGGAGCATCAGTACCCCCATCGCCTCTCTCCCTCCTTCGTTGATCAATCTGAGTCAGAGCCTGAACCCATGGAGCAGGGGGCCACACGTCTCTCCGCGGCTGAGTGACACCGTCATAGACAGCTGGGGCTCTGTCCTTATTGTGGACAGGAGGGGCACCAGCTTCAACTGTGTGTGGTACGTTCTAACCGGGGGTCCACGGGAACAGAGGTACAGCCACGTGATCATCTGTCTCCTGGGTTAGCTGTGAGTATTGAATCATCATCACTTTCCGCCAAACCTGTCCTTCATGTTTTGTTTCTACAGTGTGCTTAGTCCCCTCCTGTACTTCCTGTTCACGACAACGTGTCCAAACACAACTCCAAACACCATCATTAAGTTTGCGTACGACACAACAGTGGTAGGCCTGATCACCGACAACGATGAGACAACCTATAGGTAGGAGGTCAGAGACCTGGCTGTGTGGTGCCGGGATAACAACCTCTCCCTCAATGTGAACAAGACAAAGGAGATGATTGTGGACTACAGGAAAAGGCGGGCCGAACAGGCCCCCATTCTCATCGACGGGGCTGTAGTGGAGAGGGTCCAGAGTTTCAAGTTCCTTGTTGTCCAAACACACCAAGACAGTCGTGAAGAGGGCACAACAACACCTTTTCCCACTCAGGAGACTGAAAAAATGTGGTATGGGTACTTAAGTCTTGTGCTGATCAGCTCTGCAATGTTTTTCAAATTATTTTTATGAAATCTCTGGAGTTACAAAAGATTCCGGAAATCTGTAAACACTCAATTATTGTCCCTGTCGCTAAGTGTACAAACCCAAAGTCCCTAAATAATTTGACCGGTAGCACTCACATCTTTACTTATGAAGGTTTTTGAGAAGGTGGTGGGGCAGGCTGTCCGGCGGCAGGTACAGGGTTCTCTGGACCCTCTGCAGTTTGTTTACAGAGCTGGTAGGGAGGTTGAGGATGCCACCCTGATGCTGCTGAACTACTTGTATCGTCACCTCGAGGGCCCACTAACTCATGCTAGACTTCTGTTCATTGATTTTTCCTCGGCTTTTAACACCATTCAACCACACTTGCTTGTAGAGAAACTTCTCTCTGACTTCAATCTCGATATTAATATAATTGGATGGATCTTAGACTTTATGACAGACAGATCACAGTGTGTGAGAGTTATTGGTGTCCTCTCACACAAGCAACACTCATCCACTGGCTCACCACAAGGTTGTGTACTCTCTCCCCTTCTTTATATTCTCTACACAAATAGCTGCCAGAGCAAGTTTGAGAATAGACAGATCATAAAGTTTGCAGAGGACACGGTCATAGTTAGCTTGCTGAAGGGAGGGGAATTGGATCATGGGCCGATTGACAATGACTTTGTGTCATGGTGTAAGGAGTTTTACCTTGAACTGAATGTGTCAAAGACCAAGGATATGATTATTGACTTCAGGAAGTCAGTGCCCATTCCCAAACTCACAACTATTGAGGGAATTGAGATTGACTTGGTTGAGAATTGTAAATATTTGGGTACTGTGTTTGATAACAGGCTGTGCATTCAGACCAATACAGATGCCATTTCTAAGAAGGTACAGCAACGTTTTTATTTTATTTTAAGGTGTGCACCAAAATTATGACTCCGTTTTATAGAACTTTTATTGAGTCGGTGCTGACATTTTGTGTTATGGTGTGGTTCGGGAATCTAAATTTGGCTAATAAGAACAGGCTTGATCGGCTTGCCAGTAAAGTTATTGGGGTGAACCAAATTCAGCTCTCCAAACTTTACGTTAGGCAGGTCGTAAGGAAACCCCAGGCCATATTGGCCTGCACTGACCATCCCCTTAAGGGGGAGTTTGAGCTCTTGCCTTCAGGTAGGAGGTATAGAGTTCCTAACCACAGAACGGAAAGACTTAAGGACTATTTTGTTTGTTTTGCTATTGGGAGGCTAAATTTGCACTAAGCATTTTGTATTGAGAAATGTATTCCCCTGGGTTTCAACATGAAGTGATCCTTGTACTGTATTGTATTGTACTGTTGTCTCTGTGTCCTGTCGGGTATGCTGCTTTTTATGTAGTATTTATGATGGATTGAATGTGTTTTAATACCTGTCTGCAACCAAATTTCCCCTAGTGGGATAAATAAATGGATTTGACTTGACATATCCTAAAAACGTTCTACAGCTGCACCATCGAGAGCATCCTGACCAGTTGCATCAACGCCTGGCATGGCAACTGCTCAGCGCCCAAGTCATAGACTGTTCTTTCTGCTACCGCACGGCAAGCGGTACCGTGCCAAGTCTAGGACCAAAAGGCTTCTTAACAGCTTCTACCCCCCCCCCCCCACACACACATTAGTTTTTACACTGCTGCAACCCACTGTCTATTATCTGTGCATAGTCACTCACTGGACTCTACCCACACACTCACACATACTACACTGACACTCCAAACCACATATTCCCACACACAACATACGCTCACACACACAAAAGCATATTGACGCCACACACTCTCACACAGACACTCTTTCCCACTCTTCACATATGCTGCTGCTACTCTGTTTATTATCTATCCTGATTGCCTAGTCACTTTTACCCCTACCTACCTATGTACATACTACCCCAATTACCTCAACTACCTTGGACCCCTGCACAATGACTCGGTGCCGGTACCCCCTGTATATGGCCTTGTTGTTTTAAGCATTAAATAAAGTTTGATTTGATCATGTGATTTTTAACAACTATGTATAGGCAGATGTTGCAAAAGGGTGACATTTCCCAGAAGTTTAGAGTCCCTCTCTTCTGAGTTCTCCTCCTGAAGATATTTACCACCTAGCCTGGTCCCAGTTCAGTTTGTACTGACTTGCCAACTACAACTAGTGATGTAGTGGTAAAGATTGGTGGGTAAGTGCTAATTGCAATTCACAGTGAGTAAAGTAAAGCTCCTTATATTTTCAATGCATTTTCCTGCAATAGGAGGGTAAATGCTTACCTGACTACTCATCCTGAATTTTATTATTCTGCTCTATCGATCGCTCCATTCATCAGTCTGAACTTACCATCCTAGAAGTCGTTTGTGCTGGTGTCAAAAAAACGTGATTCATGAGTCGTGTAGACCACAATGGTACAACCAATCAGTTTCTGGAATCAATCAGAACAGTTTGAATGTGTTCGCATTCGAGAAGTCGTCGGGGAGGAAGCAAATCCAGACACATCGTGGAGAACAAGCGTTAGTGGGCGCGGTGTTCGGCTGGAGCGATGTGTATGGGCAGCCAGGCAAGGTAAACGCTTGTGCAAAATAAAAAAGGTGGACCCATTGCTTACAACCATAGGAGTTGGCTACAGCACAAGCAGATCTGGGACTAGGCTATGTGCCACCCACTCTTCTGACATGACTGGGCATTTTGCCTTCCAAACAGACTCGGTTGTTACCATAAACATACAATGCACTGGGCTCTTGAACTCACCACAAAAGTTGAATTCTGTCAATAAAATGTGAATTAAGATTAAGATCATTAGAACCCACTATAGATTGCAAAATAGTTTTAGAGATTTTCGATGTACCGATTCCATGGCACATGGTTTATGAACTGATACGCAAAACAACGCCAGATTCATAACTTATAATTTTTGTATTTACATTATTATAGAAAATTATTGCATTCAAGGCATCCCGAGTGGCACAGCGGTCGAAGGCACTGCTTCTCAGTGATAGAGGTGTCCCTACAGACCCGGGTTTGATCCCGGGCTGTATCACAACCGGCCATGATCGGGAGTCCCATAGGGCGGCGCACAATTGGCACAGCGTCGTCTGGGAGGGTTTGGCTGGGGGTTGCTACAAAAAAAAAACACTACTAAACACCAATAATAATAAGAAGAGACTTGCTTGGGCCAAGAAACATGAGCAATGGACATTAGACCGGAGGAAATCTGTCCTTTGGTCTGATGAGTCCAAATTTGAGATTGTTGGTTTCAACCGCCGTGTCTTTGTGAGACGCAGAGTAGGTGAACGGATGGTCTCCGCCTGTGTTGTTCCCACCGTGAAGCATGGAGGAGGAGGTGTGAGGGTGTGGGGGTGCTTTGCTAGTGACACTGTTAGTAATTTATTTAGAATTCAAGGCACACTTAACCAGCATGGCTACCACAGCAATCTACAGCGATACGCCATCCCCTTGGGCTGTGCTTAGTGGGACTATCATTTGTTTTTCAACAGGACAATGACCCAACACACCTCCAGGCTGTGTAAGGGCTATTTGACCAAGAAAAAAGAAAAAAAAAACAATTTAATCCATTTTAGGATATGGCTGTAATGTAACAAAATGTGGGAAGAGTCAAGGGGTCTGAATACTTTCCGAAGGCACTGTAGATACAACAAAATATATGGGGGATTGGAAATGATGAAGACAATTCCATTGATGGAATCTACAATCTATCTGCACTATTTAAGCTGATCTAACCCCCAAAAATGTTTTGAATAATATAATAAAAAGTAACCCTTATAGTAAAAGTAACAGGCTAAGTCTTACTTAGTTTTGGGTAGCCTGTGTCTTGTCAGCGTAGAATAGAATAGACGATCCAGGGACAAAGCCCATGTGATTTCCCCAGAACACAGAGTTTCCCCTAGTCTTTGTTAGATTGGCATCCAGCCACGTTTTAAAGACCACAAAGGTGAAGGGGGGGGGGGGGGGGGTGAAAGCAGACCAATTGCCGAATCAAAGCTTCCCTATTTATCATCTTATTATTTTCCAATTGCGCTGCAATCAAGCAAATCTCAGGTGACACCGGGACTGGTGGGCAGCCGTAACCATGGAAGCTCTTCTAATTAAGTCCTCACGTTCCCTCGCTTTATTGCGCTCGGACTGCACACTGCCGGTAATAATTAAAGTCGAGCACCCTTTATGAATGTGTTCTATGCACTAATTTAATTAACTTTATTAATCAGAGGAAGAGAGAGAAAGAAAAGGGGGGGGGAGAGCATATTCTTATTTATTTTAGCTCGGAGCCGACCCAGCAATATTGCATTATGCTTTTGGTGGCCCATAATTGGATCTGATAATGATAAATTATGGAACATTTCCGAAAGATAAAACATTGCCCAAGCGTTTGTTCCGAGCAGGAACCGTATAAATATAAATGAGAGATGGGAATGGCCGTATTCCCAGAGCTAGCGAGGGGGGGAGGGGACTCGCTGGCCTTTTGCCATCAATTACTATTTTTGCTTTAAGAAAGGGAGAATAACAAAGATATAAACAATGCAGCAATACCTGTGGAGGAGTAGATAAGAGGCAGAGAAAGTGGACTTTGTTTGAACCAGAAGTAAAATAGAAAGTCTGGTTGAGAGGGTCTGAAGGAGCCGCTCATTCTCGCCGAGCAACGGCCAGACATAAAACAGTAAGTGGCTGTGATGGCGGGGTAAACATGTTGTTCAAATGCAAAAACAATCCACAAAAGACATTATTGGCAAGCTCCAGGAACATCTGAGTTGTAGCGAGCAGCCGGATATGAGATGTGAAGGGAGAGGATGAGAGAGTTTGAAGCTACAGAAGTGCGAACTACACGCTCCAGCTGTCAGTCAAACTGGAACGGAGAAAGGGTATATGAAGGTTTCTACCAAGAACCATTTAATCATTTAAAGGTTTTTTGAGTGGACAGAATCACAAATATAGTAGTTCATATTTAATATATACATGCAGTTGCAGATTCATACACTCAACAAAACAATATTCAAGTGTAAAATAAAAAGAAACATGAACAATACCACTCTAACTTATAAAGGAAGAAGAGGAGAGAGATGAAGAGGGTCCAGGAGCAGAGTAGAGCGAGGAGATGGTGGAAAGGGCAGTAGCAGGACAGAAGGGTGGAGGTGGTCAGAAGAGAAGCAGAGTGAGGAGGATACAAGGGCTTCTGTGGAGAGAGGTCCATAAAAATAAATTCCCATTGAGGGATTCTTCCAAAATAGAGAGTGAAAGGGCCAGAAAGAGCTGCTGGTTGGGGGAAGATATGGAAGCTAACGTGGGAACCCGAGAGAAGCATCAACATTCTTATTGAGATGGAAATTCTATACAGAGGGATTCCTCTCTTGATGCTGTTGGACCCCAATGAAGTCTCTCGTATCAAATTTCAGCTTTCTAAATTGAGTCAGTATACAATTGAGATCCAATACTGACACAAGGCAGGCAGGTGGACCCAAATGCGGACACAGAGGCAGGGTAGATTCCAATAGAAGATATATTTAATGGGTAGACAATCTCGTAGTCGGAGGACAGGCAAAGGTTGGCAACAGGATAGCACGGCAGAGGTACACTGGGGTAGGCAGGCTCGTTGGTCGGTGGACAGGCAGAAGGCGATAGTCGAGGCAGAAGGGCTGAGGTACACAGGAGTAGGCAGGCTCGTAGTCGGGTAGAACAGGCAGATATCGACACCGGGGAAAACACAGAACTGAACACGGGTAACGGGGAAAAACACTGGAAACATGGAACGCTGGAAACGACTGTACGGGACAAGACGATCTGGCAATTGACAGGACAGAGAACAGGGGTTAAATACACCGAGGACTAATGGTGAATAGGGAACACCTGGTGTGGGGCGGAGACAAGACAACAGGTGAAACATCTCAGGGTGTGACAAATACACCTTATTGTAATCATCCCAGACATTCTGCCTGTTAAGTTTCCCAGCCCCAGCAAAAGGGGTGGGTGGATGGGAAAGGAGACTCCTGTAATATGAATTTTAAATACTGTTGTCTCTTGTATTAATTATACACTGAGTATACCCAGTATTACTACAGTACCCCGTTCAAAGGCACTTAAATATTTTGTCTTGCCCATTCACCCTCTGAATGGCACACATACACAATCCATGTCTCAATTGTTTCAAAAATCCTTCTTTAACCTGTCTCCTCCCCTTCATCTACACTGATTGAAGTGGATTTAACAATTGACATCAGTAAGGGATCATAGCTTTCACCTGGATTCACCTGATCAGAGCAGGTGTTCTTAATGTTTTGTATACTCAGTGTACATGTGAAGGGATAATTGTAAAAACCTAATGTTTTTGTAAAGTTGTAAAAGATATAGACAATTACACCCCTGGGTCAATTCCACTAGTGAGTGTAATTCTGCCCCCTCTCTAGCTCCACCCATGTGAAACCAAAGATCAAACGAGTCATTGTAGTACCAGGCGGCTGAACAGTCTCCCAATGAACTGACAAGAGACGCCATTAGTTTAGTTGAGCTAAACGCCAGCTTCCTGACCGAAACGGAAAATCCAATTCTTGCTTACTGGTTCTTCTTCACTAGTCATAGAGATCCTGTCTGAGGGCCACTGATCCCTTCCCAAACCCATCTCACCTTGGCCCTGAACAACCAACCAAACCACTACTGAGTAAGAATAGACCAGTTTGTAGAGTTGTGCAGGAATGACTTTGTCCTTGAATACAATAAACTAAGGATGATCTTTTTTACTTCAGAACCCGGACACCTATATCGATTCATATTCATTGACGTTGAACTTGGAATATTATTTCAGGTACATAGGAACAGTCATAGGTAACGCCAATACATATGGCATATGCTCTATACAAAATTATTATATTATTATATTCACACGTTTACTCAGTTTCACATTAACAAAAGGATCATAACCAACAGCGCAACACCATTTTTTTTTAAAGGAGCGCAAGCCTTTATCGTTGACTACCTTGAAGATCGACCAGTCGATTGCTGTAAACCATTCTGTTTACTATTTATTTTTCGTAGCTGTCTATTTACCACCACAAACCGCACTCAACGAGCTGTATACGGTCATAAGCAAACAAGAAAATGCTCATCCAGAAGCAGCGCTTCTAGTGGCCAGTGATTTTAATACAGGAAAACTGAAATCTGTTTTTACCTAATTTTTTTCTACCAGCAAGTCACCTGTGTAACTAGACGTGAAAAAACTCTACATCACCTTTACTCCACACACAGAAATGCATACAAAGCTCTATCTTGCCTTCCATTTGGCAAATCTGACCATAACTCTAGCATTCTGAATCCTGCTTACAAGCTAAAACTCAAACAGGAAGTACTAGTGACAGGCTCAATACAGAAGTAGTCCGATGAAGCGGATGCTAAGCTACAGGACTGTTTTGCTACCACAGACTGTAATATGTTCCGGTATTCTTCAGGATGGCATTGAGGAGTTTACTACATCAGTCACCGGCTTCATTAATAAGTGCATCAGCGACATCGTCCCCACAGTGACCGTACGTACATATCCCAACCAGAAACCATGGATTACAGGCAACATCCGCACTGAGCTAAATGTTAGAGCTGCTGCTTTCAAGGAGTGGGACACTAATCCGAATGCTAATAAGAAATCCCGCTATACCTTATGACGAACCATCAAACAGGCAAAGCAATACAGGACTAAGATCGAATCCTACTACACCCTTCCTCTGATGCTCGTCCGCTATGGCAGGGCTTGCAAACTATCACGGAGTACGAGTTGCCCAGTGACGAAAGCCTACCAGATGAGCTAAATGCCTTCCATGGTCGCTTTGAGGCAAGCAACACTGAACCATGCATATGAGAGCAACAGCTGTTCCGGACCACTGATTGTTAACGGTATCTGAAGCCGATGAGAGTAAAACCTTTAAACAGGTTAACATCCACAAGGCTGCTGGGCCAGACGGATTACCAGGACGCATACTTAAGAGCATGCGATGACCAGATGGCAAGTGTCTTGACGCAGTCTGTAATATCTACATGTTTCAAGCAGACCACCATAGTCCCTGTGCCCAAGATTACCAAGGTAACCTGTCTAAATGACTATCACCTGTAGCCATGAAATGCTTTGAAAGGCTTACATAATCATCTTCATCCAAGACACCATGGACCTACTCCAATTTGCATACCAACCCAACATATCCACAGATGAGGCAATCTCTATTGACCTTCATACTGCTGCCCTTTCCCACCTCGACAAGAGGAACACCTTGTAAGGGCCTGACTGAGGCCAGGTCTATGACTAACACTAGGAGGAGTCGGTTGGCCACAGTCAGGTCCTGACAATCACAGGGTGGGTGTTGGGTTTGAGTTGATCCCCAATTAGAGGCAGCTGTCTTGTGTTGTCTCTAATTGGGGGTTCTATTTAGGTTTCACTGTGTTTCACCTGGGTGTGGGTTCATGAGTGTGTCTATTCACTGTGTTATTTTCACGTCAGTTCACGGTCTACCTCTCCTTTGTTTTCGGTTTGTGTTTTAATTACCATTAATAAAGGAATGTCGCTCCACCACAGCTCTGCGCCTCGTCCCGTCTATACGCACCGTGACACACCTATGTGAGAATGCTGTTCATTGACTACAGCTCAGCGTTCAACACCATCATGCCCTGGAACTGAACACCTCCCTCTGCAACTGGATCCAACTGGACGTCACCCTGACATCACACGTCCAAACGTATCTCTTAGATGACAACCCCAGACGCCCCAGACACTAGCCTTTGATCAACACACACAGAGAAACACACACACACACACACACACACACACACACACACAGAGATACATACAAATGTAAACTGGGGTAAAAATGTGGGGGAGAAATGGTTTTCAGAATGTTTTAAATCACCAGACAATTCTCTTGTAGAATTAAATTAACACAGTGTGTTTTACATTCAAAGCTCTAGTTATTAATAAAACAACTAAGCATTTTTAGTGTTGAATTGTCCAGACCCAGCAGCCCTCCCCACCAATACAGGGCTGGCATGTAGCCCTGCAGTTAAGAGCCTTGGGCCAGTAAACGAAAGGTCGCTGGTTTGATCCCCAAGCCGATGTGCCCTTGAGCAAGGCACTCAACCCTAATTGCTCCGGTAAGTCTTCCTGGATAAGAGCTTCTGCTAAATGACTAAAATGGAAATTAAAAAATGCACACAGACACACCATGGGGTATAGGTGTCATGCCCAGACATGGAACCCCATCCTAACTAACCCATCATATAAACTCCCACCGTGTCATCATAGGCCTAAAATACAATAGCCCTTTGATCAACACAATAGTCTCTGTCAACCCACCAACACCTTTCACAAAATGTCTGCACACAGACACTAGGAACCCTCCTCACATCCACAATACTGTAATCAGAACAGTGGGGTGCGATGTTTACATACAACATGTGATAATTCCCCGGCCACTCAGAACAATGGATGTGATATTTACATCCTGGTGTGAAGTCACATCTGGGTGTGATATTAAAATACTAACCACTCAGAACAATGGGTGTGATGTTTACACACAACAATGTGGTAATGCGACAGCCACTCACTAGATGTCACACCTAGGTGTGAAATTAAAATCCTAGGTGGAAGTCCCGCCCCCCTCATCAATCAACGAGGTGTGAAAAATAGTTATGCAGAAACCACCCAAAAATAAC
Source organism: Thymallus thymallus (assembly GCA_023634145.1). Lineage (NCBI taxonomy): Eukaryota > Metazoa > Chordata > Actinopteri > Salmoniformes > Salmonidae > Thymallus > Thymallus thymallus. The sequence continues at coordinate 4,223,432 of CM042406.1, forward strand.
TACTGACATATAAAACCCAGTGTGGACAGTCAGACAAAATTATAAGGCAGACAAATCTAAATTGGGTTCTTAGGATGGCTGTGTAAACATGGACAGACAATACCAATAGTGTGCGTATGCAGGGCGTGTTCTAGCATACGCCTATACACACACACACACACCATTTATTTTGCTTTCCTTTGAAAAATCACCCTGGAAGTTGGACCCTCTACCCGTCTTTGCATTCCTGCATTCCCGAATCTTGCTTTGGCACTGCTTAACTCAATAATAGTAACGCCTCTGCCTACGTATATCACAGCTGTGCGACAAACTCGTGTTGAAAGGCGTTATATAGCAATATTAATGACATGCCAGGAGCACAGGCCACTGAGAACACAGCTCACCTCATCAACACCAACCCTGGGAGGACATTTTCCAATAAATAGTGCAGTAAACACACAATTAGAGGCCCACATATCACCTCCCTTTATTACATTCTACCAATTAACAGTCAGGGGCAACATCCTATTTGTATCGGATTATGACTGTAATCAGCAATTTCGTAATGCCCCTAGCCGCAGCAGCCTCAACTTAATAACCAGAAAGAGAGAGAGCGAGAGAGAGAGAGAACAGAGCTCATAGTAGGGAACCTTTCTCAGCTCTTGTTCTGCCCATCAGAAGTGTTGTTGGTGGTCATTTCCCCAGTTACACCTCATAAACTCATTTTCTAGGCAGCAATGCAGTCTGTAGTTCTTTTAAAAAGCTACTTTAAAAAAGCAACAGTATCAAGTGTAGATGTTAGATGAATTTAACATCAACAGGAGTCATGAGGCGTAAAACATGTTGTTTCTATCATATTTTCGTTGTCACAAAATGTATCTTATAGGAATGTTGTTCTCTTACTGTATCTACTTTGTTATGGCCAATGGTTATTTTAACTCAAATTAGAAAAACAACAAACACTGTTATTACCTAATTTGTTTTTTAAAACCCTGTCTGATTGATACAGTGCATTCAGAAAGTATTCAGACCCTACCCTTTTTACACATTGTGTTACGTTAAAGCCTTATTTTAAAATTGATTAAATTATTTATTTTTCCTCATCAATACCCTAAAGGACTCTCAGACTATGAGAAACAAGATTCTCTGGTCTGATGAAACCAAGATTGAACTCTTTGGCCTGAATGCCAAATCGTCACTTCTGGAGGAAACCAGGCACCATCCCTACAGTGAAGCATGGTGGTGGCAGCATCATGCTGTGGGGATGTTTTTCTGCAGCAGGGATTGGGAGACTAGTCAGGATCGAGGCAAAGATGAACGGAGCAAATTACAGATCCTTGATGAAAACCTGCACCAGAGCGCTCAGGACGTCAGACTGCGGTTAAGGTTCACCTTCCAACAGGAAAACAACCCTAAGCACACAGCCAAGACAATGCAGGAGTGGCTTCGGGACAGTCTCTGAATGTCCTTGAGTGGCCCAGCCAGAGCCTGGACTTGAACCCGATCGAACATCTCTGGAGAGACCTGAAAATTGTTGTGCCAAGCTTGTAGCGTCATACCCAAGAAGACTCAAGGCTTTATTCACTGCCAAAGGTGCTTCACCAAAGTACTGAGTAGAGGATCTGAATACTTTTTTATTTTTTGCAAAAAGTTCTAAAAACCTGTTTTTGCTTTGTCATTATGGGGTATTGTGTGCAGATTGATGAGGAAAAATACAATTTAATCAATTTTAGAATAACCTAACAAATGTGTAACCTAACAAAATGTTGAAAAAGTCAAGGGGTCTGAATACTTTCCGATGTCACTAAGTATATTTTCGCAATTACATTTACTTTTGATACTTAAGTATATTTAAAACCTAATAATTTTAAACTTTTACTCCGGTAGTATTTTACTGGGGGACTTTCACTTGAGTCATATATTCTATTAAGTTAACTTAAATTTTACTCAAGTATGACAATTTGATACTTTTTCCACCACTGCTACTGGAGGAGGAGAGATTACTAGAAACTAACTAGGTTTCCCCTATTATCTGTGGACCTTGTGAATTTCAGGTAAAATAACAACCCAATGTTTATATCCCAGGACCTATTAGCTAGCAACAGCAAGCTAGCTAGCTAAATGTCCATGAATGATAAATGTGTTTACACCTGTCCCCAAATTAATATAGTTGGTTCAACCTGCGTGTCTTGGATCGCGTCTGATGTGGATGTTCAAAATCGTGCGCTCCCGGTCTAGTCAGAATGTGATGCTAACAAAGCCGAAAGACCACAGTTTCCAAATAATTTGCGGTACCAAAAAATATGCAGACTGCGCTGTTGCAATGATCTCTGTCGGTTCTGCAGGAATGCCAACCCTCTACCCTTACCTAACCATTAACCATTTTAAATTTCAACTTCAATGGGGTAGGGACGTCCCAAGGATTCCAAATAGAAAAAGTTAGCTAATTCTAGCAAGCCATCAAGAACTGTAGCTAGCCTGATATCATATCTGCATGGTTTACACGTGGTGGGAATTAATGTTTATTGCTCCAGATCAGTGTTTTATTTTATTTCTATATATTTTATATATTTTTAAATGTTGTTATTTATTAACTCCTCTTCGGTTTTCTGATACATATTCATACATTTCGCTACACCTGCAATAACATCTGCTAACTACGTGACCAATATGATATGATTTGATTTGATTTGAATGACATTTTGTCAGAAAGTCAACCTGTTCTGAGGATTGTGAAAAGCCGCTCTACCATCGTTCAAACATACATCTGAGGAGGAAGCGCTGTGATTTCTGATTGATGGAGCTCATACCACAGTCTCAGGAATGAAGGTTACAACCATCGAGGGAATTTTGTTGACCCTGTTTTATATTTTTTATTTATTTCACCTTTATTTAACCAGGTAGGTCAGTTGAGAACAAGTTCTCATTTGCAACTGCGACCTGGCAGTGTGTGCATACCCAAAACGTAGAGAGATTCTGTGGTGTATGCAATTCAACTGTTGGGACCACACAGAGAACTTGCTCAAAGATCACTTGGATGTGATTGAGTGGACATACTGGCGAGATGATCATCATAGAGACGGGCCACTTGGTATTCTTTTGCATGACATCAGGAAGAAATACAGCGTATGAAGAAGTTACAGGAGGTGTGACATGGTGGCAGGAGGTGAGACTCCCAAGGCATTTTTTTGGCATGTTCAAAACATGTTCAAAGGAGTAATACTCTGTGATCCTTCACTTCAGAATAAGGAACCTAGTTTGGAGTAATAATGACTTATTATACATCTATTAAGGAGGAATGCGTTTACTTTAGAATAGGGAACCTATGTCTGCAAACAAGCAAGCATTGGCTGTCAGCTACACCACATTTTCGAATGGAGAACCTTTATTTGAGTATTATTAGGGCACTCTGCCCCTATCAGTCCCTTATTAAGACTGCATATATATATATACACACAGTCTGGTGCACGTGTAATTTGCATCATATTAACTATTTATAAGATTTGCTTATAGTTTGAGAATAGGAAAACACTGAATAAACCTTTTTTAAATGGCCAATAATACCTAATAAAGGCTTAATAAGCTACTTACACACATCTATAAGCTACAAATTAATGCATAATATTTGTACCCTAAAATAAGATGCTAATGACTGTTTTGCAAAAAGGTTCCCACTGGGCACACAATGGTTGAATCAACTTTGTTTTACCACGTCATTTCAAATGAAATTACATTGAACCAAAGTGAAATAGACGTTGAATTGACGTCTGTGCCCAGTGGATTGTGTCTACTGTTTTGCAAACAATTGTTTAGAATTGGCATTTAGTGTGAAAACAATCTAGACATATTGTAAGACTGTTTTCAACTGCAGGACTGCTCAATATGTTATGCTTGCCTGCCATCTGGTGCCCACGGTGTGTGTGTGTGTGTGTGTGCGCGCGCGTGTGTGTGTGTGTGTGTGTGTGTGTCTGGATGGATGGATTCCACAAATAATCCACCCATAGCTAGTTGTGGATGAAGAACGAACAAAGCCACAACCCTGAATTAGTTTTTCAGTCAAATGGAAGCCCTCCCAGTGAGCACCGACTGATGCAGGACATTGATTTGAATGTCCACAGATGTTGCCGGACCGGACCAAAAATCTAAGGCGGCAGGTAGCCTAGCGGTTAGAGCGTTGGGCCAGTAACCGAAAGGTCGCTGGTTTGATTACCTGAGCCGACAAGGTGAAAAACCTGCCGATGTGTCCTTGAGCAAGGCACAACCCTAATTTGCTCCAGGGACTGACCCTGTAGGTAGGCCAACTGACTTGCCTAGTTAAATGAAAAGGTAAAAAAATGTTTGGTCTATATTTAGTCTGTCTGGACTGCCGTGTTTTGCAAGTGTTCAGTTTCTGTAACCCTTACTGAGAATGTTGTTTTAGTTAAGTGTGTTCTGTTGGTTGTTTCAGTAAACTTTCAACATGATCACTTCCAGTTCTGAAGCATTTGAAAAGGCTAACGTGCAGTGACTTCAGGAAGTATTCACACCCCTTGACATTTTCAAAATTTTGTTGTGTTACAGCCTGAATTTAAAATGGATTAAGTTGCATGGACTTACTCTGCATGCAATGATAGTTCAACATGGTTTTTGAATGACTACCTCATCTCTGTACACCACACATACAGATACATCATACATACATCTCTGTACACCACACATACAGATACATCATACATACATCTCTGTACACCACACATACAGATACATCATACATACATCTCTGTACACCACACATACAGATACATCATACATACATCTCTGTACACCACACATACAGATACATCATACATACATCTCTGTACACCACACATACAGATACATCATACATACATCTCTGTACACCACACATACAGATACATCATACATACATCTCTGTACACCACACATACAGATACATCATACATACATCTCTGTACACCACACATACAGATACATCATACATACATCTCTGTACACCACACATACAGATACATCATACATACATCTCTGTACACCACACATACAGATACATCATACATACATCTCTGTACACCACACATACATCTCTGTACACCACACATACAGATACACCACACATACATCTCTGTACACCACACATACAGATACATCATACATACATCTCTGTACACCACACATACAGATACATCATACATACATCTCTGTACACCACACATACAGATACATCATACATACATCTCTGTACACCACACATACAGATACATCATACATACATCTCTGTACACCACACATACAGATACATCATACATACATCTCTGTACACCACACATACAGATACATCATACATACATCTCTGTACACCACACATACAGATACATCATACATACATCTCTGTACACCACACATACAGATACATCATACATACATCTCTGTACACCACACATACAGATACATCATACATACATCTCTGTACACCACACATACAGATACATCATACATACATCTCTGTACACCACACATACAGATACATCATACATACATCTCTGTACACCACACATACAGATACATCATACATACATCTCTGTACACCACACATACAGATACATCATACATACATCTCTGTACACCACACATACAGATACATCATACATACATCTCTGTACACCACACATACAGATACATCATACATACATCTCTGTACACCACACATACAGATACATCATACATACATCTCTGTACACCACACATACAGATACATCATACATACATCTCTGTACACCACACATACAGATACATCATACATACATCTCTGTACACCACACATACAGATACATCATACATACATCTCTGTACACCACACATACAGATACATCATACATACATCTCTGTACACCACACATACAGATACATCATACATACATCTCTGTACACCACACATACAGATACATCATACATACATCTCTGTACACCACACATACAGATACATCATACATACATCTCTGTACACCACACATACAGATACATCATACATACATCTCTGTACACCACACATACAGATACATCATACATACATCTCTGTACACCACACATACAGATACATCATACATACATCTCTGTACACCACACATACAGATACATCATACATACATCTCTGTACACCACACATACAGATACATCATACATACATCTCTGTACACCACACATACAGATACATCATACATACATCTCTGTACACCACACATACAGATACATCATACATACATCTCTGTACACCACACATACAGATACATCATACATACATCTCTGTACACATACAGTGCATTCAGAAAGTATTCAGACCCCTTGACGTTTTCCACTTTTTTTTATGTTAGTCTTATTCTAAAATTGATTGAATAAAAATTTTTCCTCAATCTACACACATTACCCCATAATGACAAAACAAAAACTGTTTTTTAGAAATGTTTCCAGATTTATTATTATTTTTTTAAACATATCCACTGTATAGGCTACATATGAATCGCAGCTTCCTGTTTGTCACGTCTTTGGTCCCAATCGCGTGAGTCAAACAAAACCACAAATGACTCAGTCGAAACTTCATGACATTTGATCACATGGTTGTTATAAAGTTAATGTTATCGACATGTAGAAGCAAGTCTGGCAATCCCTTAATGCAACACACTTTGAAAGGTGGTGACCAACGATTGTCATTGACTTGACAAAAGTTATACCTTATTTACATAAGTATTCAGACCCTTTGCTATGAGACTCGAAATTGAGCACAGGTGCATCCTGTTTCTACAACTTGATTGGACATGATTTGGAAAGGCACACACCAGTCTATATAAAGGCCCTTGAGTGGCCCAGCCAGAGCCCAGACTTGAACCCGATCTAACATCTCTGGAGAGACCTGAAAAAAGCTGTGCAGCGATGCTCCCTATCCAAACTGAGTCTGCATGGGGAGTGGATCTAACAGAGAAGAATGGGAGAAACTCCCCAAATACAGGTGTGTCAAGCTTGTAGCGTTATACCCAAGAAGACTCTGGGCTGTGATCGCTGCCAAAGGTGCTACAACAAAGTACTCAGTAAAGGGTCTGAGTATTTGTGTAAATGTGATATGTGCAAAGTATTCTAAAAACCTGTTTTGCTGGGGTATTGTGTGTAGGCTATAAGATGACAAAATGTGAAGGGGTCTGAATACTTTCCGAATGCACTGTATACGGTATATGTCAAGAGTGTGCAAAGCTGTCAAAGGCAAAGGGTGGCTACTTTGTTCTCCCTGTACACAAGTCAGAACCGTATAATAAATAAAGGGGGCATATAAGCAGACAATGAAAGCTCTTACAATATTCAATGATTACATTTCTCAAGAACAGGTTATAGGCTACATGTGCACCACCGAGTCAGAACAGTAGGCGAAATTAAGAGGTGAAAATAGACCAAATGATTAGGGTGAGGCACATGGGTTACTAACAGCTTACTGCACTACATACACTTAGTATTCATTTCTTAGCTACAGTATACATATCTCGCTGGCATATTACATAATGTATGCAATAGCATACAAGACATTTTTGGACTCACCTAGTTGTTGTGCTGTACTCACTTGAACAGGAAGGTGGCACGGCGGTCTTTCGTGGGAAAATTGTGTCATCAAAGAAAGAGAAGAGGCCGGATTTACAATTCCGAGTTCAAAACTTATTTTCCCAGTCAGAGCTTGATTGTTTATTATACTTCCCAGTTGCAATGCTTGCTGTTAGCCACTGTCACCGATTCCTTCCAAACCACTCATTGTTGAATTTGCGATTTCCAACTTGTTGTGTCCAATGGCCGATGAGCACCGATATGTTTTATCTATAATTTCTCTTCATTATTTCTCTTCATATCACAAGGATTAAAAAGGATTTGCCAGTAGATTGTCGACTTGATTCATGATGATGACTGCTAGCTATGATTTTGAAAGTATGATGTTGACATGATCTGTCCAATCAAAGCTACTGTACATATAACGTGATTTGATGTAATTTTATCTGTGGCCAATGACCTTGAGCCTTCTTGGAATGGCACTTCTAATGTAACTCTATGGCAGCACCCAAAGGGCTGGAATTTTAGATGTCTACCCTTAGACGTGGCGGTGACGTAGTGTTCCCACGAGTGACACAACACTGAGCCAATCATGGCTCAACTAGAGAACATTACCAACACCTACGCTCCGTATTTTCCGCTGGTTGCCCCACCACCACAGAAAGCACTGATCTAGGCTGAAACACCTGCATTTTGGAGCTGCCTTACTCAAGAAATGAAAAAGGAGATCAAGTTTGTATGCGGCTTTTACTAAATGACGTGTCGCCCCTGATTGTTGTGTATTGTTAGATATTATTGCGCTGTTGGAGTTAGGAACACAAGCATTTCGCTACACCTGCAATAACATCTGCTAAACGTGTGCATGCGACCAAATAAATTGAATTGATTTGATTTTAGGCAATGAACAATTTTTATTGTACTTATCTGTTGTCCTGATCTTCTGTGTGGGTTGGGAACCCGGGGGTAAAGTCCTGTGTGGGTGGAGTATGCAGCTCTTGAAGTTTCGAACTGTGACACTGACAAACTCACATGGCTTTAGGTTTCCTTGCTTCACCCACTAGGTGTGTATCTTTGCATTTCATTTCGCAAGTTGTTTAATGGAGATTTAAGTGACACAAACGTCATTGTTAAAGGTGGTTACATAATACACAAAACTCTCTGATTGGTCAGCTGACTTTGAATGACAGTTGATGTGGAGAGAATGGGTTCAAGGTATACTCACTAGGGATCTAGTAGGTGCTGGTGATTGATTTTTAACAGAACCATTCCCCCTTATGTAGGTCCAAACATAATATAACTGATAGTCAAACACAGGTGATTTCCCTGCTTATCCCTTGTATCCCTCTGTATGATATAACCAGAGTTATTGCCATCCCTTGTTTGTTAGGGCTTGTTTGCATAGTATTGCATTAAAAAACAATTTGTAAGAACAACCACAGTGCATGTTTAGTTCCTCAATTATATTTTTCCTGCAATATTGTTAGAGTATCTCCACTTGCAGACAATTGAGCAATGCCATTAACTTACTAAAAAGCACAAGTTCTTGTGTAAATAGCCTAAATACTCCATTTCTTAGAAATATCCCGGGAGTGGAGTGGCTTGTTGACAATTGTATCGATTGGTTTAGATAAAAGTGTACAAGGTTATGAGTTTTCAGATCACAAATCGTGTCTCTCTTGAGGTAGGCCTGTATTGTTCAGTGCCATTTCCAAATGATTTCAATACACAGACACAACTCCCGACTTTACGCCTCAACTTTCATCTGCAGTCAGTTGCTTCAGTCTTACCACTCAAACAAGCCCATTGTCTCAAATAGTCTTTGAAGGATGGCTCCTCTTATCAATATCATGTCGGCTAACCGGTAGCTAGAGTGTTAGGCCCGTAACTGAAAGGTTGCTGGATCAAATCCCAGAGCTGACAAGGTAAAAATCTGTCTTTCTGCCCCTGAACAAGGCAGTTAACCAACTGAATTTGTTTAACTGACTTGCCTAGTTAATTAAAAGGTAAAATAAAAATCACACAATTGCTCTTAATCAGACTTCACACTACTATGTTCTTCTAGCAGCCCATGAATGTCACTGTAATTAGAAATCAAAAAGGTAAAACCAAAGATGTTCTATTATATCAAACTGCATGTTTATGGTAAAACTATACTACCTGAGGAGGTTGCGAAGAGAGTCACATGGACGGAGATGGATGACGGTTCCAAAATGGCAGCGTCCATGGAATTGTTGCTTGTAACTGAAAATGTGGCAAGTGTATCACATCCGGCCGTGATTGAGAGTCCCATAGGGCGGTGCACAATTGGTTCAGCATCGCCGGTGTAGGTCATCATTGTAAATAAGAATTTGTTCTTAACTGACTTGCCTAGTTAAATAAAGGTTAAAAAAAAAAAAGTGTGTGACAATTAATGGAAAATAGTGAAATCAAAGAATGGAACAAAACAAGCAAAAGTTGTGGTTGAAGACAAGGACCGGTCCCATAATGCATTTCTTATTTTTTGGACAAGGAGGTTAATTTGGGAAATCCATTGTGCTATCGAGGACTGTGAAGAGAGCAGTGGGAAAGGTGGATTCAATCAAGGTGACTAGAAGCAGCTTTGTTTGGTTAATTAAGAACAGAAGAAGCGTGCATTGGATCTGGCAAAATTTCCCACGTCAGAAGTAACCTGTATTGATCTTCGGAGCAGGGCGTGGGCCAAAGGAGTAATTACAGATGAGGAGTACCTTATTCAGAAAATGGTCAGTGCACATCGCCTGACCCGTAAGCTAAATGGAAGGAAGGAGAAAAGCCCATTGATACTATTGTTGTTTGAGGAGACTACCTGAACATGTGAAGCTTGGATATGTGAGTTATGCGGTGAGAGTAAACCACTACAGTGTGTGAATTGTAAAATATATGGTCACGTGTCAAATATTTGCAAGAGAAGTATGGTATTGAAGAATCTGTGAATGGAAAATGTTGCAACTGTGGTGGAGATCATACTCCGGACATCCTTGAGTGCACTGTTAGGGTGAAAGAGGCAGAGGTGTTAGGGGTCAGGATTGTACAGCAGATTTCGCTAGGAAATGTCAGCCCTCACAGGACTCTTCTGAGCCTGAGTAGGGACCTGATTTAGAATGTAATGTTTTACTGAAAAGCATCTATTTTTTGATAGTTCGATTTTTTTTAAATAAACGTTTTACCCAATTTATTTCCACTCGCACAGTTGGTGGCGGAACGCATATCCAAGTGTTGCGAACGCCATTATAACATAGAACTACACTACCCAGAGGGCAACAAAATGGCATTTTCAGACGATTGGCTGAAGCCGCCCACTCCCCCTCAAATGTGGCTACGGCAACTCTGAAGACGTTATGTGAGGCTCTGATTTAATTTACTACCTTCCTTTGACACTTTTAGGACGATAAACAGATATTCCGACAGTTAATTTACATTTATAACATGGCTTTTCACGGTAGCAAATGGCGCCTTGTACTAGGTAGACATTACGGTGTCAAGGCCCTGGCAACGCAGAACGTGAAACTATTTGCACCAAGCTCAACACCCAAGTTGCGCCGGTGGTATTCCAGTGCTACGCAAGAGGAGAATGAACTTGAACTCGTATCTCTTGCAAACTCCAGTGCACCTGCCCCCTCAACAAAAATAGGGAGGACACAGGTAAGGAAGTCTAGATATAGCTCTTTTGTAAACACCGCGAAGTAGCGTTACCGCAGTTTCGTATTTTTTTTTCCCCCCCTGTGCATTTTCATTTTTTGTAGGGAGCAACGGCAACAGCTAACTTCCTACAATTCTACACATTTTGACATGCGTTAAAGACAAATGTACAGTTTCATAGATCATCTCATGCTATTCTACACATTTTGCAATGAGGCTGAGAGAATTTAGCATTTTTTTTTAAAGCTACTTTCCTGCTATCCTACACATTTACCCATGAGGCTGAGTTTATTTCCTATAATTCAGTACAAATGTTTGAGTCTCATACCAAAAGCTCTGAATACTTATGTAAATAAGGTATTTGTTTATTTTATTTTTAATACATTAGCAAACATGTCTAAAAAGCTGTTCTTGCTTTGTCATTATGGGGTATTGTGTGAAGGTTGACACATTTTGATTGAATCCTTTCTTTAGAATAAGGCTGTAATGTAACAAAATGTGGAAAAAGGGAAGTGGTTTGAATACTACCGAGGTAAAGACAGTTTCAGGTTGGATATTCAACAGATATTTTTGCGCTTTCAAACCTCCAATAGCTTTCAAACCACTTGAGCCACAGACTCCAAATAAGTGTCATGATGTTGGAAAAATTGCACACCACATTGCACAGGTCTTATGTATTTTTCAAACTTTATAATTTCAATAGCTCCTTGGTCATGTGCCCTACTGACCACACCCTTTAGTTTGTCCATTTTCGTCTCGGATGATTTGACATGAGTTTTTAATTGTTTTCGAATTTCAATAGCGCTCTCTCCATGTGACCTACAACCCTCAAACTGCTGTCAGAATATCCACTGACGAGGTATATATTGCACTAGGGCTGGGTGGTATACCGTATTTGATGATATGCCGGTATTGATGCAGGGACCGGTTTGTGTTTTAACTTTACCTTCTATACCAGTATTTGAATGTTTGGTTGGTTAAATGGGATACTCCATGTGTAATGTCAGTTTTTATAGTTTACTTCTCTACTTGAGTCTTCTCTCTCCGCTCTTTCTCTTCATGCTGCTTTCCACACTAACTATAGAATTAGAATAGTCATTCTAATTCCATGATTCCAACAGTTCACAGAGTGTTTTGCTCTAAATTGCAAGTCATATCGCAATTGCAACATTTGTTTAAAAAACAAAAGTCCTATATTATTTGCCCATATCATGCAGCCCTACGTGGCAGTGTGGAAATTCTCAATTGAGTGCAGGAAATGATAAAAGTTCTGAAATTTGTTTTGGTTGAATTTAACAGTATAAGACCCATTGAAATCCCTTAGTGTATGTGTTGCCACCCTAGTGTCACGCACTACTCATAAATCAATATAATATTTAGGCCATATCGCCCAGCCCTATATTGCACACTCTTTTTGTCTATTTTAATCTAACATGATTTTACATTCATTTTTCAAACGTTCAAAGTTCAATAACTCCTTGGTCATGTGACCTACTGACCTCAAACTTCAGAATGTCCACGGACTAGCCTTGTATATTGCACACCCTTCCTTTAAGCACCTCTGTTCGAACACCTCTCCTGTCCTTGCTCCATACCACATACAGCAATTTACGTATCTTTTCAGTGTCCATGGAAAATATAATTATTGCGAGGCTGGACCATTTTGTTAACTTCCACTTCTTTTTTTTGAACACCCATGTGAAATGAAGGCCTGCAAAACTGCCTCTCTACCTCCACCTTTCTTTTTCCCCACAGATTGGATTCTGAGCTTCTGTGGCCTTTTTTTAATACGTTTTCGATTGACGAAACCTAACTGAGACATTTATCTACTGGCAAGCCTTAAATACTATGAACTAAAATAGCCGATGAAAATACGTGAAAAAAATACAAAAGATCCACCCCGCACAACCACTTAATGTAATAAATTACTACTATTTTTTTTTTTTTTAATTTTGAACAAAACATTTACCTGGACAGTAAATTACTTAGTGTCCTCTTTCCTTGACTTGCCTAGTTAAATAAAGGTTAAATAAAAAGAAATCGTTGCAATAAGGGCAGGGAAAGGCAAACTGGACTGTTGAGGCAAGGTGACAAATGCAAATATTAAAACTTCTAAGTCTGCTTTAACAACAATCAGCTTAGTTACACGTATTTACAAACAACAGCATACCCCCTCTACTGTCCATAACCCACAGCTGACTTTATTAAGTTAACATTCATACAGCTGTGAAAGTGTTTTTATCGCTGCCAACAAGATTTTTATGTTGCACAGTCAAATTCAACAGAACTAGTTAGTAATATATGTTTATATACCAGAGAGAACAAGGCTTTTTGTCTTGAAATGACTTACCAGAGTCACACAAAAAGCTTAGTCTTTGATATTTCAAGGACAAAAAACGCTTTTAGACCTACAAGCTACATTGAAGCTTCAACTATATAGTTTCTATATAGTTTCTGTGGGCCATTTGACAGATGGCTGTTTACATTAACATGGAAAAGCACTGTCTCCAGTCCGACTGGGTAGAAACATCTGGTTCAAGGATATTGTTAAATAATATTCATAATAGAAGAACCTGTTGCTTTGTTCGTTGACTATAAACATGGTCAGATTGTTTACATGACAGTGTCTGTATCGTTCAGCAATAGCAACTGTTATCTCTCTGACGGCAAAAAGACTTGCTGTCTCCAGCTGACCATTTGTTTACTGGCCTGGGCATCTTATCAAAGATCACGTTGTTCTTAACCACCACATAAAACAAGTTTACAGGTGAAGATGGGCCTGCTGGGTCATTGTTAGTTTAGTTCTAACCTTTATAAAAATAAGAATACCGCAAATATTCAGATGTGAAAGTTTACAGGTTTATTCAAGAAATCGATGTAAGAAATCTGCAGGTTGTCCTACATTAAAATAACCAATGGTCTTTGAAGTACCAATGACCTGCTAACATGAGCACACATTTGAAATAAATATACCTCTGGTGAAGATTGAGTCCTGTTGAACCAAACATACGGGCCGGGCCTATGGTTTATGGAAAATAAAGGTATTTTGGAGTAAAACTTCAGGTTGTGTTCTGGATTTTGTTGCACAAAATACACACAACATTCCTAAATGTCTCTGATCTGGTAAGAAAACGTGGCAGTCTTTATAGTCAGCCATCAAAGAAACACAGGGCATGTCAGCACTTTTGCATACAGAACAAAGCAATCCTTCAGCTAATGTTACATATTATCTGTGCAGTGGTCTCAGACAAACTGGCCCCAATATTACATTTGTATTGTGCGGCCACATGTGAGTCTTTACCCATCCTTCCTGTCAGGTTAATACACATACTCTGGGAAGAAGGCTATGTATATGGAAATCTCAGCTGTCATGGATCTGGGGGCGTCTACAGCTAGAGGGCTCTCATGGTTCTTGGAGTGTAGACAAATGGTAGATAGCTAGATAGGTAGGTACTTTATTGATCCCCGAGGGGAAATTTCTTTAAAGGTGAGAGGGTGTTATGAAACAGGAGGGGGGGTGGCGTGATGCTTATAATATAATGACACCTGACTGGAGCTAGACTGAAAAGGCATCAATACCGTCCACTCAGCAGGACCTGAGAAAACAAGAAACTGGAGACATTTTATGCCCGACCATAAAAATTATAACATTAACTCTGAATTTCAACAGTTACTGTCTTTGACCATCCTATTGAAGCTTGAGGACTGTTTTGTGAGATTTTAATGTCCTGGAAGGGTTTGAGGGTACATGGGGGTCAGACAGATAATAGTAATCACTGTTAACTGATTGTAGGGGCTCCCAAGTGGCGCAGTGGTCCTGACAGAACTGGTGTAACTGAGTCAGGTGTGTAGGCCTCCTTGCTCGCACACGCGCAAGCAAGGGTTGAAATTATTGTTTAAGTCTGTTTGGGCTTCTTGCGGTCAATTTAGTCTACAAATTATTTGTAATTGGGTTCCTGGCCATCCGCTCAAGGAAATATCTAGTTTATGATCCTGCACTGTATCTGCAAGCTTTTGACTACAGCACAGAGTAGGCACGTTTTGTTATTTTACATAGTTTTTGTGACAAGTCAGTAGAGTTGAAAATTGGATGGAAACACATTGAACTCTCAAATGTTATTCTGTACATGAAAACAACGTTTTGAGTACACTGTCACCACATTCTGATTTGATCTGAAACAAGTTAGTTTGGAAATTTGCATATTTTCTTTATGCAGATTTTTGAATTCTCATAGAAATTGGTTGCCAATTGGATTGATAACTAAATACTGTAAATAAGAATTTTTTCTTAATTGACTTGCCTAGCTGAAAAATATTTTCAGCATTTGGGGCCAAAAAACAATTCATGTCAATATCCCTGATATTGGGCCTCCCGAGTGGCACAGCAGTCTAAGGAACTGCATCGCAGTGCTAGCTGCGTCCCTACATATCCTGGTTCGATCCCAGGCTGTGTCGTAGCCGGCCCTGACCGGGAGACCTATGAGGCGGCACACAATTGGACCAGCATCCTCCGGGTTAGGGCAGGGTTTGGCCGGCCGGTATGTCCTTGTCCCGTCGTGCTCTAGCGACGCCAGGTGTACGGTGTTTCGTCCGACACATTGGTGTGGCTGGCTCCCAGGTTAAGCAAGCATTATGTCAAGGTCGTGTTTTGTTTGATGCACGGCTCTCAACCTTCGTCTCTTCCAAGTCCGTATGGGAGTTGCAGCGATGGGACAAGACAGTAAATACCAGTTGGATATGACGAAATTGGGGAGGAAAGGGGGTAGAAAAAAAAAGTTTCAAGTCCAAGTCATCCTAAAGTGTCTAAAATTGATTGTCAAGCGCAATGAAGTAATTCTGCTTTAATATGATTTGGACGTGAAGCATGCAAAATGCTGGGCTGTGTAAGCCTCCTAAGAGGCTCGCTCACGGTTTATTTTGTCCTTTCTTTATGTCCAGGAGGTGGCTGGACCAGTGGGCCAGAGGAAAAGGTTGAATGAGGAAATTCTACCCTTCTCTACCTTCCTGACAGACAACTTTGGCCGAAGGCACAGCTACCTGCGCATTTCCCTGACGGAGAAATGTAACCTTCGCTGTAAGCACCATGATGAAGACTGCTTAAAGGCCACACAATCATTGTTTTTTTTTTTTTTACACTGTTTAACTGAAATTATTCCCTAGTGGTGTGATTCATCTTTCTGTCACTGTAGTGGCTAAATTGTCCAATACAATTTGCATCCTAATTCTTAAACCACAATGGAGAGTTGTCCAGAGTTTGATTCACGTTGAAAAATAATAATACATGTATTTGTTGTTTTTCTGAAGAAGAAAAATCTAACAAAACAAATTGATGAAACAAACAGCATTGTCTGGGATGCCTAAGCATGGTCAAAAGAATGTATGCCATTCCAGTATCGCCCAAAGGTCCTTGGAGCCTATAGGCCAGGGTTCCCCAACTGCAGCCCGTGGGCCAAATCTGGCCCGTCAGCCATATTATTTGCCCCCTCCCCACCCCAAATTATGAATATTTTTTTTCATTTAAACAAATAAAAAAAATTCTAGTAATCTGGGACCCGAGATGCATAAACTCCCAAATGCAATGTCCTAAGAAGGAAATGACCAGACCTAAATAATGCAAAAGTTACATTTTACATGCATGCAGGACTACTCAACTAGTAAAGCAGGCAGCGGACCATTTTGTGGTGCTGAAACGTAAAGCTGCAAACGCAGCGCATTCCATAGGTGAGGGCTAACTTGTTATGCAAGCGTTGCAACAGTCGAGTAATTCATTTCAACAATTATCTTCATTTTAATTAGACTTTCTTCCAAGCCCAGTCCTATTTAAAATAACGGGCTGAGGTAGGCTATAAGGCTTAACTGCATCTTTCACAATACAAAAATATATGCCCAAATAGAAGTGGGAGTTTTTGTTTATTAGGCCTACTTACAATGTATTCTTTACCGTAGCACTCCTTTAATAAGCCTTTAGCTATCTGGAGCCATATGTTGACAGCTCCTAACTAGCTCTCAATCCTGCCCTCTGGGGCGGCAGGTAGAGCCAACTAGGTGAAAAGTATAGATGTTCCCTTGAGCAAGGCACTTAACCCTAATTGCTGCTGTAAGTTGCTCTGGATAAGAGCGTCTGCTAAATGATTCAAATGTGTTCGAGGTCTACTCTCTATGCCATGTTCAAATGACTGAATGAAGGACCTGTACTGGAAAATGTCACCATCAAACGGTAATGTCTCTGGGTGGCAGAAAGGAATGATGTTACTGTTTTGACTAACATGGCAGTAAGTTAGTTCTGTCTTTGGTGATTTAGAGGGTTTTCTACCATGTTTTCTTGTAAAATGTCCTGTGCCCTGTCCTGTAAAAGCCTACAGACTTGGGTTAGAGTCTTGTGCAGCAGCGTGTGCTCCATGAGCTGCTGAACGAATCACATTGTGTCCTGATTGTGCCTATTCAGCTGAAACACTGAGCCTGGTGTTTCCAACAGGCTCTGATACAGCTTCTACCCCCAAGCCTTAAGACTGTTGAACAGCCATACTGCTAAATAGTCAATGAATGGTACCTGAACTATCTGCACTGACTCTCTTGCGTTGACCCTACATACATACATACATACATACAGTACCAGTCAAAAGTTTGGACACACCTACTCATTCAAGGGTTTGTCTTTATTTTTACTATTTTCTACATTGTAGAATAATAATGAAGACATCAAAACTATGAAATAACACATGGAATCATGTAGTAACCAAAAATGTGTTAAACGATCTATATATATTTTTGATTCTTCAAAGTAGCCACCTTTCGCCTTGATGACACCTTTGCAGGCGTTCTCTGAACCAGCTTCACAAGGAATGCTTTTCCAACAGTCTTGAAGGAGTTCCCATATATGCTCAGCACTTGTTGGCTGCTATTCCTTCACTCTGCGGTCCGACTCAAACCATCTCAATTGGGTTGAGGTCGGGTGATTGTGGAGGCCAGGTCATCTGATGTAGCATTCTATCACTCTCCTTGGTCAAATAGCCCTTACACAGCCTAGAGGTGTGTTTTGGGCCATTGTCCTGTTGAAAAACAAATGATAGTCCCACTAAGCACAAACCAGATGGGATGGCATATTGCTGCAGAATGCTGTGGTAGCCATGCTGGTTAAGTGTGCCTTGAATTCTAAATAAATCACTGACAGGGTCACCAGCAATGCACCATCACACCTCCTCCATGCTTCACGGTGGGAACTACACATGCAGAGATCATCTGTTCACCTGCTCTGCGTCTCACGAAGACACACCGGTTGGAATCAAAAATCTCATTTGAATTCATCAGACCAAAGGACAGATTTCCTCTGGTCTAATGTCCATTGCTCATGTTTTTTGGTCCAATCAAGTCTCTTCTTACTGGTGTCCTTTAGTAGTGGTTTCTTTGCAGCAATTCGACCATGAAGGCCTGATTTCACAGTCTCCTCTGAACAATATTTTTATTAACCCCTCTTCGGAGGACAAATAGATATATATTTTTTTTACAGGTTTTCTGATATACATACATTTTACATACATGGTACTTTTTTATATAAAGCACTCACATAACAATAATACAGCCACTCTCAGCCCATCCCACCTATCACCATAGACCACCCTTGTTTGGTTTCCATGTGCCATATATTTTTCAATTGTGCTGTGATGTTTTACATACATACATACTTTTTTAACCTTTCTAATTGTATAGTGTCCACAGATTGTGAGCTGAAGATAACTTTCCTATGAGTATTATTATATTTATTGACTTTGGCTTTCCAAATATTTGTTTTACCATTCCTGATCCTGTCACCAGAAACAAGCTACATAGCGGCAACACCAGAATAAATTATCTAGTGATTCTGTCTCTTCACAGCAAAATATACAGAGCTGAGATTGTTTTTGAAAGAAAAGCAAAATTTTTTTGTCCATTTTTAAAATGACATCAAATTGCATTTATTTGGGCTACAATTTACCGTTGACTGACCTTCATGTCTTAAATTGATGGACTGTTGTTTCTCTTTGCTTATTTGAGCTGTTCTTGCCATAATATGGACTTTTACCAGATAGTCCTATCTTCTGTATACCACCCCTACCTTGTCACAACACAACTGATTGACTCAAACGCATTAAGAAGGAAAGAAATTCCACAAATGAACTTTTAAGAGGCCACACCTGTTAATTTAAATGCATTTCAGGTGACTACCTCATGAAGCTGGTTGAGAGAATGCCAAGTGTGCAAAGCTGTCATCAAGGCAAAGGGTGTCTTGAAGAATCTCAAGTATAAAATATATTTTGATTTGTTTAACACTACATGATTCTATATGTGTTGTTTCATAGTTTTGATGTCTTCACTATTATTCTACAATGTATAAAATAGTAAAAATAAAGAAAACCCTTGAATGAGTAGGTGTTCTAAAATGTTTTGACTGGTACTGTAGGTATCCTCCTTTACTTTCCCATATACACACTCACTCTCATACACACTACATTGACAATCCCACACACATTCACATACACAACACACACACTTTTACTTATCATTTGCTGCTGGTACTCTGTTCTTTATTCTAGTCATATTATTGTCTGTCCTGATGCCTAGTCACTTTACCCTGCCTTCATGTACATACCTCAAATACCTCATACATCTGTACATTGATCTGGTACTGGTTCTCCCTGTATATAGCTCCACATTGATCTGGTACTGGTACTTCCTGTATATAGCTCCACATTGATCTGGTACTGGTACTTCCTGTATATAGCGCCACATTGATCTGGTACTTCCTCTATATAGCGCCACATTGATCTGGTACTGGTACTTCCTCTATATAGCGCCACATTAGTCTGGTACTTCCTCTATATAGCGCCACATTGATCTGGTACTGGTACTTCCTCTATATAGCGCCACATTGATCTGGTACTGGTACTTCCTGTATATAGCGCCACATTGATCTGGTACTTCCTCTATATAGCGCCACATTGATCTGGTACTGGTACTTCCTCTATATAGCGCCACATTAGTCTGGTACTTCCTCTATATAGCGCCACATTGATCTGGTACTGGTACTTCCTCTATATAGCGCCACATTGATCTGGTACTGGTACTTCCTCTATATAGCGCCACATTGATCTGGTACTGGTACTTCCTCTATATAGCGCCACATTGATCTGGTACTGGTACTTCCTCTATATAGCGCCACATTGATCTGGTACTGGTACTTCCTCTATATAGTGCCACATTGATCTGGTACTGGTACTTCCTCTATATAGCGCCACATTGATCTGGTACTTCCTTTGTATAGCTCAGTTTTTGTGCATTTTATTTGATTCCTCTTGTTAGTATTTTATTTTTAAACTGATCCTTTCAGATCTAGTCCAGGGGCTAAGGTGTAGGGATACTTTTGACATTCAGCATTGGTTAAACTGTGAGGTAGTGGCAGTAGACCTTTTCCTTTGCACTGGGAATATGGTTTGCAGGTCTCTAGCCAATAAGATATGCAGGATAAGTTGTGAGTAATTGTTTCTGTCTAAATGACCATCCACGTTAGTCATGTTAACCAATGAAAGCTTATTTAAAACCCTCTTCTTATTGTTTGACTCCTGTTAAGATGACGCTTGTACCTTCCGTTATCGTCTCTTCTGCTCAATAACTTTAGATGAGGTAGTTGTAAAACGGAGTTACTAAGCTAGCTTCATTGATGATGCTCTAGTAGGGGATACTAGCGATGTGGTTTATCGGGTATTGTGATTTATTGAGATGCCAATAAATGTCTCCCCTAGTGTTTATGCAGTACATCCTACTTGTATCTCAGTATCACTAAAAGCTCTGGCCTCTTTATTCCGTATTGGAACTAATGATTGTTGACTGGTATTTATTTGTTCATTGTAGATGGGTCTTTGTCATTCAAAAAAAATATACAAAATGTCATACTTCATGAATTCATACCGTAATGACGTTTTGTTATAATCTTAAATCTCTCCCCCTGCAGGTCAGTACTGTATGCCAGAAGAGGGGGTAAAGCTCACCCCTCGCGCTCAACTCCTGTCTACCTCGGAGGTGCTGACCGTGGCCCAGCTGTTTGTACGAGAGGGCGTGGAGAAGATCCGCCTCACTGGGGGGGAACCCCTCATCCGACCAGACGTCCTGGACATCATCAGTGAGTGGGGCGTGGGTTGTTGATTAGGTCTCATGTGCAAACCCTGCCCACTCGGTGCGTCTCTCATTCATAATTTGACAAGCACTTGATAATGCCTCGACTGCGTTCCCTTTGTGTGGCCATAACCCCCCCCAAAAAAATCCAGAGCTTTTGCGGGAAGTGGCCGTTGTTCCCTTGTATTGCATTTATTATAAATTTTATTTATATTTACTTAAAATTCTACACATTTGTTGTAAAGTGGATTAATGTGCATCATTTTAATAAGTTATTCAGTCACTTTAGTTGTGCTACAACCCTTATTAAAACGTATAGGCCTATGGGCTAGGCTGCATGAGGTGTGCGACTAGGATTTGAAAACATTTCACCCATAAAAAAAGCATTTGCTTATATTAGCATAGGCTAATATTGTCACCCCATCACACTATTCTTGATTTAATGTTGTCTTTACATATACTAAATAATATGTGTGAAATGTGTTTTGATTTAGAATAGACCGATATCATGCATCTGTCCCAACACACATAAAAATACATATCTATGCACTTAAATAGCAATATGTGGACACTTTTCCCGTGGTTCATTTTCATGCCAGCTGGTAGGCTATACTCCTGTTGTAAAGAGAAGTTAGGTTGAGAAATAAATATAGTAGGCCTAGCCTATAGAAAGCTGATGGGATCCTCACTCTGCATAGCATATAGAAATGTTTCGCAACATGAGCTCATGGGCTCTCATGAAGTGTTTGATTAGATTTTTGAATACATTTGCATTGATGTCAGAGTGTTTTAGAGGGACAATAGAGTGCTGAGTACCAGGCAGTTAGCAAGTTTGGTAGGCTACCAATGACTATCAGCAGCATCAGAGCTTGTAGAAGCCTAATTATAAACTTCAGTTATCTATGTTTCATAAGGCAACTCCCCTTGCTGGCGAGAGAGGCTTGTAAGTGTTTTGCAGAGACGAGTCTCATGACTGTCTCGCTCTCCGCATGCTTTCTACTCAATGAAGCATGTGTAAGGGGGAATTAATTCACTATGCCATGACTGTGTGTTTTATCTTGCGATGTGATATCCTACCATTGCTGTTACTGACCGATAATAACTCTATTGATATGCTCACATTGAGCAGAGCATCCAATATTCGCATTCGTTGATACAGGATTTAAACAATAATTCCCTGAATTATAATTTTGTCCATGGTTGCTCATTTCGAGTTCAAGTTGTTAGAGGTGCTGTTTTGATAAATGTCATAACGGCGGGCATTGGAATCCATGTATTTTCTATTGGTTTGTGGGGTTTTAGGACAGTGCATCTGCAGTATGTGATGTCATCAAGGGCAAGGCCTAATGGGGAAAGGGGAATTTGCACAACCAAAGCCGAACCAGGTCATGGTGAAATAGCAAATGAAGCGTGTCTAAACCGGATGTTCTGGTAGGGATGGCGTCCATGTGGTCACAGCTCACCAGTGGTCATGTGCTGATCAGACGCGTGACCTTTCCGATTGGCACCGTGACGTCACCAGACATGTCTACTGCCACTTTTCTTTTGAGGTCAAAGGTCAATCCAGGGTGTCTTAAGTGGTGTTGTTTTATTGTTGCATCTCCTCTCTCATGATTGGGTGAAGGGAGTGGAGTGCGGACTGGAGTGTCTGAAGTGTCCGTGGGTGTGTGAAGTGGAATCCAAGAACCACAAATGGGCTTTGTGTTTGATGAGGTTGCAAATGATCCCCAAACCCCATCTTGTGATATGCATTCTTATGCAGTCACACCCACTTACTTTGTAGTCAACAGAGTTCAATTCAACCAGGAATTGTATGCCATTTGCCACTGGGCTGTAACACTGTGTCATCTGTCTGTTTGTCCATCTGTCCATCCGTCTGTCCAGCGGAGCTGAGGAAATTGGAAGGCCTGAAGACCATCGCTGTGACCACCAACGGTATGAACCTGGCGAGGCTGCTGCCTAAACTGAAGGAGGCTGGTCTGGACCTGCTCAACATCAGCCTGGACACCCTGGTGCCGGCCAAGTTTGAGTTCATCGTCCGGCGGAAAGGTAACCCACCTTCCCACATAACCTACAGTATGTTGCATGGTAGCTATTTTGTGCCAAAACACACATGGTTGTGGAAGGAGCCAATGTGTGCTCAGCACTCATTTCAGCGACTGGGGACAATGTTAGGGGAGGCAGGTTCCTGGGAGACAGGGACAGATGGACTAGACAGGCTTAGGAAGGAGAGCAGCAGCACACAGGAAATGGAGAGTCCGAGGCAAACCTCTTACACTACACTGGGCTTTCACTGTTGGGCTGACTGGTTTCATGGTCCTGGGGGAAATAGAAGATGTGGGAAAGCTGTTCTTCCAGTATGTCTCTTTCTCTAAATGTGGTAAATGTATGTTGTTGTATTAAAAACACATAAAGGGATAAAGTTACTTTACTTTTTTTTTTGTGAAATTACTGTTAGGGCTACACATCTTAGTGAATGAATAAAGTATGAAGTGAGGGACACAAAACACATTCACCATGAACATTGTAGGGTTTATTGATAAGATATAAAGGGAAGTGCACATGCAGATTTTTTACAGTTGAGCCCAAATGACTCATGATCATAGTACTTGAATAATTGATTTCAACCCAAATTATTGTTGTTATTATTATTTTTATTTTTATTTATTTTTACCATATTATGGAAATGTTTGTGACAGAATTGTATTGAACTGTAAGATTTTCCTACATTACACCCAAATATGGTAATGCCCCCATTAGTGTACAGCAGCAACATGAAATTCCTCAGTTTGATTTGCAAATACTTTTCATTGATGTTGATTAAAAAATCAAATACATTTTTATTTGTCACGTGCGCCGAATACAATGGGTGTAGACCTTTACAGTAAAATGCTTACTTACAAGCCCTATTCAACAATGCAGTTTTAGTAAAATAAGTGTTAGGTAAACAGTACATAAGTAAAGAAATAAAAGCAGTGAAAATAACAGTAGCGAGGCCGTATACAGGAAGTACCTCATTTGAAAACACAACTTAGCTAAAACCAAGCTGTGGTCTAAATTAGCCATTTCACTTGAATCCTCTGTTTAACAACCATTAAACTCTAACATGGAGCTATCAGGTAGAAGTGACTGCCCTTCCAATTAGAATCAATGGAATGGAAACAAACTAGCCTTCACATTCCCTCTGCTGGGTTTGTCTGAATCAAAACATAGGACGATACATTATCTCTGGTAGCGCTGACCTTAGTAGTGTACCTTTCAACTGAAATGACAGTTCGTCTCAGGCCTTGAGACTAGTTTGCTAAGCTTTGTCTGGGACTTTTTCCTGGTGTGACTTCACATTCTGGGGACACATGAACCCAATTTAGCTTTAAAGGACTTATACGCCACAATGGCTGACACAATGTGTCGTTGTCTATTTATTGAATCCTTGGCCATTTGGAACGTGCTTATAATAAATGGTGTCACATAAGCCTAGCTGCTTTAGCCTACTGCTCTGTTTTCATAGTTGCCTTCCATTCTTTCCTAGGGTTCCACAAGGTCATGGAAGGTATTGACAAGGCCATTGAGATGGGCTTCAACCCTGTCAAGGTAAAAGATCAGAGTCCCACTCGACTTTGTTCATTTGCTGTTTTTTTCAAAGTAGCTCTAGGGTGGATGCCGTACCTGTCAAGTTGATGATAGATTCAACAGTGTGTGACTGACTGTGTGTGCATGTTTTTGCTCTTACACATGTTTGAATGCATCAGTCAGTAGTTTCTTTCGAGAGCCGTGGCTTGTGTTAGTACTGCATGTAGTCAGTCAAAACACAAAGATTAGTACAGTTTTGGCAGCTCTCTGGTAGAAGTACTAGCACTGACTTTGCTGATAACTAAAAAAAAAAGTACTTATTATGACTGTGATAAGTGGTTGTGTAGCACATGGGGATGTGTGAAACTTACTCCTCAGCCTGAAGTGTCCCCACTTGCGCCAGCGAATAGCTAGCTTTTCCTGTGGCACCGACTAGTAAGACACTTCAGGAGGGCGGTCACTTGTGTTAGCGAGGCAGAGGTCCCGAGTTCACACCCGGTATGGACCGAATCGGGAGGAAGCTAAGCAAGCAGTGTGATGTCCTTTTTAAAGTTGTCTATCCTATCTATTTAACCTTTATTTAACTAGGCAAGTCAGTTAAGAACAAATTCTTATTTACAATGACGGCCTACCCCGGCGACACTGGGCCAATTGTGCGCCGCCCTATGGGACTCCCAATCACGGCCGGATTGTGAAACAGCCTGGAATCGAACCAGAGTCTGTAGTGACGCCTCTAGCACTGAGATGCAGTGCGTTAGACCGCTGCGCCACTATCTTAAGATGAATGCAGTAACTGTCACTCTGGATAAATGTCTGCTAAATTACTAAAATGTAAGTGTAGCTCACTGCTGCACACTGCCCCCTACAGGTCAACTGTGTGGTCATGCGGGGCCTCAATGAGGACGAGCTTCTGGACTTTGTGGCCCTGACAGAGAAGAAGCCTCTAGAAGTACGCTTCATTGAGTACATGCCCTTCGACGGTGAGTGGACCATTTCTTAAAGACCATTTCCACCAGTGCAGAGCTGTGGTTCGAGTGGTAACATTCCCTTTCAGAGTACTACTCCCCACTGGAGACCGGAGGTTCAATCCCTGTATCCACACTCCCTACTTGCCTGTCTCCCTCCTTGATTTCCTCACTGTCTGATTCAAGTGTCAAAATACCACACACATAAATACAATTATGAACACTACCGTTCAAAAGTTTGGACACACCTACTCATTCAAGGGTTTTTCTTTATTTTTACTATTTTCTACATTGTATAATAATAGTGAAGACATCAAAACTATGAAATAACACATGGAATCATGTAGTAACCAAAAAAGTGTTAAACAAAAACAATTTTTTTTATATTATTCAAAGTAGCCACCCTTTGTATTGCATTGAGGTAACTCTGGGTCTTCCTTTCCTGTGCGGTCATGAGAGCCAGTTTCATCATAGCGCTTGATGGTTTTTGCGAATGCACTTCAAATGTTTCCGTGTTGACTGACCTTCATGTCTTAAAGTAATGATGGACTGTCATTTCTCTTTGCTTATTTGAGCTGTTCTTGCCATAATATGGAATTGGTCTTTTACCAAATATGGCTATCTTCTGTATACCGACCCTACTTTGTCACAGCACAACTGATTGGCTCAAACGCATTAAGAAGGAAAGAAATTCCACACACTTCTTAATTGAAATGCATTCCAGGTGACTACCTCATGAAGCTGGTTGAGAGAATGCCAAGAGTGTGCAAAGCTGTCATCAATGAAAAGGGTGGCTACTTTGAAGAATATGTTGATTTGTTTTAACACTTTTTTGGTTGCTACATGATTCCATATGTGTTGTTTCATAGTTTTGATGTCTTCACTATTATTATACAATGTAGAATATAGTAAAACTCTTGAATGAGTAGGTGTGTCCAAACGTTTGACTGGTTCTGTATATATGATCATTTCCACCACAAATGTTTTACTGCATTGTTGTTTCAGTTTTTTTTAACAGTCATTGTCTCAGTATTTTCAGTTCCCTAAAAAGACTAATAATGCTTTCTCTATTTCTGTCAATATGGGTTTTAAGTTGCTGTAATATTGAAATAATAACGGGCCTCTTAGCCATCTACCTTATATTCAAATTGTAGACCTAGTTTTACATAGGCTTATGTTTGTATGGGTTTTCACTGCAGTCTCTCACGTTCAAATCAAACTATTATGAGTCCTTTGTTCCTTTACGAAGGTTCCTTCACAAATAGGGTAACTAATGAGTTTATAATTGGCAGATAAAGTGATAGCACCACTTTGTGTTAGCTAGTCTCCTCACTCTTGTTTAAAAAATAGGAGATTTTAGACGGGGTGACCGAGGTTAGCATTTAATCCCTCACCCCGTTCAAATACTTTTTAAAAAGTCCTCCTTCCTTCCTCCCTTTTTTAAAATGTAAAAACATGATTTAGAATGCAATAATTTCACTGCATCGCTGATCAGCGATTACTTCAAGGAAAGCAGAAAAATGAATTGTCATCCAAACCGGGCCTAAGAGTCCTGAATTTGGTCTTCACTAGAATATGTCGTCACTGTTCAGAACCACATGGTATCCAACAGTGTTTCATGTAGTGTTAGTCTCCCATGACACTTACGTACTATACAAGTTTATCCTCAACTAGACATGGGTGCAAATAGAATTGGGTTTCTTTCAAATACTTCAGGTATGCTTGATTTAGGTTGCTCGGCCTAATTGAATCAATAGAACAGTCCAAAATGTGAAAAACCAACCCACCTGGTGCGCCCGGAGAGCACAAAGTACAATCAAGCGCACTGAAAGTATTTGAGAGGAAACGTCCACCTCTAGACTAGAGCATTCACTCCATTCTGTTGACCTCTGCCTCCTCCTGCAGGAAACAAGTGGAACTTCAAGAAGATGGTGAGCTACCAGGAGATGCTGGACCGCATTAGACAGCAGTGGCCCAGTTTGGAACAGCTTCCGCTCGGAAAGACGGACACAGCCAAGGTTCCTATCTCCCTCCCAGCCCACTCAAATTCCCACAGATAACCTCTAAATTATTTATCCGCCTTGTCTCGCACCGCCCAGGAACAAATGATGAAGACACGTCGTCCATTGCTGCTACCTCAGAGATGCAGTACTTCCCACAGTGTGTGCTGGTTGCATTAATTAATTAATTGTTTATTTGACAGTAAGTCACATGGTTGTTGAAGCTAAATCAGATGCTAATGAAAATGTCAAGATATAGTGATGCCCGAAAGCAAAGCTGGCCTCTTTTGTAGCTTCATCCATACTTCATTGTCAAGCCAAACAGACTGGCACCCAGGCTAAAGATCTCAATGACCACGTGTACATGCACACATTATTCTGGATGATAGCTCATATCCCGGTTAAGGTCTTATTTGGGATAAACTGTTTACATATCGCTCATGAGTATCCCTCTATCCACGAATAAACGGAATATTCCTAATTTAGTTTCATATGGGTTAAATGGAATAATAATAAAATATTAACTTTTTAATTGTTTTTTTTGCTGTAAAATGATTAGCACAAAATGTTAATGGTGTCTCGGAAAGAGAAGTGGAGTAATAGGATTCCTTTCAGCATATCTTGAGAAAATGTGTGTTCACAGTTCGGTGGCTCGCGTGTAACATCTTTGAAAACGTACACGCAAGCAGTCTTATCAAAAACACGTTTTAATCATTTTCTCAGCTTTTCATTTCCTTAAAATGTTGATGGCGTTTTGCACGGGAACCGTCTGTCCACTGTGTTGGAGTTATTGCGTTTTCTCCCTGACCCCTAAACGTCCTCTGTCTGAGAGAGTAGCTGAAGTGAAACAGACAACCATATGTGGGAAATTATAACCAGAAACACATATAAATTAGGGGTCAAAGGAGCCTGAGCCGATACGGCTGGTACAGAGTACCGGCAAAATAAATGATGCAGTTATGGTGGATTGAACTCGTGCCGGTATCCTACTTTTTGAAGTGATTTGTTTGACAATAAGATCGTCACACAATATCCCAGGCATCTTATCTGGGTTTCTTATAACCGGGATACAAGCTTATTTGGGTTATTGTAAACGGGATATGATGTTTATATGTGTGAACTTAAAAACAGAGCATTTGAGTAGCCCGAATAATAACGGGATATTGGTGTGCATGTAAACGTGGTCAGTGTCTGTTCCAAATGACCCTAGAATATAACAGTCAGCTGTTCTTTCCTGTGCTATAGACAATCCTTACATATTTGTATTTATTAACCAAAGGATGGGTACAGGGAGGCTGAGTAAAGGAATGCGTAAGCCTCATGCGGGGATCGAACGGATGGGGTTCCGTAGACAAGTTACCACACTACCAACTTCCTTTTTGAGACGCTGTGGAACCAGACAGTTCGACAGGTAGAAAGCGCGCTAGGGACAAGATTACCTTAAACCATGTTCTTATGATCTGTTCTCTGTTCTGTTCCCTAGACATTTAAGGTGCCAGGCTTTCAGGGCCAGGTGGGGTTCATCACCTCCATGTCAGATCACTTCTGTGGCTCCTGCAACCGACTACGCATCACGGCAGACGGTAACCTCAAGGTGAACAGCCGTCCTGCGCAGTAGCCAGTGAAGGGGTGACTGTGGGGGTGTGTGGATGTCTGTGTACTTACATAATCACACAGACAGACGCAGTCGCCTGTGTGTGTGATTATGTACCTAAGGGTTCCCCATCTCGCGGGCCGAATTTGGCCAGTGGGTGGTTTTATTTTATTTTATTTTAAGTTTTCAATATTTCTGTCATTATGTTCCGACGATCTGTTCAAGAACAAATTGGCCCGCGAGTTGAACTAGTTGATCCCTGATGTGCGTGCGTGTGTTAGTTACTTTGTTCTGTCCCCAGATGTGTGTGTGTGTGTGTGTGTGTGTGTGTGTGTGTGTGTGTGTGTGTGTGTGTACGTGTGTGTTTGCGATTATGCGATTATGTCTGTCTCTGTATGTGTGGTTGTGCATGCTTGTTGTGTGCATGTGTGTGCGTGTGTGTGTGTGCGTGTGTGTTAGTGACTCCACCTCATTCCCGTCCCTAGGTGTGTCTGTTTGGGAACACGGAGGTGTCCCTGAGGGACGTTCTGCGCTCTGGAGCGTCTGACCAGAAGCTGCTGGAGATCATCGGTGCCGCCGTGGGCAGGAAGAAGAAACAACATGCAGGTAGTAAGAGCACTCTACCTGGGGTATATTCATTAGTGCACAAAGTAGCAAAAAATAATTCTATGGAAAACTTTTTTTTTTTGCAACAGAAATAGTATTTCTTATTGGACAAGTTCAGATAAGTCTCTCCCCATTTCATTCTTAGTGAATATAATAATAATTAGGTGGGTGTTTCAATTTGAGACCAAGTCCAATAAACGGCTTTATTTTTTATAATGGAATATCTATATAGGCGTTTAGATACAGAGTCTGTACGCCTACGTAGATATTCCATAAAAAATCTGCCGTTTCCAGCTACAATAGTCATTTACAACATAAATTTGATGTTATTCTAATGGACAAAATGTAACTTTTCTTTCAAAAACAAGGACATTTCTAAGTGACCCTAAACTTTTGAATGGAGGTGTGTGTGTGTGTGTGTGTGTGTGTATAACACACACACATTTAGTATTTGGTAGCATTGCCGTTAAATTGTTCAACCTGGGTCAAACGTTTCGGGAAGCCTTCCATAAACTTCCCACAATAAGTTGGGTGAATTTTTGCCCATTCCTCCTGACAGAGCTCGTGTAACTGAGTCAGGTTTGTAGGCCTCCTTGCTCGCACACGCTTTTTCAGTTCTGCCCACACATTTTCTTTAGGATTGAGGTCAGGGCTTTGTGATGGCCACTCCAATACCTTGACTTTGTTGTCCTTAAGCCATTTTGCCACAACGTACGTGTGTGTGTGTGTGTGTGTGTGTGTGTGTGTGTGTGTGTGTGTGTATTATATATATATATATATATATATATATATATATATATATATATATATATATATATAAATACACACACACACACAAGTGTGCAAAGCTGTCAAGGCAAAGGGTGGCTACTAGGGTGGCAAATATAAAATTCAGCTATGAGAGACAAAATGAGAAAAAAAAATCCAGAAAATCACATTGTAGGATTGTTAATGAATTTATTTGCAAATTATGGTGGAAAATAAGTATTTGGTCACCTACAAACAAGCAAGATTTCTGGCTCTCACAGACCTGTAACTTCTTCTTTAAGAGGCTCCTCTGTCCTCCACTCGTTACCTGTATTAATGGCCTGTTTGAACTTGTTATCAGTATAAAAGACACCTGTCCACAACCTCAAACAGTCACAGTCCAAACTCCACTATGGCCAAGACCAAAGAGCTGTCAAAGGACACCAGAAACAAAATTGTAGACCTGCACCAGGCTGGGAAGACTGAATCTGCAATAGGTAAGCAGCTTGGTGTGAAGAAATCAACTGTGGGAGCAATTATTAGGAAATGGAAGACATACAAGACCACTGATAATCTCCCTCGATCTGGGGCTCCACGCAAGATCTCACCCCGTGAGGTCAAAATGATCACAAGAGCGGTGAGCAAAAATCCCAGAACCACACGGGGGGACCTAGTGAATGACCTGCAGAGAGCTGGGACCAAAGTAACAAAGGCTGCCATCAGTAACACACTACGCCGCCAGGGACTCAAATCCTGCAATGCCAGACGTGTCCCCCTGCTTAAGCCAGTACATGTCCAGGCCCGTCTGAAGTTTGCTAGAGAGCATTTGGATGATCCAGAAGAGGATTGGGAGAATGTCATATGGTCAGATGAAACCAAAATATAACTTTTTGGTAAAAACTCAACTCGTCGTGTTTGGAGGAGAAAGAATGCTGAGTTGCATCCAAAGAACACCATACCTACTGTGAAGCATGGGGGTGGAAACATGCTTTGGGGCTGTTTTTCTGCAAAGGGACCAGGACGACTGATCCGTGTAAAGGAAAGAATGAATGGGGCCATGTATCGTGTGATTTTGAGTGAAAACCTCAGCATGACAATGATCCCAAACACACCGCCCGGGCAACTAAGGAGTGGCTTCGTAAGAAGCATTTCAAGGTCTCCAGATCTCAAGCCCATAGAAAATCTTTGGAGGGAGTTGAAAATCCGTGTTGCCCAGCGACAGCCCCGAAACATCACTGCTCTAGAGGAGATCTGCATGGAGGAATGGGCCAAAATACCAGCAACAGTGTGTGAAAACCTTGTGAAGACTTACAGAAAACGTTTGACCTCTGTCATTGCCCACAAAGGGTATATAACAAAGTATTGAGATAAACTTTTGTTATTGACCAAATACTTATTTTCCACCATAATTTGCAAATAAATAAATTAAAAATCCTACAATGTGATTTTCAGGATTTTTGTCTCTCATAGTTGAAGTGTACCTATGATGAAAATTACAGGCCTCTCTCATCTTTGTAAGTGGGAGAACTTGCACAATTGGTGGCTGACTAAATACTTTTTTGCCCCACTGTACAAGGGGCTCTGAAGTCTTCATTTGTAGTTTTATCCAGACCGGTTGAAATGTAGAATGAATTTAGAGGGATGAACAGGTAGAGAGAGGGTGGTGGGTGAGGCTCCCACACAAATCATAACAGGTAGAGAGATGGTGGTGGGTGAGGATCCCACACAAATCATAACAGGTAGAGAGATGGTGGTGGGTGAGGATCCCACACAAATCATAACAGGTAGAGAGATGGTGGTGGGTGAGGATCCCACACAAATCATAACAGGTAGAGAGATGGTGGTGGGTGAGGATCCCACACAAATCATAACAGGTAGAGAGATGGTGGTGGGTGAGGATCCCACACAAATCATAACAGGTAGAGAGATGGTGGTGGGTGAGGATCCCACACAAATCATAACAGGTAGAGAGATGGTGGTGGGTGAGGCTCCCACACAAATCATAACAGGTAGAGAGATGGTGGTGGGTGAGGATCCCACACAAATCATAACAGGTAGAGAGATGGTGGTGGGTGAGGATCCCACACAAATCATAACAGGTAGAGAGATGGTGGTGGGTGAGGCTCCCACACAAATAATAATTTGTTTCTTTGTCTATGTTTTTCCTCCTGCCCATGTCCTCAAACGTACTCTTTCTCCCCGTCCCTCTCCACAGGCATGTTCAGCATCTCCCAGATGAAGAACAGACCCATGATCCTCATTGGTGGGTGATGCAGCTGTACGTAACACTCTCTCATTCACTTCCCCTCTTTCGCTCCTTTACCCCTATTTCTCCCCCCCCCCCCCCTCTCTCCTTCTCACCCCCCTCTCTCCTTCTCTCTCCTTCTCCCCCCCTCCTTCTCACCCCCCCCTCCTCTCTCCTTCTCTCCCCCCCCTCTCTCCTTCTCACTCCCCCTCTCCTTCGCTCCCACTCTCTGACCTTCTCTCTCCTTCTAATCTCGTACCTTCAGTCCATTTGATTTGAATTTGATGAAGTGAACCCATAGTTGTGCTACGCCGCTTCTGTGATTAAATCGCCGTTTTAAAGTAGTCCATTTCAGATGTTTCTACTTCCATGAGTGTGTTGGAAGTTCATTAATAAACTGAAAAGGTGCATTCCATGACCTACTGTGCTGGAGTGTGTTATAGTCTGAACAGGTATAAAGCCAACATAGGTGACCTACTGCCACCTGGAATCACATACGGTAGTGAAAGTGAGACCTCCCGTGGCCCCAGAGATGGAGGCGAGCGGGGAGGGACAATAAGTAGACCAGAGCCAGCAGTTCCCTTTCTCACATGAGAATGCCAGAGTTTATGGAGGAACTGTGAGAGAAGGAATGCCCTCTTACACAAACATGTTGACTTGGTAAATGGCTTGAGTCGTTCATCTTAATTGATCGAATGAGTATAATTCATTCACTAACCCCTCCTGCTTAGCAAGTCCCACCCAGACTACTCCAAAATGGTGAAAGCCCTCAATGGCGCTGCCCATGTACTCACAGAAGCGGCCCTTGAGATGTGCTCTCTATGAGAGGTGTTTCCAGCTACATCGTATTCTTCTGGCAGACAAAATGGGCAATAATGATATTACAATACTGTTTTTACAAGTTGTCTCCCTAAGCACTAATCTTAATTTCATCCCTGTCTTTCAGACACCACACCCCAAAGGCTCCCTGCCCAAGTCCAGAGTCTGCCAGTGGTCCTCTCCCCCTTCTTCTATGTCCCAGATCCTGCAGTCCTCACCTCAGCTATGTCCCTCCAACAGTACCACTCCAGAAGCGGAAGTGGCCAACCCAGTAAGGATGTATTGTGCCTTTCAGGCTACACAGTTTTAACAGTGCCGCCGGATGTCAGCTGTTTGGGAAGCCAGAAGTGTGGACGGGGCCCTCAGTGGTTCCATATTGTCAAAATAATCCTTTACAGTGCAGCGGCCTCTAGTGTAGTCCCCCTCAGAGAATATGGGATTGATGACTTACTGACAACCCCTAGTTCTCAAACCAAGGCTGCTGATTCTGACACGCACAATGACATAGACTGTCTCAGGTACATACTTGCCAGGAATCCAAATTTAATTAAGAACGCCTCTACAAGGCCCCCTGAGATTCCCTCCCTTTGCACACTACTGAAAAACACTAAAACAGGGCCCCGCCTAAGCCAGCATAGCATGAAGGCAGTGCCACAGACAAACCTCCAGAGATGACCTCCAAACCAAACTCAAACAAGCCACACAGGAGCACTTGGCGGCAGGGGCAAATTCCTCTGACTCCCCCAAGCCGGACAATACCACCACTGACCCACGCTGATGCCGAAGGCCAAGGATGCTGTCCCTTTCATATCTGAGCTAACAAAGTGGATATTCATCAAACCCGTCATGATTTGTGTTTTCTAACAGGTAACTAAAATCCGATTATGGATATATTTGGCTGTTTGTTGGGGGTTTAATAACAAATTATGCTAAATGCTTGTATAAGCTGGTAGCATAGCATGCTTTATAGAAATCGGTAATTGGTCATTTTTAAGTGTATTGCAGTTGATTGGTGACTGATATGAATATGTATCAGGGTTTAAAAGCATTATACTCAGATTTTTACACCAACATAGTGTGAAATACACATAAACAATAGCCTAAATGTTGGCAAATGTTGATTGACGGCAATGCAGAGAGTCTGGATCTATCCTCATAGGGGGAACTCGTGTGTTTTTTTTTGGTCAAACAATTTATTTAGTTGGTATAACTCCAGTGGTAAATTGATAATCACTTCCCAAGTTGGCTGAAAAAAAAAAAAAATGGAATCGAGCCCCCAACCCGGCATCCTTTCAGAATCCCACAAATGCCTCACTGTAAGTCATCCGCTGATAAAATCCATTTTAAGCTTAAACTCCATTGACCTTTTCTTTGTGACTCAAATCATCTTGTCTGGCTGGTAGACTGTGACAGTATTGGTCCTCCATTGTACCAGATTGTTATGTTCAGAAATGCTTACTCTGTCTATCTGTACAGTGCATATGCAGACCTGCTAGCCTGCACACATTTTGCGTACCGATGCACACAATTTGATGTCAGTATGCTGGTAGGAAAAACTACCTTAAAATACGCAATGCAGCTGCCTGGAATACAACCCTTAATGAAGCTACTTTTGTGATGCACCCATAATGTTGAGGCTGGAGTCCTTTGGGAAAGTGAATAAAGGGAAGGGCAGGGATCATCAACTAGATTCAGCCAATTTTGGTTTTTTTTCTTAAGTGGATGGTCGAGGTGCCGGAACATGATTACAAATAATTTGTAGACTGCAAACTGACCGCAAGTAGTCCAAACCGATACCTGTATGTGTGACTAAAACTTAATAATTTCAAACCTTGCTTACATTTGTATACGATCACATCTCTCTCTATTATGCGTGCGAATACTTGGGAACAGATTTCTTAAATAAAAATTACTTGGAGCTGATTTCCTGTTGTTTTTACAGTCATGTCCATCAATGAAAATTCCACACAAACAATTTTATTTCATTGTGTGGAGCCAGAGGTCAAACTGTAGAACCCGGTTCTGACATTTGAATTTAAAAATTGATTTTTCAAACAAAACTAAACCACATTTTATCTCTGGGACCCTCGGGATGACAAATCAGAGCAAGATTACTGAATGTAAGTACATTATTTATCTTCAGAGGTGAATGTATCAAACCAGTTGCTGTTTATAAAAGTTTTGTTGTGCTCTATACAGGGTTTATATACATACATACATACATAATTGTTGTACTTTTAGTCATTTTTTCTCCACAATTTCGTGATATCCAATTAGGAGTTTATCTGCACTGCTTCTTGATACACTGCTCGTTTAACCTGGAAGCCAGCCTCACCAATGTGTCGACAGAAACACCCTCCAGCTGGCAACCGAGGTCAGGTTGCAGGTGCCCGGCCCGCCACAAATAGTCGCTAGAGAGCGATGGGACAAGGAAATCCCGGCCAGCCAAACCCTACCCTAAC
This sequence comes from Thymallus thymallus, assembly GCA_023634145.1. Taxonomy (NCBI): domain Eukaryota; kingdom Metazoa; phylum Chordata; class Actinopteri; order Salmoniformes; family Salmonidae; genus Thymallus; species Thymallus thymallus. The sequence continues at coordinate 4,259,800 of CM042406.1, forward strand.
CCGGACGACGCAGGGCCCGATTGTGTGCTGCCTCATGGGTATCCCGGTCACGGCCGGCTATGACACAGCCCGGGATCGAACCCTTAGGACGCTGCGCCACTCTGGAGGCTATAAAGGTTTTATTATTGACCCTTAATATAAAGTGTTAGCGATATGTTGACGTTCCACCTGTCTACAGTTTGCAATGCCCATTCTGTGACCACACTGTAGACTGCCTTCTCCCAGCAGTAGATTTAGCTTAGGGACCCTTGTTTTTCTGTCGTATCATGTGGTGTAAGTTGTTAGACGACAGGATAATTAGTATCAGCTTGTGTTAAAGGTTAAGTTGACATGAGCAGCACTGCAGATATTGGTGATGCAAGATTTCGCTCTCACACAGTCAAACAGTATCTGCGCATGTGCATGGGTTTGCGTCGTAGCCAGGGGACAAAAAAAGAGGAATTGAGCCTCGCAATTCAATGTTCTTAGTTTCTGTGGAAATTGACCCACTATGCCGTTTACTTTCTGCATCTACGTCATATCGCTGAGTCTACCTTTTAAATGGTTGGTCAGCATTAGCATGAATGATATTAACGAAATACACAGTGTAAGGGACAAAAGTTTATTGCAACTCTACAAAATGACAAGATGAGCAAAGATTTTAATATAGAAATTAAGAAAAAAAATAAAAAAGGTTCTCATTCAATCGGAAACTATCCAACATACACAGAACCACAGTATAATTATTAATATTTATATTTTTTATTATAACATTTTGTTACGCTGTGTATACATACAAAATATAGCATACTAAATAAATAGAGGTACAATTTACAGAAAAATGTAACATTCCTCAACTTTTCTTTAAATCTTATCTTAAACAACAAGAACGGTGTACTTTTTTTTTTTTATTATTATTTTTTTGTACTGTACATTTTTCGGTGGAGCGTTTTGTCAAATCAACCATAAAAATACTAACTCCGTACAATTATACAACCTCTTAAAATCTGGTGCAACTTTTCTCAAGCAATACAAATGTGTAACATCTTGCAGGCATGTTGCAGGCATTAAAATGAAAGGAAAAGATCACACTTTGTGCACCCCTCTTTGGGTATGTGGGCCAACACCAAGTGCATAATAAGACAGAAATGTGGTGGTGGAATAACATTCTAGGCCACAAGATGCAAAGCATGTGATGCAGACAAGAAAAGTGAGGACTTAAAATTCTATGCACTCTTTGCTAAGTTGGCGCATCCCCACGGCGTAAGCCCCGCCCTCTAGATATCTAATTATTACTAGTGTGACACCAGCAGCCCAGCTTGAGGACCCAACCTCACTTGCGTTTTCTTTCTTTCTCCATCTTATGTGGGTTATCCCCACAGAATCACCACAAGCTGTACCCTTTCACCTGGGGGGCAAATAGGTAGCCTGCATTGGTGTCTGAATGGAAATGTCCCATATTAAAAGTGCATTCAGCAACAAGCTACATTTTCTCAAATGTTATCTTCCAACTCCGCACTGCCAGTCAATGGCCAAAATAACATATACTAAATGTGTTACAATACAAACATATAATAATACTGTTGATAAAAAAAAAATAAAAAAAAATACCCCTCAGTACTGTAACACTATACAGTATATACAAAAGTATGTGGACACCCCTTCAAATGAGTGGATTTGGCTATTTCAGCCACACCCGTTGCTGACAGGTGTATAAAATCAAGCACACAGCCATGCAATCTCCACAGACAAACATTGGCCTTACTGAAGAGCTCAGTGACGTGGCACCGTCATAGGATGCCACCTTTCCAACTAGCCCTGCTAGAGCTGCCTGGTTCAACGGTAAGTGCTGTTATTATGAAGTGGAAACATCTAGGAGCAACAACGGCTCAGCCGCGAAATGGTAGGCCACACAAACTCACAAAACGGGACCACCGAGTGCTGAAGCGCGTAAAAATTGCGTGTTCTCGAATTCCAAACTGCCTCTGGAATCAAGATCAGCACGAACAAGAGCTTGTCGGGAGCTTCATGAAATGGGTTTCTATGGCGAGCAGCCGCACACAAGCCTAAGATCACCACGTGCAATGCCAAGCGTCGGCTGGAGTGGTGTAAAGCGCGACGCCATTGGACTCTGGAGCATTGGAAAAGCGTTCTCTGGAGTGATGAGTCACGCTTCACCATCTGGCAGTCCGACGACAAATCTGGGTTTGGCGGATGCCTGGAGAATGCTACCTGCCCTAATGCATAGTGCCAACTGTAAAGTTTGGTGGAAGAGGAATAATGGTCTGGGGCTGTTTTTCATGGTTTGGGCTAGGCCTCTAAGTTCCAGCGAACGGAAATCTTAACACTACAGCATACAATTACATTATAGAAGATTCTGTGCTTCCAGCTTTGTGGCAACAGCTTGGGGAAGGCACTTTCCTGTTTCATCATGACAATGCCCTCGTGCACAAAGCGAGGTCAGTGTGGAAGAACTTGACTGGCCTGCACAGAGCCCTGACCTCAACCCCATCGAACACCTTTGGGGTGAATTGGAACGCTGACTGCGAGCCAAGCCTAATCACCCAACATCAGTACCCGACCTCACTAATGCTTGTGGCTGAATGGAAGCAAGTCCCCGCAGCAATGTTCCAACATCTAGTGGAAAGCCTTCCCAGAAGAGTGGAGGGTGTTATAGCAGCAAAGGGGGGACCAACTCCATATTAATGCCTATGATTTTGGAATGAGATGTTCAACGAGCAGGTGTCCACATACTTTTGGTCATATAGTGTACAAGAATAATTTAAGTTTTCATTTAACATTTTAGAAAACTATAATGTTGTACAAAATAACAAGCCAAATAGAATAGCCCTAAATGTCCAAATATACATTAAGGAAAGAGAAATTAGTTTGAGTGGGTTTTCTTTTTGGTATAACAATTAACGTCTGTGGAGTGGGGTGAGTGCTAACTGACGCCAAGATCCTTTCTTCACACCCTCTCCAAAAAACAGACGAGACAAATTGTTTTCGGGACCTCAGTGTTATGGCTCCGCTTAAAGAAGACTCAATTATTTGACTCTGTCAAGTGCAAGATGATTGATTGGGGCTAGATTAAAGCTTTTGTTATTCCCTTGGATGTAAAGAAGGGTCCTCAGAGGGATTTCATCACAGAGATGGCAGGGCAAACCTCATGGTTAGATTACTAAAACCTCAAACTCCAGTTTAACGTATTAAACAAAACTCATCAATACCACAACTGACATACTGTACATAATGACTGAGTCCAAAATGGCACCTTATTCATATTATAGTGCACTACCTTTGACCAGAGCCTTATAGGTCCTGGTCAAAAGCAGTGAACTATCAAGGGAATAAGGTGCCATTATTGAAAATAATACCCAGGTGATGTAGTACTTTTAAACACCGGAGCACAAAACGCAAGGTCAACCCATAACACACACTGGACACCGAAAAACCACCGATGGCAGGAAAGGAACGCATCCACAATAGATCAAGAGGCACTTAAAGGTGAGCTCCCGCTCAGCCCAGTCCAAGCTCTTCTCTGTCCTGGCACCCCAATGTTGGAACCAGCTTCCACTTAAGCTAGGACAGCAGACCCCCCCCCACCCACTCATTAAGATGAGTCGCTCTGTATAAGAGCATCTGCTGCTAAATGATTACAAATGTAAAATGCTTACTATGCACATTTTTTATATTATTGCTCCTTCATACTACTGGACCTGTATCTACTGCTTCCAGACAGTGACTGGACCTGTATCTACTGCTTCCAGACAGTGACTGGACCTGTATCTACTGCTTCCAGACAGTGACTGGACCTGTATCTACTGCTTCCAGACAGTGACTGGACCTGTATCTACTGCTTCCAGACAGTGACTGGACCTGTATCTACTGCTTCCAGACAGTGACTGGACCTGTATCTACTGCTTCCAGACAGTGACTGGACCTGTATCTACTGCTTCCAGACAGTGACTGGACCTGTATCTACTGCTTCCAGACAGTGACTGGACCTGTATCTACTGCTTCCAGACAGTGACTGGACCTGTATCTACTGCTTCCAGACAGTGACTGGACCTGTATGTTTGGGATACATGCCACACAGTGTCCCCATCGGAAATGCCCACATCACTTCAAAGTGTTTTACAAGATTGTCTTCCACAAGAGAGATTTCATTTCTGTTAGCTGGTTACCCATTCAATACAGGCAATCGTCACAGTCTAGTTTAAGATACATGTAAGACTTGAAACAAATTATCGTTCATGAAATTGTCTCTCATAACACTGGTTTTATCGTCGCAAAACCAATAACACCCTCTTCATTGTTTCCATTGCATTTCTTATGTCAGTGACGCCATAATATCGAGATTGGTTCTGTTTCATTTTGGGATCAGTGTGGTTGTTAGTTCTACAACAGTATTACCACTTTGAGTTTTATCTGCTTCGGAACTGCAACATGGCTTGTTAATTCATCATAAAAAGCAGTTGAGAATTTCCAGGGTCGTGTTTATTAGGACACACTGAGCAAAACCTTTTAGGAGAGGAAAGCGAAAATAAGTGTTTCATTGGACAGGTACAACCAGCTAGTACCTCCCTGTTTCACACTGCTTCAGAGCGTTTTCTTCCATTTTGTGCCTGCTGAACACGACCCACTGTCCAGTCTCTAAAGCTTAGATAGGGTAGTACTGAGCCGCCATTCACTCCTATATTAGAATTACTGACCTGCCTTTCTCCCCTCAGTCCCTGGGTGTAGAGGGAACATGTCTTTAACACTGCCTTCCTCCATTCAACAGGGAGGGTTAAACACACACAAAGAGATTAGCACAGAATGTGTCCAATATTCATTTAACCCTTAAAATACCCTTAAAAAGCCAAATTACAATCCTCTTCCTGCACTGTTGGGCTCCTAACATATGGACACATACTGTATAACTGTCACCATATAATAATCCCTTAATTAGAGAGGACGGGCTCATATAATGGCTGGAACGGAATATAATCAAACATGTTTCATACTATTCACTCCACTCCAGCCATTATTATTACCCATCCTCCTCTCACCAGCCTCCTTTGCAATGAACGGTCAATTATTGAAAAGTGCCTTTAACTTCCGAGTTCACTGGATGTGGAAATGTGGCGACCTCTACTGTGCTACACAGCCCACCTGTCGTCTCTGCTCTGCCCGGCCTCAACATGAAGAGAGCCAACATTATGACGAGGATGACGGACGGTGGCCATGTTTGTTTTTGTGTTCCGCTCCACTCTGATCCCTAGCCTGGTTTCATGGTGGTTCCCAGGCTTTGGCCATCCAAGACTCCCTCAGGATATGTGATGTCATTTTACTGGAAAGGAATTTCCTTTTGACTGGGGGGTGTGTGTGTGTGTGTGTGTGTGTGAGTAGGGACGGAGTTATGTATGTGTCAGGCACTGCTTACGTGACTATTTTTATGTATTTTGAATGTACAAAATGTGTTCTTTTTGTTTATTTTCTATGTAATGTGTGTTTTTGAGTCTTTATAGGTTTTAAGGTCTAGTTACCCCCTTGGCCTCATCTCCCTGTAACCACTATGTCTGGGAGACAATTCCCCATGGCACAGAGAATTGCTCCCCCCTCTCCCCTAACCTCCCTCCACATCATTCGCCCCAGAAGCCCAAACTCTCAGACAAACATATACAGATCAACCCTGGGACTGCCAAAAGATCCAAACGTCCACATACATGCAGCCTTTGTCCTGCCTACTGCTAAAGTATTAGACATGTGTATAACTAAAAAATGTAAGGAATAAATTAAAACTGAAAACAGAAACAAATACCTAAGTGGGCTGCAGTACTGTATGTGAACTGTGTGACCTTGATCTCCCATGGAGTTGTCTGAACCACTGGTTTACTGCCCGAGGAACGACCCCTTAGGGGACCTGGGGGATAACGGATAAAGGGAGGAAGTCGGGTGTCACCGCTCGTCTGTTTTGCCTATTGTCAGTCCTATAGTCAGTAGCAACACTTGCTAGCTACCAAGTTGCTTTGAGACCACTCCAATAAAATCTTTCACCCTTTTAAGTGCTGTGTACATTCATCCTCAGATTACAGTTACATCGAGATCCCACTGGATGGGATGGTCACAAATCAAAGTCAAAAGAAAAGAGATGAGAAAAAGGATGCCCCTTAAATTCTATGTATTATTGTTATTATTATTTAATTGTGACCCCGAAATCTTAGTACCAGTAACCACCATTTTGACCAGAATGGAGTTCGCTGCTTGTGGTATAACAAACCTTGTACATTATTATTATTATTATTATTATTATTAGAGGATAAAAGTGACAAAATGCATTGCGTTAGCACCATTGAAATATGTACCATTTTATCAATGTGTTAGGATACTTGACAGGGGACGTTTGATTGCTTTTGATCCCCCCCAAAATGGACAAAGAAATGGTGATGGGGAGCATGCCCCGGAACCCCTTAGTTAGTGGTAAAATAAGAGGCTGTGGCGGTGAGAAGAGCATATAGAACAGGGTTTGGTGTTTTCAGAGGCAAAACAGTGCAAATAAAAGACAGGGACGTAAAAGAGAGGGCATGATCTTTTACAAAAAGCTCAAATAAATGAAAGAAAATCACTTCAATGTTAACCGATTGAAATGTGAACTAAAAAACACCAACAAATAATGGATCAGGAACAAGAAGTACATAAAAACCCTTCTTCTTTGCAATTAGCATGTTTGTTCTAAATATATATAAACAGATTCCTAATTGCAGTACTTTTTGATTTTATATATATATATATATATATATATATATATATATATATATATATATATATATATATAAAAACGATGAAATAACACATGGAATCATGTAGTAACCAAAAAAAGTGTTCAACAAATCAAAGTATATTTTATATTTAAGATTCTTCAAAGTAGCCACCCTTTGCCTTGATGACAGCTTTGCACACTCTTGGCATTCTCTCAACCGGCTTCACCTGGAAGGCTTTTCCAACAGTCTTGAAGGAGCTCCCACATATGCTGAGCATATGAACCATCCCAAACCATCTCAATTGGGTTGAGGTCGGGGGACTGTGGAGGCCAGGTCATCTGATGCAGCACTTCATCACTCTCCTTCTTGGTCAAATAGCCCTTACACAGCCTGGAGGTGTGTTGGGTCATTGTCCTGTTGAAAAACAAATGATAGTCCCACTAAGCGCAAACCAGATGGGATGGCATATCACTGCAGAATGCTGTGGTAGCCATGCTGGTTAAGTGTGCCTTGAATTCTAAATAAATCACCAACAGTGTCACCAGCAAAAGCACCCCCACATCTCCTCCTCCACGCTTCATGCTTCATGGTGGGAACCACACATACAGAGATCATCAGTTCGTCTCACAAGACATTCATCAGACCAAAGGACAGATTTCCACCGTTCTAATGTCCATTGCTCGTGTTTCTTGGCCCAAGCAAGTCTCTTCTTATTATTGGTGTCCTTTAGTAGTGGTTTCTTGGCAGCAATTCGACCAAGAAGGCCTGATTCACACAGTCTCCTCTGAACAGTTGATGTTGAGACGTGTCTGTTACTTGAACTCTGAAGCATTTATCTGGGCTGCAATTTCTGAGGCTGGTAACTCTAATGAACTTATCCTCTGCAGCAGAGGTAACTCTGGGTCTTCCTTTCCTGTGGCGAGCCATTTTTGTTTACTACATGATTCCATATGTGTTATTTCATAGTTTTGAAGTCTTCACTATTATTCTAGTAAAAATAAAGAAAAACCCTGAAATGAGTAGGTGGTCCAAACTTTTGACTGGTACTATATATATATATATATATATATATATATATATATATATATATATATATAGTGTTTATCTGTTGCTTTGGCACAGGGTAATGCCAAAACAATCCTTATCTTCTTCAAATTGTTAAAGACAAATTATTAGTAAAAGGTGAACTTGACCCTTAATCGTAGTACAGTCCCACATTGGGGCACAGGTATTCTCCCACGTGTTTGTACTGGGAAGTGTTGTGCTCTCGCTCTGTGAAATTCCGTCTGGGAGTGAGTCCTCAGGAATGCCACGTGGTGGAGGAGGCACTTGGGAAAAGGGTGTTCCCAAAGGCAGCAGATGTGGCCACAGTCTCCTGAGCAGAAGTCCCCATTGTGTCACCTCAACATCCTACTGCCACCTCCTGTATGGGCCAACACCATCTGCAAAGCACGTTTTAAAGACTGAAGTTGTTTTAGCTAGAAAACTAATGTTAGTTGGTTGGTATGCAATGTTTTGATTTGATAATGCCTACTGTCAAGAGGTTGAGGATTGAGAGAAGCCCGAATACAGAGGTGTAGAGAGATGACAGATGACCATGACTGGCAAATCCTGAATTAATATTGAAGTATGGTGTGCTTTCTGGCGCCTCGTGACCGCCAAGTGGGTGCTGCATTTTGGTAGTAGTGAAGAGTAGCTCGCTAGCTAGTCCAGTGGCTAGTACGGAACGCCAACGTCATCTGACTGAGTCCGACTACAAAACCACAGACGGCGTGGATGGCGAGACACCGTGATGACAACGTGCTGCCTGCTGCTTCCCTGATCACCTCCTCCCATTTGACCACCTCCTCCCTACGCTGACCTCAATCAAGCCATGAACTTTCTCATTGTTTTTTTATTGTTGTTGCTTTACAGCGCTTTGAGATTCCTTTATGTAATGAAGAGCGCTATAAAAATTATTATTATTATTATTAGAGTGTGTGTGTGTGTGTAAGTGTGTGAGTGGAAGAGCACGGTGAGGAAAAGGGGGCTAGACAAAGAGAGACATGGAGCAGAGTGCTGGAGAGATGTGGTCAAAAGGGGACAGGGAGTCATGTCACAGAGGTCTGTCTGTCAGTCCGTCTAAGTGTCTGTAGTCCACTTCTGAAGATGGGGTCAGGTGGAGTGTTGAAGCAGAGCAATTCTTGTCAACTAAAAGTCTACTTTCCTTCCGATGGGTGTTGTGGCTGCTATATTGAAACGTCAGTCCGACACCCACAATCTTACCCATCTGACCGTTAACCTCTAGAGGTCATCGGTGAGGAAAACAGTGCCAACATTGTTCGTTGTTTCCCTTTCACCCTTGACTCCTGGGGGCCAGGGGTCATTAATAGTTGACCTTGGTGACCGGTCTTTCGCGGCCACACCCCCCTTCCACTAGCTGGTTGACCGAACGCTTGCGGTTGCGTTTGAGTTTGGACAGGTCCTTGTCGAAGACCTCGCCGGAGCGCAACGCTGACACCAGGTCGTCAAACTCGCCCCCGACCTCTTCCGTGGCGCCACCCTTCTTGGCCCGCCGTTCACGCTCTCGCTGCTCCTTCAGCTATAGGGGGGAGGTATAAGGGGGGAGAGAGAGAGAGAGACATAGTTATAGACAGAGCGTAGAACAGAAGTGCAGATACAAGTGCTGAACAGAGAAACAGACAGACCAATAAAACACAGACAAACCAGACTTGTCATCTTAAAGACATGCTCTGGTACTTTGGTGACTAAGAAAGTCTTTTTAAACCTACCGCTAGATGTTTCAATGTGTAGTTCATACATGTATAATCCATGAGCAGAATGACTGTTTTACTTCAATTAGCCACAAAAGCGACTGTTTTCTTAAAGCTGTGCCGTGCCATTTTCCCTACATTTCCCCCCACATGGGCCAGCCTAGAAATGTGAGTTCTAGCCAATGAGCTTCAGTCCCATGCATTTGAGTGACAGCTAGCAAGAGGCCTGCCCAGCGTTATCCAATGAGGTTGCAGGGCGGGCCCAAAAAGAGAGTGAGATCAATGACATGGTGTACATATCTGCACATATGTGACGTAGTTTGCAATTTTCAGGTACCACTTTTGGCTTGTGAGTGCTACTTTCAGAACTACTGACTAAAAAGTATATAAAAGTACTGGATAATCTCTTCAACAAATGCAGAATAGAGTGCAGACTAAGGTTACTAAAATACTAAAATTACTACGTAAACATGATGTGGTTTTACTCAGGCCGCAAGGTTGTTCTGTGTATATGTGTGTCTGTAAGCGTGAGTGCAGGGGGATGGATGTCTGGAGGTCTGTCTTGTTCCCAGACTTGTCCAGTTCTCCAAGCCACATTCCCATGACTGTTGTCATGAATATTCGCCAGGTCCTTCCTTTTGGGTGTGTGTGTGTGTGTCTCACTATAGCCTCAATGCATGCTCTCCTCATAATGCTACATTTGCAAGTCCTGCCTGGTCTCTCTCTGTCTCTCACCATGGCCTCCATGCGTGCTCTTCTTTCCTCCTCCTGCTTGCGGCGCTGCATGTTCTCCAGGTCCTGCCTGGCTTCGTCGAAAGACACCAGGAACGTGTCGAAGATCCCAAAGAACTCATCAGGCTGCATGCGACCCTGCTCCTCCCCAAAGTGCTTCAGCGACTTGGAGAACTGCACAGGGAGAGAGAGGGGGGGATGGGGAATGTTGGAATTACACATCTCACCCTTATGAAGGTCTAGTGACAGAAACGTAAATGTTGGAAGCATCTGAATCACCAGTGTGCAGTGTGTTTTTTCCTCTGTGCACCTGTTAGTACTATGTGTGTGAGTTTAACTTGTAATTGGAATTACAGATCTCACAAGTAAACCCAAATGACTTTAACATAATTAGCAATGGTAGTTGGTATCGGCCGATTCTTAAGAGTTGGATCGTTCGGGAATAAATGGATTCCTCTACTCATAATCTCTCATGGACAGACTAATCCCTCTACTCATAATCTCTCATGGACAGACTGATTCCTCTACACATAATCTCTCATGGACAGATTGATTGCTCTACTCATAATCTCTCATGGACACACTGATTCCTCTACTCATAATTTCTCATGGACACACTGATTCCTCTACTCATAATCTCTCATGGACACACTGATTCCTCTACTCATAATCTCTCATGGACACACTGATTCCTCTACTCATAATCTCTCATGGACACACTGATTCCTCTACTCATAATCTCTCATGGCCAGACTGATTCCTCTACTCACAATCTCTCATGGACAGACTATGTAAATGGTACCGTAGATCTGTCATGACGGAATGCGTGAGATAACGGGCAGCAATAGTTTTGGTGTTTTGGACACATCTCGATTTCGCAAGTGTTAGCATCTTTCGGATTTCGGAAGGGGACAGGACATTTGGCCTATGGACTTGCCTGTAACTTTCTGGTCCCAATCCTTGTTCTATCTCTTCTCTTAACACGTATGGATTAACCAAGATTACTCTACACCTAGACAGAGTGCTTTATAGCAAGCCTGGTCTCTGCAAGTGGAGGTTTGGGTCACACCTTATTTAGGTCACACCTTATTCATGCTATCAACAAACTGTCTGTTGATAGTCAACTGTTTGGTAAGGTTGAGGTGAGGGTTAGGTTTAGAAAAGAAGAAGAAATCAGCCAAGACCTGGTTCATCGTTGGGAGCAATTTCCAAACGCCTGAAGGTACCACGTTCATCCACGTTCAAACAATAGTACGCAAGTATAAACACCATGGGACCACGCAGCCGTCATACCGTTCAGGAAGGAGACGCGTTCTGTCTCCTAGAGATGAATGTACTTTGGTACAAATCAATCCCAGAACAACAGCGAAGGACCTTGTGAAGATGCTGGAGGAAACAGGTACAAAAGTATCTTTATCCACAGTAAAACAAGTCCTATATTGACATAACCCGATAAGCCGCTCAGCAAGGAAGATGCCACTGCTCCAAAACCACCATAAAAAAGCCAGACTATGATTTGCAACTGCACATGGGGACAAAGATAATACTTTTTGGAGAAATGTCCTCTGGTCTGATGAAACAAAAATAGAACTGTTTGGCCATAATGACCATTGTTATGTTTGGGCGAAAAAGTGGGGATGCTTGCAAGTCGAAGAACACCATCCCAACCGTGAGGGTGCTTTGCTGCAGGAGGGACTGGTGCACTTCACAAAATAGATGGTATCTAGCTATAGGGTTCATCCTCAAAATGAAACCATTTTTATGTCTCTGTGTCCAGTATGAAGGAAGTTAGCAAATGATAACTAGTTTTAGCGCAATGACTAGAAGTCTATGGGTATCTGCTAGCATGCTATCCACTAGTTCATCTGCCTCATTGCCAAAATCCTGAAGTATCCCTTTAATAATGTTTGTGGATTATTGTCTGCTAGTTGAGATTTACATTAATACTAAACTAGGAACATAAGCATTTCACCTGCATCGATGATGGCAGCAGATGGAGCTTCGGCTCGTGCCTTTTCCTGTGACGCCCTAAACGGCCCGTTGTTTACCTCCTTTTTACAACGGAGTGCAGACACTAACACAGACGAGACTCTGATGGCAACGAGTGCCCTTCCCTCTCTTTTTCTCTCTCCGTCTGTCTCTTTCTCCCTCCATCTTTCCATCCTTTACGCACGCACGCACGCACACATACACACACACCACATCAATCCTCATTGCCATGTGACTCACCGACACACATACAAATCATGGAAAAATACTGCAAAACATAGCAACTGCCTTCCCACTCAAACACTCTCATACGCACTCCACAACAACCCTTCGCCCCCTACAGAGTTTTAAAAAAATCCTTCCTCTCATGCCCTTGGAAGAAGGAGGTTACAGAGGAGAACAACTACATTTCAACAGGAATAAATCTGACAAACAGAGAGAAAGAAATTCAACATCGGTGTTCCCAGGCCTGTTTAAGTCATCACACAGGGTTGGAAAGATGCACAAAGGTTCCTCTCTTTGCTCCCTCTCCCATTCTCCTCCCTCGCTTACCCATCACCAACACCTCGCTCTCTCTGAATGGGATATAAGCCGTTAATGTTCATGGTTGAGATGTGACACTACCTTGTCCTTGGCCTCGTTCAAAGTCTTATGATTAGGGCCAGGGTGATGGTAAGGGTTGAGAGGTTAAAGGTCAGGGTTTCTACCTTGTCCTTGGCCTCGTTCAGAAGGTCTTCTAGCTCGGAGAAGCTGAAGCTGGCCACTGTGATGAAGTCCCCCACCACGGGGACAAACTTGTCCCCTCGGTCCCTCGTCCTGCTCTGCTGGTACTGCAGCTCCTGAAGGAGGAAGAGAGGGATGTTATCATTTCACTTCCTTTATTATGTCTACTTTTTCTGATGTTACTATTTGTATCTCGGGGTCAAATCACGCTCTTGTACGCACAGAAAATGTATGAATCCTTCTCTTAAGTGAGCGAGGTATTACAGAGGAGTGTGTGTGTGTGTGTGTGTGTGTGTGTGTGTGTGTGTGTGTGTGTGTGTCTATGTGTGTGTCTGTGTGTGTGTGTGTGTGTCTGTATGTGTCTATGTGTGTGTGTGTGTGTGTGTGTGTGTGTGTGTGGTGTGTAGTAAGTAAAGACATAGAGAGAGACAGTCGCCAGACGCGCGTCACACACACACACACACACACAGACACACACACAGACACAGACAGAGACAGAGACACAGACACAGACACACACAACAGACACACACACACACACACACACACTACACACACACACACACACACACACACACACACACACACTACACACACACTACACACACACACAACACACACTACACACACACACACACACACACACACACACACACACACACACACACACACACACACACACACACACACACACACACACACACACACACACACACACACACACACTCACTCACCGTCTCTATAGCCTTAAGTCCACTCTTGATGTTGTACACCTCTTTCTCTAGGTCAGCCAGACTGGTTTAGAAAAGGAAGACGTTCACATGTCTGATATGCGTCTACACACTGATCTAAGGTCAGTTCGTCCTAATGGTTTACGGTATGAGGTAAACTGATCCTAGATCTGTGTCAAGCAGGCGGTGGGTACTTACTTGACTTTGGCTGCCTCAGGTATGCTGAGCAAATCCTGCTGGATGTGGAGGATGTCGGGGTAGTTCTTCTCAAAGATCATGATTAGGTAGTGCAACATGGTGATGTTCCTGTTTCAACACACATTAGCATGGACAGCGAGAGCAGACACATGTAATTGAGAGAAGACACATGTAATTGAGAGAAGACACATGTAATTGAGAGAAGACACATGTAATTGAGAGAAGACACATGTAATTGAAAGCAAACACACACTATCTCACACAAACACAAACTTTCTCCAACACACTTTCTCTCACCCTTACAAACACCCTCTCACACTCACACATTTGATCTGCAATCCCCTCCCCGGTTGTTCACTCGTTAGTTAACCCTTCTTGTGCCCGCTCTGACCTGTCTATGCTGGACTTGGTGTCTGCAATCTTGTTGAGGGATGACACCTTGAAGCCGTAGGCGTTGCCCCGCTGGCCTTTGTTCATGAAGTTACCGAAGGCCAGGACCACCTCCAGGGTCTGAGTCAACCTCTTACTGTGGACCACCTCCTTAGAGGCACTAAGTATGGCTGAGAGAGAGAGAGAGAGGGGTTGAGAGAGAGGGAGAGGGGGTGAGAGAGAGTGAGAGAACAATTATGTGATAGCTTTAACATATTAGACTACATTTAACACTGCTAGACATGAAGTCCATAGTAGATGACGGTTCAACTCAAGCGAGCAAGAGAGAGGGGGATGGTGGGTTTGGGGGGAACAATTGCAATGCATCATGATAGCTTTCACAGAATGCATTCAACAACAAAACACATCCATAGTAGGTTTGAACCTCAAACTCCGGCGAGAGAGGGAGAGAGAACAATTGCAATCTTTCTTGATAGCTATAACATGGTGAAGATCTCAATTGCATACTCCTCGCATCCTCTCTCATCTTCTCCTTCTCAAAACCCATTGGATAAGAAAGCCAGAAGTCTCTCCCCTCTGACCTCCTCCTCCAATGTGTTTTGAGAAGGAGACGAGTTGAGAGGACGTGAGGAGTATGCAATTGAGATCTGCCCATAGACTACATCCATGACGTCTTAGCTGAGGGTTCAACCTGAGAGAGAGAGAGAGAGAGAGAGAGAGAGAGAGAGAGAGAGAGAGAGAGAGAGAGAGAGAGAGAGAGAGAGAGAGAGAGAGAGAGAGAGAGAGAGAGAGAGAGAGAGAGAGAGAGAGAGAGAGAGAGAGAGAGAGAGAGAGAGAGAGAGAGAGAGAGAGAGAGAGAGAGAGAGAGAGAGAGAGAGAGAGAGAGAGAGAGAGAGAGAGAGAGAGAGAGAGAGAGAGAGAGAGAGAGAGAGAGGGCAATTAACAACGCATCATGATAGCTACAATCAATATGCAAGATGTCCATAGTAGCTATAGGGTTCATCCTCAAACGCAAGGGAAGGAGAGAGAGTGTTTCTTTGACTTAAAAGAAACAAAACCACTACTAGTGGAACAAAAGCCATCCCCATCATAAGCAATCTCTCCCTGGAGTGAGAGTTGTCATCACAGAACGGGCCGCATCTCTTCAGAGCAACCCGTTCATAATTCTGTCTACTTCTTTCTTCACTTTAAATGGTCAATCTGCATCTCAAACAACAAATATGTTATCCCGCCTCTGTTTTGGTAAATAGCTGAGAGATGGGGCTGAAGATATGTAATCAATCTCAAATTCATAGACATATGTATGGATGCAAGGGCATCTTGATCCACTACGACAGAACGCAATTCATCCAGTGACCAGAGTTGAGTTCAGGAGGGTGCAACTTTGTTCCAGATACAAATGTCTCCTCCAGAGCAGAGATGACCTACCTGACAGAGGAGGTATATTCTACATGATGTATTTCTATCTGAATGTTCGGTAGCCTTGAACCCCATACACGACACAGGTCATGTGGAGCTAATGTGGTAGCAGGGATATTTGAAATGAGACACAACATCATCCCCTGCCTATCTCTTCCCCCTGGGAACTGGCACCATTCAAGTGGTTCCCCCTAATCAGACAAATCCCTGCAGACTGCGAGGATCAAAATCCATCTTGTTATTATTACAGTCTGTTCTCCTGCGAGGGAGCTTGTAAAACACTGTCTTGAAGCTAAACCTGTGGTTGAAATGAAAAGAAGGCTAGCCACACAATATGTAGGTCCCAGAAAGTCTGTTGATGGACTGAACGTCCTGGGTGGGCCTTGGAAAACAGTAAGACTACATAAGGACTTCATAACACATTCATAACCCAGACATAATGCATTCATAAGAAGTACATAAGCAGTTCATAGACGCTTCATAGACGTCAACAACCTGACCCCTTGACGTTTTCTTTACTCCTGTCTACCTCTGACAATGATCATTTACATGGGAGGGGAATCAGGTTTAGTGAAGAGGTAGAGAAGAACCTTTTAACACTGTCAGAGCCCCCTACTGCAAAGATAACCTTTTCACACTGTCAGAGCCCCCTACTGCAAAGATAACCTTTTCACACTGTCAGAGCCCCCTACTGCAAAGATAACCTTTTCACACGGTCAGAGCCCCCTACTGCAAAGATAACCTTTTCACACGGTCAGAGCCCCCAACTGCAAAGATAACCTTTTCACACGGTCAGATCCCCCTACTGCAAAGATAACCATTTCACACTGTCAGAGCCCCCTACTGCAAAGATAACCTTTTCACACTGTCAGAGCCCCCTACTGCAAAGATAACCTTTTCACACGGTCAGAGCCCCCAACTGCAAAGATAACCTTTTCACACGGTCAGATCCCCCTACTGCAAAGATAACCTTATCACACTGTCAGAGCCCCAAACTGCAAAGAGTGATATTTATTTTAAAAAATACACCAAATTACTTCCAGATGCAGTATTAAGCAGATCTTTTGTCAATAGTTACATTACTTAATCATGCTTGTGCTTTATCTGCCTCGTTCCATTCCGGAACCCACAAACTGTCCCCACCCTGCGTGGGCGTCATAGAATGAGAGGTTTTTAAATACATTCCACTGCGCGTGTATAAGGGCTGCTTATTTCCTACGTCAAAAGTTGGCTCTGAGGTTATGAGAGGATTACTTGTCTTGTATCTTATTCAAATGTTATTAAAAAGTGTGCATGTCTTAATGTCATAAGCCTGAGTAGAAACCTCTAAGGTAACTTCTAGAACAAGTGTAAGCACACACATTTGCATGCCTTTTGCTGGAAGCCTTCACCCATGTAGCTCTCAGAAGGGAGTGTTTATGAGAACGCCTCTCCCCTCTCAACAAGTGCCAGCTTTCCAAAACAGCCTCCCTGGTAACTTCGCTCTTTATTTCAACTGGACGAAAAACCAAAGTCCACAAACGGTCCATATGTGGTCCAAAACACACACACAAGTTACCGTACACACACATACACAGGCTCACAAAAACGAAGAGCTCAGAGAAATGCTTTGCTAGATATCTAATTAACAGACTAACTGACAGGTCTTTCTCTTCATTGTGATTTCACCACAAATAACTAGGGACTTTTTATTCACATGTAATAGTCTGACGACTACTCTCCTCACATTCCCTCACATTCAATGTACCCAAATGAAAAAAAGTGAATCCGAATTAAGATATGCTCTTTG
The DNA here is from genome assembly GCA_023634145.1 of Thymallus thymallus. NCBI lineage: Eukaryota > Metazoa > Chordata > Actinopteri > Salmoniformes > Salmonidae > Thymallus > Thymallus thymallus. Next base: position 4,277,249 of record CM042406.1, read on the forward strand.
GCAGAGGCTTTTGTCCATAGCAACTTATCAGTGAGTACATACATTTTCGTATGGGTGGCCATAGAGGGAATCAAACCAATGACCCTAGGGCCATACACTTACTAGCTGAGCCACACAGGACCACAGGGCCCGAGTGTCTTTGACTAGCTACTCAATCGTACCTTCGACCTTGGGCTTTGTTTCCGCCAGGCGTTCGGCAAACTTCTTCTTGAAGAACAGGGCCTGAATTCTCTGCTGGTAGTGGTCAATTCTAGAGGTGGGATGAAAGAGGGGATGAGAGATAGAGAAAAGAAAAACATGAAAAAAGAGTTAGGAGTTAGAATTAAAGTTGTCCCCAGAGGAGAGTAATTTCAAAACGAGCAAAAAAAGCATTCTCCCTCCAAAAAAATCCTCTCTATCGTTTTCACTTGGGATTTCATCGTATAATATTTATTTTACCTTTATTTAACTAGGCAAGTCAGTTAAGAACAAATTCTTATTTACAATGACAGCCTACCTACAGGGTCAGCCCCTGGAGCAAATGAGGGTTCAGTGCCTTGCTCAAGGACACAGACAGGTTTTTCACCTTGTCGGCTCAGGTATTCGAACCAACGACCAACGCTCTAACCGCTAGGCTACCTGCCGCCCTAAATAATAGGCTCCCATCAGCTCTATACCATATGAGACATATCCGAGGTTACTGGAGGGAGGGAGGCTGATGTCAAAGGAGGACCAAGGATATTTAATGGCAAAAAAGGAAAACAAAGAAGTCCCCGGGGGTCGAAAGGGAAGACCGGCAGACTAATATTTCACAAAACCGAAAAGGAAATGAAAAAGTTTAATTATCAAGGATAAACACAGAGGAGGGCTCATGCGGGGGGTTGGGATGAAACTTAGTCATTTAAAACAACAAAAAAGTAGCAGCATTGCTTATTTAAGAAGTGAGTGGAGTACTTTCAAGTGGATGATAGCCATTGATTCTTGAAGAATGTAACTTATAAATGCCTCATGAGCTTTAGTACAACTGCCTTAACTCCATCAGAACCCCAAAAAAGCTTGTATTACTCCGTTGTTTACGAACAACATGAATGACATTCTGCACTAAATTTGTAGTTTGTCTACATACTGTACATGTCACAATAATGCACTCGGCACAATGCAATGCAAATGCTTCATGCATCCATTCATTTAACCTTTATTTAACTAGGCAAGTCAGTTAAGAACAAATTCTTATTTACAATGACAGCCTACCTACAGGGACAGCCATAGTAGTACGGCACCCCTGGAGCAAATTAGGGTTAAGTGCCTTACTCAAGGACAAATCGGCAGGTTTTCACCTTGTTGGCTCGGGGATTTGATCCAGCAACTTTTTGTTTACTGGCCAAACAGTTACTGGCCCGACACTCTGACCACTAGGCTACCTGCCACCCTAAAAATGTACACACTTATGTGTAAAGTTAATGTTTGCTTGATAATATACACCTACAATGAGACCACATTTTCTTTGGAATTAGGCCACGTCAAGTGGGGATATGAAAAATCACAATTGACTATGTCACATTCTTTTGCATGAAGGGGAACTGTGGAGGAGGGTCGGTTGACTATGTCACATTGTTTTGTATGAAGGGGAACTGTGGAGGAGGGTCGGTTGACTATGTCACATTGTTTTGTATGAATGGGAACTGTGGAGGAGGGTCGGTTGACTATGTCACATTGTTTTGTATAAAGGGGAACCGTGGAGGAGGGTTGGTTGACTATGTCACATTGTTTTGTATGAAGGGGAACTGTGGAGGAGGGTCGGTTGACTATGTCACATTGTTTTGTATGAAGGGGAACTGTGGAGGAGGGTCGGTTGACTATGTCACATTGTTTTGTATGAAGGGGAACTATGGAGGAGGGTCGGTTGTTCTGTAATCGTTTATTTAACTTGAACTTAACAACAAAAATCACTTTGTGACAACTGTTAGTATTAAAATAATCTCATTGGAAATGGGGTGTTAGCAAAATGGCGGAGCTCACCTGCTCATCTCATAGAGGAAGCGGTCAGCACGGGCCATGCGCTCCAGCTCGTGTTGGTGCTCTTCCAGGAGGTCAATGTCGCTCTTCTCAGGGACAAACTTCAGCAGCTTCACAAAACCAAGTTTTTTATTATAATGCATCTAGGAAATATCTATGTAGTTAGCAATCCCTGCATTCATATAATCATTTGTGTCATTTTAGTGGTTAGAATAGCTCCCCCCTAAATACATATTTTTTTTTTTTCAGAAGGCTGCAGCTTTTGTGTCTGAAAATGACAGATTGAGCTAATGGGAGCAATCCTTATAGATGGATGATGTTCTATGGAGTGATCGGCCATCAAAAAACACACAATATATCTGCCTTTGTGCTGTATTCACTTTTGGCAGATTTTTGGCAGATTGATTAATGTATATATGATTTTATCCATGTTCATGTGTCTGTGTGGCCCTAGTCTAATCTACAGTTATGTATACAGGTAAATATCTTATGTCTGATATTATGAGTTATACTTAAGTAGATGCCAAAATAAGTAAAGTAAGGCATAGGATTGGTGTGAGCATTGGCTGGAAGGAGTTTCCATCAGTGTTACATCCATTTGTACACTTTGTTGCACACATGTGGTCTACTTTGTTGCGCCCCTAAGCAATGTCTGTGCACGGCACAAGACTCACTTTGCATAATAGTCTGCCAGTAAAAATAAATTACTTATCTCTTTCCTCTGAATGTACTATGGGTTTTTTCTTTAAACAGCCACAAGTTAGCCACCACTTGCTAACAATCAATGGAAGTGATAGGGGCAACTGAGCAATGTTTTTTTAATGAACAAATCACCTTTAAGTAACGTCAAACCAAATATTGAGTTGATTTGGAGTTTAAAGAAAAAACAAACCATGGATTTGTTTATCCTGGTCCCTACTCTACTTGGGTGAGGAACCATCTAACATTAAGTTGTAAAATACTGAACTACCCCTTTAATAGTAATAATAATTTATTAAACTTCATAATAGAAATCTCATTGCGCTTCATAAGCAAAAAACACAAACAAACAAACAAGCAATACTGTATATCATGACAGGTCAGGTCAACCAATAGAGGCCAAGTCTTTGAATGCTGCATCCTCGGGAGAGGTTAATAGCTTTAGCAGAAGGAGTAAATTATGGTGATGGAGTCTCCTGCTGATCTTGTAGAGCAGGGGTCGGCAACAGGCGGGCCAAAACCTTCCCGCAAGTGATTTTTTGGGGGGGCACTTAGTTTTTTAAATCTATTCCCAAGTATTCCCACTAATAAATAAAGAGACGTGATCATGTCTTATTTTCAAATTTACAAATGGAGGATAAATTACCTGCTCCAGCATGTCTTTGGCTAGCTCTTCCCGCTCGTCCATTTCTAGAATGGCCCTCTTGATCTCCTCGTTGCTCATTTTTAACCTGTGAGGACAGACCAACAGACCACAAGAGAGTTAGTTAGCAATGATGATATTGTTTTTTTCCCCTCATAAATCTACACACAATACCCCACAATACTCCCAAGTGGCGCAGCGGTCTAAGGCACTGCATCTCAGTGCTAGAAGCGTCACTACAGACGCCATGGTTCGAATCCAGGCCGTGATTGGGAGTCCCATAGGGCGGCGCACAATTGGCCCAGTGTTGTTGAGTTTGGCCGGGGTAGGCCATCATTGTAAATAATAATTTGTTCTTAACTGACTTGCCTTGTTAAATAAAGAAAATAATGACAAAGCAAAAACTGTTTTTTTTGCTTTGTAGATTTTATTTTACAAAATTGAAATATCACACTTAAATAAGTATTCAGACCCTTTACTCAGTACTTTGTAGAAGCACCTTTGGCAGCGATTACAGCCTAGAGTCTTCTTGGCTATGGCACTACAAGCTTGGCACACCTGTATTTAGGGAGTTTATCACATTCTTCTCTGCAGATCCTCTCAAGCTCTGTCAGGTTAGATGGGGAGCGTCGCTGCACAGCTATTTTCGGGTCTCTCCAGAGATGTTCCATAGGGATAAAGTTCGGGCTCTGGCTGGGCCACTCAAAGACATTCAGAGACTTGTCCCGAAGCCACTCCTGCGATGTCTTGGCTGTGTGCTTAGGGTTGTTGTCCTGTTGGAAGGTGAACCTTCGCCCAGTCTGAGGTCCTGAGCAGGATTTCAGCAAGTTCTCTCTGTACTTTGCTCCGTTCATCTTTTCCTCGATGCTGACTAGTCTCCCAGTCCCTGCCATTGAAAAACATCTGCACAGCAAAATGCTGCCACCACCAGGCTTCACCGTAGGGATGGTGCCTGGTTTCCTCCAGGCGTGATGCTTGGCATTCAGGCCAAAGAGTTCAATCTTGGTTTCATCAAACCAGAGAATATTGTTTCTCATGGTCTGAGAGTCTTTTGGCAAACTCCAAGTGGGCTGTCATGTGCCTTTTACTGAGGAGTGGCTTCCGTCTGGCCACTCTACCATGAAGGCCTGACTGGTGGAGTGTTGCAGAGATGGTTGTCCTTCTGGAAGGTTCTCCCATCTCCACAGAGGATCTCTGGAGCTCTGTCAGACTGACCATCGGGTTCTTGGTCACCTCCCTGACCAAGGCCCTTCTCCCCTGATTGCTCAGTTCGGCCTGGCGGCCAGCTCCAGAAAGAGTCTTGGTGGTTCCAAACGTCTTCCATTTAAGAATAACTTTGTTCTTGGGGACCTTTTTTTGGTACCCTTCCCCAGATCTGTGCCTCGACACAATCCTGTCTTGGAGCTATACAGACAATTCCTTCGACCTCATGGCTTGGTTTTTGCTCTGAAATCCACTGTCAGCTGTGGGACCTTATATAGACAGGTGTGTCTTTCCAAATCATTTCCAATCAATTCAATTTACCACAGGTGAACTTCAATCAAGTTGTAGAAATATTTGAAGGATGATCAATGGAAACCGGATGGACCTGAGCTTAATTTCGAGTATCATAGCAAAAGGTCTGAATACTTATGTTTTTTATTTTTAATACATTTACAAACATTTCTGAAAACCTGTTTTCATTTTTTCATTATAGGGTATTGTATGTAGATTGATGAGGAAAACATTGAATGTAATCATTTTTAGAATAAGGCTTAAATGTAACAAAATCTGGGGTCTGAATACTTTCCGAAGGCACTGTATGTGACTTAACTGCCTCAGCTCGCTTATGTCTTCTCTTTACTGTGTTTTAGTTCAATTTAAAATGTAATTTGCACACAGTTCAGCTTGTACAATGCCATTTTGAAGAACAGTAAAACAATCTCTCTCTCTTAACAAACAGCAAACAGCAAACATGTCATCCCCCATGAATTATTTGTTATTTATTTTATTTAACTAGGCAAGTCAGTTAAGAACAAATTCTTATTTACAATGACGGCCTACCTACAGGGTCAGCCCCTGGAGCAAATGAGGGTTAAGTGTCTTGCTCAAGGACACATGGACAGGTTTTTCACCTAGTCGGCTGAGGTATTCGAACCAGCAACCTTACGGTTACTGGCCCAACGCTCTAACCGCTAGGCTACCTGCCGCACTAAATGATGCAGCTCTCGGATACCGTGTGTGATGTACGTACTAACGTACGTCCAGATGGAGACAGATCCATAGTCCTCCTACCAATTTCATTGTTGGGAGACAATTATCACTGTAGAAACTAAACAACCATTTGCAAACAAATAAACAGGGGTGCCATGTTTTCAATCAATGCGGGTTTCATATTGAAAAGTCAATATAGCTTATCCCCACCAAGCGATATGTTACACAAGGCATACAAAGCATTTCACAATAAACAGCCTGGTAAAATGAGTTCCCCTTCCACGGTAAATTGGTTGTGTTCAAATACTACCATATCAGCCTATCCATTCAACTGGGTTATAACATAATCAAATGACTAATGAAAAACCAACAATTCAAGCCACACAATCACTCCAAAATACTGTAGTACTGTAGGGTAACGTCCATGCATTGTACTGCTGTACCAGACCTTACTCGACCTCGGGAGTATGGCCAACTGCTGTCAGCAGCAGAATTGATCAATGCCCACTGCTTTGGGTTTGGATCAATGACACTCTCTGGCAGTACACAGTACACAACAAAGCTCTATTGTCTACAGACTGACCTTATTTGGACCTGGTTGGGCCTGTGTATGTACCCACTGGTTTTTAACCATTGACAGTGGCTGCATCCCAAAGTGGGACAGGACTCTCAATCATCTCTCTTAGGGCACTAAAGCATACAAATGGCCATATTGTGAATTGGGGGAGAAGCTCCCTTGAAGTGACTAAAATTGATCCCAGTCAAGATGCTATGTGACTGGACATCCCCTGAGGAGAAGGTATCATGTTAGTCTAGTTTTAGACATTTGAGTCATGTTTATAAGGGCTCCCGAGTGACGCAGCGGTCTATGGTACGGCATCTCAGTGCAAGAGGTGTCACTACAGTCCCTGGTTCGAATCCAGGCTGTCACATCTGGCCGTGATTGGGAGTCCCATAGGGCTGCGCACAATTGGCCCAGTGTCGTCTGGGTTTGGCCGGGGTAGGCCGACATTGTAAATAAGAATTTGTTGTTAACTGACCGGTTGTGATACAGCTTCCCAATCACGCTCAACAGTTTCCTGTATCAAGAATGGTCCTCCACCCAAAGGACATCCAGCCAACGTGATACAACTGTGGGAAGCATTGGAGTCAACATGGGCCAGCATCCCTGTGGAACGCTTGACCCTCGGAGGCCCCCCCCCCCCCCCCCACCTCCTTGCTACCATGGCACCACAGAGGCATCAATTGAGTTATTGTGTACTTACTTTGCAGTATAGCCTACAGTATGTTCAGGATACCTAACCTGGATACCATATCTGTCTGTGTTGTATAGCTAACTCCTATAACAACCATAGTAGTTGGCTACACAGCACAAATAGATCTGGGACCGGACTATAATGTTGTGAAGTGGTAACGCTCAGTCCTATATGTGGGGCCTGTTGTGAAGTGGTAACGCTCTAGGCACATACAGTATATTGCTCCCCACCAGACTCGTGGAGTCCACCCTTCCAGCTATTCCTCCCACCTCTCTGTACTCCCCCCTCTAATTCTGTATGTGTCTAAATGTATTGAGTCTTACACCAAATTCAGTGTTACACCAAATGACACAGATTGTGCGTACTTCGAGAGCAGGATGACGCAGTTCTGAGCGCGCCGACCGTCGATGACCGACAGCTCCTTCACCTTGCGCGTGCTCAGGTACAGGTCATCCATCGAGCCTGTTTCTTTCTTCACAGAGAGAGAAGAGAGGGAGGAGAGAAGAAACGAGATCAGTGTCTGACAGTATACAGTACTGACACCTCAAGTGAGAATCTAATTGGGTGCTGCTACTCCCTTCATAGTCCACTACTGTTAACCAAGGCGGGCCCTGGTCAAAAGTAGTGGACTATATGAGGAATACCTGTTCCATTTCGGACACACACATATTCAGTTTAAAGCCCACACAACACCCTCAGAGTTCTGCACTGACACCTGGAGGCCAATTTAGTATATGATTGGATGGAAGAAGTGTGATGCCACTTATTTTCATGTGAAATGTGACAAATTGACACTTTAGTGCAGGAGAAGAATTCTGCCCACAATACTACCATTCTGTACCATCTCTATGGTTGAATGCTAAGGTTGTGCCAATGTTGGCCATTGGTCACATTCGCCCTTCCCGGGAACAATTGGCGAAGGCACCTGGAGCCAGGAAAGGTTTTCAACAGTCACCGAGTGCTTATGTCAGGTTTCACACACGTCACTTATGAGGGCGTTATGGAGGCCTTATAGAAGTCTTGCTGGAATAAAGCGTTGCAGTCAGGCATATTAAAACAGTTCAGAAAAGCCATGAAAAAAGAGCTTCAAAAGACCATGTTGGTGTGAGCAGCAAATCTAAAACAGGTCTTGGGAGGAAAGCTTTTTCGTGAGTCATCATCAAGAACACAGCCCAGGCTATTCCATAAACATCTCCGAAAGGGCAGGAAACGGCGCTACGGACTGGGCTCGAGGCAAGTTGTCAGATATTTTGGTAAGCTTTACATAAATATAGTATTAAAGAAATCCACAAGGGGGAAGGAATAGATGTTTAAAAACTGTCTGTGGTTGAAATGTTCAAAAGTATTTGTATTTATAGCCAAAGCAGGCTTCCTGCTCTTCTGAAATGTCCCTTTGGGGTTACGGGGAGGATAACGCATGTGAAACAGCTGCTGGCTTCCAAAGAAAGACGCTTTTCTTCCTTGCCTGCATTGACCAATAGTTTTACCGCAGTCTGACTGGCAGGATGGCACAGGGTCAAGGGACAACTCCCATTCGCTGGTACTGCGGCCGCCAAACCCTGCTATCTCTCTCTACTCACGCTCAAGATGCCCACGCCTTTATGGTTATGATGAACTGGGGTGATCTAAAGGCCGTTAGGGGAACCTTTAGCTAAGTGCTCCCCTTCATACTTTTCTTACTGTGTTCATTTTAGTTTAGTGATGATGGTTATGGTAATGCTAATGATTGTTATGACAATGATGATTGATGGTGAAATTACACTTCGACTTCATGAACCCAACTAGGGGCATTATAGGCTTCATGAACCCAACTAGGGGCATTATAGGCTTCATGAACCCAACTAGGGGCATTATAGACTTCATGAACCCAACTAGGGGCATTATAGGCTTCATGAACCCAACTAGGGGCATTATAGGCTTCATGAACCCAACTAGGGGCATTATAGGCTTCATGAACCCAACTAGGGGCATTATAGACTTTATGAACCCAACTAGGGGCATTATAGGCTTCATGAACCCAACTAGGGGCATTATAGACTTTATGAACCCAACTAGGGGCATTATAGGCTTTCTGAACCCAACTAAGGGCAGAACTGAGAAGTGCTGTTAACAACTGACTGATGACTTACCACTGACTGTTTCCCCACAGGTACTGTACCTTTTAAGTCAGCTCATGTCTGACAGTGAATTTGAAAGTGTCATGGTTTGACAACCCTGACACTTTCAAATTCACTGTCAGACATGAGCTGACTTAAAAGGTTTAGATGTCTTATCTAACGGACAGTTTTAGTACTAAGGTATCATTAAAACCACAACCCACTTTCCCCCCTTGAGGTTCATGAATCCAATGTCCCCATCACTGTTAAAACAGATCATTTAACCCTTTTTATCCAGATAAGTCAATTTAGAACACATTTGTAATGTGTATTAACCTCGTATCAAGCAAGCCAATTAAAAGACCAATAACTCCACTAGCTACTTCAAACACATGACTCTCCAGGTGGCAGCCCATGTGTGCATGGAGAAGGGAGAGAGAGAGGGAGGGAGGGAAGGAGAGACAGAGGTAACAGTGTGGGAGCGCGAGAGACCCGAAACTCACCTGCTTGAAGGATTGGTTAGTGAGCAGCTCCTGCCCAGGTAGTCGAAGAGTGCAGAGAGAGAGAGAGAGAGAGAGACCAAAATCGAAACACATGCAAAGGTTAGGACTTCAAGCCAGCAAAGAAAGGCAGAACCACAGTAGCTAGCTACAGAGCAACTAGAGGCTACACCACTACAAAGCAGAAGTACAGATGTCTCTGGGCGGCTTGCTGCATCGAAAGTCATCAAGGGCTTGTTTCATCACTACTGGTGGTATGGTGATATTTGCGATGAGTTTATAAAAGGTTTTGGTAAACAACCAATCACAAAATGACAGTCGTGGATAAAATTACCAATTAAAAAAGTCTATAAAGGAACACTAGTCATAGATAACCGTTGGAAAACCCTCAAACGGAATACGGCACTTGTCAAACGTAACAGCGCTGTCAATGTAGGACGAGACCTTGGGTTACTTGTATAAATAAATATAATTCATGAATCACTGTCACCACCGTCCTCAAATTAGCCATTAATCATGGCTGACCCTTTATAAGAACAACGAAGGCAAAGGAATTAGCAGTGGGAAGACATTAAAAAACATTACACAAACTATGGTAACACCTCCGTATGGGACATTTTACGATCCTCTTACTTAAGTCTGTGGGTAAGACATTGTTTCAACTATTGATATTAGGCTTACCAGCAAATTACTGATGAATCAATCTTAAGAGATTTGAAGATAATTAGGACCTACCATTGATATCATTGGATTGGATCATTCCTAAGTACACTAGCTTCAAAAGCATGTGCAGGAATAATTAGTCATAACCTATTATGAGGGGTTGGGTTAAGTCTTTGGTTAAGTGTGGGGTGTGGTAAGTCCTCATGACTTTGATTCCAACAGGTGCATGATAATGGCCCATTCCAAGGGGTAGGCACGGGTGGGCCTCACTGGGGAGCCAGGCCCACCCAATCACTGGGGAGCCAGACCCATCCAATCAGATTGAGCAACAAGAATCATTTTTCCTGCACCTATAGAATGTACCTAAATATAAACGGTTTTAGTCCAAGTCCAGCACTGGCCTAAAGACGCATACACCATCAGATGGAATTCATAGCAAGCAGTAGGTAAGGAGTGGGAAAACAAAAGGTATATACTGTATATTGACAATAATAATAATACTTTGGCAGATGACTTTCAGGACACTCAAGGAAATCTTGCATAACATCTAGTACTGTACATAAAATCTATTTAATTTAGGCCTATGTAATGAATTTGAATGGAAAAAATAAACAAATTGTAAAAAAATTAATATATCAGCTTATCAATTTCTAAATAATGGCCAGGTTCTGGCATGTGTCACCTCGCACTAATGCCATGTGCAGTAAACAGTAGCTATTGCTGCATAGGCTAGGATACACTGTGTAGGCTACTCACCGTTAGCTAGCTAGCTAAGACTCACTAGCCAACTTGGCTAGCAAAAACAAGACATGACATGACCATCAGTCCAGTGGGGGAAAAAATGAAGTTATTTCAAACTATGCGCTGACGTGCCTCGCAAGTAATAGGCTACAACAACTGACCTATTACCAGTGTTATCACATAGCCTAGCATGAGACTCAAGTTCTGAAATATAAGGGTAGGTCTACATGGACAAAATCTGACCTCTTTTATAATATATGAAAATAGGCAAATGCAGGAAACAACATTTATTTCCAGTCAATAGCCTATTATTTTTAGGAATTCAATGTAATTGAAAATCGAACTTTGCCCTGTGCTTCTCCACCCATTCACTATAGTCAGGCTCTATATACTACTGATCATTGAATTGATATCACACCATACGTTGCGCCCAGCAGAGAATTACACTTGGCATTTTGACTCAAACGGATCTCGACTAAGAAAAGGTTGGTGACAACTGTTCTATTCTATATAGGCTAGCTGCCTATTGTGATTATTACTGTTATTTTTTACCTTTATTTTACTAGGCAAGTCAGTTAAGAACAAATTCTTATTTACAATGACAGCCTAGGAACAGTGGGTTAACTGCCTTGTTCAGGGGCAGAACTACAGATTTTTACCATGTCAGCTAGGGGATTCGATCCTGCAACCTTCCAGTTACGGGCCTAACACTCTAACCACTAGGCTACCTGCCACCCCACTATACAGCGCCTTCGGAAAGTATTCAGACCCCTTGACCTTTTCCACATTTTGTTACATTACAGACTTATTCAAAAAAACAAATATATATATATATATATGTTTTTAATCCTTATCAATCTACACACAATACAGCATAGACTCTTCTTGGGTATGATGCTACCAGCTTGGCACACTTGTATTTGGGGAGTTTCTCCCATTCTTCTCTGATGATCCTCTCAAGCTCTGTCAGGTTGGATGGGGAGCGTTGCTGCACAGCTATTTTCAAGTCTCTCCAGAGATGTTCGATCGGGTTCAAGTCTGGGCTCTGGCTGGGCCACTCAAGGACATTCAGAGGCTTGTCCCGAAGCCACTCCTGCGTTGTCTTGGCTGTGTGAAGCATGGTGGTGGCAGCATCATACTGTGGGGATGTTTTTCAGCTGCAGGGACTGGGAGACTAGTCAGGATCGAGGGAAAGATTAACGGAGCAAAGTACAGAGAGATCCTTGATGAAAACCTACTCCAGAGTGATCAGGACCTCAGATTGGGGCGAAGGTTCACTTTCCACCAGGACAACGACCCTAAGCACATAGCCAAGACAACACAGGAGTGGCTTCGGGACAAGTCTCCGAATGTCCTTGGAGAGACATGAATATAGCTGTGCAGCGACGCTCCCCATCCAACCTGATAGAGCTTGAGAGGATCTGCAGAGAAGAAACAAAGAAACTCCCCAAATACAGGTGTGCCAAGCTTGTAGCGTCATACCCAAGACAAATCGATGCTGTAATTGCTGCCAAAGGTGCTTCAACAAAGTACTGAGAATAGGGTCTGAATACTTATGTAAATGTGATATTTCAGTTTATTTTAAATACATTTGCAAACATTTCTAAAAACCCATTTTTGCTTTGTCATTATGGGGTATTGTGTGTAGATTGAGGAAGAAAAAAAACAACTTAATACAATATAGAATAAGGCTGTAATGTAACAAAATGTGGAAAAAGTCAAGGGGTCTGATTACTTTCCAAAGGCACTGTGTGTAAAGACAAGATTAAATTGAGAATAGTCTGATGGGTGATAATATTATAACTTGTGAATGATGCCCAGTGTGTGCAGTCAAGAAACATCACATGCATTTTTTTTGCAACTTTTTCAAATCATATTCGCATGCATCATCTAGCCTAGCCTACAGGCCTATACAGAGTGTACAAAACATTAGGCACATTGCTCTTTCCATGACATAGACTGACCAGGTGAAAGCTATGACCCCTTATTGATGTCACGTGTTAAAGGAGACAGGTTAAAGAAGGTTTTTAAGGTTTTTTAAGCCTTGAGACAATTGAGACATGGATTGTGTATGTGTGCCATTTAGAGGGTGAATGGGCAAGACCAAATATTTAAGTGCCTTTGGGTTATGGTAGGCTTACCAGTTTGAGTGTGTCAAGAACTGCAACGCTGCAGGGTTTTTCACGCTCAACAGTTTCCTGTGTGTATTAAGAATGGTCCACCACCCAAAGGACATCCAGCCAACTTAACAACCCTGCAAAGCATTATAGTCAAAATGGGCCAGTATCCCCGTGGGACGTTTTCCATGCCCTGGCGAATTGAGGCCGTTCTGAGGGTAAAAGGGCGTGCAACTCAATATTAGGAAGGTGTTTATTTTAACCCCTTTTTCTCAATATCCAATTGGCAGTTAGTCTTCTCCCATTGATGCAACTCCTGAGATCAATGCGTCCTCTTCCAAAACACAACCCTGCCAAGCCGCACTGCTCGCTTACCCTGGAAGCCAGCTGCACCAAGGAAACACCATCCAGCTGGCGACCCAAGTCAGCAAGGCCCGCTAGAGCGCGACGGGCCAAACCCTCCCCTAACCCTAACTCCCGGTCATGGCCGGATGTGACACTGCCTGGGATCGAACCTGGGCCTGTAGTGACGCATGAAGCACGGCGATGGAGTACCTTAGACCACTGCGCCGCTTGGGAGACCCCACTCAGTGTCTGTTTTGATAACGTTTGTATCACAACTAAAGTGGCCAAATAACTCAGCGTAGCCTATAGGACTAGGACCAAGAAACAGAGCAAGGAGCATGCAGCTTTTTAGAGTCACATCATGCAACCTTAGAATGTATTAGAAATCAAAACAGTATAGCTTAAGATTTGTATTACAACTAAAGTTTCATAAATAACTTTAAATTACACATATAGGAGGACCAGTTTCAAATGATTACTTTCTTAACTGCTCAACACAGAATGTGTCGCGGACGTAGTGATTGGCAGACAGAGACGCAGCTCTGAAGTAGTACCACATGATTTATTCAAATCAACTGGCAAAAATAACAACTTTTAACACGAACGTAACACCCAGTAGGCTTAACAGCACTAATCCTAACACAATGATCCACACCAGACAGGTGAAACACCTGAACTTAAATATGGCCCCCAATTAGAGACAATGCAAAGCAGCTGCCTCTAATTGGGGACCAACACAAAACCAACATAGATACATAAAACCTAGATCTGTCAGGCTCTGACCATAGACAACTAGAGGAGCCAAAGACTTCCCTATGATCAGAGCCTGACAGAATGTTTACACTCCCTCGGAAATCGTTTGGGGAAAAATATCCTTTCTATTTTATTCATGTTATGTTCAATTGTATTTTTCTTTCTATAAATTAATATAAAATAATGGCACAGGAATTATGAACAAATATTGTCTGATTAATGAACTAGTGTAGCCAACAGCCATATAGCATAGCCAGATCTGGGCAAAACATAAGGACAACTCAGAATATGTTATTATATTCTTCTGGAATAGGCTACATTTTCTTCATATCATGTTTCTTTACACCTGCCTAAAATAAAGAATGGATTCATTGTGAATGTGTAGGCTGTATTACATGGATTTATTAGACTTTTTATAATGTAGGCTTAGATGTTCCAAGGGTCAGCATGAGTGGCTTGTGGGCGATGCATGGAAGCCCAGAGATGTTAAATGTGTTTTTATTTAACCTTTATTTAACTAGGCAATCAGTTAAGAACAAATTCTTATTTACAATGACGGCCTACCCCGGCCAAACCCTCCCCTAACCCAGACGACCGCGGGCCAATTGTGTGCCGCCCTATGGGACTCCCGATCACGGCCGGTTGTGATATACAGCCATGGATCGAACCAGGGTCTGCAGTGACGCCTCTAGCACTGAGATGCAGTGCCTTAGACCGCTGCGCCACCAGTTCAATTACTGCAATTATTTGCATGACAGTTACCAGCTGACTAAATTTCATGAACACCACAGCCCTATTTTTGATCAGAGCCCAATGGGCCCTGGTCCAAAGTAGTGTGCTATATAGGGAATTGGGTTCCGTTTGGGGTTAAGCCCATGAGCCTGTGAAGAACCTTGTCTTTTCCCTACCAAATGCACTTAAGACACTACTGCATGCTCCACAATCAGCCATTCAGGAGGGAACAGCATCTATGGTTAGCCGAAAGCCAGAGGTAAACCAGACTCCTGGCTTTGGGACTAAGGTCCTCTTCAAAACCACTCAAACACACATTCTTTCTTACACGGACACGCACATGCACGCACACACGCATGCATGCACACACCACAGCAAGGCTCAATGCATTACTTCAAACACAATCAATTCCTTTCTGCCACTGCAACCACACAGTGTGTGTCTGTATCTTTTACGTACAGTACACACCTGAGCGCAGACAACCATCAATCCCCATGATAATTGACAGTTTGGGTGACACACACGCCCCACTAACTAAAAAGGCTGTTTTACTTATCCAATCAATTGAAAGCGTCCATACTTGCTGTCTCTGATAGGCCGAGAACATCTTCTCGATGTCTTTGAGGTCGAGGATCTTGAAGGCCCTCAGGTCATCGACGTCGTGCCAGATGGTGCCAGTGATCTTGTTCTACGGGGGACACAGGCGGGACATAGGGTGGCCATAAATTGAGGGGAGATTATAAACTCCCAGGTACAGATCTAGGATCAGTTTCCCCTTCCACTGTTCCTCACCTTAACCATTAGTTGGGAAAATGCGAAATTTACCCAAGATCACCGTCTAGGGGCAACTTCACTCTACACCAGATTATAAACTGTAATTCAGGGATAATCCAGGATTGGGGGCACACTGCATGCAAGAGATTACTGCAGATTAAGTGTAAGAATGTTAGCAATTATAGGATGTAATAAATGATGCCCTAACTAATAGTTATCCCCAGAACAGTCTACTGCGTAGGCCTGCTAGTTCGCTAATTAGCTAGCAAGTTAGCAACTTTAAATCCTGCATCACCTTTTGAGAAGTTTAACATTTTATTTCAAAATTGTTTTACATTTTGTCAACTTAATAAAAAACATGTTTTCCCATCTCAAGAGGTTAAATAAAAAATTACTATAGTCAATGCCTATATTAAGTAGCGAAAAAAGTAACAGGGTTGACCGTCACTGGGTTGAGGATTTCTTCTTAAACATCCATAAATCCCCTTGTGATGAGTAATGGAAGCTTGTTGTGTACAAAAGGCATTGGCAATTGAATGCAAGCTTCATCCCCAAAAAATAATTGTTAAAACATTTCTAGCCTATTTATGGGTAATAGGGTTGACGTGTTATTGTCGACCCGCTCAGTTTTCCACCACAAAACACTAGAAAATGGCCAAAAAGGGAATAACCAGCTTACTTCAATGTTTGTTTTGAAAAAAATATTGATAAAGGAACAGTTTCACCGTATTAAAACGAGAGTTCAGTTCAAGTAACAGGGTTGACCTTAAAATAAGGAGAAAGTTTGGAAAGCTTGGAAAGTTTGGGATTATGGGTTATAAACTTTAGAGAAGTGACACAGGGTTGACGGAGGGCACGTCAAAATGAGGAATTTTGGCACATAAGCAAGCCTTTACTCATATAAAAATCTGATGTATTGAGTTCTCCATGTGGTCCATATTAAAGGATCGTTCATTTAATATAACAGGCTTCTAAAGTTCAATATTGGTGCATCGTTTCTACTTAAAATATCAAAGGGACGCAACAGGCACTCTCATGGAACGACCCATGTAATAAATGATGTGGAACGACCCATGCAATAAATGATGTGGAACGACCCATGCAATAAATGATGTGGAACGACCCATGCAATAAATGATGTGGAACGACCCATGCAATAAATGATGTGGAACGACCCATGTAATAAATGATGTGGAACGACCCATGTAATAAATGATGTGGAACGACCCATGTAATAAATTATGTGGAACGACCCATGTAATAAATGATGTGGAACGACCCATGTAATAAATGATGTGGAACGACCCATGCAATAAATGATGTGGAACGACCCATGCAATAAATGATGTGGAACGACCCATGCAATAAATGATGTGGAACGACCCATGCAATAAATGATGTGGAACGACCCATGTAATAAATGATGTGGAACGACCCATGTAATAAATGATGTGGAACGACCCATGTAATAAATGATGTGGAACGACCCATGTAATAAATGATGTGGAACGACCCATGTAATAAATGATGTGGAACGACCCATGTAATAAATGATGTGGAACGACCCATGTAATAAATGATGTGGAACAACCCATGTAATAAATGATGTGGAACGACCCATGTAATAAATGATGTGGTTACTAAAAGTTAACCCAGGGCAGAATAGAGTCTACTGCATATTCTCTGTCCTGAGAAACTCAATGAAACTAAATGGGCTCCATTCAGTCCATAGTGAAATGCTAGCACATGTTCTGTTGCAATCACCAATGTAAGGACCTTGCTGGATTGCTAACAACCTCCTCTTTATATCTGTGGAAGTCTAACTTGTCCCCAAAATGAAAGATTAATGTGCCCATGCTCTTTACCTCGCCCAGCTTGGCCCAGTTGAAGGATTTGAGCGGGTGCGAGGGCTGCGGGATAGACTTGGAGCGCATGGTAGCAGTAGTACCGAATCCAGGTGGGCCCGGAGGAGGTGGGATTCCAGAGAAGATGGGCGGAGCTCCAGGAGGAGGAGGCGGGCCTCCAGGTGGAGGAGGGGGAGGAGGAGGGCAACTGAATGGCAGAGGGGGCGGGGGAGGAGGGAAGCCTCCCGTCATTAATGGAGGGGTGAGGGGGCCACCAGGGGGCGGAGGCGGGAGAGGTACACTGTCGCCCTATTGGTGGAAAGAAAGACAAAAAGACGGTGTTTACTTGTTAGAAATGAGAAAAATCTAAAAACCTAATCTATGAAATACTGTTATTTGCACATCATTAAACCAAAACAAACTATGGAGCATTTGGCATTACATTAAGAATATAAAATGTAGTTTCAAACCAACCTTTGAACAGTATGTAATTGAACATGACTGTGTGTTTACCTTTTCTTAATATGTGTAAAAATATGTATAATTTTGAAACTACAACTTGCTAGCAATGGGGCAATAAAGTTTAGGATTAATTTTCAATGGAAGTAATTTGTTATAATACACACAGCATGTCCGCCTTTTATAATACACACAGCATGTCCGCCTTTTATAATACACACAGCATGTCCGCCTTTTATATTACACACAGCATGTCCGCCTTTTATAATACACACAGCATGTCCGCCTTTTATATTACACACAGCATGTCCGCCTTTTATAATACACACAGCATGTCCGCCTTTTATAATACACACAGCATGTCCGCCTTTTATAATACACACAGCATGTCCGCCTTTTATATTACACACAGCATGTCCGCCTTTTATAATACACACAGCATGTCCAAGTTTCCATCTTGTCCCAAAATAATTGACTTTAGATTAGACTTTTGATGGCCTAAAACAGTGGGAATAGACATTGTGACAGTGTGCTTACTGCTATGTCGCTGATGCGCGAGTGCAAGTCGAGCACTTGGTCCCGTGCTGACCGCAACTCCACTCCCTCTCTCTGTAGTTTGTCCTTCATCTTGTTGAGGGTCTTCATCATGTCCTCCTTCTCCTGCGTCTTGGTATCACATTCCCTCTCTTTCCGCTCCATCTTAGACATTAACTCTTCGTGGTCTAAAAGAGAACATGATGTAGGAGATGTCATCTACACACACTACACACACTACACACACACACACACACACACACACACACACACACACACACACACACACACACACACACACACACACACACACACACACACACACACACACAGTAGACACTCACAAGCAAACAGAAGGACACATGCATACACAAACACACACGGCTTCTCTGCATCTCTGGCCAAAGGCATAACACAATTTCAAAGATGCACTTCTGCACTATGGCCAGCAGATGGCAATGTTTCAAACAAGTAGAGTTAGAAGATACCGTTTTACCTTTCCTGAACTTCTCTGCTTGGTCTCTCCATTGCTTAACCTCATTTTCATTGACCAACCTGTGAGGAAAGACAAACAATATAGCTCTTAACCTCTTAATCAAAGTCCATTTGGTAACAGGGCTCCATGGTCCACGTCAATTCGAGTCAAACGGTCAATTCATGAAATTGCCTGAAATTCAATACATGGATTGGAAGAAAATGCTCATTGACAATAATGGGCCATTTCCAGGTAATGAGTACAATTTCGATTCATTGGCATTGCTGACTGGGCTGAAATGTAATTGCACGTTGTAATTAATACGCAATCAACACTATAAGGCTGTATTGTTATTTTCATAGTTTTTCAATGCTAAACATTATACCGGGTTAGAGTTCAAGGCCTGTATTCAAAAAGTACCTTAGAGTAGGAGTGCTGATCTAGGATCAGGTTTCCCCTGTCCATATCAACTTATTTATGGCAAACTAGAAGGCAAAATGTATCCTACATCAGCACTCGTACTCCGAGACTCTTTGGCTCCTGATATCAATATGTTACAATAGGTACAGTGGTACAGTATGTTTGATAGTGGGTGAAAGTGTGAGATTGGATATGGAAGCTATGAGTGAGAATAAGACATTTTAAAGATGATAAATGGAAGTGCCATGAAGGACTGGATGATGGAGAGATTGGGAAAGCGACACTGCTGGAGGTGAAGTAGTGGAAATAGAGTTTGAGAGAGAGAGCGAGCACGAGAGCACGAGAGAATTAAGATACAGACAGACAACATGGACACATTGTTTTGACCGTGTACTGATGACTAGGAAATGGCCAAATAAGTTGGCACAGATTCATACCTACAAGAGATGCGAATGACAAGGTGACTTAGATGTTAACCGAATTAAGATCACTAGTGCGCTTTTGTAAATATATACAACTTTGTTACACTGTGAAAGCAGAGTGTACATGGGAGAAAAAAAACTTTTGACAAGGCCTATATCTCAGAACCAAGTACATTAAATAGCTCAAACCTACAATGTATGTCCTCATGTGTTTCACGAGACAAACCCTTAGTTGCAATCAACAACAACGGCGCCAACGCTTAACCGTACTGTAGTCTTTCGACAGGAAACGCACTCTCAACTTCTACTCTCAACTTCTACTATTCACAATTTACCCTAAGATGGCTTCTATGGAAACAAAACAAGCCTGCCTTTAATGTATACAGAATGATATATGTAAACTGTTTAATGGAGGCACAACTGGCGGACTTGTGTCTAAACTTGCCCTGTTTGCTACTGGAAAGAATTACGCCTAAATGTGCCGATTATACAAACAATGGTCAGTGAAAGTCAATTGCGTGGCTAACGTTGGCCAAGGTTTCCTCCCCAATGCTTTGTGGTGCTTTCACCGAGAAGACTAAACACATGAATCTTTGCTCTTAGCTTGTTTTAAAAATGACAGAGAGAGACAGGGGGAGGGTGTAGAGTATGACTATGAGGAGACATGGGAGGAAGAGCGGGAGGGAGAGGGAAAGATGAAGAAGAGAGACAGATGGAGAAGGGGAACTTTCAAGTGAAACATGACAAAGGAGTCCTGAATTCTGTCTTTTAACACTGTGAGCATTATAACAACGCAAAGCAGGGAATATGGGTCCAGATGCCTATGTTTTAATATTCCCCAACCTCAAAAACAAACATGTCTACAACCATTCGAAATGGAATCTCTCCGAGAACCAATGTAAATATTCCCCTTGATGACACATTTCTAAAACGTTTTTCAGCTCAAATGATCACTCTGGTAACACTGTACTTAAACCATCCAGGTATAATGCATTACAATGCAATTCTAATGCAATGTAAGACTTTTCATCAGTATGACAACTTTACAATGTCTTACAAACGTCTCATAATGATCCAAACAAAATAACAGCCAGTTTTAAAACAGTTGAGAATTGTATACAGAGAGAGACATACCATATGGAGAGTTGGCGCCGCCCTGCTGGTTTTCAACAGTTGAAATATAATAGTTCAGGATTATGGAGTGCTTCTGTTTCACAAAGGTTTTCCTTTTTATCACTGAGGCACTTTTTCTTCTTGCTCTTGGATTTAGCACACTCAGCGCTGCTGAATCCCAGGGAAAAGTTTCATATCCCGGACGAGTTGAAAAGGCGACGCCGTGGATGCAGGACGGGATGGAAGTGAAAAGCAAAGCTGAGGAAGTACAAGCCGGCAGAGGGAGATGAAGTTGCGGATTTCTGAGGGGAAGAGAGTGTATAAGGAGAAGATGGAGGACAAGCTGAGGCAGAGCCAAGGTGAGGGAGGTGTGGAATGGTATGAAAAATATCACAAGCTTCAAAAAGTCAAACAGTGGGCAGACGGAGGGGACCCAGGACAGAGCCAATGAGCTGAACCAATTTTTTAACTGTTTCGATACTGGCCCTGTCCACCCCCCTTCCAGCTCCCCAGGCCACACAACCTCACGGCTGTCCCACCCCCACTTTGCTCACAACACCTCTGTTGAGACAATCAGCGACCCCCTCCCCACCTCCGCCCCTGCTCCTCTGGACTGATCCTCAACACCCCCCTTCCCCCCACCTCCCCACCTGGGCTGGCTTTCACCACCAACCAAGTGAAGAGAGAGCTGGAGAGACTACATCAGTGGAAAGCGGTGGGCCCTGAAGGCATCAGCCCAAGGGTGCTCAGGGTCTGTGATGACCAAACTGTGTGGAATACTCCAGTGACACTTCAACCTTAGCCTGAGCCTGGAAAGGGTCCCTGTGCTGTGGAAAATATCCTGCCTCGTCCCAGTGCCCAAGAAGGCGCACGCCACTGTCCTGAATGACTTCAGACCTGTAGCGCTAACATCCCACATCATCAAGACCCTGGAAAGGTTAGTCCTCGCTCACCTCAGACCCCTGGTGTGTACATCACTGGACCCCCTGCAGTTTGCATATCAGCACAACATTGCAGAGGGCCTACTCTCACCTGGACAACGCAGGTGAGAGTAGGCCTTCAACACCATTCAGTGCCTTCAACACCATTCAGCCCCTGCTACTGGGTGAGAAGATAAAAAGGAAGAAGGTGGAAGCACCCTTAGTCCAACTCTACTTTCTGAGGAGGCTCAGGTCCTTCAACGTGTGCAGTAAACTACTGCATACCTTCTACCAGTCTGTGGTGGTGTGCTGGGGCGCCAACATAAAAGCCGGTGATGTTTCTCGGGTAAATAAGATGATCAGGAAGGCTAGCTCTGCTCTGGGGATTAGCTTTGACACTCTAGAGGAGGTGGAGGAGAGACGGATCCTGGCCAAACTGCTGGCCATCATGGACAACGTCACCCACCCTCTGCATGCCATGGTTATGACACAGAGGAGCACCTTCAGTCACAAATGTTATCTTTTTTTTTTCACCTAACACTCTGTAACAATGTATAGTGTACATATTCAGCAATCCACCCATACTATGCAATGTCTTTTTATAGCTTTTTTGCACTCCAGACTTATATTTTTATACTTTTTCATACTTCATACACTAAGTTGACTGTGCCTTTAAACAGCTTGGAAAATTAAAGAAAATGATGTCATGGCTTTAGAAGCTTCTGATAGGCTAATTGACATCATTTGAGTCAATTGGAGATGTACCTGTGGATGTATTTCAAGGCCTACCTTCAAACTCAGTGCCTCTTTGCTCAACATCAAATGAAAATCTAAATAAATCAGCCAAGACCTCAGAAAAAAAAAGGTATACCTCCACAAGTCTGGTTCATCCTTGGAAGCAATTTCCAAACGCCTGAAGGTACCACTTTCATCTGTACAAACAATAGTACGCAAGTGTAAACACCATGGGACCACACAGCCGTCATACCGCTCAGGAAGGAGACGTGTTCTGTCTCCTAGAGATGAATGTACTTTGGTGCGAAAAGTGCAAATCAATCCCTGAACAACAGCAAAGGACTTTGTGAAGATGCTGGAGGAAACAGGTACAAAAGTATCTATATCCACAGTAAAACGAGTCCTATATCGACATAACCTGAAAGGCCGCTCAGCAAGGAAGAAGCCACTGCTCCAAAACCGCCATAAAAAAAGCCAGACTACGGTTTGCAACTGCACATGGGGACAAAGATCGTACTTGTCCTCTGGTCTGATGAAACAAAATAAGAACATAACATTGTTATGTTTGGAGGAAAAAGGGGGAGGCTTGCAAGCCGAAGAACACCATCTCTACCGTGAAGCACGGGGGTGGCAGCATCATGTTGTTGGGGTGCTTTGCTGCAGGAGGGACTGGTGCACTTCACAAAATAGATGGCATCATGAGGAAGAAAAATGATGTGGATATATTGAAGCAAAATCTGAAGACATCAGTCAGGAAGTTAAAGCTTGGTCGCAAATGGGTCTTCCAAATGGACAATGACCCCAAGCATACTTCCAAAGTTGTGGCAAAATGGCTTAAGGATAACAAAGTCAAGGCATTTCCTATAGACAATTTGTGGGCAGAACTGAAAAAGCGTGTGTGAGCAATGAGGCCTACAAACCTGACTCAGTCACACCAGTTCTGTCAGGAGGAATGGGGCAAAATTCACCCAACTTATTGTGGGAAGCTTGTGGAAGGATACCCGAAACATTTGACCCAAGTTAAACAATTTAAAGGCAATGCTACCAAATACTAATTGAGTGTATGTTAACTTCTGACCCACTGAGAATGTGATGAAAGAAATAAAAGCTTAAATAAATAATTCTCTCTACTATTATTCTGACATTTCACATTCTTAAAATAAAGTGGTGATCCTAACTGACCTAAGACAGAATTTTTACTAGGATTAAATGTCAGTAATTGTGAGAAAAGAGTTTAAATGTATTTGGCTAAGGTGTATGTAAACTTCCGACTTCACCTGTATCTATAATAAGCCTTGTTATAAGTAGGGCCCTGTGTTTTGGTTAATCATGTTACATGACCTGCATTTTGTTTTGCCTTTTCCAGAAATGAGAATTAGACCAAAAATAAAAGCAATTATCTGAGGATGGTACCAGAACATCTGACAATAAAAAGAAAAGGGTACAGTTTGATGAAAAAGCTTTAAATAAATGTTAAAATCCAGGTCATGTGACATGATTAACAAAAACACAGGGCCTTAGTTATAAGACGTTATAAAGGCTCATACATGCTTATAACAAGTTATACCGAGATGCTTTAAGTAAAGTGTTACAGTTGTAATTTTTCCCCTTTATTTATCTGACCAAACATCTGCTTCAATGTAACATGGTCGACTGGGCTGGGAATCGTGGAGTCGTTCGGCTAACACGATTACAGCAATTCCTTTTGATCTCGCTTCTGCTTTCATGACAATTCACCTCAACGAGCGAGGCAGGTACCGTGCAATCCCACAACCCCCTGCTGCCACACCACCTCCCCATTCTGACCAATCACATTCCCTGAATCCTCACTCAGGCCCAGCTTATGGCTGCAGTCCAATTTTCTATACCTTGTGCGTGAAGGGTGCACTTGCTCACTCCCCTCTTGTGGATATGATAGCATTAGATGTGTGTATGTTAAGGCTAGAGGGTGTCTTCACCATATTTCTTATATCAGTCCATTCTGTTTAACCCCCTCTGTTGTTGGGAAAATGTAGTTCATTTAATCTGATTGTCATAAGGTTCCATGACTTTGTCCACACAGGGCATCTGAACACACAAAATAAATGTAGATGATTTTCATTACATTTTGGGTGTTTTATTTAACTTTTGTACACCTGTGGTGTTCCTGGTCAAAAATGACCGGTCATTAGAAATGAATGGGTGAGACTACAATTAGTGTATAAAATGTAGTTCAGGCACATGCCCATTCACCAGATGGACACACTTCCTTTCCCAAACCCCCACATGCATGTGTATTTGAGCACACACACACACACACACCTCACTCCCCTTTTTGGCTTCCATGGCAACCCCCACAGGAACCTTTCCCCAATAGAATCTTTCCCCCACAGGAACCACACCTGTTGGCATTCTCACAAACATTCGCAACATTGTTTCAATAATAGATAGAACTTTTCTCGCAGCTCTGGAACAGTATA
Source organism: Thymallus thymallus (assembly GCA_023634145.1). Taxonomy (NCBI): domain Eukaryota; kingdom Metazoa; phylum Chordata; class Actinopteri; order Salmoniformes; family Salmonidae; genus Thymallus; species Thymallus thymallus. Next base: position 4,302,137 of record CM042406.1, read on the forward strand.
TAAAGCTTTTTTGAGGCCTTGCTCACAATTCATTCTGTGGCAGCTCAATGACCAAGTGATATACTGTATGTGAGGCTCTTGATCATATCTTTGATCATGACACTGGTGAGGAGGAGAGAGGCCAGGAAACTGACAGTGAAGATGCATTAGAGGAGGAAGTGTCAGAAGTTGAAGACAACACAGAATATGATTATGAAATTTCCCCCCCGGGGGATCAATAAAGTACCTATCTATCTATCTATCTATCTATTCAGACCAAGAGACAACCGATGTGTAGCAATCCAGTGATGAGGAAGAGTGCCCTGCTGAGGTTGTTGTTACATTCCAGTGATGAGGAAGAGGGCCCTGCTGAGGTTGTTGTTACATTCCGGTCAAAGAAGGGGAATTTGTCCTGGTCTTCATCCCCACCTGAGAGGAGAGGTCGGCTGTCGCCTGAAAATGTTATCAGGATGACCCCAGGGCCAACGAGATACGCCATATCCCAGGTTGATGCCATACAATCCTGCTTCGAACTGTTCCTGACAGAGTCAATCAAAACTATAGTGATGAACATGACCAACTTGGAGGGGAGACGCGTTTACAAAGACAACTGGAAGGAGGAAGACCGGACAGACGTCCAAGCATACGTGGGTCTCTTGATTTTGGCTGGTGTGTACAGATCCAGAAACGAATCTACCACCAGTTTATGGGATGCAGAGGCTGGTCGGGCAATTTTTCGGGCCACTATGTCACTCCAGACATTTCACTTGTTGTCACTGGTGATTCACTTCGACAACCGTGATACAAGACCAGGCCGCCGTCAACAAGACAGCAATCAGAGAGGTTTGGGACAAATGGGTGGAGCACCAAATAGAAGTTAAAAACTTGTAATGTTCACAAGAACGTAAGTTGCTAAAAAGATCTAACACAACATTAGGTAATAAAATGACCGCTATAATGTGGCGGTCATTTTGGACCGGGAACACAGAATTAATTAATATGAAACGAACGCAACAGCAGGGTTAAATCGATAAGGGGAAGTGAAAGGCTGCAGACTGATAATAAAGGTAGGGAATTGGACCGCAGCCCATGTTGGATTTCCAGTTTTGTGAACAATGCCCCACCCCTTTCTTTTCACTCTCTTTGAACTTTGTTGAGCAAACAGTGGGCTATTTTCAGTATTTTTGTGTGTTCCCACCAAGCTTGAAACATTGTGTCATAACAGCAGCCGTTGATGTCATGGAAGTCTTTGATCAGCACAAGATGTAATTGCCGAAAGGATGCTTCAACACAGTTGCTTGACAACATGAAGAAACATGATCATAAACAACACTGTGTGTGCCAACATCAGGGCGTGTTTCTGGTTGTGTCCGAGAGTGTGAGTGTCTACTTATGTTTGTTTGTCTCTGTCGGTGTGACACAAATAGTGTGAGGCTAGGCTACTCACATGCGAATTATATTTTTGACACTGAAGTTGTCTAGGGGCGCTACGTCTGGGTCCTCCCCCTTCTCATCCTGCAGGACTATCTGCTGCAGGATCCGGTCTAGAAGCTGCCAATGCTGCAGACTGCCCCATCCGCGTTTGTCTGGAAAACACCAAACAGAGTTAATAAACACCACATACTTCTAAGGTCACGCACACTCATGATGAAAGGTTAGCAGAAGGACTTCAATGACAACCATCAATGTTAAGCTTTTAGCCTCACTACTCTCCTCAATACAGAAGTGAAGATTTTCTTCAAGAGGAACTGGTGTGTTTTGTAAAAGGGGTATCAACGGCTTTTTAGTGACTGCAGAAACATTCGCAGTGTTGACTAGAGTCAATCCCCTTTATCAGTTAAGGTACACTGTCTTCACACCCCTGGAGATTTATTCTGACCAGCTTGAGGCAGATGTAATAGTGATGAACCAGGCTTTGAGGCAGGTGTAATAGTGATGAACCAGGCTTTGAGGCAGATGTAATAGTGATGAACCAGGCTTTGAGGCAGATGTAATAGTGATGAACCAGGCTTTGAGGCAGATGTAATAGTGATGAACCAGGCTTTGAGGCAGGTGTAATAGTGATGAACCAGGCTTTGAGGCAGATGTAATAGTGATGAACCAGGCTTTGAGGCAGATGTAATAGTGATGAACCAGGCTTTGAGGCAGATGTAATAGTGATGAACCAGGCTTTGAGGCAGATGTAATAGTGATGAACCAGGCTTTGAGGCAGATGTAATAGTGATGAACCAGGCTTTGAGGCAGATGTAATAGTGATGAACCAGGCTTTGAGGCAGATGTAATATTGATGAACCAGGCTTTGAGGCAGGTGTAATAGTGATGAACCAGGCTTTGAGGCAGATGTAATAGTGATGAACCAGGCTTTGAGGCAGATGTAATAGTGATGAACCAGGCTTTGAGGCAGATGTAATAGTGATGAACCAGGCTTTGAGGCAGGTGTAATAGTTATGAACCAGGCTTTGAGGCAGATGTAATAGTGATGAACCAGGCTTTGAGGCAGATGTAATAGTGATGAACCAGGCTTTGAGGCAGATGTAATATTGATGAACCAGGATTTGAGGCAGATGTAATAGTGATGAACCAGGCTTTGAGGCAGATGTAATAGTGATGAACCAGGCTTTGAGGCAGATGTAATAGTGATGAACCAGGCTTTGAGGCAGATGTAATAGTGATGAACCAGGCTTTGAGGCAGATGTAATAGTGATGAACCAGGCTTTGAGGCAGATGTAATAGTGATGAACCAGGCTTTGAGGCAGGTGTAATAGTTATGAACCAGGCTTTGAGGCAGATGTAATAGTGATGAACCAGGCTTTGAGGCAGATGTAATAGTGATGAACCAGGCTTTGAGGCAGATGTAATATTGATGAACCAGGATTTGAGGCAGATGTAATAGTGATGAACCAGGCTTTGAGGCAGATGTAATAGTGATGAACCAGGCTTTGAGGCAGATGTAATAGTGATGAACCAGGCTTTGAGGCAGATGTAATAGTGATGAACCAGGCTTTGAGGCAGATGTAATAGTGATGAACCAGGCTTTGAGGCAGATGTAATAGTGATGAACCAGGCTTTGAGGCAGGTGTAATAGTTATGAACCAGGCTTTGAGGCAGATGTAATAGTGATGAACCAGGCTTTGAGGCAGATGTAATAGTTATGAACCAGGCTTTGAGGCAGATGTAATAGTGATGAACCAGGCTTTGAGGCAGATGTAATAGTGATGAACCAGGCTTTGAGGCAGATGTAATATTGATGAACCAGGCTTTGAGGCAGATGTAATAGTTATGAACCAGGCTTTGAGGCAGATGTAATAGTGATGAACCAGGCTTTGAGGCAGATGTAATATTGATGAACCAGGCTTTGAGGCAGATGTAATAGTTATGAACCAGTCTTTGAGGCAGATGTAATAGTTATGAACCAGGCTTTGAGGCAGATGTAATAGTTATGAACCAGGCTTTGAGGCAGATGTAATAGTGATGAACCAGGCTTTGAGGCAGATGTAATAGTTAGAGCCCGACCGATAAACCGGTTGACCGATATCATTGTCCGACATTTGCATTTCACGGAACTATTTGTATTGGTCTTTATTACACAGATAAAACTCAGATACTATATACATAGAATAAACAAATATGTCTGCTCATTTGCAGTGATTTTAAAACATGTTCAATGGTTGCCTGTAGAAGGTGCTCATTGAACATCATTCAGCCCTAGGTCACAACGCTAGAGATAGTAGGCATGGCAGTGACAGTGAGTAGTTTGCCACAGGCAGCGTATTTTAATAAGTAAATAATCAAAAGTACACTTCACCAAGCAAGCAGCCCTGAGGTGTATCCTACGAAGCAAGCTAGAACTACTCAGGGTTTTCTAAAGCTAACCAGCTTCAGTTAGCTTCACATTCCAGCTAAGACTTCATCCATACTATGGCGCCGGACATTGCTCGTCCCCCTGCCACCAACTCTAGCAGGCTTGTAAATGCGTGTGCATGTCGCACATGGCCAGTCAAACGGTGAGTTAGTGCCATTTGCAGTGGTGTAAAGTACTTAAGCAAAAATACTTTAATGTACTACTTAAGTCGTTATTTGGGGTATTTGTACTTAACTTTAATATTTATATTTTTGACAACTTTTACTTTTACTTCACTACATTCCAAAGGAAAGTATTGTACTTTTTACTCCATACATTTTCCCTGAGACCCAAAAGTACTCGTTACATTTTGAATGCTTAGCAGGACAGGAACATTGTTAAAATCACACACTTATCAAGAGAACACATGGTCATCCCTACTGCCTCTGGCCTGGTGCACTCACTAAATACAAATAAAATACAACTGCATAAACACAAGAAAATGGTGCCGTCTGCTTTGCTTAATATAAGGAATTTTAAATGATTTATACTTTTACTTTTGATACCAAAGTATATTTTACCAATTACATTTACTTTTGATATTTAAGTATATTTAAAAACAAATACTTTTAGACTTTTACTCAAGTAGTATTTCACTCAAGTATGACAATTGGGTACTTTTTCCAACACTGTTCATTTCTGCCGAAATCAAAATGAAAGAAAAGTTATCTTGCAAATTCAGGCTTTTAGAACTGCAATCTTTATTTTATTACTCATCGTAATAAAGCAACTCTATCATTTAATTTGGGGTAAGTGGAGTTAGCCGTGAGTTAGCCTGCCCTGGAGCAGGTTAGCTCTGATGGATTCATTGTCATAGAAATGTACCTGGCTAAAATGTGAGCCACGTTCGTATGACTGGGCATCCCGAGTGGAACTCAGAGTTGACCAAAGTTACCTCGCTAACTTCTCAAATCTCCCTCATAGGATATACCCCTCTGTCCTCATCATATTTGGTAGCTGGCTAGTAGTTAGCTTAGCTAGCTAGCAATCTGTGATACGTATGTGCTAACACTAGACTGGCCCCAAAATGAACACTCGTCCTTGATTCAAAAATAACACTGTTACTGTCTGGGCCTATTACAGTGCCTTCAGAAAGTTTTCATACACCTTGACTTAATCCACATTTTGTTGTGTTACAACCTGATCTCAAAATTGATTAAATTGATTTTGGTTCTCATCTATCTACACACAATACAACATAATGACAAAGTAAATAGCTGTTTGACATTTTTGCAAATTTATTGAAAATGAAATACAGAAATATCTAATTTACATAATTATTCACAACCTTGAGTCAATAATTTGAAAAAGCACCTTTGGAGTATTTTTGGGCAAGGCTCTAAGAGCTTTCCACATCTGGATTATACAATATTTGCCCAATTTTCTTTAAGAATACCTTCATGCTCTGTCAAGTTGATTGTTGATCATTGCCAAACAGCCATTTTCAAGTATTGCCATAGATTCTCAAGCTGATTTAAGTCAAAACAGTAACTAGGCCACTCAGGAACATTCAATGTCATATTGGTAAGCAACTCCAGTGGCCTTGTGTTTTAGGTTAGTGTCCTTCTGAATTTGTCTCCCAGTATCTGGTGGAAAGCAGACTGAACCAGATTTTTTATTCTGTACAGGCTTCCTTCTTTTCACTCTGTCATTTAGTTTAGTATTCTGGAGTAACTACAATGTTGTTGATGCATCCTCAGTTTTCTCATATCACAGCCATTAAACTCGGTAACTGTTTTAAAGTCACCAATTGGCCTCATCGTGAAATCCCTGAGCAGTTTCCTTCTTTTTTTTTATTTTTTTTTTATTTCACCTTTATTTAACCAGGTAGGTCAGTTGAGAACAAGTTCTCATTTGCAACTGCGACCTGGCCAAGACAAAGCAAAGCAGTGCGACAAAAACAACACAGAGTTACACAGTAAACAAACATGGTCAAAAACACAATGGAAAGTCTATATACAGAGTGCAAAATGTAAAATGTTCTCCGGCAAATGAGTTAGGAACGATGCCTCTATCTTTGTGACGTCTGGGTGTATCGAAACGATATGTGCACTGCAATTCAGTTTGACATGCCATGTAAACTGCCATAGTGTATTTGTGAAATTTAAATTGTAAATAAATATACTTCAAATCATAATAATGATGGACCAGCCCGTGAGGCAGATGTAATAGTGATGGATCTACTCACAGGGCATCTGGAGGCAGTGCTGGAGGATAGATAGCAGGTAAGGATAGGCGTCTGTGTGGTTCAACTTCTTCTTGATCAACTCAAACATCTGGCCAGCGCTCTTGGTGTCCACGTGGGTCTGTTGAATGAAAGGAAAACGTACAACCATTAAAAACCAAGTCAACTGATAACAATAAACCTGAAATGATGCGTGGATGCACTTAGCAATCCTCAATACAAGCACTGGATGACAAAAGTTCGACATTCATTGATTGAGAACATTCCAATAAAGACACCTTAACTTTACATGTGGGCGGCAGGTAGCCTAGCGTTCAGAGAGTTGGGCCAGCAACCGAAAAGTCGCTGGTTCGATTACCCGAGCCGACAAGGTGAAAAAAACCTGTCGATGTGTCCTTGAGTAAGACACTTAGACCTAATTTGCTCCAGGGGCGCCGTACTACTATGGCTGTCCCTGTAGGTAGGCCGTCATTGTAAATAAGAATTGGTTCTTAACTGACTTGCCTAGTTAAATAAAGGTTAAATAAAAATAAAAACATGGGCCTAATGTAGAGGAGAACATGTTATAAGTTTCACATTAATACCAGAGTGATCAGTTTGACAATACTTTTGATTTCAATAAAACAATGTGGGCTTAATTTTACAATGTATTGATTGTCAATGGGGATGGTAAAACAGGCACTCACCAGGTCAAAACGCTTAGCAAGTTCCGAGTCATCCTCATTCCTCACCATCTCAAAGAAGTCCAAATGCCTGAAAAAATGACATAGGCATGAAAGGGACAATAAGCTTGAGTGAGTCATTCCATCTCTGTAAATCTTACTAGCTGGATGCCAGCCTTGAATCCAACAATCTTACTGTAGGGACAAAGAAGCTTTCAAAGAAGATTAGTGGTCATCTTGTCCCCTTTCTCACCTGTCCAGAGTGGCATTATCGTGCCCTCGGAGCTTGTCAATCACCGGCTGGATCCCCAACATCAGGAACTCGTACCTAAGGTGAAGGCGGAACTCCAGATTGTCCTGAGGATAGAAGTACATGGGATCAAACACAGCTGACGACAACAACAGCCACCCTGAATCATTCAGGCATACAGTACTTTGCTATCAAAAATTGCTTAAATAGTTATTTCCCTCATCAATCTAAACACAATACCAAACAATGACAAAGCAAAAATAGGTTTTTAGAAATGTTTACAAATGTATAAAAAAAAACAGAAATATCACATTTACATTAATATTCAGACCCTTTACTCGTTACTTTTTTCAAGCACCTTTGGCAGCGATTACAGCCTCAGGTCTTGTTGGTTATGATGTTACAATCTTGGCACACCTGTATTTGGGGAGTTTCTCCCATTCTTCTCTGCAGATCCTCGCAAGCTCTGTCAGGTTGGATGCGGAGCATTGCTGCACAGCTATTTTCAGGTCTCTCCAGAGATGTTCGATAGGTTTCAAGTCCGGGCTCTGGCTGGGCCACTCAAGGACATTCAGAGACTTGTCCCGAAGCCACTCCTTCTCCCCCGATTGGTCAGTTCTAGCTCTAGGAATAGTCTTGGTGGGTCCAAACTTCTTCCATTTAAGAATGATGGAGGCTGGGCTAAGGTACTACGTTGCAGTGCTAGCTGTGTCACTACAGATCCTGGTTTGATTCCAGGCTGTGTCGAAGCCGGCCACGACCAGGAGACCCATGAGGCGGTGCACAATTGGCCCAGCATTGTCCGGGTTAGGGGAGGGTTTGGCCGGCCGGGAGGTCCTTGTCCCATTGCGCTTTAACGACTCCTGTGGCGGGCCGGGTAAATGCAAGCTGACACGGTCAACGGATGTACGGTGTTTCCTCCAACACATTGTTGCGGCTGGATCCGAGTTAAGCGGGCATTGTGTTAAGAAGCAGTGCGGCTTGGCTGGGCCGTGTTTCGGAGGAGGCACGGCTCTCGACCTTCGCCTCTCCCAAGTCCGTACGGGATTGGCAGCAATGGGACAAGACTGAAACTACCAATTGGATATCACGAAAAAGGGGTAAAAAATTAAATACTGTTCAAAAGTTTGAGGTCACTTAGAAATGTCCTTGTTTTTGAAAGAAAAGCTCATTTTTTTGTCCATTAAAATTACATCAAATTGATCAGAAATACAGTGTAGACATTGTTATTGTTGTAAATGACTATTGTAGCTGGAAACTGCAGATTTTTTATGGAAAATCTACATAGGTGTACAGAGGCCCATTATCAGCAACCATCACTCCTGTGTTCCAAACGGCACGTTGTGTTAGCTAATCCATGTATATTTTAAAAGGCTAACTGATCATTAGAAAACCCTTTTGCAATTATGTTAGCACAGCTGAAAACTGTTGTGCTGATTAAAGAAGCAATAAAACTGGCCTTCTTTAGACTAGTTGAGTATCTGGAGCATCAGCATTTGTGGGTTCGATTACAGGCTCAAAATTGCCAGAAACAAATAACTTTCTTCTGAAACTCGTCAGTCTATTCTTGTTCTGAGAAATGAAGGCTATTCCATGCGAGAAATTGCCAAGAAACTGAAGATCTCGTACCAGGCTGTGTACTAGGACAAGTACATTTGAGTGTCTAGTTTGAGAAACAGACGCCTCACAAGTCCTCAACTGGCAGCTTCATTAAATAATACCCGCAAAACACCAGTCTCAACGTCAACAGTGAAGAGGCGACTCCGGGATTCTGGCCTTATAGGCAGAGTTGCAAAGAAAAAGCTATATGGTCAATTCCTTTGACCTCATGGCTTGGTTTTCGCTCTGACATGCACTGTCAACTGTGGGACCTTATATAGACAGGTGTGTGCCTTTCCAAATCATGTCCAATCGATTGAATTTACCACAGGCGAACTCCAAGTTGTAGAAACATCTGATCAATGGAAACAGGATGCACCCTAGCTCAATTCATAGCAAAGGGTCTGAACACAAAAGTTTGGACACACCTACTCATTCAAGGGTTTTTCTTTATTTTGACTATTTTCTACATTGTAGAATAATAGTGAAGACATCAAAACTAAAGTAATGATGGACTGTCATTTCTCTTTGCTTATTTGAGCTGTTCTCGCCATAACATGGACTTGGTTTTTTACCAAATAGGGCTATCTTCTGTATACCACCCCTACCTTGTCACTACACAACAGATTGGCTCAAACGCATTAAGAAATTCCACACCTGTTAATTGAAATGCATTCCAGCTGACTACCTCATGAAACAGACAGATATAGGGAAGGCAATCAAAACGTGAAGGAGTCCAGGTGAGTACAATGAGCGCTGATGTTCGTAATGATGGTGACAGGGGTGCGTAATGAAAGGCAGCCTGGCGCCCTCGAGCGCCAGAGAGGGAGAGCGGGAGCGGGCGCGGGAGCGGGAGCGGGCGTAGGCGTGACAGCATGTGTAATAGAAGAGCACAATAAGTACTGCAATTTAGTTGACCATAATTACCATGCTAATTAATACGCTAATTATTACGCCAACAAAACCAATCACAACAGTGGTGGGGGCGGCCCCCCTACTCCAGACACCATCTTTAAGATTTATTCTTGACATATTCTGACTGTTTGACTTGTGGCCAAGGTCATCCCAAATTCAACCACGAACAATAATGGAGCCTCTATTACTCAAATCTAATTAGATGATATCTTGGTAGAATTGACTCTTTCTCCAATGAATCATCCAATAGAAAGTAGACTTAGCTGTGGGTGTGACAGGGGGGTTAAATAGTAACATGACGATCATGACTGACCTCCCCAGCCCCGGCATTGAGCACAGCGTTGATGAAGGACATGATGGCTGTCTTCAGGTTGACCTCGTCTCTGTAGCGACCTGTACTTCTGTCTAGCTCGTTCAACAACGTCTGCATGGGTTACAGGGACAGTTACTCAGTTATATTCATTACAATGACATTGATCTGCAAGAGTTTCAGTGCTAGGTAAACTATCGGCCAATCAGTCCCGGCAGCTTTTTTCATAACTGCCTTTTTAAAGGGCCAAATCAGCCCTTAAAAAATCGTCACTCTCTGTCCTGATGTGGCCCTTGAGCCAAGAAGTTTGCTCACCCCTGGGTTACAGGGACAATTTCCTTGCAACTCTTCTATACTAAAAATGGCACAGCCACACTAAAACTATAGATTAGTTTTAGTCATTTACTTCTGATTAGCTTTAGAAGTACCCAGCGTTTGTTAGACTATACCTGGAAACGGGTCCTCTCAGCGGCATACTTCTGGTAGTGGGCCATCGCCTGCAGCACCTTCTTGTGGCCATCGGGCACCAGGCACACTGCGCCGAGGATCTCCAGCACGGCCACCTTGGTCTTGACGTTGTCCTGCCGTAAGCTCTGGGAGATGGTGTTGATGCTCTGCGGGTGGGCCAGCACGTGGGCTCGACCCTGCGAGTTGTTCATCAGGGCCTTGACGCAGCCGATGACCGAGGTGTGCACGCGGCTCTCCGACGTCTCGTAGTCCATGCTCCGCAGGAAATTGAGCAGGCAGGTGAGGCCGTCGAGCTCGATGAAGCGCGTCACGAACCTGGGAGGTGGAGGGGTAAGGTGTGAGGATGTGTCAGTCAAAATCGGTTATAAGGTCAACAATGGAAGACAAAGATGACACAAACACGGGAAACAATGGTCTGCTTCACACATGGGAGGTTAGGTTGATTTTATGAATTCTCATTCACCTTGAAAATATCTGTGATTAACTGCCACCACAAATATGTCTGCCCTAAGTTGTTTGTATGAGGCTTTAGGATAACAAGAGGTCAAAAGGTACAGTAAAATGCCTAAAAGGAGTACCAAGTGTAAAAGGTATCATGCACATCTGATTTACTGAACTGAACTGTACTGAATTGAAACACAGGTAAACCAATGGGTCAGTGGTGGAGGAACTGCCACTAAACATATACTGAACAAAAATATAAACGCAACATGCAACAATTTCACAGATTTGACTGATTTTACTGAGTTTACTCAGTCAATTGAAATAAATTAATTAGGCCACTAATGAATTTTGGCACAGCCAAGGGTGGGCTGGGAGGGCATAGTCCCACCCACTTGGGATCCATTTTTGTGCGTATGGAACATTTCTGGGATCTTTTATTTCAGCTCATGAAACCAACAATTTACATGTTGCATATACATTTTTGTTCAGTATAGATAGACATAAAAGGTACCCCTCCCCTTGCTACCTACCCCCCATTAACCAGCTGTAGTAAGGGATCCCACATGGAACTATTCACCATGAAACTCATACCACTCTCACTTTTCTAATAACAGACTTTATTAACAGGGCTAATGAAAGGTCAATCACCTCATTAACCCCTTTCTCTTGCAGAACTGCAAGCCTATCAGATGACCTACAATACACAAACATGAAGGGCATGACGTCAACACGGCCATTTTGATGTTTCACTCACACAGATTCTTTCCCTGATCAAGTTCATAGATCATGTAAATCAATAGAGTTTATAATAACGTAAGTCTGTTTCTGTTCAGACAGACAAAGATAGGGAGAGAGAGAAAGATAAAGAAAGAGGGGGTGGGTCTTATTTATTAATCACTGAAAGAGAAAAAAATAAATGTAAGAAACATCGAAAAGACAGAAAGCGAGAGAGAGAGAGAGAAAGAGAGAAAGAGAGAGAGAGGAAGAGAGAGAGAGAAAGAGAGCGAAAGAGAGAAAAAGCAAAAGAGTGAAAGAGAGAGAGAAAGAGAGAAAGTGAGAGAGAGAGAAAGAGAGAGAGACAGAAAGAAGGAGAAAGAAAAAAAAGAAGAGTCGGGGAGATTTACAGTCGGGGAGATTTACAGTCAGTCATTGTAACAGATACATTGTTTTGACACTGTCAGACGAGGTGAGTCCAAGTTCCATCCCCTCCCACCGCTTTCTTGGCTAAAGTGGCAGTGGAAAAAACACACCCCTTCCTTTAAAACACATAAATCACACCATTATTATCCTATACATCTTCAGCCAGCCTACCATCCCCCTAACTCGATCAATCTCAGATTATGAGAGCGCACACGGTTCACCTGGCAATGCTTGTGAAACCCTCAGATCCCCAGGAACACATGGCTGAGGCCATAAATACCGTACACCAGCATTGGGTTCGACATCACCTAAAGCGAGACCGATTCAAGGCCAAGACCAGAGCAAATTGAGTTAGAGTCTGGGAGGGGGGCGAGGGGCCCGAGACCGAGTCAAGACCAAGACTGGGAGGGGGGCGAGGGGTCCGAGACCGAGTCAAGACCAAGACTGGGAGGGGGGCGAGGGGTCCGAGACCGAGTCAAGACCAAGACTGGGAGGGGGGCGAGGGGTCCGAGACCGAGTCAAGATCGAGACCAGTAAAGTGTGAGTCCAATTCAAGACCATGATTGAAACTGTCACATCGCCCCCATAATAAGAGTGCAAAATGTCCAGTATTTCTGTGTTCATATTTCAGAAGAACATATGGATTCTTTAGGCATTCAGAAGGGTGAGGACAAATGGAGAGCCAGATGATCACTGACCCAAACAGGTCTATAATAGATTAAAAGGCTAAGTGTTACAACTTCCCTCGGTCCCCTCTTACTAATAGTGAGCGTGCAACTCAAAGTATTTTCTCCACTCTTCCTTACCAGCAAAATCAAGGTTTGAGGATATTTTTTATTAACAAACCTAAGCCTGTTATGAAAAATGTATGCGTCATAAAAGCAGTGTAGATATTTGGCCTGGTGAAAAGGATTTTATGCGCTGACTGAATGGGAGCTGATAACTATTCCATTTTACCCCACTGGTCTGGGGAAGAAATGATGACTCCTCATTGTCTGAGACCGAGTCAAGACCTAGTAAAAACCTATCTGACACAGAGACAAGATCGAAACACTCAATATGTGGAATCAAGACCGGTCTTGAGTACTACAACACTGTTGTACACACACACACACACACACACACACACACACACACACACAAACACACAAACACACAAACACGCACCATGCACCCAAACAAAGACCAAACGTGTGCATACACATACAGTACATCCACATAGACGTGCGTGTGCACACACATAGGTAAAACAGACTCCCTAGATGTGCAATGCGTTTCTAGTTTCAGCACTAACATTACTCTTCGTCACATTGCAAACTGAAGTTGATTTCTCTACCTAAAGACGTAACATTGCCAGCTCAATGTTGGCAGAATCCTTTAAGTATTACGAAGGTGGATGTCTAGGTGTCCCACGTGGCTACTCACAGCTATGCTCTGTCACACACACACACACACACACACAGACACACAGGCTTAGAGCTCCATGAATTACTGCTCCCTACAAAGGACATCCAACGATGCGTAATCCTCAACAGTGAAAACCCCCTCTACATACCAACATCATCCAACCATTCACTCATTTTCTCATTCTCTTTCTTGTTCCCCCGTTGTTTATCTCTCCTCTTTTTCATTCTCTCTCGTCTTTCTCTCCTCTTTTAGGTAAAAATAATTCATTTTAACAAAGGAAAAAGAGGAAGTAACAGAACAGATAGATAGCAATAAAAAAAAAATAAGTTAGAGGAAAAACTAAAAGAAATGGAGGAACTCATTCAAGAAAGATATTATAAAAATAGAGTTAACTGGATGGAATATATGGAAAAATTCACAAATGTATGTTTTAATCTTCAACATAGAAACGCTACCAAAAATTATTTACAGAAACTTGTTACAAATGAGTCATCCATGATTCAACAAACAATATTTTGAAAATGGAAGCAAAGTACTTTAAGCATATGTTTTCATTGGTCTCCTCCATCTCCACTAACTGAAGTTAATTGTAAGGATTTAACTTTTTATTAATAGTGTAAAATGAACAGCTTTAAAGAAAGACTCATGTGAAGGCCTAATTACAGAGAAGGGACTTCTAGATGCAATTAAAGACTTCAAGTCCGGGAAAACTCCAGTACAGTTTATTCGGAAAGTATTCAGACCCCTTGACTTTTTCCTAATTTTGTTACGTTACAGCCTTATTCTAAAATGGATTAAATCATTGTTTTCCCTAATAAATCTACACACAATACCCCATGACAAAACATAAACAGGTTTTTAGACATTTTTGCAAATGTATTTAAAATAAACAAAATAAATGTCACGTTTACTAAGTATTCAGACACGTTACTCAGTACTTTGTTGAAGCACCTTTGGCAGTGATTACAGCCTGAAGTCTTCTTGGGTATGACGCTACAATCTTGGCACACCTGTATTTGGGGAGTTTCTCCCATTCTTCTCTGCAGATCCTCTCAAGCTCTGTCAGGTTGGATGCAGAGCGTTGCTGCACAGCTATTTTCAGGTCTCTCCAGAGATGTTAGATGGGGTTCAAGTCCAGGCTCTGGCTGGGCAACTCAAGGACATTCAGAGACTTGTCCTGAAGCCCCTCCTGCGTTGTCTTGGCTGTGTGCTTAGGGTCATTGTCCTGTTGGAAGGTGAACCTTCACCCCAGTCTGAGGTCCTGAGCGCTCTGGAGGTTTTCATCAAGGACTGACTAGTCTCCCAGTATCTGCCGCTGAAAAACATCCCCACAACATAATGCTGCCACCACCATGCGTGAAGCTTGGCATTCAGGCCAAAGAGTTCAATATTGGTTCATCACACCAGAGAATCTTGTTTCTCATGGTCTGAGAGTCTTTAGGTGTCCTTTGGCAAACTCTAAGCGGGCTGTCATGTGCCTTTTACTGAGGAGTGGCTTCCGTCTGGCCACTCCACCATAAAGAACTTATTGGTGGAGTGCTGCTGAGATGGTTGTCCTTCTGGAAGGTTCTCCCATCTCCACAAAGGAACTCTGGAGCTCTGTCAAAGTGACCATCAGTTCTCCCTGACCAAGGCCCTTCTCCACCGATTGCTACGTTTGGTCAGGCGGCAAGCTCTAGGAAAAGTCTTGGTGGTTCACAACTTCTTCCATTTAAGAATGATAGAGGCCACTGTGTTCTTGGGGACCTTTAATGTTGCAGAAATGTTTTGGTACCCTTCCCCAGATCTGTGCCTCGACACAATTTACCACAGGTGGACTCCAATCAAGTTGTAGAATAGCAAAGGGTCTGAATACTTATGTAAATAAGGTATTTCTGTTCGTTTTCAAAACATTTCTAAAAGCCTGCTTTTGCTTTGTCATTATGGAGTATTGTTTGTAGATGGATTAAATAAATGTTTTTCCTCATCAATTTTACAATAAGGCTGTAACATAACAAAATGTGGAAAAAGTCAACAGGTCTGAATACTTTCCGAAGGCACTGTAGGTATCCCAAACAATAAGGGGATTTTTTTACTTTTTTCTGAATCTATATTGTACTGGAAAGATTGTTCTACATTATTTTTTCTTAGTTAATCATTTTCTTTCCTCCAGTAGACTTTGATACAATTTCTAATATCCTCTTCCACATAGAAATTCTGTAAGAGTTATGTGAAGGCCAATTAGATGATGGTCTGATCTCATACAGTCTCCTATCAATACTTTTTTTAACCTTTGATGCAAGAGAGAAAAAGACAAAAAAGTAGTCAATATGACTAACTTGATTAAGTCTCCTCCATGTATATCTCACTAGGTCTCCAAATATCCACAGTTTCTAATGGGTCCATAATATTTGTGATCTCCTTAAGTGCACGAGGATGATAGTTCGTAGAGTGATTTCCTTTACGGTAAATTGAGGAACTTGTTATAGACTCCCACCATAATGATTTAAAATAAAATAAAATGTTATTTGTCACATGCGCCGAATACAACAGGTGTCATTTGTCACCCCTTACCATAACTAGATACTATTCATTACAATTATAACTGGCTATACCTATTTCACCGCTTACCATAACTAGATACTGTGTTCGTCCGTGTGTGTAAGCGAGCGTGTAAATTGAGTGCGTGTGTGCGCGTTTCAACTTCATACTGTTCAAATATTTTACAGTCCCCATAATAATTTCCGTAACCGTATAATTTAGGATAGCCATGGTGTTATGGAGCTGTCTCGGAAGAGCTGTCATCTATAAAGAGTTTGTCCACAATGAGAAAGGCACGCTTAACCCTCTCCTTCTAGGATACAGTCACGTTCCTTTATCTCCCGGGGAAATTGGTCATTGAGACCAAATTTTGGTTTTTAAGCTCCCTTCCCCTGCTTTTGGGCAGCTCATTTTGTTGGTAGTGTTCAAATGTTGCGATTATAGGTCGGGGACTCTTGGTCTTGTCGCTCCGAGCTCCAAGTCTGTGCACTCGGTGGAAAGCCAACCTTGTTTACAGTCTAGAGGAACTTTAAAGGCGGACTGCAACCTCTGGAGTATTGGAGGAACCTTCAGGAATCCCTGTAAATAAAGTATTTACACGCCTGCTTCGGGTTTGTATGTCTAGTAGCGACTCCTCTGTTTTCCCTGAGTAGATTATACATGTTAAGAGTCTTTACCTTGGCTGTGAGTGCCTTGTTCTCTCCTTGGAGCGTGACAATTTCACTCTGACTCAACTCCAAGCTCCCTGTCGGCCCTGCTACCTCCTCACGCAACTTTTCAAGTGATGTATGGATTCCGGCAAGAGCACTAGCACCAACAGTAACTCTTGAACCGTTCAAGCTACATACATCAAACTAACTTTCACATGTTCAGCTTATACTACCTTCAAATTATTTAAAAAAAACTTGTATAAACTACAGTGCCTTCAAAAAGTATTCACACCCCTTGACTTTTTCCACATGTAGTTGTGTTACAGGCTGAATTTAAAATGGATGAAATATAGATTTATTTTCACGGGCCTATACACAATACCCCATAATGTCAAAGTAGAATTAGTAGAACTATGTTATGGCAAGCCTAAATAAATTTAGAAGTAAAAATGTGCTTAACAAGTAATATATTAAGTTGCATGGACTAACTCTGTGTGCATTAATAGTGTTTACCATACTTTTTTATGACTACCTCATCTTTGTACCCCTCACATACAGTTATCTGTAAGGTCCCTCAGTCAAGCAGTGAATTTCAACCACAAAGACCAGGGAGCTTTTCCAATAACTCGCAAAGTGCTCCTATTGGTAAAGGGGTAAAAAATAAAAGAGGCAGACATTGAATATCCCTTTGAGCATTGTGAAGTTATTAATTACACTTTGGATGGGGAATCAATACACCCAGTCACTACAAAGATACAGGCGTCCTTCCTAACTCAGTTGCAGGAGAGGAAGGAAACTGTTCAGGGATTTCACCATGAGGCCAATGGTGACTTTAAAACAGTTACAATGGCTGTGATAGGAGAAAACTGAGTTTGAATCAACAACATTGTAATTACTCCACAATACTAACCTAATTGACAAAGTGAAAAGGAAGCCTGTACAGAATAAAAATAAAGTAATAGTGCAAAAAATGTGGCAAAGCAATTCACTTTTTGTCCTGAATACAAAGTGTTATGTTTGGGTGAAATCCAATACAACACTCTCGATATTTTCAAGCATAGTCGTGGCTGTGTCATCCAAGTGGCGCTGTGATCAAAGGCACTGCATCTCAGTGCTAGTGGCGTAATTAAATCCAGGCTGTATCACAATCGGTTGTGATTGGGATTCCCATAGGGCGGTGCACAATTGGCCCAACGTCGTCGGTGTAGGCCGTCATTGTAAATATTTTTTTCTTAACTGACTTGCCTAGTTAAATAAAACAAAATGGGTATGCTTGTAATCGTTAGGGACTGGGGAGTTTTTCAGGATAAAAATTAAATGGAATGGAGCTAAGCACCGGCAAAATCTGAGAGGGAAACCTGATTCAGTCTGCTTTACACCAGAGACTGGGAGATTAATTCACCTTTCAGCAGGATAATAACCTAAAACACAGGGCCAAATCTACACTGGAGTTGCTTACCAAGAAGACAGTGAAGATATTTGAACATTATAGAGTACTTTGTAAATGGTATTGTGAACATTATAGAGTACTTTGTAAATGGTATTGTGAACATTATAGAGTACTTTGTTAATGGTATTGTGAACATTATAGAGTACTTTGTTAATGGTATTGTGAACATTATAGAGTACTTTGTTAATGGTATTGTGAACATTATAGAGTACTTTGTTAATGGTATTGTGAACATTATAGAGTACTCTGTTAATGGTATTGTGAACATTATAGAGTACTTTGTAAATGGTATTGTGAACCTTATAGAGTACTTTGTTAATGGTATTGTGAACATTATAGAGTACTCTGTTAATGGTATTGTGAACATTATAGAGTACTCTGTTAATGGTATTGTGAACATTATAGAGTACTCTGTTAATGGTATTGTGAACATTATAGAGTACTTTGTTAATGTCATATAGCTAAAGACAACAATAATCAGCTAAATATTGTTGTTTTATTTTATTTGACCCCGTTTGGAGTGAACTAAGGGAATACAGCTAGTTTCATGTAATGTCCGATTGTGAGGCTAAAACAATCCTTTATGCTAATAATTCATTCTTAGAGCTATTTGTGGAAATTCATATTATAGGATCTCTTAGTCTACATTTTTGTGCATTCGTCGTCCTGCTCACAAATTAGTATTAGCACTGTGGTTCTGTTTTATGTTACTTTGTTCTACAACATGAAAGACTACTAGTCAAAGGTGGTCAGGCGCAAAAAGGCTAGTGTCAATCACCCTGTCCACCTCAACATGACACACACACACAAACCCAGACGTGACCCAGACACCGTGGTCCTTGTGGGCATCTGTCACTCCACACTTAAGGCTGACGCTGCACTGGCCCCTGGGAGAAAACTCAACACCCCCATCTCGGTCCAGACCACTACATCACACAACTGGCACAGACAGACGGACATGCTCCTGACGGTGGGAGATTTTATATTGGCTGGACTGTCTAAACCTCCTCTCAATGAGATCTCAAAGCTGCTGCTGAATGTGTCAAACAGAGGAGAGGGGAATTACCCTGCCCAATAAAGATACTGAAAGCTTTTCTAATGATGAAAATGATCCCATATACAGTATACAGTAAGCTGTAAGTCTATAGACCTACCTTGTGACACAGTGCTCTCTTATGGAGAGACATTTAACTTGACCATAGAGTGTGAGTAACAAGATCGCCATCCTGAAGTAGATAGGTGTAAGATGAGGATGAACAGCTGTTGTTAATTGAACGTTTGCAGGCTGTGGGTCAAAACCCTACCTCATTGGCTGAGTCCGAAGCGCTGTTTTCAGGTCCTCCACCACTTTGTTCCTCATCTCCATCTCCTCCTCGTCAAAGGCGAAGAGGGTTTGCATCTGCACAATGACAAAACAAACCCCACTAACATATGGAATTGTTTTAAGATGGGATCCTTTAGCTGTTTGATTTAGAATTGTAGGACCCCTGTAAGCATCCCAAAAATATAGAAAATAAATATATAATGAAACATTGAATTTGGCCTTTTTGCCATTAGCCCATAGAAACGCATTGAATAACATCTTCTTACGTGGCAAAACAGTAAAAAAAATGTACCAAAAGGAAGTACGTTTTGAAGTGTCTGTCCTAGATTTGAGAGATATTTTTAAAGAGCATACAGGATACATAGTTTTGATGTCTTCACTATTATTCTACAAAAGAAAAACCCTTGAATGAGTAGGTGTTCTAAAACTTTTGACCGGTAGTGTATGTTTCTGTGTGCTTGCGTGTGTGTAACCTACAGATGTTTTGGTCATAACATCCATCGGCCCGGCTTAGCCTTGTCCAGATGGTTCTGAGGCTCTTGCCAAGCAGTCATGTCTCTAGCTCCTGTTTCTCCAAATGCTCAGCTTGCTACTAGGGGCTATCCTGGGAGCACTCTAGGCTAGCTTCAGATACCCAGGGCCAAGTTGTGAAGTCATAGCACAAAACCTCCAACATTTTAATGCACTCTGCCAAGACACTGTCCAAGACAACCAGTGGAGGACAGAAAGACAGACGGTGGGAAAGAAAGTGAGTGTAGAGGGAGAGACAGAGGGGGTGAATGAAAAGTAGGGAGAGAAAGGGGAGGCTCTGAGAGCCCTAAAGCATGTACAGTTGAAGTCGTAAGTTTACATACACTTAGGTTGAAGTCATTAAAACTAATTTTTCAACCACTCCACAGATTTCATGTTAACAAACTATAGTTTTGGCAAGTCGGTTAGGACATCTACTTTGCGCATGACACAAGTAATTCTTTCAACAATTGTTTACAGACAGGTTATTTCACTTATAATTCACTATATCACAATTCCAATGGGTCAGAAATGTACATACACTAAGTTGACTGTGCCTTTAAACAGCTTGGAAAATTACAGATAATGATGTTATGGCTTTAGAAGCTTCTGACAGGCTAATTGACATAATTTGAGTCAAATGGAGGTGTACCTGTGGATGTATTTCAAGGCCTACCTTCAAACTCAGTGCCTCTTTGCTCGACATCATGGGAAAATCAAAAGAAATCAGCCAAGACCTCAGAAAAAGTTTTTAGACCTCCACAAGTCTGGTTCATCATTGGGAGCAATTTCCAAACACCTGAAGGTACCACGTTTATCTGTACAAACAATAATACGCAAGTATGAACACCATGGGACCACGCAGCCGTCATACCGCTCAGGAAGGAGATGCGTTCTGTCTCCTAGAGATGAATGTACTTTGGTGCGAAAAGTGAAACTCAATCCCAGAACAACAGCAAAGGTCCTTGTGAAGATGCTGGAGGAAACAGGTACAAAAGTATCTATATCCACAGTAAAACGAGTCCTATATCCAAAAACCGCCATTAAAAAAGCCAGACTACGGTTTGCAACTGCAAATGGGGACAAAGATCGTACTTTTTGAAGAAATGTCCTCTGGTCTGAACTGTTTGGCCATAATGACCATCGTTATGTTTGGAGGAAAAAGGGGGAGGCTTGCATCATGTTGTGGGGGTGCTTTGCTGCAGAAGCCAGACACTAATACCTTTATTTAACTAGGCAAGTCAATTAAGAACAAATTCTTATTTACAATGACAGCCTACACCAAGTAAACCCAGACAACGCTGGGCCAATTATGCACCGCCCTATGGGACTCCCAATCACTGCTGGTTGGGATACAGTCTGGATTCAAACCAGGTTGTCTGTAGTGACACCTCTTTCACTGAGATGCAGTGTCTTAGACCACTGCGCCACTTGGGAGCCCCCTATCTGTTTGCCCCTGCACATGCTTACTACATGAAGTCAATAACAACTCAATTATAAAAGAGCGGAGAAACAGATCTATCATTAGCATGTTAGTTGGCAGCCATTTTGGCTCAATGTGAATATTGTTTACAGGGCCCTGCAGTGCTTCATGTCTCCCTTAGTTTCTCTGACAATCATTCACATTGAATGAGCTGCTGAGTGACTAACTAGGGCGTGTGTCATGGCTCTGGGTGTGGAGTTGGACGGTAGGAATGTGCCAAGAGCTCCCCGCAGCAAATTAGGTGACCACAGAGCTGTTAGGTTTTGCTGAGCAATGTAAGAGAAAAGAAGGGAGAGATAAGAGAAATAAAGAGCGGGAAATAAAAAGGAGGGAGGCACAGGTAGAAAACAGGAGAAATGAGGGTTAGAGAAAGAAAGTTAAAGGGATACTTCAGGATTTTGGCAATGAAGCCCTTTATCTACTTCCCCAGACTAACTAGCGTTAGTGCAATTGCTAACTAGCTTTAGCACAATGACTGGATGTCTACAGTAACTGCTAGCATGCTAGTAGATACCATAGACTTCCAGTCATTGCGCTTACGCTTGTTAGCATTGGCTTGCGAAACTACCTCTAACTTCCTTCATACTGGATGCAGAGACATAACAATGGTATCCATTAGTTCTTCTGATTCTGGGGAAGTAAATACAGATAAAGTATGCCTTTAAAGTTGTCACTTACAGCAGCCATGGAGTTAATGCGGTCAATGTAGTAGTCGGGCCAGCTTGTGGCCAGCTTGTTGGGGTCCTCTTGCTCCTGAACAGAGACAAAAAGAGAGGGAAAGCACATGAAGAGAACACAGAGAAAATAATCCATGTACACAAAAGTACTTCATGGTTCTCAGTTGGTTGGAGCATAGTGATAGCAACAGCAGTCATAGGTTAGAGTGCTACATGGACCACAGATATTTGACCAGGGATGTAGGGCTAAAGTGCGGCAGGTGGCCTGGAGGGTAGGAGCGTTGGGTCAGTAGCCGAAAGGTTGCTGGATCGAATCCCCAAGCTGACAAGGTAAAAATCGGTCTGAGAAACTGCCCCTTATGGAAAACCTTGGGCTCCCGAGTGGCAAAGCTGTCTAAGGCGCTGCATCTCAGTGCAAGAGGCATCACTACAGTCCCTGGTTTGAATCCTGGCCGTGATTGGGAGTCCCATAGGGCGGTCCACAATTGTCCCAGGTTTGGCCGGGGTAGGCCGTCATTGTAAATAAGAATGTATTATTTCTTAACTGACTTGCCAAGTTAAATAAAGGTAAAAAATATATATAATAATAATAATCTCTGTCCAGGAAACTGGACCTAAAAGTGGAGCAACGTATCAACGTACTGTAAATGCTAATATGCATAATACCATAATCACCAGATAATAATGTGCATAAACAGCACTTGAAGTGCATTTACACTCCCCTACATCCGTTGTGTTAACTGTAAGTGCTTGCTATGCACTTTTAACACTGCAAGCCAGGTTTGTTTTATTCCGTCCATGCCCTTTACAGTTACCACTCCATGTCAACATCCCAAACAGACAAAATGTGCGTGTGTGTGTGTTTGTCTCTCTTCATCCAAGTAATACTACTCCATCTCCCCATGCCAAAGAGACACAATATCTGTGAGTGTGTGTGTTTGTGTGTGCATCCTCTCAATGTCCCAAACAGACACAATTAAGGAGGCCTTATACTTCAAATCTGGGTCACAACACCAAACTGTTCAATTGTCTTGGCATTTTAATACAGTCAGGGAAAGACCCTTCGGGATTGGACTATTCTGCACAATGCTTTTCAATAGCGCTGTCTGAAATCAGTTTGTACTGGCCTTTCCAGGGATCGCGATGCCATGAGCAACAAACGCACAGGAGAACATGAAGACAGTTTAGCTCCGAGATCCTGCACCGATGTTTCACGTCTGGTACTGTTTAGCACAGGGAAGTGGGGAACTTCAGACTCAGTTTGTATACCCGTGAGGGCGTAGGGAACTGGAAAACAGTTTGATTAGTGTGCCTTTACTGACTGTGTCTACGTCCAAAATGGCACCCTTTGCCCTATTTAGTGCATTACTTTTGACCAAGGCCCATAGGGCTCTGGTCAAATGGAGTGCACTACAGTATGTAGGAAATAGGGTGCCATTTGGGACACAACCTGTTTGTTGGGTTGTTTCCATGCACTGAGTTTCTCCTAATCAATCATTGAATTTTGTTGATGTGATCAATTGAGTAGGACAGGGTCCAGTACATGGTAAGCCCTCAAGTACTTTACCAGGGGACAACATGGTTCTGTGGAGGCACATGTCCCACACACGAGTCAATGGAACAATTGTTCTCGAGTCCCATGTCAGTGCATGTGCCCCAACAAAACAAAACAAACGGAAGGGCCAGTGTTTTCTCCAGGTTCGTACTGTACTCTGGTGTCGATTCAAAAGAAAAATTAGACCAGTTGTGTTCTCTTGTTGCCACTGTAGTCGACAGACGCGGTCTGGACATACAGCCAGACTGATTTTGATGGCGAGATTAAAAACTTAACTGCCTCTCTCCAGACCTTTTTTGTAGAATTTCAGCAGTCGATACGGCTCAAAACATGTCACGTCCAATGCAACATTTACCCTGGCAGCTTCACAAGTCTGCACAAAATACTATAATTTCCATCTTGTTTCAGGACAAATGAGAGGTGATTACCAGACAGGAGTTGTTTGTTTTGGGGGTCCTAACGGTAGTAGGCTGTTCCCTAGTGCCTGAATAAAAAACTGTGCCCTTTAAAACACAGTTTGGGCAGGAGAAACGAATAATAAACATTGCCTCGTCAGCTTCGTGGCTAAAACAGAGCAAGGATTGGAGTCAAACACAGTTGAGGAGGGGTAGTAATTTTTTAAAACTAGGAGAATAGAAAGACCCTGAGGAGAGTCGGGTTGAAAACAACGTTTTAGGAATCTTCCTGCAATGCCATGATGGAGCCCATGGAACGATGAGAAATGTAAGAGCATTTTAAGTCTCTCTCTATAGCTCTCCCCTCACACACACACAAACATGTACGCGGACACGCGCACACGAGTACGCGCACAGACATCTCCGCTTTCCAACGGCCGCTCTTTAAAGTATACCACTCACACACGACTACAGACATAGCAGTCTACAGTCAGGTATGTGCTCTCACTCCATCATCGTAATACTGAAACAGTCACAAGCAGTAACACTGTACATTCCCTTGTGATTTATGAGTGGTGTTTCAGTAGAACCAACCGCAACCTCCTATCAAATGTGGAATTGTGTAAAGATGAAAAATCGCTTAAAAATTTGAATTTTAAGACCCAAAAATATTTGATTAAAAAAAAATGTATTTGGCCTTACTGCTATTAGCCCATACAAACACATTGAATAACATATTCACTACATGGAACAACAGATAGTCCCAAATAAAATCTAAAGGAAGCTTGTTCTTTAGTGTCTGTCCTATATCTAAGAGATATAAGAAATATCAGGAAACAAATATATATATATATATATATTATTTTTTTTTTTCTATGTACACTACCGTTCAAAAGTTGGGGGTCACTTAGAAATGTCCTTGTTTTTGAAAGAACAGCAGATTTTTTGTCCATTAAAATAATAACTAATTGATCAGAAATACAGTGTAGACATTGTTATGTTATAAATGACTATTGTAGCTGGAAACAATGGAATATCTACATGTTTTTTTTGTTCATCTTACTGTGCTCCCTTCAAGGTGTGTAGTCGATTTGTTTTATGTGTTATCCTACTCAAATCAATTAAGACATCTCAAACACAGCTTAAGATATATCATAGCCAAGACATAAGGGTCGCTCTAAAAGGAATTTTGAATTGCCATAGGAGTTTCTTGGGTTTGTTTCAGTCTTAACTTCATTCTTACTTCAGCAAATCTCTAAAAATAAAATCAACATTGGAAGACCACTGCGTTGGTTGGTCTCGGCCAACTTCAATAGCCCAATCACGACCCCATTACACACGTGTTCCAAGATCGTAGGGAGTCCATTTCACTTTCATGTCTTCTGAAGCGCCGAACTCCTGGTTTTGACACTAACTCACTCCAACTTGCTCATTCACTGATTTCTGTAGCCAGGCAAGCTGTTAGCTCTGGAACGGGTTGATGTCGACCCCTGGCTACCTCTGCAAAAGCCTAAAGTGTTTCTCCCTAGTCGGTTCCTTTAACTGTATTCCCAAGCCTTCGGTGATATGCTAGGGCTTTCTGGCTGAACCCCTTGGACTCTAGAGGAGAAGCTGTCCAAAGCTGTGACAGCCGTGAGTGAAGCCTCCACTACAGAGAACACACAATCCACAAAGATCACCGGCTTCATTAATAAGCACATTGACGACGTCGTCCCCACAGTGACCGACGTGCATATCCCAACCAGAAGCCATGGATTACAGGCAACAGCCGCACTGAGCTAAAGGCTAGATCTGACGCTTTCAAGGAGCGGGACACTAATCCGGAAGTTATAAGAAATCCCGCTAGGACCTCCGACTAAACCATAAAAACCACCTGACTCAGTCTGTAATACCAACTTGTTTCATGCAGACCACCATAGTCCATGTGCCCAACAATGCCAAGATAACCTGCCTAAATCACTAATCGTTGTTTTAGAACACCTACTCATTCAAGGGTTTTTCTATATTTGTACTATTTTCTACATTGTAGAATAATAGTGAAGACAAAACTATTAAATAACACATATGGAATCATGTAGTAATCAAAAAAGTGTTAAACAAATCAAAATATACTTTATATTTGAGATTCTTCAAATAGCCACCCTTTGCCTTGATGACATTCTCTCAAACAGCTTCACCTGGTATGCTTTTCCAACCGTCTTGAAGGAGTTCCCATATATGCTGAGCACTTGTTGAATGCTTTTCCTTCACTCTGCGGGATTGTGGAGGTCAGGTCATCTGATACAGCACTCTATCACTCTCCTTCTTGGTCAAATAGCCCTTACACAGCATGGAGGTGTGTTGGGTCATTGTCCTGTTGAAAAACAAATGATAGTCCCACTAAGCGCAAACCAGATGGGATGGCGTATCGCTGCAGAATACTGTGGTAGCCACACTGGTTAAGCGAAATACACATGCGGAGATCATCTGTTCACCCATACCGCGTCTCACAAAGACAATGCAGTTGGAACCAAAAATCTCCAATTTGGACTCCAGACAAAAGGACAAATTTCCACCGGTCTAATGTCCATTGCTCGTGTTTCTTGGCCCAAGCAAGTCTCTTTTTATTATTGGTGTCCTTTAGTAGTGGTTTCTTTGCAGCAATTCGACCATGAAGGCCTGATTCACACAGTCCCCTCTGAACAGTTGATGTTGAGATGTGTTTGTTACTTGAACTCTGTGAAGCATTTATTTGGGCTGCAATTTCTGAGGCTGGTAACTCTAATGAACTAATCCTCTGCAGCAGAGGAAACTCTAGGTCTTCCATTCCTGTGGCGGTCCTCATGAGAGCTAGTTTCATCACAGCACTTAATGGTTTTTGCGACTGCACTTGAAGAAACAAGTTTTAGAAATCTTCTGTCTTGACTGACCTTTGAGTCTTAAAGTAATGTTGGACTGTCGTTTCTCTTTGCTTATTTGAGCTGTTCTTGCCATAATATGGACTTGGTCTTTTACCAAATAGGGCTATCTTCTGTATACCAACCTTAATGCATTAAGAAGGAAAGAAATTCCACAAATTAACTTTTAAGAAGGCACCTGTTAATTGAAATGCATTCCAGGTGACTACCTCATGAAGCTGGTAATGAGAATGCCAAGAGTGTGCAAAGCTGTCATCAAGGTAAAGGGTGGCTACTTTGAAGAATCTCAAAGGAATTTGATTTGTTTAACACTTTTTTGTTTTCTACATAATTCCATATGTGTTATTTCATTGGTTTTGATGTGTTCACTATTATTCTACAATGTAGAAAATTGTAAAAAAAAATAAAGAAAAAAATAAAGAAAAACCCTTGAATGAGTAGGTGTTCTAAAACTTTTGACCGGTAGTGTACGTAAGAATGCTGTTCATTGACTACAGCTCAGCATTCATTACCATAGTCCCCTTCAAGCTCATCCCCAAGCTCAGGACCCTGAGACTGAACACCTCCCTCTGCAACTGGATTCTGGACTTCCTGACGGGGGATGAGAACTCCAAAAGTTCTACAGCTGCACCAATGAGAGCAAATTGACTGGCTGCATCACCGCTTCGTACAGCAACTGCAAGATGGTGGTGAGTATGGCCCAGTACATAACTGGGGCTGAGCTCCCTGCCATCCAGGCAGTATCAGAGGAAGGGCCCAAATATTGTCAAAGACTCCAGCTGTTCTCCCTGCTACCTCATGGACAGCTTCTACCCGCAAGCAATAAGACAGCTAAACAACACTGCAAAATACCTAATCAAATGGCTACCCAGACTACCTGCATTGACCCTTTTTTTGCACTAACTCCTTTATTGACTCTATGCGCACACATACTGGGCTCAACCCACACACAGACATACACTGACACCCTAACACACACATACACCCACACACACTACATGCACACACATGCATTCTGATGCCAAACACACACTTACTTTCACACTCACCACATACACTGCTGCTACTGTCTATTATCTGTCCTGTTTCCTAGTCACTTTACACCAACCAATTTGTACATATCTGCCTCACTTGGCACCCCTGCACATCGACTCGGTACTGCTACTTCCTGTATATAGCCATGCTATTGTTATTTATTATTGTTATTTGTTATTCATTGTGAATTCCTTGTGTCATTATTTCATTTTTATCTCTGCATTGTTGGAAAAGGTCCCATAAGTAAGCATTTCACTGTGGGTCTACACCTGTTGTTTACGGAAGCATGTGACAAATAACATGTGATTTGTTTTATTTTATTTATTTTTATTTATTCTGTTTTGGCAAATCAGACTATATAGCGCACTATAAGGGGAATAGGTTGTTTTTTGTACTGGGAAGAATTGGTTGTGCTGTTAAAGGGGCAATCTGCTGTTCAGACACAAATTATAAGGGCACAAGGCGAGACCCAGATGCAGACACAGGAGGCAGACGGTTTGAGCTCTGATATTTATTAAGGCACAAGGGGTAGGCAAAAGGCCGGGACAGGCAAGAGTTCATAAACCAGGTCAGAGTCCAGACGGTACAAGGCGGCGGCAGGTAGTCTCGAGGTCGGGGCAGGAAGAATGGTCAGGCAGGTGGGCTCAGTGTCAGGACAGGCAAGGGTCAGAACCAGGAGGACTACGAGAAACAGGGACTGGTAGAAAAAGGAGCTGATAGAAAAAAGCTGCTTGACTTGGCTAACAAGACGAACTGGTACAGACAGACAGAAAACACAGGTAGAAATACACAGGGGATGATGAGCGACACCTGACAAGGACAAGGACAGGTGAAACAAGATCACGGTGTGACAGTACCCCTCCCTCTAGGGGCGCCACCTGGAGTCCTACCTGGGCGCATACCTGGTTGACTGGGGTGTCGGCGGTGGAAGTCGGCGATGAGGGCTGGATCCAGGATGTCTCTAGCGGGGACCCAGCACCTCTCCTCCGGACCGTAACCCTCCCAGTCAACCAGGTACTGGAAACCCCTGCCCCGTGGTCGAACACTCAGGAGGCGTCTGACCGTGTATGCTGGGTGGCCATCGATGACACAGGGAGGAGGAGTGGGCCTGGGAATAGAAGACAAAGGTCTGTGAGACACGGAATTAATTCTGGAAAAATGGAACGTAGGGTGAATATGGAGGGTATGGGTTAACACAAGACGGACAGCAGTGGAACTAATGATTCTAGAGATGGGGAAAGGACCTATGAACCAGGGGGAAGGTTTGCAGGACTCCACCCGAAGGGAAAAAGTATGGTATGTTGACTTCCTGTTCTTGTTCTGGGAAGAGCGGAGGCTGATACACCATGGAACACTCAAAGGTGGAAAGTCCAGTGGCCGAACAGGGAAGGGTGTTCCGAGCATATTCCACCCAGACCAGTTGTCGACTCCAAGTAGTGGGATTGGTCGAGGCAAGGCATCTCAGGTCCTGGTTAGCTCGCTCTGACTGGCCGATGGTTTGGGGGTGGAATCCGGATGACAGGCTGGCAGACGACCCAATAAGGGTGCATAACGCCTTCCAGAACTAAAACGAGAACTGAGGACTTCGGTCGGAGACCATGTGGAGGCATGCGCCCATTCCAGGACCCGGGAAAGGACAGAGTTAGGGACAAACAGCCGGTTAGTCGGGCCCCCTTCAGGTTCAGGCTGGGAGCTTTGGGCCTTACGGACCAGGATCTCAATACCCCAGCCCACTGAAGCTGCAAGGCATGAGGTAGGGAGAATGGTCTCGGAGACAGAGGGTGTGGCAGTGGAACTGTATAGGCGATAGAGGGCGTCAGGTTTCACATTCTTAGATCCAGGGCGGTAGGAAATGGTGAAGTTGAATTGGGTGAATAACAGTTCCCAACAGGCCTGCCTAGAATTTAGGCGTTTGGCTGTGCAGGTGTTCTCCAGGTTTTTATGGTCGGTCCAAACAAGGAATGGATGTTCTGCTCCTTCCAACCAATACCTCCATTCCTCCAAAGCCATTTTGAACACCAGGAGTTCACGGTTACCCACGTCATAATTTCTTTCAGCAGCGAATAGACGATGGGACAGGAAAGCAGAGGGATGGAGCTTTTGGTCCAGGGCAGATCGCTGAGACAGGATGGCCCCTACTCCAACGTCCGAAGAATCCACCTCCACCACAAACTGACGAGACGGGTCCGGATGGATGAGGATAGGGGCTGTAGTGAGCCAGTATTTTAGGTCCATAAAGGCTCTGTCAACAGCCGGGGACCAGGTGAACGGTACTTTGGGAGAGGTGAGTGCAGAGAGAGGGGCTGCCAGGGTGCTGTAGTTCCGAATTAAATGGCGGTAGAAATGGGCAAACCCCAGGAAACGTTGTAGTTGCACCCTGGATGTGGGTTGGGGCCTATCCACCACTACCTTTACCTTTTCGGGGTCCATCTGGATATTACCTTCAGCAATGACGTATCCCAGAAAGGAGATAGTGGAGCGGTGGAATTCACATTTCTCAGCTTTTACGAGGACTTGTTGGACGCGGAGAACGTATTCTCGAGGGGAACGGGAAAAAAACAGGATGTCGTCGAGGTATATGAACACATAGCGATTTAACATGTCCCGAAGCACATCATTAACCAGGGCCTGGAAGACAGCGTTGGTGAGTCCAAACGGGATGACCAGGTACTCATAATGACCACTGGCGGTGTTAAAGGCTGTCTTTCACTCATCACCTTCGCATAGAGTTGATCAGCTATTGATTGTGGCCTGTGGAATGTTGTCCCACTCCTCTTCAATGGCTGTGCGAAGTTGCTGGATATTGGCGGGAACAGAAACACGAGGTCATACATGTTGATCCAGAGCATCCCAAACATGCTCAATGGGTGGCATGTCTGGTGAGTATGCAGGCCATGGAAGAACTGGGAAATGTTTAACTGTGTACAGATCCTTGCGACATGGGGCCATGAATTATCATGCTGAAACATGAGGTGATGGCTGCGGATGAATGGCACGACAATGGGCCTCAGGATCTCGTCACGGTATCTCTGTGCATTCAAATAGCCATCGATGAAATGCAATTGTGTTCATTGTCCGTAGCGTATGCCTGCCCATACCATAACCCCACCA
The DNA here is from genome assembly GCA_023634145.1 of Thymallus thymallus. Lineage (NCBI taxonomy): Eukaryota > Metazoa > Chordata > Actinopteri > Salmoniformes > Salmonidae > Thymallus > Thymallus thymallus. Next base: position 4,333,004 of record CM042406.1, read on the forward strand.
CCATGGAGCACTCTGTTCACAACGTTGACATCAGCAAACCGCTCACCCACACAACACCATACACACTGTCTGCCATTAGCCCGGTACAGTTGAAACTGTCATTCATCCAGCGGGCCAGTGGCCATCGAAGGTGAGCATTTGCCCACTGAAGTCGGTCACGACGCCAAACTGCAGTCAGGTCAAGACCCTGGTAAGGACGACGAGCACGCAGATGAGCTTACCTGAGACGGTTTCTGACCGTTTGTGCAGAAATTCTTCGGTTGTGCAAATCCACAGTTTCATCAGCTGTCTGGGTGGCTGGTCTCAGATGATCCCGCAGGTGAAAAAGCCGAATGTGGAGGACCTGGGCTGGCGTGTTTACATGTGGTCTGCAGTTGTGAGGCAGGTTGGACGTACTGCAATATTCTCTAAAACAACGTTTATGGTAGAGAAATGAACACTCAATTATCTGTTAACAGCTTTGGTGGACACTCCTGCAGTCAGCAGGCCAATTGCACACACCCTCAAAACTTGAAATATCTGTGGCATTGGGTTGTGTGACAAAACTGCACATTTTATAGAGGCCTTTTATTGTCACCAGCAGAAGGTACAAAGTGTGTAATGATCATGCTGTTTAATCAGTTTATTGATATGCCAAACCTGTCAAATTGATGGATTATGTTGACAAAAGAGAAATATTCACTAACAGGAATATTAACAAATGTGTGCACAACATTTGAGAGAAATAAGCGTTTTGTGAGTATGGAACATTTCTGGGATTTTTTAATTCAAACATGGGACAAACACCTTACATGTTGAGTTGATATTTTTGACAGTATACAGTATATTATATATACACTACCCTTCAAAAGTTTGGGGTCACTTAGAAATGTCCTTGTTTTTGAAAGAAAAGCACATTTGTTGCCATTAAAATAACATCAAATTTATCAGAAATACAGTGTAGACATTGTTAATGTTGTAAATGACTATTGTAGCTGGAAACGGCAGATTTTTTATGGAATATCTACATAGTGTAACAAGGCCCATTATCATCAACTATCACTCCTGTGTTCCAATGGCACGTTGTGTTAGCTAATCCAAGTTTATCATTTTAAAAGGCTAATTGATCATTAGAAAACACTTTTGCAATTATGTTAGCACAGCTGAAAACTGTTGTGCTGATTAAAGAAGCAATAAAACTGGCCTTCTTTAGACTTGTTGAGTATCTGGAGCATCAGCATTTGTGGGTTCGATTACAGGCTCAAAATGCCCAGAAACAAATAACTTTCTTCTGAAACTCGTCAGACTATTCTTGTTCTGAGAAATGAAGGCTATTCCATGCGAGAAATTGCCAAGAATCTGAAGATCTCGTACAACGCTGTGTACTACTCCCTTCACAGAACAGCGCAAACGGGCTCTAACCAGAATAGAAAGAGGAGTGGGAGGCCCCGGTGCACAACTGAGCAAGAGGACATACATTAGAGTGTCTAGTTTGAGAAACAGATGCCTCACAAGTCCTCAACTAGCAGTTTCATTAAATAGCACCTGCAACCACCAGTCTCAACGTCAACAGTGAAGAGGCGACTCTGGGATGCTGGCCTTCTAGGTAGAGTTGCAAAGAAAATCCAAATCTCTGTCTAGTGTCTGTGTTCTTCCGCCCTTAATCTTTTCTTTTTATTTGCCAGTGGGAGATATTCCCTTTCTTTCTGCCTAGAAGGCCAGCATCCCGGAGTCGCCTCTTCACTGCTGACCTTGAGACAGGTGTTTTGCGGGTACTATTTAATGAAGCTGCCAGTTGAGGACTTGGGAGGCTCAGTTGTGCACCGGGGCCTCCCACTCCTCTTTCTATTCTGATTAAAGGCAGTTTGCACTGTTCTCTGAAGTCAATACCTATTTAGTATATTTAGTATATCTAAAAAGGATAACTTTTCAAATGTTTTACAAATATATTTTTTATGAAATTCACTGAGGAGGTAAATCCAAAAATACTGACAAAATATACAGATATTTTAAGTTCAAGATCCTACACTGCAGTTGTACAGCTACATTTGTAAAGTGAATTTGAGTTACTCAGAAAACTCTTATTAGCTTTCCCAACGTTATCAGACAGGCAAAACAACAACAGCGTCAACAGCAGCTGCTGGTTTGGCCCAAGTAACAAGAGGGCCACTGTTTCTAGAGACTGAGGGAAGGAAAGTTTCCCTAATCCGTGCTATGGCTCTGAGGTACTTGCCATTAAAATCACTGTCATCTCAACCAAACAATGGCTGCTTTGTGTGTGTGTGTGTGTGTGTGTGTCTGTCTGTCTGTCTGTCTGTCTGTCTGTCTGTCTGTCTGTCTGTCTGTCTGTCTGTGTGTGTGTGCCTGAATATGTCCGTGTGTGATTAAATGTGTGAGTGTGTACATGCGTTTGTTTGCATACACATCGTCCTGCATTCTAAGCAGTTGGTGGTGCTGTTCTTCTCCCCATTACTCCTGGCTGCTTATGAATAAGAGGTGTATTTGGTGTGTACTCCTGGTTTCTGTTGTGACTTATTCCTTGATCCTGGCCTATGTTTTCCTGGCTCTGCAACTGGCTGTTTTAGTACAGGATACTCACAAAGGGAATGGGTTTTAACTGGGAAGCCAGGGAAGAAACAAAGAGACTAAACCCTCACTCCTAGACCCTCACTCCTAGAACCTCAGTCTTAAACCTCTCCACTCCTAGATCCTCACTGTTTAACCGGTCTAAATTTGTGTGTATGACTATTACTGTACAAAGAGTGTCTGTCAGTTTTGAACCAATTTTGAAGCCTTCCTGTCTTGCAATTGATACAGACCTTGGTCAAATACAAATACACACTTAAAAGTATTTGAGGTGCACTTGATTTAGGTGTATTTGCACTTTTGGGACTATTCCAAACTAAATCAGGAGCAGGCTCAAGTATTTGATAGCATTTGACATGCGTGTCTTCTAAACACCATGAATTCCTTCATACTCTTCTCATAATTATGGACTTTTGTCAATAGGGAGAAAAAGGTGTACACATTTTTGAAAAACGATAGCTACTTATCCTTTTATCACTGGGGCCCCACAAGGGTGCGTGCTCAGCCCCCTCCTGTACTCCCTGTTCACCAATGACTGCGTGGCCAAGCACGCCTCCAACTCAATCATAAAGTTTGCAGATGACACAACAGTAGTAGGCTTGATTACCAACAATGACGAGACAGCCTACAGGGAGGAGGTGAGGGCCCTGGGAGTGTGGCGCCAGGAAAGTAACCTCTCACTCAACGTCATCAAACAAAAGAGATGATTGTGGACTTCAGGAAACAGCAGAGAGTGCACCCCCCTATCTACATCAACAGGACCACAGTGGAGAAGGTGGAAAGCTTCAAGTTCCTCGGCGTACACATCACTGACAAAATGGTCCACCCACACAGAGAGTGTGGTGAAGAACAGCGCAACAGCGCCGCTTCAACCTCAGGAGGCTGAAGAAATTTGGCTTATCACCTAAAACCCTCTCTAACTTCTACAGATGCACAATTGAGAGCATCCTGTCGGGCTGTATCACTACCTGGTACGGCAACTGCACCGCCCGCAACCACAGGGCTCTCCAGAGGGTAGTGCAGTCTGCCCAACGCATCACCAGGGGCAAACTACCTGCCCTCCAGGACACCTACAGCACCCGATGTCACAGGAAGGCCAAAAAGATCATCAAGGACAACAACCACCCGAGCCACTGCCTGTTCACCCCGCTTATATCCAGAAGGTGAGGTCAGTACAGGTGCATCACAGCTGGGACCGAGAGAATGAAAAACATCTTCTATCTCAAGGCCATCACACTGTTTAATAGCCATCACTAGCACATTAGAGGCTGCTGCCTATAGACATAGATTCGAAATCACTGGCCATTTTAATACATAGAACACTAGTCACTTTAATAATGTTGACATATCTTAATTTTCGGGGTCTCTCACTATTGAGAGTAAGAATAGTAGAATACACCAAGTGCAATTTTGAAACTTGGTTGTTCAACAGCAGTTTTTATCAGTCACTCAATTAGCAATATGAGCAAACAATTTTCGATTGGTAGTTAGTCTAGACAGCTATCTATACTTGGTGGAACACCGACCGGGCACGCAGGTCACGTGCCCAGGGGCCCTGACCTCCAGTGGGCCCCCATTGATTTTGGTAGTCATTCTCACCCAGATATCATATTAACATGGCATTAGGCATTACAAAATGTATAGAATTTCAGGAAATTTGCTTTAAAACCGCAAAAATGTCTCTCCACCCCATGGCAGAATTTGTAGAATTGCAGGAAATTAGCTGTACAACTGCAATTATTTTTATCTCTGCCCCATAGCAAAATGAGTAGAAATGCATGAAATGTGTTATAAAATTGCAAAGTTGTCTTTACTGCCCACGGCAAAATGTGTAGAATTGCAGGAAATTAAATCTTGCTTAGGTCCCCCAAAAGGCTAGAGCTTGCCCTGCCTGCATGTGCATGGTCAAAAAACACATGTGCTTTGCCAAAAAACTATTCCCCAAAAAATGACTTTGGGAAGTTCATGTCTATGTCCCAAATGGCGCCGAGCCCAGGCTCTGTTCAAAAGTAGTGCACTATATACTGAATAGTGTGCCATTTGGAAAGCACACCCTGTGTATTTATTTCATTTGCTGTTGAGGAAGGGGCCCAAGCTCACTTATTTCTATTGAGTATGTTGTTTCCTCACAGAGACCTGACCACAGAGTAAACCGCCTCTGTTATGGATCAAGAAAGGAGGGACATTATGGCAAAAGAGAGGGGTGAAAGGGAGGTCTAACCAAAATGTTCCCCCCTTTCAGACAGTATGTTGACAATCTGAAGCTGCACGAAGGAACAGTCTGTTCAAAAGATGAGGTTGGATATAGTGTGTGTGTGTGTGTGTGTGTGTGTGTGTGTGTGTGTGTGTGTGTGTGTGTGTGTGTGTGTGTGTGTGTGTGTGTGTGTGTGTGTGTGTGTGTGTGTGTGTGTCAGAACTCACCTTCTTCTTGCTGCAATAGATCTGCCATTTCTTCTCAGCAGGTAGAGCAAACATTGCCTCCCTATTCTTGTCTGTCAGGTCCAATTCATCCTGTGACAACAGAAAAAAGACAATGTATCAGTCAGTCAGTCAGTCAGTCAGTCACAATCAATGAATCAGTCAGTCAGTCACAATCAATGAATCAGTCAGTCAGTCAGTCAGTCACTATCAATGAATCAGTCAGTCACAATCAATGCATCAATCAGTCAGTCACAATCAATCCATCAATCAGTCAGTCAGTCATTCACAATCAATCCATCAATCAGTCAGTCAGTCAATCACAATCAATCCATCAATCAGTCAGTCAGTCAATCACAATCAATCCATCAATCAGTCAATCAAATAATTAAGTAATCAGTTATAGGATTATCTAATTTATTGTTTTGAGGCTTAATAATGACTGTATATCTCATTAACACTAGAACCGCTAAAGCAGTCTTGCCTAGTTAAATAAAGGTTAAATAAATTAAAAATTTAAAAACATTTATGCCCCCCTCCGTCCTTGAACTTTCCTAAATACGTCTCCTTCTCTATAAATCACAGATAACAGCCTCAAAACTGAACCTAAACTATAATTTCACACATATGATGAAATAAATTAAGTAAAGTATAAGGGGGAAGAATGGGTGAGTCTCTAAAGTGTGCATAATTTACCAAATCTGAATGAAAACGACTCCTATGGTGGGGAAGAAATGAATCATGACATCTCTGATTATTATTCTTGTGATTCTGAGCCCCAGCCTGAACCTAGACCTCAGAGGCCTAAGCGCAAAAAAGCCAGAACAGTGCGCACTGAGCAGGTGAAACAATGAGACAGGAGAGAGGAAGGGACGGCACCGTTTGGATAGAAGGAGCTGGTGACAATCCTACAGGCTGATTATCAGTACAAAATGTCATCACTGGGAGAACAGGCCCTACATCAGCAACGCACTCACTAGCTTTCGTTGTTTATGTGACATGGACATTCTCCAACTGATGCCATTGCATGAAGACGAAATACATTCAGCGTTTATTGCCAGTGAATTCAACAGTGTGTCAGTATGTCAATCATCCGACCGACAGTGAACTGCCAAGGAATCCAAAAGCAGCAAACAGCCGCAACACCTCTGATGGGTTTAGTATTCACAGACTTTTAAAACGCATATGAGATCAGGAAATTAATCTTAGCCATGGAAGGAAGTAAGTAAAGTCTTGGAAAGAGTCCTCTAGTAGTAGTGAGTGAGTGAGTGAGTGAGTGAGTGAGTGAGTGAGTGAGTGAGTGAGTGAGTGAGTGAGTGAGTGAGTGAGTGAGTGAGTGAGTGAGTGAGTGAGTGAGTGAGTGAGAGAGAGAGAGAGAGAGAGAGAGAGAGAGAGAGAGAGAGAGAGAGAGTGTGAGTGGAGATGTTAAAGGGCCAGGCTTTGTGCTCCACTCTCCACTAATCTGGACCATAATGGCTAGGTTGCCATGATGTCAACAATGCAACCAGCCCCCCAACCGCATCCCAGGTTGGGGTCTGGGCCTGGACAAGCAAAGCCAAGGGATTCATGTTTTATTGTTAAGCGTAGCATCAGGGTTCAAATGTACAATTACAACACATTGGTTCGGCTGACTTCTGGGTTAAGCGACCAGTGGGTTAAGAAGCAGCGCGGCTTGGCAGAGCATGTTTCGAAGGACGCATGTCCCGATCTTCGCATCTCCCGAGCCCGTTGGGTAGTTTACGAATTGAGACAAGGTCGTGACTACCAATTGGATAACACGACATCAGAAAATGGGGTAAAATTTTATAAAAAATAGTAAAAAAAATCTGAATGACAAGATTATATACATACATGTACATACACTAGAAATTACGCAAGGAAACAAACATAGGACTGCCAGGGGTTTCAGAGGGGATGTCTTCAGCTGTTTAGCTGGGATGACATGGTTAGCATTCATTCATTTCAATGGGAGATGCAGTAGACAATCTTATTTCACCTTTATTTATACAGGTAATTCAGTTTAGTCTGGCTGGCACTCAAAGAAGTTACTTATACAGTAGATGATATGGAAAAGCGCCGAAAATGCTAATATAGGTACCACTGATTTTTAGTGGATTTGTGCCACAAATGCAAACAATTTAGCACTTGAAACAGTGGACAGGTAAACAAAACCAAGGCGTGGCTAGCTGTCATATTCTGTCCAATGACTGCTTGTAGGGTAAGGAAACCAATAGGTGCATTTGTAACTTGGGTGAACTCTCTCTTTAAGAGCAGATTAGGTATTACAATTACATTATTATAATTGTATTTTTAGAGGAGAACGGAGGTCCTACTAGGATAGCAGGAAGTGAGACATGGGGATCGAAAAAGGAGGAGGCGAAACAGGTAGGAAGGGCACAGACAGTCGGGCAAAGCCGAGGCTCAAACCCCCGTGGCCATGGAGGGTATGTGTAGAGTTGGGAGTGTTACTGCTGCGCCAGACTAATGCATTATTGCAATAGATTGTGTTTCCTAGTTGAAGTAGTGCACTATATAATGCATAGGGTGCCATTTGCCATCAGTCCTCATCCAGTTCAGCCCTGCACCAGAAACCCATTCTGAAATGCATTCTCTACAGACTTCTAAACTGAAGAATGAAATTGGGATAGGGAGAGGAAAAAACAAAAACTCCGATGCTCTGGGCTGATTGCCTACTCGCGGGGTCATTGCCCCGGTGTCCAAACCACTGATGTTTTCGAGATGATCTGGCGAGGTCGGGAATCAGTGGGAAAAGTCCCCTGGATGATTACCAGATGGGAAAGAGGCCCGGCGAGCTTATCCTCTCCTGTTCCTTCACTCAGCCTCCTCCTGTTTATTACCTTGCCAGGCCTCGGCTGCGTCCAAAATGACATGCTATTCCCTACATAGTGCACAACTTTTGACGAGAGCCCTATGGACCCTGGTCAAAAGTTGAGATCAGTACTACGTAGGTAATAGGGTGAGAGAGTGAGCGAGCGAGAGAGAGAGTGAGCGAGAGAGCGAGCGAGAGAGGCAGAGAGAGAGAGAGCGAGAGAGAGCGTGCACCCCAACCATCCTGCCTCCAAAACTGCTCCCCTTCTCTGGTGTGCCCCCACGTTGGCCCGTGCTCCAGTGGAATTCACATAAACCAAAACTAATATTGATACACCTGCTGTCGGAAAAAGAAAAATACATACCTGTCCTTTCGTAACACTAACTTACTGTATATTCATATTTCATCTAAAAACCTAATAGAATAATGTTACAAATTAAAACGGGTATCAAGCACATTGGATATGACATGCGAGTTAGCTAGCTAGTAATCTCAGAAATCAAGAACTGATATCGTGCATAATTGCGTCAGATACTCAATCAAGTTCTAGGGCGAGATATCCTAGAACAAAGAGCAGAAGCAGGGCGGTAGCTCCTCCCCCCTCTCTCTGAAAGTTTCAGTCAAGTCTACGGGCCCCCTCTCCTTCCCAATTTCGAAAGACACGCACACCCACTTAATCTTGATTTGTCAAAATAACCAGTGACGAAAAACCTGCGAGCCATAACAACTACTGTTATGATACAATTTATGTTATGTAGTGAGTCCACAAAAGATTAGCTAGCTAGCTACTCAACTGTCTGTCATTAATTACTTTGTTCCATTGGTGAGGAACTCATGAACTGTCTGCAGTGAGATGATACACACACCGGCATAGAAATGGATACAACAGAAGCTGAAACTGTCATATTCCCTCTAGTAAACCACATTGAAGCATTGTACGATTAGAAGGGTCGGGACTGTGTGACATGATTTACAGTATGAGAGTAGATTATTTTATCAGTAGTTTGAGGAGAGACAAACCATCTTCAGTGGCCTTGTGATTAGAGTGTCCGCCTGAAATTGGAAGGTTGGGGGTTCAATCCCCAGTCAAGTCATACCAAAGCTTCTAAAAATGGGATCTGGTGCCTTTCTGCTTGGCACTTAGCTTTACCGAGACTGGGGTTAAGGCCATGCAAAAGACTAGTGCCCTGTCCAGAGGGTGTACTTGTACATCACGCTACAGAAACAGGAGATGCCCTATGGGCAGTTCTGGCTCAGACAAGGCTTTGTTTTCTTGGGTATGACGCTACAATCTTGGCACACCTGTATTTGGGGAATTTCTCCCATTCTTCTCTGCAGATCCTCTCAAGCTCTGTCAAGTTGAATGGGGAGCGTTGCTGCACAGCTATTTTCAGGTCTCTCCAGAGATGTTCGATCGGGTTCAAATCCGGCCTCTGGCCACAGCATGATGCTGCCACCACCATGCTTCACCGTAGGGATGGTGCCTGGTTTCCTCCAGAAGTGACGCTTGGCATTCAGGCCAAAGAGTTCAATCTTGGTTTCATCAGACCATCAAATCTTGTTTCTCATGGTTTGAGAGTCTTCAGGTGCCTTTTGGCAAACTCAGAGCGGGCTGTCATGAGCCTTTTTACTGAGGATTGGCTTCCGTCTGGCCACTATACCATAAAGGCCTGACTGGTGGAGAACTGTAGAGATGGTCCTTCTGGAAGGTTCTCCCATCTCCACAGAGGAACTCAAGAGCTCTGTCAGAGTGACCATCGGGTTGTTGCTCAGTTTGGCCGGGCGGCCAGCTCTAGGAAGAGTCTTGGTGGTTCCAAACTTCTTCCATTTAAGAATGATGGAGGCCACTGTGTTTTTGGGGACCCTTCCCCAGATCTGTGCCTCGACACAATCCTGTCTCGGCGCTCTACGGACAATTCCTTCAACCTCATGGCTTGTTTTTTGCTCTGACATGCACTGACAACTGTGGGACTTTATATAGACAGGTGTATGTCTTTCCAAATCATGTCCAATCAATTGAATTTACCACAGGTGGACTTGTAGTTGTAGAAACATCTCAAGGATGATCAATGGAAACAGGATGCACCTGATCTCAATTTCGAGTCTCATAGCAAAAGGTCTGAAAACAATCTAAAAACCTGTTTTCCATTTGTCATTATGGGGTATTGTGTGTAGATTACTGAGGATTTATTTATATTTTTTTAATAAGGCTGTAACGTAACAAAATTTGGAAAAAGTTAAGGGGTCTAAAATACTTTCCAAAGGCACTGTGTTCATATACAGTGTATGTGCACCAGTCATTGCTCTCTCTCTCTCTCTCTCTCTCTGCTGTGTCCAATGAGCCGCTGGGCCCGCCCTGCAACCTCATTGGATAACACTGGGCAGACCTCTTGCTATCTGTCACTCAAATGGCGAGGGGCTGAAGCTCATTGGCTGTAACTCTAATTACTAGGGGGCTGGCACATGTGGAGGAAAATGTAGGGAAAATGGCACGGCACAGCATCTAGAAAACAGTCATTTTCAAACTAGGGATTTTGTGGCTAATTGAGGTAAAACAGTCATTCTGCTCATAGATTATATATGTTTGAACTACAAATTCACACATCCAGCACAAAGCGGGAGGTATACAAAATAAGCCAAAGTACTATTCAATCTCTTTAGGTATGACGCTTGGCCGTGATTACAAATGTATGTGTGTGTGTGTGTGTGTGTGTGTGTGTGTCATTGAGTGTATTTGGGGCATATGGGTCCTGTATGTGTGGGTAAGACTGCACTGACGCACACACATGCACACACACAATCTTCTGCTCCAGCCCATTCAGGGTTGGACAGGAAAGGAGAGGAAAGTCAGGCAAGATGGGAGGAAGTCATATAAGGCCCCGGGAGGACAAACAGGAAGCTGTAGCTACTAAATGAGATGAACAAGACAGAGAGAAATACCCCAAGGCTGTCTTCATTAGGGCGCACCGTAGTGAAACATTTTGCAACAGACAAGCTTCGTGCCTACTGACCACCACCCAGACCTCCTTCCCAACCTATCCAGTGAGGTCTTCATCAAGTGTCCTCCCTGTCCATAAAAGTCTTATCTCAGTGAGATGTCAGAGATCAGTGTCTTGGGCTTGGCACTGCTCTGGTATTTGTCAACTCCCCCTACATCAACCACCACCAAGGAAGGACAGAAGCCAGTTGGACAGACATGCACTACTAGAAAAAGAAAGAGGAAAAGGGAGGGAAGGAGGGTGCATCCCTCTGTTCCGTTCTCCCCGTGTTACGCAACACATTCTTGTTCTTGTTCTCATCCGGCTCAAAGGACCGTTTCCCCAGCTAGAGTTTTTAACATTCAGAGTTAGTTGAATGCAGAATGTACATTAAAACAACTATGTTGTACTCTATATGGTGGGGTCTTTGAAGATCAAAGGTCAAGATTCTGGTCTTGGGCTAGACATTAGTTTGGAATCGCAGGATTAAAACTGCCTCAGAGAGAGAAACACGAGAGAGAGAGAGAGAGAAACGAGAGAGAGAGAGAGAGAGAGAGAGAGAGAGAGACTATTCTGTCATTTGCCTCCCACCCATGCCAGATGCCCACTAGTCTTGATGTTGTCGGACCAGCTGGGCTAGGCTCAACAAGCCCCTCCCCACTTACAGCCACCCAGAACAGCCTATGATCCTCAGCTCATAAGACTTTGACACTATCAAATGTGGAAGTACAACACATTCAATCAAAACAAATGCATACACAATCAGGATGTACTGTCTATCCTTTCTCATGTTTTGGAAAATTATTAGTTGTTAGTTACAAACACAACCAATAGATATTATTTACTTTCTTCGCTCCCCACCCAAACCTTTATTTTTCTCCCTTCATCATCTTATGTCGGTCTCTCTCTCACTTTCTTTCCTCTTTCTCTTTTGCAGTGCAGTCTATGGAGTTAGCGCCACGGTTGGGTTTGGCCCAGTGTGAGCATATTGTGTGCACATGGCAGCAATATGTAGACTTTTCTACAGCACTGCAGAAACCAACAGAGACCTGAATTCCACTGCATCTATCCTATCGCCATCAGCACTCATTTCAAATGTCACCCGCGTTGTCCCCAAACAACCTTACACTTTGGCTCTTTTGCCAGGAATCGCAAGAGGCATTTCACCTAACCATACTGGCATCACAACAAACCAGCACACCACAGACAAGCACACACATACGCATGCACGTGCACACACACACACACGCACAGAAGCACACACAGCGTTTACAGAGATTACAGAAAGAACCCATTTTCAATTATCCAAATGTGAGAGCAATTCTTCTTTGATGATTAAATGTTACCACCCAAGACGGAATTGCCAGATTAACAAAACATCTACTGTCACCGCTTCACCCAGAGTCAAATTGTTACACGTGGCACATAAATCATTGGCGTGTGCGTGCCTTGAACACGACACTGAAAATAAACCGTTTAAATGTGCCCAAAGTCAATTAATGGAAGCAAAACATTCTGAATCAGGAAATTGTGCGGCCTGCCCTAAATGGCTATTGTGATTAGTGGTATTCATTAACTTCTATGATGTGGTCTCCATTATACTTGTCCAAATCAATCGCAATTGTTTCCAGGTTTCTTTGGATTTGTTTGAGAGTTAGCTGTGGTCTTGACGTAAGAATGACGTCAGTTAGCGAAATACGACACAATGTCCTATGCCTGTACTTTATGGTGTATGTGGACCAATATGTGATGGTGTATGAAGATCAACAGGGTTGAATCAATAAATGTATTTCTTGCAGTGTTTTACGCAACTGGCACTACAAAATGTTTAGTGGCATGAGTGTACATATCCGAAAGGAAGCAATATGACACCGTATCTCTAATAAAACGGGTGTCGGTCAAACTTTCTTTCGATAGTCCCATATCTGTTGACAAGCAACTGCTTGCCAAGGTTACGGTTAGGGTTAGGTTTAGAATAAGGTTTAGGGTAAGAATTAAGGTTAGGGTTAAGATAAGGGTTAAGTTTAGGGTTAGGTTAAGGGTTAAGGGTTAAGGTTAGGGCTAGGGTTACGGGATAGTTGAAATGTTGTTGACAGTTCCTGAACATCTAGTGAACATCTACAAATTATCTACTTGGGACTATCCAAATAAAGTCTTACTGGGGTGCCAAAACATAATCCGTTGGGTCTTAACGTGGCACAATTACTGCCCACTGTGAACGCAACTCTATTTTAGAACTAAACCTATATAGTGACTTCCCTGGGAGACACCATTCGGGGAGTGCCAGGCCCCTAGAAAAACATACAGAGATGGTTTGCTCCACTGTTTGGCCCAGATATGTCACTCCTACTCCAGACTCCACCGAAGCTCTTTATGAAAAAAGGAGCTGAATAATCCCTCACTCCCGGTGACATGGAAACACACTAAATTGTGTTTTTCCTCCATTTTTCCGCCACTACTTTCTCCCTACTGTGTTGTGAAAAGCTTCAGCTCAACATGACGGAGCTCAGTTTTGGTGTAAAGTCCTATAGCCAGATGTTCAGATGACCAGACATCCAACTGACCAGATGTCTGGGAAACTAGTCAAAAATGTCAGCAATTTGATTGTAGGATCAAATTTAAGCAGATGTCCATACAGACAATCTGTCAACCAGTTGGCCAAACCATTTGTCTAACCATTGGTTTACTAGAAATTGATTGACAAGACCATTGAGTGATTCCATGTGAAACCCAGACTAAAAAATATCATGATTTTTTTTTTTTTTACGCAATTTAATCCATAGAATGTTCCTTTGGAGGAAGGATTGTTGACATATACTGAAGAAAAATATAAACAATAACATTTTTATTAAACCTTTATTTAACTAGTCAAGTCAGTTAAGAACAAATTCTTATTTACAATGACGGCCTATACCGGCCAAACTCAGACGACGCTGGGCCAATTGTGCACTGCCCTATGGGACTCCCAATTATGGCCGGTTGTGATACAGTCTGGATTCGAACCAGGTTGTCTGTAGTGACGCCTCTAGCACTGAGATGCAGTGTCTTAGACCACTGTCTTAGACCATTGCGCCACTTGTAAAGTGTTGGTCCCATGTTTCATGAGCTGAAATAAAAGATAACAGAAATGTTCCATAAACAAAAACAATAGTTTGTTAGTGAGCATTTCTCCTTTGCCAAGATAATCCATCCACCTGACAGGTGTGGCATATCAAGAAGCTGATTAAACAGCATGATCATTACACAGGTGCACCTTGTGCTGAGGACAATAAAAGGCCACTCTAAAATGTGCAGTTTTGTCACACAACACAATGCCACAGATATCTCCAGTTTTGAGGGAGCATGCAATTGGAATGCTCAATGCAGGAATGTCCAACAGAGCTGTTGTCAGATAATTGAATGTTAATTTCTCTACCATAAGACGCCTCCAACATTATTTTAGGGAATTTGGCAGTACGTCCAACCGGCCTCACAACCGCAGACCACGTGTAACCACAACAGCCCAGGTCCTACACATCCGGCTTCTTCACCTGCGGGATCACCTAACACCAGCCACCCGGACAGCTGATAAAACAGAGGAGTATTTCTGTCTGTAATAAAGCCCTGTTGTGGGGAAAAGCTCATTCTGACTGGCTGGGCCTGGCTCTCCAGTGGGTTGTCTCATCGCTGCAACTCCCCAACAGGCTTGGGAGAGGTGAAGGTGGAGTCATCCTCCTTAACACCCGCCCACTTAACCTGGAAGCCAGCCACACCAATTCATAATTCAACTGACGACCAAAGATCTGGCATGCGTCAGCAACATCTGAGCAGGGAAACACAACCTTTAACTATCTGAATCAGCTATGTTAGGTTAGGGTTGGACTCCAGGAAGAGGGTTGGGAAGCCCTGCTGTAGAAGTTGACTTACCACCAGTTCAGAGAAACGTGCGTGCAGTTCCTCGGCCGGGGGCATAGGGGCACTGAACTCCAGCAACTGCAGGGGCACACTGTCTTTCAGGTTGATCTCCGGGGGCTCGTTGCTGCCAAAACAGCACAGGAAGCCCAGAGCGGGGCGCGTCCGCTTCCGCGGGGGCATCGTGGACCACCGGAGAGTAGGGGACGAGGGGGTAAGGGGGGGAGTAAAGGGGTGGTGAGGCTGCTATCTAGGAGGCATGATCTGAAAGACAACAGAGAAAGAAAGGTAAGGCTAGAATTAGGGCTAAACAGCCCAAGATGGTGACTTGTCATGGCAACATTGTGTGTTAAAACGTTGTTGAGAACTTCACAGCCTGACATACACAAAGATATAGTGCTGTACAATCGCAGAACCTCCTACGGAGTGAAGAAAACATCATAATAATATATGGTACTGTGATTCAATATTACAGCCTCATCTGCAGTCATGTTGATACATCCTCTTCCCTGACTCAGCTTCTACATTCTCCTTCCTGTTTGTTGTACTGGTATAAAATGTGACACAAGGATTGACAGGACTTCCTATTTACATTTTACATTTCAGTCACTTAGCAGACGCTCTTATGCATTCAACTTAGGTTAGCCAGTGGGACAACCCCACTCCATCCCCTCACAATATTCCTAGGTAAGCAGGTTAGGTTGCCGTAAACCTGTGAATAAAGGGCCAGCGGGATAGTAAAAAGCGAAGAAGGCTTCCCTTCCAGAAAACCCTCTCATTCTGAGCCAAGAATAAAGTTGCGTTTTTTTCTATAAAACCATTTTGAACCCCTCATCCATGTCCACTCAAGGGGCCATATTTTTTTCCCCATCCCTCCTTCTCTTCCACCATTTCACACAGGGGGTATAAGGAGAGGGAGGGGCCACAGCGGTCTGAGATGCGGTCTGCAGGGACTGGTACCCATCTCCTCTCTGTGTATTCGCACGGGCCCTATCTGGCCCTCTTCGACCACTTACAACGAGGCCTCTGTCTGTGTGGGGCAGGGGCGCAGGCAGTGGCACTAAAATCTGGCCGTAACACGCTCGCTCCTTCACTTGAGGAGGATAAACAAGATGGGGATGGCGGGAGGGGGGCGGGAGGGGGGCGGAAGGGGGGCGAGACGGGTAAAGGGCTCTGTTTGGGCAGCAATGGGCTGGCTATTTTCAATGACACGGGAGGATTTTCAGAGCTTTAGAGATTAGAAAAGGATATGGGTGGTCTGTGGCATATGAACGCTTACTCTCATACCGGTTTTGTACATGTAGGCACAGACACACTTACACACAGATGAATCATTCACAAAGCATAATAATCTATAAGCATTTATAAGACATACCATTGACACACTATTCCTTATATCGTGCATTACTTTTGAACAGAGACCAATTCTCAAGCATCTCTCTTGCAGGTTCCCTAAGCGTCTCCTCAACGTAGGAGTGAGTTTCCACTGCAATCTCTAAAAATAGATGGTAGCCAACGCACTGTAAATTCTCTATGAATATGCTCCTTTCTCAACAGAGGCTGAGGGGGAAAAGAACAAAACACTTTTTCTCTCAATCTTTCCCTAATTTATTTTTCAACCTCCTACACCTCCTCTCTCTTTATAAGCAAATTAAGAAACAACAGAACTGTGACTGAAACATGGACTTCAGAAGCACATTATATGTGTGGTGAGTCACTCAGGAAGAATCAATGTTTTCCATAGAGTCCATACAAGTCAACAGAATGTAGTTTGCCCCCCAAAAAATAACGGACTTGCTGTATATATGTGTGGCTGTGCTCAATGTGTCTTTGTAGGTTTGCAAGACATTACAGCAATGGTTATACATTAGACAGTATGTGCGAGTTTGACATTGCACACACACACACACACACACACACACACACACACACACACACACACACACACACACACACACACACACACAAACAAACAGGCAAACAGACAAGTCACAAACATTTGCAGGGAAGGTGTGACATTCCAACGCTATCACTGTTCCAATGGTAGTAGCGTGGGGCTGTCTTAATGTTACTCAGGCGTTTACGTCAGCGTTGCGGTCAGATAAGGGCATTTCCACGGTAACAGATTTGCACTGAGACTGATTTTTCACTTAAAATGTTTGCCAAACAAAGACCATTGATCTGAAAGTTTAATAAACCATACAACTCTACACACAATGACTACTCTTAACCATTTACACTGAACACGTTACAAAAACACATTTAATGAAAGTACTGTGCGGATGCAAAGTTTGGTAACAGAATTTCAGTACAATCTCTGTTTTTTGTGTCCACATTTTCAAAACAAATCTTAAACATCTGCTCCGAATTAACATTCAACGATATCTGCAGAAAGAATGGTGTGTCAGCAATGACATGACATATTTACTTTGAAAAATATATTGTTGTTATTGTGTGAAGGGGATTTACACCCGGTAACAGAATTGTGGTAACAGAATTTCATCATGGGTCCCTGATCTGTACTACACAGAAATTTATAATTATGCAATATCCTCCTTTGCATTTTGGGGTATTATTCTGCACACTGGCTGTTATTTTAATGAGCTCCACCCAAACAAGACCAAATTTGGTTAGCCCGGACCAGATCAAATCTCAACCAATCATAGATGTCTACAGCACAGCACAGCACAGCACAGTACAGTAGAGTTCAGTATAGTTCAAAAAAGCCTTTGAAAGGGGTATGGAAGTAGGTGGGAAGCATTGGAGTCAACATGGGTCAGCATCCCTGTGGGGGGTGGGGGGTTGTATTTGCATGAAAAGTGTATGAAAGCAGAAAGTGTGTGTGCATGTTTGTGTGTGAGTGTAAGCACATGATAAAGTGTATGAAAGGAGTGTGTGTGTGTGTGTATACTATATCTCCAGCCTCCAAGACCACGTGCGGACAGTCTGCACTCAGCAACAGTCCCCCTGGCTCGCTTCCAACCATGCCCAGAAAAAGTAGGCCAAGACATCCCCTCACATACACTTGTACACTCTTTCCCCAGCTAAAGTTGAAGTCGGAAGTTGCAAGCCGAAGAACACCATCCCAACCGTGAAGCACGGGGGTTGCAGCATCATGTTGTGGGGGTGCTTTGCTGCAGGAGGGACTGGTGCACTTCACAAAATAGATGACATCATGAGGAAGGAAAATTATGTGGATATATTGAAGCAACATCTCAAGAGGTATCAGGAAGTTAAAGCTTGGTCGCAAATGGGTCTTCCAAATGGACAGTGACCCCAAGCATACTTCCAAAGTTGTGGCAAAATGGCTTAAGGACAACAAAGTCAAGGTATTGGATTGGCCATCACAAAGCCCTGACCTCAATCCTATAGAACATTTGTGGGCAGAACTGAAAAAGCGTGTGCCAGCAAGGAGGCCTACAAACCTGACTCAGTTACACCAGTTCTGTCAGGAGGAATGGGCCAAAATTCACCCAACTTATTGTGGGAAGCTTGTGGAAGGCTACCCGAAATGTTTGACCCAAGTTAAACAATTTAAAGGCAATGCTACCAAATACTAATTGAGTGTATGTCAACTTCTGACCGTCTGGGAATGTGAAATAATAGCTGAAAATAAATAATTCTCTCTACTATTATTCTGACATTTCACATTCTTAAAATAAAGTGGTGATCCTAACTCACCTAAGACAGGGAATTTTTAATAGGATTAAATGTCAGGAATTGTGAAAAACTGAGTTGAAATGTATTTGGCTAAGGTGTATGTAAACCTCAGACTTCAACTGTACGTGTGTGTGAGAGTAGAGAGGAGGAGAGTGATAGGAGAGAGAGAGAGATGAGAGATGAGAGGAGAGAGAGACTGTGTGTGTGTTTATATCCCCAGTCTCTGCTTCCAAATAATTCACTCTATTATTTCCTGCTAGCTTTCACTTCATCTCCTTCCCTTCTCTCCCTCCCCTCCTCCTTCTACATCTTTCTTCTGACAATAAAATATGAACATTTGTCAGCCTCTCTTCTGAAGAAATCTTCTTCTTCTTGTGTTGTCGGTTTCAGACACTGTCTCTGTGTCTCTTCCTCTCAATCTCAATCACTCTTCCCTCAACTTATTCTTCCTCAAATACTGGTTTACTTACTTATTTTATTATCCTCTCACTGATCTTAATCTTTGGCAATCCCACTTCTCTCTCTACAGTCTCACAGTCATTCCATTCCTCCTCTCTGGTTTCTCATCTCTCTCTCTCTTCGTCCTCCTCCTCCTCCTCTCTCTTCCATTTTGTGTCAGTGAGCTGTCAACCCTCCAAGGCTCACACACACTCCACATTACCACAACTCCACCCATCCACATCAAGCCAACTGTCATGCAAAATACTCCAAGATTCCAGGTTTACAAAAACAAAACAAACCTAATTGAAACACCCTCAAGCCTGCCTTAGTATCATCCGCACTGATGCTGTCCATCAACACACAATCTACACCGATGGCTCAGTAAGCGAAAGGGAGGATCTTGAGACCCGCCCGCCTTTCCATCATCAGGTAGAAATCGCATGAAACCATCTCACTCACATTCTGTTTCACTGACAAGTGTAGTGAAATGAAACTCTTTACTGGTAATAGATCCGTTGGTGTATTCCTTGTGAGGCACAGCTGAGTGAGCATAGATTTAAATAATTTGCTATTTATTTGTATTTTACGGGGCTGATGATGCCTGCATCTGATGGTCAGTCTCAGCGGAGGGAGAGAGCAGCAGACTGAGGGTCCACCTCTCAACCTCCGCTCCCTTTCCTCCTCTGACACTGACCAAAAAGGCACACCGTCTTCCAGCTGATGGCAAAACTCGAGTCACACCGCATTATTTCTGACTCATGCATAAATTCATGTTGTTACTCCTATGAACAGAAATATTCCTTGATATTAAAAAAGACCCAAGCTGCTAATAATAACAACAACACAAGCCAATCGCTACACTGTCCTCCTCATTCACTACTGTTGCAGTGCTTCTTGTAGCGCTGAATGGAAATAGGAAGAACACACATTTTATGGCTTATAAAAGTGTTGAATACAAAGTGTTGACAGTGCTGAGTAAGAATTTAAACATTAACTCACTCTTACAAACAGCAGCTCTTTGCTGTATTCGTTGACAGTCTGGCAACAGTTCACCTATCAGGCACGCAGGGAAGCTGAATCGGGTATACCTACCGCCAACTGCCCGAGACAAATAAAATAAATAGGAACACAAGGCTTTATCATTGGGTTTTTTACAGAAATGTTTGGAGATCGACCAGTCGATCGCGATTGACCGTTTGGGACCACTGCTCTATGACTATGTATTGGGATTATAGTTAATTTGTTAGCTAGCTAACGTTAATGTGACATGTCTAAAGCTTGCTGTTAGCTAGCTAACGTTAGCTGAGGTTAGATGGCTGGCTTGCTAGCTAACATTAATTTACTTGTGTGAAGTGTGTGTAACATTAGTGATTTTTTTTTCTCAGACAATCGGTTTGTATTGCTAGTTAAAGCTTGCTGTTAGCTAGCCAGCTGAAGTTAGATGGCTGGCTAACTAGCTAACATGACGTGTATGAACTGTGTGTAGTGATGTTTACTCAGAATGCCATTTCGCATCTATCGTATAATAATGCAAAAATATTTGTATCTGTAATTTGTCTTTCAGCATCAGTAGAACACGCCTGACTCTCCTCCACCAGTCATACAGGGAGAATGGTCTAATGCCTCCCATCAAAAAAAGAGCTGGCTCAAGCATGCTACGGCTGGCAACATCACCTGACTCCGTACTTCAGGCCGCTGCCACAGATCAAGCAATTGCAGCACTTCAGGTGAAAATAATTTGCATTGGATTATATGAGGTTATTCTTTCTTATCTAAACTTGGGAGGTGAATTGATGTTGTGCAGGGTTGTAATGTCTTCTGATATGTTGTTATTCCCTTTTTCACAGCTTCGATGCTCTGGAGCCTGGTGTTGTTGTCGGACGGTCGGGACCAGGTTTCAGCTGCACTTCCTCCCATAGATGGTCTGCCTGTACAAGCACCACCTGGACTGGACACAGCTAGGCAAACATCTCTGCCAAAGGTGCTTCAACAAAGTACTGAGTAAAGGGTCTGAATACTTATGTAAATGTAATATTTACGTTTTTTATTTTTTATAATTGAGTTGACATTATGGGGTATTGTACGTAGATTGATGAGGAAACAACTATTGAATCAATTTTAGAATAAGGCTGCAACGTACCAAAATGTGGAAAAAGTCAAGGGGTCTGAATACTTTACAAAGGCACTGTATTGCGTAATTATTGCGTAATTATATTTTTTTGGAACACACAAACACTTAATTGCCTACACAATACTGATACTCCCACATTGCCTACACAATAATGTGGGAGCTGAAATACACAGCGACCCAGACCTCCCACTGTCGAAGACAACACACACTCTCAGTAATGTTTCTTTTATTGTAAATGTTTTGTATGCTTTGGCAATACATACTGCCTGAATGTTGTGCCAAAAAAGTTTGAATTGAAAAGAGAGAGGAGAAAGAAAGAGAGCATGAGAGACTATAATGGTGAGGCAGAAAGGCATAGACACTGCCCACACATTGTTCTAGGGGCGTGGAGGCTACAGGTGGCTTACGTAACCAAACATTGGCGGGGAGGTGGGGCAGTGCCTTGCTGGCACACGCAGGCCTATGGCAAGAGAGACAGACAGAGATTATGGGGTTGGCATGAGGTTGGTGTAGGGGCGCTAATTGACAGAACATGCTGGAGCGCATGCACCGCTGATGTTGATGGTAAACAATTGGTAGTAGGTGGTGCAGTATTCCCATGCCGATAGTATTGTGTGTATGTAGTGTATGTGTCAGACCTGGGCAGAAAATATATGTATTTTGTAGTTTATTTGAAAATACCAACTTTTCAAATACTTGAGGTAGTCAAATATAGTTTATTAAAAACAAAACACTATGTTTTAAGTGAGAAGTAGGCATTGGTCTGAAGCCAAAAAAGAAAGGAAATTCACATGAGCACCACAATGCCTACTCCACCCATGCTCTACCATGTCTGGGGCATTTGTCCGGCAATGCCCCAGACATGCCCTCTCAAATGTACTTACCCCACTTTCTAATGTCTGTCCATCCAATGACTAATGGATAAACCCCCAATTCCTAACCCCTCTGGCTTGGAGACAAATCTCTGGGTCGTGAATGGGCCACTGGAAACCTCTTCTCCCTTGGGACCCGCTACCTTTGTGTCCCACCCACTGAGGTCACTATGGATCCCCTTGGGAAATCCTAACCCATCAGACTATACATCAGTCTTCCCTGTCAGGGTGAGAGGCCACTGTTAATAAGTTACGTTAGCCTCTAAGGTAGCGCACTGGAGGCCAACGGTTAAAGTCCTGGACATTTGGTACCGTGTGGAAGAGCAGTTGGTAGAGCAAGGTGCTTGCAACACTAGGGTTGTGGGTTTGATTCCTGCTGGGGCCACCCATATGAAAATGTACAGTGTGCATGCAATCGCTTTGGATAAGCGGGTCTGCTAAACGGCATGTGGACATGGCTAGCAATGATGAGCTCACATTATGTATGCATCACTGGTTTCTCAGCGCAGGGTTCAACAAGAGGATGAAGGCAAGACAAGGGAGTGGCCATTTTGGTGTAGTTGGGACCAAAACAATGACGGTGAAGAGGAAAGCAACGTGTGAACTGAGGTGATCAAAGACATACTGATGGAGCTGTGGAGACACACAGCTGCCTTTTCAACATGAAATGTTTTATATTAACTCACATTCCCTCTGTAGTATAGAAAGTCCATATTGTCTACGTCTGCCCAACCATTTGCGGGTCCATATACTGCGCCTCTGTCTCTTTTTTGTTGTGTCTGTATATAATAATGTGCACTCTACGCAGGGAAGGATCAACTACACTCTTAGAAGAAAAGGTGCTATGTAGAACCTAAAAGGGTTCTTAGGCTGTCCCCATAGGAGAACCCTTAGAGGAACCCTTTTCGGTTCCAGGTAGAACCCTTTTTGGTTCCAGATATAACCTTATTGGGTTCCACGTATAACCCTTTCCCCAGAGGGTTCTACATGGAACCCAAAATAGTTGAGAACAGAAAAGGGTTCCACAAAAGGTTCTCCTATGTGGACAGCTGAAGAACCCTTTTGGAACCCTTATTTCTAAGAGTGTAGGAAATCATTGTGTAGTCATTTTAGCAGTATTAAGGATAATTATCAAAGTGGATTCATTTGAAAATGACTAATTTTCTTTGGCATGTTCAAGTTGACTTTCCCACAGAATCGCCCCTAAACATTTGTACCACGATAACTAAAATAACGAAAACTATAGGAAGGACGATATGAACACATGAGTGTTCGAGTTGGACAGGTTTAGGTGGCACAAAAGCCTTTAAATGTTTGCTCTGCAGTAGTTAAAGTAAATTAGGTGGGGCCTGCGTGTTTACACTGAAACATTTCTTGGATGGACGTGACCATTTAAAAAGAGACCATTTTAGGTCAATGACAAGCCGGCCGTCTGAAAAAATGGGCAAGAGGATTTGGTTTGGACAATTCTGGAGGGGCCTGAAGTGTTGTTGTGAACGGTGCAGTATTTTTCAATGTGTGCAACATTAAATATCTTCCCCTTTGCTTTAGGGCATGTGTTTGTAAGCTAAATCTGAGGGTGGTTATTTTTTGTGTTGATAGCATGACTCTTTTCCAGAAGTGTCTTGGTTACATTGAGTGGCACAACAACAAATCAATTCAACTAGTCTTACACCAAAGTTTTATATTAGAATCTTTAAAATGTTTTACGCTAATTTGACCTGAAATCCAAAGGATGTTGTCAAAAAGGCTTTTGGAGGTACAGAGATTAGGTTATGTCCCAAGACGCCCCTATGGCCCTTTTTCTCCACCCCTAGAATGCCTCAGGGTTTTAAGCGACTGCTGATAAGGCTGTGTGTGTGTGTGTGTGTGTGTGTGAGTATACGGTTTTTTGTGTGTTTGGTGCCTGTATGCTGATATCTGTCCCTACGTGCCTCTACCAGGATGAGCAAAGGATCTGAAGATCGTAAATTCACCCCTCCCTCTCTCCTTCCCTCGTTCTTGCTCACTTTCTCCCTCAATCACTTCCTCTTTCCCTCGATCAGATAAAGGAAAGCATGAAGAAAACGTGGTATTTCCTACTGAAAACCTATTCAACTGGCCAATTGAAAGGCATCCTTTAAGACAGTCTGTATCCTCTGGGACAGTAAAACCAGGTTCTACATCTATACATACAGTATACAACCAGTATACAACCATAAGTGTTTCTTATTGGACAAGTCAATGTGGTCTTTCCCAGTTGCAGATCCTTTTCTTTGGACAGTACAGTTCATCACGTTGGACTACTGTACCAAGATTTTAGGGATAAAAGAGCAACATACAAAAAACATGGAAACTACAGTAATAACTGGTCAATGGGGTACAATAGTGTTTTCCTTAGGATGATTTTATCCTGCTAAATTAATTTGGGAAACACTTGGGTACTTACACGGTTCTTAAATGTATTTAAGAAATCAAGGTTTGCTTGAGAGAACGCCACTTATTTTATGAATTTATGAATCCACAGTTTTCTTTGAAAAGAAGCAACAGAGCTACAGTATGTTAAAGATGGAAGGCACTGCTCTAGGCAATTGTAGAGGAACCATTGCATTCCACAAAAACAGGAAATGCATGTCAGAATGGTTCAAGACAAGTTAACCATTATTACAATGACTATTAATTGGCATAATTGTTAGCGGTTGCTGCTATTGTTGGATTGCTTCCAGACGTTCCTAAGAGAAAATGCAATCATTTGGGTCGAGACATTTTTCATTTGCATTGCAGTTTATAAACAGATCCAGCTTTTGGGTGATCTAGGCATCGAGACTATGGATCGAGAGGACACATTTATATGAACACACTCAAAGGATTATACTACTGCTATTGTATCCACTGATCTTTCATAATGGGACTCTTCTGAGAGTACCACCTTTGACCATGGCACATAAATTCCGCTCTGTCAATTTCTTGGTATTAATCTGTTACAGAGAGATATCTCTGCTTTCTAGGTTTCAGACCACCATTCGTATGGAACAACAGCCTCATACTACTGTTGAGATAATTCGTTTAGACTCTCGTCCAGGTGGCTGGTTTGATCTAGTGGAGATATTGATGGTGGCAGGAGGCAGTGTCAAGGAGTCAAAGTCTGAGTTCTGATGGCCATACAGTTGTATCCCCAAAAAAGACAGAATCACTGGGATATCTCTGCTATTAATACTTGAGCTATAGTAGAAAGGCAGGCATGCCGACATTCCACGGACTCTTACATTCCCACATATTAACAGGGCTCCGACTGAAACCCAATTCCTGGCATCCCTTTCCCTCAAATCCCAGTGGGCATTATTGGCAGTGACCAGCCATAGTTGGACCAGTACCTTAAACATGTCACCGTAATTCATTTTTTGTTTGTTTTAATTTTTCTCCCCAATTTCGTGATATCCAATTGGTAGTTACAGTCTTGTCCCATCGCTGATTCGGGAAAGGCGAAGGTCGAGAGGCATTCTTCCTCCGAAACACAACCATGCCAAGCCGCACTGTTTCTTGACACAATGCTCGCTTAACCCGGAAGCCAGCCGCACCAATGTGTTGGAGGAAACAACGTCTAACCGGTGACCGACCCGCCACAAAGAGTTGGGACAAGGAAATCCCGGCCGGCCAAACCTTCCCCTAACCCGGACAACGCCACCTCATGGGTCTCCCGGTCACGGCCGACTGTGACACAGCCTGGGATTGAACCAGGGGCTGTAGTGACGCCTCAAAAAAAATACACCGTACACCTTTTTTGGCAGTGGTACAACTAAAGAGATTGTAACCAAGAATCTCTAGAAGAGGGGAAAGACGGCGTAATACTGAAATGTTCCTCAGACATTCACTCCCTCAAATGTAATGTAGTCTAGTCTCGATCCTGTTTGGAGGGAAGCAGACATTTCCATGGGCTCTGTCACCAAAACAACACATGGTCTTGGGAACCGCCGGACGGTCTTGGGTGGTAAAAGGCTTACCCTTGGACTCCAAAATTAAACAAAAACACTGACTTAACAGCTAATAACCAATTACTTACATTTTCATAAGTGCTAATACTAAAAACATTATCTGGTCCCTATTTTTCAGAGGATGTGTTTTGTCAGCTTGCTGTAGCAATAGCAGGTCTAAGGACTGTATAGCCCCGGCTAGAATGTTTGGTTTTGAGAGGTTCCCATGGAACACAGTGCCATTGACATGAGTGCAGTCTTGTCTGTGGACGTGAATGGTCTACGGCTCTGCGCACTCCATATTGCGCATTGTTTATAGCTGTGCCACATCTTCGCGTGGGTCAAAGGCCAACAGCTGCGGGCGCTTGTGGGTAATGTCTGGAATGTTCATCTTGGACCATTATAGCAGCACGCATGGTAACGGCTTCTGAAGGGGCCGTCTCTAAAATAGCCTCCAGTAAAGCTCTTCTCTGA
Source organism: Thymallus thymallus (assembly GCA_023634145.1). Taxonomy (NCBI): domain Eukaryota; kingdom Metazoa; phylum Chordata; class Actinopteri; order Salmoniformes; family Salmonidae; genus Thymallus; species Thymallus thymallus. The sequence continues at coordinate 4,359,214 of CM042406.1, forward strand.
ATTGAGGCACTGTACAGTAGAGATATGCTTATACATCATAAGCCCCAAAAGTGTGTCACTGGCACAAATAAAATGGCCACCTTTTCACACACACAATGAGGGGACTTCCAGTTAGCAGGAAAGAGGGAACAGCGGGCAATTCAACTGTGCTCCCCCTGCAGACAATCTAACTGTGAGCACCCTAAAATACTGATACCCTAGCAACAGTAACCAATACATGAACACAGTAAAATAATAGACATACACATAATTATCTCTCTCTCTCTCTCTCTCTCTCTCTCTCTCTCTCTCTCTCTCTCTCTCTCTCTCTCTCTCTCTCTCTGCAAATGAGGAAGTAGTTAAACCTCAACTGAGCAGCAGGGTTGAGATGATAAAAAGCTGTAAATTGCTCATTCTCCCTCCCACCCACTCATCTAATCCTGAGAGAGTAGTTCGTGCATGACAAAAAAATGAAAACCTACGCGAGCCGACTGCAGAGGCCTGGCTGTAGCTCCTCATCTTTCATTAATGCCCTCAAACACTCTGAATCTTTTAGACACTGCTTGTCCTCGCTTATGTGAGATTCTTTAGCTCTCATACAGAAATATGCAAAGCCGTATGGCTCTTTGCCTGTATGAATAGCTTCAATCAAAGCAGAGATATAACCTAGCAATGTATTATCAAAGCCACGTTGCAGGGTGAAGATGTACACTGTCATTGGTCTCAAAATTGTTTAGCTTCAGCAAAACACACATTGTCTAGATTATTCAATGAATTAGATCTATGCCCATGAGACATGACATCCTCCCTCAATAGAGAGAAATAGTAATGGCGTCTTTTTGTAGGCACTAACTTCGCCATGGTTCATTGGACGAAGCCTATGGAGAAAATTAATAGCGTGGTAAAGACAGGCTTAGGAGATCTTATACGTTTTGTTCTATGAGATTATCTTCATCAGCTAACGCTACTTTTTGTGAATTTTGAAGAATTTATTTACTTAAAAACACATAAAGGCTTCGTAAATCATGAAGGTCATGTTAACTGACTGCTATTATCTAACGTATAAGATCTCCTAGGCGTGTGTTAACTTTAGACCTTATTTTCAGTATGCCATTAATTTTTCCAATAGGGATGGCTGAACGAACCAGAGGTAACTAATATCTGGGTTTTAGGACTACAAGCTGGCAAGCTCTATTCCTGAAATTCCAAATGTATCCGGAACCATTATATGGATCCCAGAATTCCCCTACGGGACATATGGAATGTTCCTTTTGCCACCCCGGACATTCCAAAGGGAGTGCCTAACCCTTTAAATGTCCATCCTGTAACTATGGGTCGCTTCGTTCCCGCAGCTACATTTTCAAAAGAATCTTCCCAAACTGCTTTGCATGCCTAAAAGGCTTGACGATTTTGAAACAAATGGATCTGTCGAACTGTAGAAAGACTTCTTGACTATCTGCAGGCAGAGCAGAGCCTTAGACGTACTGTATAACCCACCTCACCCAGGAGGCAAATTAAAGAGGGCTGTCATGGCCAGTCGATGGGAGCACTAACACACACGAGTCCCTGCTACCATTTATAACCTATAAAACCACCGTAGTAAAAGTCTCGGTAAAAACACAATCCTTGTCTTCTGTCTCCAATCACAACAAGACAGACAAAAGGGGGAAACGTTTCCAACTCCTCTCCCCTCCCTACTCAGCTTGCCACCGACACCATTCCCAAAAGGTTTCTTTCGATCGGGTGAAGAAGTCTATGCTTCCCTACTAGACCAACAGCGGATGTGCTGCGTCGACAAGCTGGCCTGGCCACGCTCAACATGTGTCCTGTAAAACCATTCCGCTTGCAAACTACTTCAAATAGTACCGGGGTGCAGCCACATGGACAAGCGAGGGTCCGGGGAGCAATGAGAAGATCATGCATCTCGTTACTTACCTACTTCAGACAGCTGCCTGTGGATCGTCTTTTCACGGTCGATCAACACAACCCAAAAGACAGTACAAATTTCAGAGGAAAAGTTTTGTAAATCCTATCCTTGCATTATATTCCTGTCTTTCTGCAGTCGGTCTTGTTTTGTCTCTCAGACGTTGTGAAGTTATACTGTTTACCCCGGCTCAGCCTGCATTGCTGCTTCCTCTCCGAACTACTGCATGGAGGTCTGGATTTCAGCTGACTGTGTTGGGAATCGAGCTGTTAACATTGCCTGCCCCTCTCCCTCCCTCCCTCCCTCCATCCATCCATCTCCCCTCTGCTACCTCGCTTATTCCCTCACCCCCCTCCCCTTATGGATTCCAAGCCCTGCATATGACAGCAGCCTGGCCTGCCTGGACAGCATGCGTGCGTAAGTCTGTAAACCAGTGGGAGTGTGTGTGTGTGTGTGTGTGTGTGTGTGTGAGTGAGTGAGTGAGTGAGTGAGTGAGTGAGTGAGTGAGTGAGTGAGTGAGTGAGTGAGTGAGTGAGTGAGTGAGTGAGTGAGTGAGTGAGTGAGTGAGTGAGTGAGTGTGTATGTGACACACAGGCACAGAGAGAGACACACACAGGCACAGAGAGAGATACACACAGGCACAGAGAGAGATACACAGATACAGAGAGAGAGACACACACAGACACAGAGAGAGACACACAGACACAGAGAGAGAGACACACAGACACAGAGAGAGAGAGACACACAGACACAGAGAGAGAGACACACAGACACAGAGAGCAGGATGAAAGGACCAGACCAGGAGCCTCATGTATAAACCGTGCGTACGTACAAAATATACCCCAAACTGTGCGTGCGCCAGTTCACACAAAAGTTGGCATTTATAAAAATCTAACTTGACATGAAAATGTGCTTCCTTTATATTCTATGAATTTAATTTGCCCAATATAAAGTCTGTTATGACCGAGTATATATCCAAGTATATATATTTTTTTATGTCTTCGGTGGGGTAATTGGTATTACCGACAATAAATACAAAAACTTTGGGAGCCATATCATTCTAAAAAGGTTTATCCTGCCTGTAAGGTTTATGGGAAGATTAAACCATTTAATTAGATCTGCTTTCACATTGTTGAGTAATGGAATAAAGTTATCTTTATATATTTGTTTGTTGTCACTTATTAAGCATTCTAAGTATTTAAGATTTGTGGTGGTCCTCTTAAAGGATTGGTGAGACCCTTTCTACTGCAATTTCATCAGATAATGTATTATTTGTGTACATTTTTGCTTTAGGACATTTATACAATACTTGTATACATTTTTTATTATTTCAGCTCAAAAAGTAAAAAGCTTCCAAGGTTCTGAATAGAAAAGGCCATCAACAGTCATTATTGATAAATCTATAGCTAGTTTTTTTGTGTTTTGTATTAAACTGAACATTTTTCAGTTAATATTTTGTCACAATTTATTAAACTTATGGGTCTATAATCAGCATGGGGAATCTCCAGATTTAATATAACTGAAATAAATGATTAATGGAACTAGGAAGTACTGAATTCAGTTACGTGTATTGTCATTTGTGTAAATACGGGGGCTACTTTGTCCCAAAATGTTAAATAGAGTTCTATGGGATGCTTTAACAGTATCTAATATTTCTCCTTGGGTGATCTCTGTTTTTAGCCATCATTTTTTGTCTGCTGATAATTGCTTCAGAGTTGTTGAGTCTAAGAAGGCTGTAGGATCCATTCAACGGTTGTTTAACTCTGATTTAGTCTTTCGCATGCCGTGGCCTGATGCCAATAGTTCCAAATCATACAGCAAATAAAGAGCATTACTGTCAACATAAAAGGTGAATGGAGGTGTTTTCCAGGTGGAGTTTTAATGTTCATTCACTCGCGCACAGTTTTACGACAGACACTAGAGATGAGGTGCAGGTAAAGGGAGTGAACATTTAATTAGTAACGGACATGGAACAGGACAGGAACAGCGTCAGAACAAGGTAACAAAAACGAGATATGACAATAAATGCTGAAGCGGGGAACAGAACTGAGGAACAGACAGATATAGGGGAGGTAATAACAGGTGATTGAGTCCAGGTGAGTCCAAATTAAACGCTGATGCGCGTGACAAGGGGAACAGGTGTGCGTAATGATGGTGGCAGGAGTGCGTAGTGCTGGGCAGACTGGCGCCCTCGAGCGCCAGGGAAGGAGAGCGGGAGCAGGCTTGACAGTAACCCGCCCCCTAGGCGTCCCACCTGAGCAAGCCTGACGGGCCCGGCCGAGGCATGGGCACTGGACAAGCCGGCTGGGCATAGAATCCCGACGAACCGGCAGAGGTGTGGGCACCTGGCGAGCCAGTTGAGGCACAGGAGCCTGATGAGACGGCTGAGGCGTAGAAGCAGGATGGGCCGGCTGAGGCGTAGGAGCCCGACGAGCCGGCTAAAGCATGACGTCGGATGGGAACCTGCCGAACCAACCGAGGCAAGGAAATCTCTCGAGCTAGCTAGTGCTTTGAAGCCCGACGAGCCAGCCGAGGCATCCCCGGTTCCATCGCCGTCAGCACCCAGACCCGACGTCACCAACAAAACAAAAAACCCATGGGCCGGCTGAGTCGTAGGAGCCCGATGAGCCGGCTGAAGCGTAAAACCCTGACGATCCAACTGAGGCCTGACGTGGGATGGGAGCCTGCCGAGCCAACCGGGGCAAGGAAACCTCTCGAGCCAGCTAGGGCAATGAAGCCCGACGAGCCAGCTTAGGCACCCCCCCCCCCCCCCCCCCAGTTCCATCGGCGGCGGCCCCTGGATCCGACGTCACCACCAAGACCAGGAAAGCCAGCACTCCCTGATGCTTTAATTAGTGACTTCAGCATTCTGGTACAGGGAGTGAACATTTAATTAGTAACGAACATGGAACAGGACAGGAACAGCGTCAGAACAAGGTAACAAAAACAAGATACGACAATAAATGCAGAAGCAGGGAACAGAACTGAGGAACAGACAGATATAGGGGAGGTAGTAAAACATGTGATTGAGTCCAGGTGAGTCCAAATGAATCACTGATGCGCGTGACGAGGGGAACAGGTGCGTAATGATGGTGGCAGGAGTGCGTAGTGTTGGGCAGGGAAAGCGGGAGCAGGCGTGACAGACAGGTATGATTTATAATGGGAAACATGCGTATGTATAGCGTGAGCCAAGTTTATAAATCTCAATATTTTTGTACGTGAGCAGACTTTGCAGAAATTGCGCATGGAGAAATTTTGTGTGCGATTTAGGCAAAGGTTATAAATGAGGCCCCAGGACCTTAGGAAATGGTTTTAAATGATCTTATCATGATAGCATGAGGGTTTGGGGAGTGCAAATGGTAACATCAGAAATGTGATACTCTCCTTCGCATAAGCCTACATGCCTACAGAGAATGTCAGAAGTGCTAAAAATATAGAAATTGAGATCGGCGGCCATTGATGTTATTGTTTACATCCCGCCCTCTGCTGACGCAAACACAGCGTGTGACGTCATCCACTCTGTTATCGCGAGGTTACAGACAGCGCATCCCATGCATCTCTCTATAATAATAATAATAAAACTCTGCACTTGTTATACGCTAATGTGAAGGATGCATACAACTCCACTGCACTCCCTCCCCTCGGTAGATCGGATCACAACCTTGTCCACCTCACCCCACTCTACAGGCCTATGGTCCAACAGCAGCCTGCGACCACTAGGACCATTAGGAGATGGTCTCCGGAGGCGAATGAGGCCCTACAGGACTGCTTTGAGACAACAGACTGGGATGTGCTCTGTGAGGCTCATTTTCTCAGTCTACCTACAAAGAAATTCCACAGAATCATATCGCAAAGGCTAAAATTACACAACATGAATGAATAATCTATACAAACACTATCAAGCAGCAAGAGGATATTGAGTTCTTGGGTTATCCGGTTAACCTTCCACCCAGATCACACTGACACCGTCAAAGAGTCACTGCTTGCTTATAGAATCTATAAGCAAGCAGAGATCCAGCACAGCAGCGGGGACATCCATTGATGACCTTTGACCTACGTTTATCAAACTACGGGTTACTGACCAACATTCCAAAGTACCCCATACCCTAAGGGTATGTGCTTTGAAATGTCAGGTCAGATGTACATTTATTTGGATTCGTACAATCCTATTTTTAGCCATCTGCTGAGGAGGTTCGACAAGCTGACAGTCCCCTCTGATATATTCCAATAAACACTCATTGATTTCAGCCAGTGGAGCTTGGCCACATGCAAAATGGCTGTTGAAACATTCCATGACTATTGGTCAAGGTTCAACATTCGAAACAACTAGCACATCACAAAAAAGTGATATCGAATGTAGTTTCTTTGATACATTTGGAACCTTATAGTATGCCTGAGGCAATTGTTGAACATTTGGCACCACTGACATTTGCCAGGATTGTGCCATGAATTCAGATCAGGGTCGAGGTCAATGGATTAATTAACATTCAAAATGCCAAAAGCAGTCATTGTAAGAAAGTGGGAACCCTTTATACAGTGCATTCGGAAAGTATTTAGACCCCTAACATGTTGTTACATTACAACCTTATTCTAAAATAAATAGAAAATAAAATGTCTTCATTTATCATCCTTGAGATGTTTCTACAACTTGATTGGAGTCCACCTGTGTTAAATTACATTTATTGGACATGATTTGGAAAGGCACACACCTGTCTATATTAGGTCCTACAGTTGACAGTGCATGTCAGAGCAAAAACCAAGCCATGAGGTCAAAGGAATTGTTTGTAGAGCTCAGAGACAGGATTGTATATAAGCAGCATTGAAGATCCCCAAGAACACGGTGGCCTCCATCATTCTTAAATGGAAGAAGTTTGGAACCACCAAGACTTTTCCCTCCTGTGTTTCTATAGTTCCTGTTTTCTAATCTGCCTGCCTGCCGTCTTGTACCTTTGCCCCGTCTATCTGGATTACTGACCTCTGCCTGCCCCTGACCTGTCTTTAGCCTGCCCCTGTTGGTTTAATAAACGGTTGTTACTTTGACGTTGTCTGCGCCTGAGTCTTACCTGTAACATTGAAACCTTTATGATAGAGTAGCCAGACGGAAGCCGATCCTCAGTAAAAGGCACATGACAGCTCGCTTGGAGTTTGCCAAAAGGCACTGAAAGAACTCGCAGATCTTGAGAAACAAGATTCTCTGGTCTGATGAAACCAAGCTTCACGTCTGGAGGAAACCTTACACCATCCCTACAGTGAAGCATGGTGGTGGCAGCATCATGCTGTGGGGATGTTTTTCAGTGGCAGGGACTGGGAGACTAGTCAGGATCGAGGGAAAGATGATCGGAGCAAAGTACAGAGAGATCCTTCATGAAAACCTGCTCCAGTGCGCTCAGGACCTCAGACTGGGGCAGAGGTTCACCTTCCAACAGCACAACGACCCTAAGCACACAGCCAAGACAACGCAGAAGTGGCTTCTCTGAATGTCTTGAGTGGCCCAGCCAGAGCATGGACCTGATTGAACATCTCTGGAGAGACCTGAAAATAGCTGTGTAGCGACACTCCCCATCCAACCTGACAGAGCTTGAGAGGATCTGCAGAGAAGAATGGTAGAAACTCCCCAAATACAGGTGTGCCAAGCTTGTAGTGTGATACCCAAGAAGACTCAAGGCTGTAATCGCTGAGGTGCTTCAACAAAGTACTGAGTAAAGGGTCTGAATACTTATGTAAATGTCATATTTACGTTTTTTATATTTAATACATTTGCAAAAATGTCTAAAAACAGGTTTTTGCTTCGTCATTATGGGGTATTGTGTGTAGATTGATGAGAAAAAACAACAATTGTATCCATTTTAGAAGAAGGCTGTAACGTAACAAAATGTGGTATGAATACTTTCTGAATGCACTGTATATTACTTTTAAAAAAAAAATAAGGATTAGTCAGAATTATCTGATACTATATAGTGACATCAATTTCAAGTACAGTATAAGAAAAGTATACAGTATTAAGGAAAATAGCAAGTCAATGATACTCATGAGTCAAGTCTTTGTATAGGTATACCAAAACTAAATGAAAAGCATCTCTCTGTCCATGAAGACGACATACACAAACCGCCAACTAACCATTGATTTTCTGCAGAGCCCGACAATGGGCAGCCATAATGTTGTTTGTCATCTTTCTCAGCGGGGACAGAAGACAGATGACACAGACTCGCCAGTGATAGAGCTTGGACACATTCCTGAGCAAGCTCTAGAGACACATCCGTTAGTCCAGCTCCCAGCCCAGCCTGTCTCCTTCACTCCTTCCACCCTTTTCACCCTCTCTATGGGAGGTTAAACCTCCATAACTAAAAGGCAGGAGCCAGACAGGAGAACAGGCCTCTAGTTCATCTCATAATTCAATGTAGCCTTGTACACCATGACCACCCCAGGAAGACCGTTTGACAGGATGTAAATGTAATTGGTTATTTTTTGCGAATGGGGATGCGCAACATGTACTCAAGATATACAGTATAAGAAAATGAAAGGGTAGAAACCCTCGTCTGCGACACCATACTGTCTCCCCAGAGTCCTTTTCAAAAGATCCGAGTGGCGCAGCGGTCTAAGGCACTGCATCTCAGTGCTAGAGGTGTCACTACAGACCCTGGTTCGATTCCAGGCTGTATCACAATCCGTCCGTGATTGTCAGTCCCATAGGGCGGCGCACAATTGGCCCAGCGTTGTCCGGGTTTGGTCGCTGTAGGCAGTCATTGTAAATAATAATTTGTACTTAACTGACTTGCCTAGTTAAATAATGGTTAAATAAAATAAATACAATTTGTGATTTCCAACCAGGGGTACAACATTCAGTTGGTGGCACAGTAACCAAAAAAAGTTGGGAACCACTGCTCTAAATCACTTGCACTGCCCCCTGGGTAATTACGTGTTACATAGAACCACCAAGGTTCTATGTTTACCCTCGCTTGTTGAAATGGGAGGTAAAGGAGCGCGATGGGCAAACAAGCTCAACGATTTATTGGAGCATTCCACTGAGTTTCTTCAACTCCCAGAGGTCTACTGTGCAGAATGGAATGACGCAAGGCCCCAGAGTGCCTGTCAATCACTTGCCAATCATTCAGGACTAGCTTACAGTCTGTGGATGTGTTATAGCTCTCCTAACAAAGGCTAAATTAAGTCAGAGTATAAGAAAAGGGAACTTGGCGCTTGTATGGAGTTGGACAAAAGGTGGATGGAACATGGGATACGATGAACTGGCCATCCAGGGTGGTCTCTGTAATGCCTCTGCCTTTTTCTCCCTTTCTGCTTCATCTAGTAGGGGGAGTAGTCAAACTCAATCAGGTGAGAAGAAGCAGAGGTTGTAAGAATCCATTGAAAACAGCATAAAGCAGCCTCTGAGGTCACCTTTGCTGGGGCCTCACCGAACGGAACCAGACAGAGTAGTCCTTGTGCCGTTGCCGGAGCTGAATCACAACGAAAGTCATGTTTTACAACGTTGTTGTTCCTTGCATTATTGAGGGTTTCTCTTGGCCAGAAAGTCCCTCTATTTCTGTTTGTTTGGCTTGCAAGGAATTCCTGGGACCGCACTTGAAGCATTCTTTCTGGTGCCCGCACATAAATTAACTGGCAAAGGAGGGAACGTCGCTTCTCGATCGACATGCTCATGCTGTAGCAGAAACTTGACAGGGTTACTTGACTAAAAACTATGACAGCAGTAACCAGCAGACACATTTTGTGTGCATGAACAAACTGTAAGCCTCTTATTAACTACAATGACCAATGTAGTTCCAAAGTGCAAATACACAACTTTTCTAAATGTACGTTTTTTTCCAAGTACAGCACATTTATGGTCAGTGGTGGTGATTTACCATTTGTGTACTGCACCTCACACACCAGCTACTTACTACTGTTCATATGTTGCTAAATAATACATTCTGCCCCTTTCTCCCACTCTCACTCCTCTCTCATAACCAAGGAATGACCACCCACAGCCTTAACTCAACTGTCCACTCAAAGTGCCTAGTAGCAATCTAGCAATTTTATATTACTTGCACCCTCCAGGCCCAACCATGGGCCACTGGGACTCTGAATACCTCTTTTGTCCACGAAGCAGACTGGGCAGGGATAGAAGTCAATCAACCGCCTGCTCTCTCAAAGCTTCACACTGTATGTATGGACATGTGCCTGCTACCTTCTGTCATGTTTGGAGAACGGCCTGGCATCGCAAATCACTTACTCACGATGACAGCTTCATCATCTTAACCCATGACGTCATTATTTGGTCAACAGAATATTATGAACACGTCACTTTTATACATCTTTATGCAGCTCTACTTGTTATGATTGGAACGTTTAAAGATATGCGCTCAAACAGAACGTATGGACTGGACATGGCTTTTTTGAGGTTCACATTGCGAGTGCTGCAATGTATCTAGATGAAGATTGAATCCAAAATAGACATGACACTTGTATATAAAAATGGCTGACCCTCAGCTCACTGCTTACAGAAGCACTAATACTGTACATCCAGGTGGGTAAGAGAGACTCATGGGAGGACAGAAAGAGGAAAGGAAGATGTGCCAGTTCAAACGCATGGTTTATATATTCAAGTTGGTATTATATTGGTACCATGGGGCCGCTCCATAGAGTGCAGCTTCAGCTGTGCATGGTAGACATTACAATTTATCACTGTTTCTTTTTACAGCCTCTAAAAGAACCCAGCTCAAATAGTACCAACACTTTGAGGGGAGATTTTTTGGAGGGAGTTCCTTCTTTACTGAAAAGTAAATAAAGAAAAATAAGGAAAAAGCTTTTCCATGTGCAAAAATGTCCTTTCTTAAACTCTATAAAACACTGTAAATCAGTGTTTTCTCACCCCTTGTTCGTTTACAGTGGAGCATGTATGGAACGTTTGCGATTGGAAAGTGAAGGCCTGTTCCAAAACGAATTCAACTGCAAAAGGTAGCTCTCAAAACAAACACTCACTATAACTGGTCCAAAAAACTAACACGACCAGTTATTAGAAACACAATGAACCACGACTTCTCTCGTGGTCACTAACCTTTTCTTTAGCCGTCAGTAGTTAACCTTTTCTTTAGCCGAGAGGGTGCTGCACTGCGCTGTAACTGTCTAATGTAGTCCCCAGAGAGAGGATAAACATAACAAAACACAGAACTTCCTGTTTATCTATAAAGATGGCTGGCTGGAACAATCTGTTTGGATGGGTGAAGTTGCCCCTAGATGCTGATCTTGGGTAGATTTGGCATTTTCCCCACTAGTGGTTAAAGCTTTAGTTGCTACATTCATTTTTGGACTAATAAATTAATTATATACCCATTGGTTCTTGTAGAATAAAACGTATAAATGCCTCATGAGCTTAGTTTAACTGTTGTACCCTTTCAGAAATAACAATTATATTGCAATGTTTGTAAATAAAGAAAACAAACACTGCATATCCTTTAAACATGGTTAAAACTATAATGGTCAGTCCTTGCATACGTAGCTCTTGCTTTGATTTTGATAGTGGTTACATTTCTCCAGGCCCATCCATCAGCTTTTTACTAAAACACAGGCAGGGCAACTGTTCATTAAAGTTAGAAATTGGAGGAGGGGAAGCTGATTTTATATCTGTACTTAGAGGAAACTTCACCCTGAAGCAATACACTGTCCTTCATACTGAGCCCTTTATTTTGCTCTTTCATTTTTAATTGAACCAAAATTAACACAACTAAAATGATTTCAGAGCACTCTCGCCTGAGTGTGCCAGAGTGCAGAATAACTGACAAATGTACTAACGCTCAACACTCGTTGAATATGGCCGGTGTCAGTAAACGTTGGCAAAAAAGCAGTTGCAGTCACCAACGGTCTGGATAACATAGAAACAGCCTAACCAGCTCTGCTAGGGTGAGTAAAATTGTCAGAGTGAGCTGTTCTCTCATTTGTTTCTGGAAGTAGCTAGCAAGCTAGCCAACGTTAGCCAGTTAGCTTGGGTGCTTGACTGCTGTTGTGAGGTCAGAACGCTCGGATCAACCCTACTCCTCAGCCAGAGCGTCCAGTGTGCACTCTGAAGGCTCCAAGAGCAAAACACTGTGAATTTCAGAACGGATAATCCGACAACGCTCTGAGTTTATGAACTCCCAGAGCGCACTCTGAGCACGCTCTGGCACTCCAGATTAAATTTACGAACACACCTGTAGTATAAACCTGTAGTATAAAATCTTTGGTTGTATAGTACATAGCCTCACATGTGAATCCGTAAAGAGATGGGTGGGTCTAAGAATGGTCTTAGACCCACCCAACCTCAAAAGTGAGGTTACAAGTGTATCAACTTTCAAAGCAGAATTACTTTCCCATTGTTTCTCAACTGTAGTGTATGACATACCATTTTCGAGCTGAGTCTCTACTTTTAGCCAATGTAAAAAACTATTAAAAATGTTGCTACATAAGACTGAATCGAGCTGGTCGGTCACATATACTTGGATGTGTAGTGTCAGCATTTGTTGCTGGCTTGTCATGCTTATGTTTGCTAATCTTGCCAATGAAGAAATTATTAAAAGTAGTTGGCAATATCAGTCGGTTTCATAATGAATGAGCCATCTGATTCAATGAATGATGGAGCTGAGTTAGCCTTTTTTCTCAAAAATGTCAAAGCTTTTTACTATCATTCTTAATGTAATTTATCTTTCTTTCATAGTATAGTTTCTTCTTCTTTTTATTCAGTTTAGTGACATAATTTCTCAATTTGCAGTATGTTTGCCAATCGGTTGTGCAGCCAGACTTATTTGCCATTCGTTTTGCCTCTTCCCTTTCAACCATAAAATGTTTAAATTCCTCATCAATCCACGGGGATTTAACAGTTTTAACAGTACTTTTATTAATGGGTGCATGCTTATTAGTAAGTGGAATAAGCAATTTCATAAATGTGTCAAGTGCAACGTCTGTTTGCTCCTCATTACACACCATAGACCAACAAATATTCTTTACATCAACAACATAGGAATCACTACAAAACTTATTGTATGACCTCTTATACACTATATTAGGCCCAGCCTCTGGTTTTCCTAGATATGGCTATTATATTGTGATCACTACATCCGATGGATTTGGATACTGCTTTCAAGCACATTTCTGCAGCATTAGTAAAGATATGATAAATACAATGATTTAATTTCTGTGCTGTAACTACCCTGGTAGGTTGACTGATAACCTGAACCATGTTGCAGGCACTGGTTACAGTTTGAAGCTTTTTCTTGAGTGGGCATCTTGTTTTTCCAACAGGACAATGACCCAAGACACCTCCAGGCTGTGTATGAGCTATTTGACCAAGATGGAGAGTGATGGAGTGCTGCATCAGATGACCTGGCCTCCACAATCACCTGACCTCTACCCAATTGAGATGGTTTGGTATGAATTGGCCTGCAGAGTGAAGGAAAAACAGCCATATGTGGAACTCCTTCAAAACTGTTGGGAAAGCATTCCAGGTGAAGCTGGTTGAGAGAATGCCAAGAGTGTAAAGCTGTCATCGAGGCAAAGGGTGTCTACTTTGAAGAATATACATTAGTTTAAAACTTTTTTGGTTACTACATGATTCCATATGTATATATATAATATTGTCCAAAGAACCAAAAGTTTCTATACAGAACCCCAAATAACATTTTTTTCTAAGAGTGTATTGTATCGGTATATTATAATCTCAAAATGGTATGTACCCTATATCAGTCCACCAAAGCTAAGCAGTTTTATCAGCCTACTCTGGCCTACTTCGAGTATACAGTGAGTGTACGTAACTTACAACAGCAAGAAGACGAATGGATGCACATGCTGAATGAAAACGACTCCTATGGTGGGGAAGAAATGAATCATAACATCTCTGATTATTATTCTTGTGATTCTGAGCCCCAGCCTGAACCTACACCTCAGAGGCCTAAGCGCAAAAAAGCCAGAACAGTGCGCACTGAGCAGGTGAAACAATGAGACAGGAGAGAGGAAGGGACGGCACCGTTTGGATAGAAGGAGCTGGTGACAATCCTACGGGCTGATTATCAGTACAAAATGTCATCACTGGGAGAACAGGCCCTACATCAGCAACGCACTCACTAGCTTTCGTTGTTTATGTGACATGGACATTCTACAGCACACCAGGGACTGTACTTTGGCTGAGGCGCACAGAGAGCTGCGATCTGTCTGTTGGTGAGCTAGAAGCGTTCATTTCAATCATGTATGTCCGTGAATCATTCGGTGGAAAGCGTGTGTATATGGAGAACTTCTGGTCAGAAATGTATGGGAAACCTTTCGTTGGAGAAGCCATTTCACGGGAAAGAGATCATGTGTTACCTCCGTTTTGATGACAAAGAAACGAGAACGTGACGCCTGGAAGCAGACAAGTTCGCCATTCGACGTATAAATAACGGACTATTTTTTCATGTATGTACTGTATTCATTATGATGCCATTATCGCTTTTGTGCAGATTTGCACTATTTATCAAGCACACTTAGCGCTTATAATTATGTTTAGGCTACTGATATTTTCATAAATTGACCGCATGTCTTGCTGTCTGTGCTGATTGGTGGTTAGAATTTTTTTTGTATTTTGCCTAAAGTAACAAACTAATGAAAATGCTATTGTAATTTGACAAATAACTACATTCACATTCTAATGTAACCTAAGACCTTCATAAACACAACCAAATGATTATTTCTTGCGATGGTACAGTGTCTTCAGAAAGTATTCATACACCTTGACTTATTCCACATTTTGTTGTGTTACAGCCTGAATTCAAAAATTATTTCTCACCCATCAACTCACAATACCCCATAATGCAATCCCCCGAACTCAACCAAATTGAGATGGTTTGGGAGGAGTTGAAATACTGCCACTGACAAAATTAGACACTCAATCCCTGTCCAAAAATAAATAAATGTATACAGACACACTTTACAAGAAGTAAGATACACCAAGTCAATCATTGAAGCAGAGGGGAAAGTCACAAGAAGAAAAGTCTGGGAAGTGTACTGCACACCTTGGAGTGGCAGACTTCGAGAACAAGAGTATTTTGACAGGTGTCTGTGTAAATGTCTGCCTTTCAACCTGGGCAGACACTCTGCTAAGTGAGCTAGCAAAAACACACGCGTGCACACACACACACACGCACATTATGTACATACACAAGGAGACTCACGCCAAGCAAAGGGCTTGCCGTAGGGGTTATTCCAGGTATCCTGGGTTGTGAACCGCACCAGGAGACCTGTTTCCAGTCATCATCGGCGCCATTTCCTCTTCCTCAGCACTCAGATGGAATGTCAGGAAGTGTGTGTGTGTGAGTGAATGTATGTATTGAGTGACAAGGCACTGTGTTTGAAACTTGATGCAAGAGTAAATGTTACTTCATCCTACGAGAGTCATCTAGGGGACTAGGACTTGGTCAATCCCATCTCTGTCTCCATCTCTAAAGTCTCTCCCTGTCCACCTAAAACCCTCTCTCTTCCTCTCCTCTTTTCCTTATCTTCATTTTCTCTGTCACCCAAGCTCGCAGAAGAAATGTTGACTGTTAAGCGCAATTTTCCTCCTCACCATGTCTTCTCAGAGAGCTTCTCTTTCAGCTTTCAGCTGGAAACATGGGGGAAAAAAGGGCCCTTAAATTGAATTGAATTACTTTTCTTCATGTTTAGATGGTAAGCGAGGGTGTCATCATGGGAATCCTGTAATAACCCTAATAAGTAAGACAGACGTAATAAAGGTTTTAAAAGTTAAAGCATTAACACAGTAAACGCATCCATTCATTTATTCATGAAATCCTCTTTCTTATTATCATTTAGAGTCAAAAACTTAAAGAAATTTGAGATAAATCTATTTTTCCAGTATAAAAATGACTTTTATACTCGTCTCCCTTAATAATAAGGGCATTTAAGAGATGTGTTTGTAGGTGCAGCGGGGGAGGAGTAGTCAATATTGCGGCACTAACGTCTCCATCAGGACACAGCCCCATTAAGATCTTAATCTCCCCCCTCTCCCCCAAGTCAAGGGCATGGCCACAGTCCGTTGCTCTCCCTCAGTCCCTCTTTCTCTATAGGTCTTTCACAGTGTTTCACTCACTGTATGTGTGTTTCTCTCTCTGTGTGTCTGCACATCTCTCTCGTTCTCTCTCTCGCTCTTCCCTCTCTCCCTGTCTCTCTCTCTCCGTCTCTCCCTCTCCGTCGACACATCTTTCTCTCTCCTCACGCAACATCCCAGTGCCTGCTGGTCGAGACCCCCTCAGAGGGGGGAGGGAGGAGGAGAGGAGGGACGAGGCAGGCTTCAAAAGGATAGCATCATAAAGGCCTATTGCTCCTTCCCTGAGTAAATACTGTGTGCAATAGGCCTAGCTCCTATATAATATTTAACTGTTAGTCATAGTGTTAAGAAATTAGTATGAGTGAGAGAGTGAGGGAGGGAGGGAGGGAGGGAGAGCTACAAAGAGGGGGACGGAAGGTAACTATGTAGTTCATTTCATTCAGTATGAGAGGCTCTACGGAGAATGAGAGTTTGGCACACACACAGAACGGTACCTTACAGGTTATCTGTTAGTCCTCGCTGACAGGACAGACCATTCAAACACACACACACACACAAATAAACTGCTCTCTGTGGTTGCTATGACATAGCCCAATCATTAGCGTCTCTCTGTTGGCGGCTTGGCACTTGTCATTTGTTTATCTCCGGACTTCCTGGATGCTGATAGCAGATCTTATTCCCATTTATGCACCGAGCAAAGCGCAACCAGAAACAACACGCCACTCTACAACTTAGCAGTAGCCAAGCACGTCCTCTTAAAATGGAAGGGAATGAAACTTTGACTGACAGTTGCTAACGACAAGTATTCTATAGTATAACATTTTAAATAGCGCTCTCACGTGGACTGTCCTATAGACGCACACTAAGTCAAAGCAATGGGAACCCAGTCATACATTATGCACATTGTATCTGAGAATGGCCATTTTGATGAGTCTGCCTTGTTTTGGTTGATTTACAAACTACAGCCATCAACACAGATAGGAGGGCAGCTTAACCTAGATACTTTGAAGTACAACCCCAGTGTGTGTGTGTGTGTGTGTGTGTGTGTGTGTGTGTGTGTGTGTGTGTGTGTGTGTGTGTGTGTGTGTGTGTGTGTGTGTGTGTGTGTGTGTGTGTATGCTCGGTGGTAAGATGGGTTTGGGAACGGGGACGGCTGAAAGCCCAGCACAATTAAACGTTCCGCTTTTCAACAGTCCATTTGAAGTGCATTACCAGCGCAAACCTGGAGAGTTCAATCTGCCTCACATGGGACGAATGCAAAATGCCTCATTTCAGCAGGGCCCTCAAGAGAAAGAGCCCCTTTCTTAGCTCCGCTGAATGCTTTGGTTGTTGCCAACCACGAGGCTTTGTCATTCGGCGAGCATGTGTTTGTAAACGTGGCCAGGGAATAAGGGGTCTATGGCCATTGCCGCTTGGGTGGTGTCGTCCGCAGCGTTTCCAGAAGGAAAAGGCACCGTGAATAATGACCAGGGGTGTAACGGTTCCCCAAACCCACGGTTTGGTATGTATTACGGTTTTGAGGTCACGGTTCGGAAAACTAAAAAGCACCCTATTTGTGGCCCAAGTCCAGCTTCTGACAGCATTCAATGTTCCTGGCATTGTTTGTTGTGACAGGGATTGCTATATTGGGCCTCTCAAGTAGAGGTCTTAACGGTTCCAAAGTTGGACCCGTTCCGAAATGGATCTCGGGCTTTCCAACCCGGACCCGATACGCATAAAAACATTTTTAAATATAGAGAACCATTTCAAACGGACCCGAGGACAACTAGACCTGTTCCGTATAGACCTGGTCGGATCCAGACCCGTCGATCCGAATGAGGGAAGCAGCAGAAAAGTCAAAGCGCGAGGGAGAGGCACTCTAGTAGGCAGCGACTTGAGCTAGTAAACTAACTAGCTTGTCATAGCGAGGTTATTTATCATCCAATATGATTACATCAGGGATGGGCAACTGGCGGGGTCTCAACTTCCTGCTGAGAGTTAGAATAATAGAATATACAGTACAAGATGCAATTTCGAAATTAGCCCATGTCAGCAATGTTTTTTGAGATTGGTAAATTAGTCTAGCGGCCAGCTATCAAAACTTGTAGCAACCGGGGTGTGGCCCATTGATTATCAGTTATCATATTAAAAACTGCAAACATTTGCCTCCACCCCATTACAAAATGTGCAGATTTGCAGAAAATTAATTTGTTCTCTTCGCTGTCACAAGAGGGGGGCCTCTAAAATATTTTGCCGCAACTGAGAGAAGCTAGATAGCTAGGCTAATTGAGGCTGCATGCTCTTTCTTTCTCCCTGTCCTAAAGTTACAAATAATCAAGTTACTGTGGGTGGTCCTGGCACGGCAAAACACCCCCCAAGGGAGGACAGATTGGATTTAGCACCAATCAAATCACATCAAAAGGTGTTTCTGGCATTGGATTCTGGTCTGCTTTTGACGTGTTGTTGACCTGCAGTAGCTAACTTGCTCAAATCTGCCCTTTACTAAGCCATGGATGGAGATTTGGACTTGGTGTTTTTCCTCAATTCTCCGTACAGACCAATGATTATAACGGCAATTCTGATCTAACCATAAATTCATACACTGTGCCACTGGCCTGAGACGACTGAAATTCAATATGTAGCCTAGATGTAGTAGGTCCACGTTAACTAGCTAATTTAGCTGGTTCATTGTTGCCCTTGCAAGGAAGTTAGGCTAGCAAACATTTTAGCCATGTAGCCTAACACACACACACATAAATCAGTACCATGGACAGCCATATGATATTTAGCAACGTTGAATGGACTTAATTGTTTTTGGTATCTTTAAGTTTGTTTTCACTGTATTAGACTAATAATATATAGCCTAGTTGATTTGATGATGTTTAAATGTTTAAGTTGAAATGGTGCTGGAATAGCAGAGACAGTTTTACTCTGTCCATCGCTGTTGTAATCTACTGTGAATAGGGTTGCAAAGGGTCGAGAACTTTCCGTTAAATTTCCATGGGAAGTAAGGCCCTGGAATTTGGGGAATTTTGCTTAAATTCATCAAAAGAGAGCTTATAATAGTGAACCTTTTTTGTGTCATACACATAAGGCAATTCTAGGTCTTGTGGCATATTTTGGTTAAACTATCCCCAATTCAATGGAATTGCAACCCTCTGCGTGCACAGTGCATTCTTCCATCACATGTACAGCTGATTCTCAAGATCTTGCACACTAATGAGATGATTGAGCCCACACTACTACACTGTCTGAGCCAAGGACTACAAGCTTTCTGGTAAGATTTGATTACAATACTGGGTGGGGTGAATATATGTTATATGACATGCATGATTTTTTGTTAACTAGTAAATAGTAGCCTACAGCAAAGTGTGTTTAAATAATTTCTAACTTTTAACAATTTCTGCTAGTTAGTTTTTGCTACCATGTGGGTTTTAGCTTGTTTGAGCCTGCTAACTGAGGAGTGTTAATTCACCTGTTTCCATAGGTTTCATTTTAAAACATTTATCTTACAAAGGAGTTGCTTAATCTAACTGCTTAACTATCTATCTGTACATGGAATTGTATATATATATATACAGTATATATATATATATATAGATATATATAGATATATATATATATATTTATTTATTTATTTTTACAAATTTACAGGAAAATGCCTGATCTGATGTGTGTATACATTTCACTGCAGCTAATGTAGAAGGAAAAGCTGTGTACATTTGCAAAAATCATATGTGAAGAATTCAACAAAGATGCAGAATCATCTGGCGAAGTTCCCTCAGCGCTCACAACAAGCAACCTCTGACAAAAGTCCCTCTACTTCTATTCGAGGTGAAAATGATAAATCAGACACCTTATCGATAGCAACAGCTCATGGTCCTCCTGGAATCAGAAGTTTTTTGGACTCAATGGAGGAACGTAGTCAGAGAAATGCTGATGAATGTCTTGCTCAAGCTGTGTATGCAACTGGTTCACCTCTGATGCTCACAGGCAATGTGTATTGGAAGAAATTTCTGAATGTTCTTCGCACAGCATACACCCCTCCAAGAAGACTTCTGCCTGAAGCCCATACACGCCGCAGCGTACATGTTGGAACCCAAGTATGCTGGCAAGAGCATCCTGTCTGGTGCAGAGATCAACAAGGCCTATGGTGTCATCACTACTGTGTCTCGCCACCTTGGCCTGGATGAGGGCAAGGTTCTTGGCAGTCTGGCGAAGTACACTTCCAAGCAAGGGCTTTGGGATGGATATGCAATATGGCAGTCGTACCAACATATCTCAACAGCCACCTGGTGGAAGGGACTTTGTGGATCTGAGGCTCTTTCCTCTGTTGCCTCCATCATCCTCCAAATCCCACCAACATCAGCCGCCTCACTGGTCCTTGTTTGGGAACACACACACCAAAGCACACAACAGGCTGACCAATAAAAGGGTTGAAAAGTTGGTGGCCAAATTTGAGGCTTTTTGAGCCTGACAATGAGCCATCCTCAACAAGGTTGGAAAGTGACAGTGAAGATGAGGCCTCAGAGTCTGATGTTCAAGAAGTGAACATTGAGGAGGTCCAGGGAGAAGACATGGAAACCTGAGAGGAAGACAACCAAAGCAGATGTATGTTGAAAACGTTTTTGGAAGATATTCAATATTCCTTTTCTTTTGTTGTTCAGTGAAATCATCCCATGTGAAGAGTTAACTCATTTAATTAATGTTATATTTATTTCTATTGGAAGGATTTCATCATTTGCAATTATGTCTACTTATGATAAGGTAAAATGTTTATGTTTCTGTCTCCATATGATATGGTAAATACTATATCCAATGCAAAAAACATCTACATTTAAATGGTATTAATATTAATTTGCATATATTCCCGTTAATTCCCACGGAAAGTGTCCACCTCTGAGTATTCCCCAAACTGTACAGCAAAAATGTTACCAAACTGGTGATTTAAACGATGATGGAGGATCCTCCAATTCTGGTTTATCGACCCCACCACTCACCATCGTACAGAACTAGTTCCCGACTGGGCCTCATAAAAAGAGAGTTTGAAATGAGTCAGTTAAGTTTAAATTGGTTTAACACAATAGCCTTTAATGTTTTTTCAGCTCAGATTTACTCAAGAGGCAATGGCATACAACGCAGCCTTAGCTTGTAGGCTTAGTGTTTTTATTTTTTTAAAATATATATATACGTATTTTAGGTATTTCATTCGGGTTCACAGTGCGGACCGAACCAAGGTCCCCATTCTGAATGGTTTGGTAGGAATATGGGTATCGTTACACCCATAATGACGACCACCCTCCTTCGATGTGAGTTTGTAGTCAATCTGGGATACTTAACTGCATTCGCTCATCCATCTCCCACAGAGCTCAGACACAATGAGACAGGAGTTCTAGAGACACAGAGAGAGAGAGAGAAGAAAGAGAAGAAAGAGAGAGACTAAAAGTGCCGACTGTCTATTATTAGAGTAAGTTAAACAAAAACATTTGAGGAAATAACTACCAAAATGTATCATTCAAACACATAGCTCAGAAATGTATTGAAATTGAGAATAAGAAGACTGAAGACTATTTCAGGTATTTTTCAGAGGGGCAGACGATTTACGAGATGATTTACGAGATGAAGACAGAACTCCTTTACTCATTTAAGAAAGAGGAAGCGATAGAGACAGTGAGATCATATTTGTTTCCATAATATTTGTAAGAACTCAGTCCCCACCCCTTTTTAAAATCCTCCTCCCTAATGTTTGTTATGCCAATAGTGAACAGCATTTGCTCCAATTTAATTGAGGCTGAGATCTACAGTAGAGGGGCATAGAATGTGAAACTGCTTTGGCCTGTCTTATCTTAACAAGAAGATTTATGATCTTATCTCACGGAGCAGGGCAACATGATAATGTTTAAGCCACATGACAGTGTTTGTGTCAAAGCCAAATCAACTTTGGCACCATGGACCAATTGACACAGGCGGAATGCCCCGGAAAACCTCAGGTAATAATGTGAAAGTAGAAATACACCCGGCATGATGCAATGACATACCAAAGCTGACATTCAAGTCCCACAAGTGAAGTGAGCATAAAAAAAAGTCCTAACATAGTAAGCTGCATAATATAATTAAACAGGTTAATTTCAAAAGCCAAATCGTAAACCTATGAACAGACAAAAAAATGGATTACAAACTTCAGCCTCCAAGCTCTTACCTATCTCAGGTTCAATATCCGGCCTTGGAAGCCGAGCACATTCTGCAAGGAAATCCAAAATAAATCCACCATATATTGAACAAAAATATAAATGCCTTTATTTTAACCTTTATGTAACTAGGCAAGTCAGTTAATAACAAATTCTTATTTACAATGACGGCCTACCTACAGGGTCAGCCCCTGGAGCAAATGAGGGTTAAGTGCCTTGCTCAAGGACACCGACAGGTTTTACACCTTTTCAGCTCTGGTATTCGAACCAGCGACCTTTCGGTTACTGGCCCAACGCTCTAAATAAAAGATCCCAGAAATGTTCCATACACACAAAAAGCTTAGTGGTTCCTCAATGAAAAGTTGCACGATTATGCCGTGGGGCATTGAGGTAATTAGTGGTTTAGTAGGTTACCCTCCGTCACTGTTTTTATTGCTCCAGAACTATTTAATTGATTTGTTTTATTTAGTACATGTTACCGAATAGATAATAACAATAGAAATAAGTATCTGGTGGAGAATGGAGTGAAAGTACGCTGTAATGTAAGTACGCTGCAACACTGTGGAACAGGTGGAAAATGGTTTAGCAGCCTTTCCAATTAATTGGAATACAAAAGAAGCCATCATATGGAATAATGTAGCGTGTATTCGGAAAGTATTCAGACCCCTTGACTTTTTCCACATTTTGTTACGTTACAGCCTTATTATAAAATGTATTAAATATTGTTTTTTTCCTCATCAATCTACACACAATACCCCATTAATGACAAAGCAAAAACAGTTTTTTTGCAAATGCACAACTGAGCAAGAGGTCAAGTACATTAGTGTCTCTAGTTTGAACAGACGCCTCACAAGTCCTCAACTGGCAGCTTCTTTAAATAGTACCCGCAAAACACCAGTCTCAATGTCAACAGTGAAGAGGCGACTCCGGGATGCTGGCCTTCTAGGCAGAGTTGCAAAGAAAAAGCCATATCTTCCTCTGTCCAGTGTCAGTGTTATTTTGCCCATCTTAATCTTTTTTTGGCCAGTCTGAGATATGGCTTTTTCTTTGCAAGAAAATTTCTAAGTGACCCCAAATTGAAGAAGCAATTGAAAGAGAACACTTTGGAGATCATGGGGCAATTATCAGACCAAATGTGAGGACACAACAGTCCACCTGATACAAGACAATATAACAGACCTGATTTGTCCAAACGAAAAACGCATCAACCCCCTACAAATATTTAAATGTATTATTATCCACATAATAATCAAACCAACCTTATAATAGACGCATTTTACAGTATTTGTTTATCAACATCTTTATGTTTTTGTTAATAAAATAATGATAAAAAATACTTTCAAAATGCAGATGTTTATTTCAACTACATCTCAACTACATTTTAGTTGCACTTCCCCCCAGCTCCACAACCATGGGTAAAACCTTGCTGAGATGATCAATGTATTTGTTGCATTGTGTTATTGTCAGTTTTTCAAGCCAAAACATATTGATGGCCAGTTCATCTTTGCTTGTAGGCTTGGCAGAGCTATGGATGAATGTTTTCAGTTGATGCCAAACAAGTTCGATCCGGTTTAAAATCAGACCTACATGTAAAGATGAAAAATATTTTTAGATACACTGTAGGCCTACCATAGGCGAGGTGAGTCTCACTAGTGTTAAGTAATGTAATGTGAAAAAGTGGTGTAGGTCTACTAACTCTGTTGACCCAGAGTCAACGCAAACCCGGGCGGCAGTGTGTTTTGGGTCACTGTCTGCATTTTCGAGAGATCACTCATCATCATGGTGCTACAGTACGTGCTACAGCATCATCAAAATGAGGACAGTGGGAGATATACTTATGGCCTATTGTAACCTGGAGTCACACCTTTCCAGTACTCCTCACCTCACCCTAAACTCCGCCCTTAGCACAGTTACCATTCCAAAAATGTTTCATTGAGACCAAAGAGAACAGACGGAATGGACATAGAAAGAATCTGGCTTGCCGAAAGCTATGGTGCTACCCGTTCCAGAGACACGGGTGAGTCAGGCGGCATTGGCGGAAAGTCAGGAGAATGACGCGTTGAAAAGGGTAAGGGACGAGATGATGGAGTCACAATCTATGCCAGGCACACCTGTGAGCTCTGGAACTCTCTGACAGGCAGAGGCAACAATCATGGTGGGTTCGTCAGGTTGTCGGTTCACCCTGACATTTCCATTCCTCTTACTCTTCTGACTCCAGAACTGACTCCAGAACTGACTCCAGAACTGACTCCAGAACTACTCAACACGAGTGATTCTCTCAAATGTTGTCCACAAATTTGTTTATATCCCTGTTAGTGAGCATTTCTGTTTTGCCAAGATAATCCATCCGCCTGACAGGTGTGGCATATCAAGAAGCTGGGGACATTAAAAGGCCACTCTTAAATGTGCAGTTTTGCCACAACACAATGCCACAGATTTTGAGGGAGCATGCAATTGGCATGCTGACTGCAGGAATGTCCACCAGAGCTGTTGACAGAGAATGAAATGTTCCTTTTTCTACCATAAGTCATTTTAGAGAATTTGGCAGTACGCCCAACCGGCCAGACAACTGCAGACCACGTGTAACCATGTTAGCCCAGGACCGCCACATCTAGCTTCTTCGCCTGCGGTTTCGTCTGAGACCAGCCACCAGGACAGCTCAAGGCTGTGGGTTTGAGCAACCGAATAATTACTGCACACTGTCAGAAACCGTCTCAGGGAAGCTCATCTGCGTGCTCGTCTTCCTCACCAGGGTCTTGACTTGACTGCAGTTCTGTGTCGAAACTGACTTCAGTGGGCAAATGCTCCCCTTCGATGGCCACTGGCACGCTGAAGAAGTGTGCTCTTCAAGGGATCCAGTTTCAACTGCACCGGTCAGATGGCAGACATGGTGTATGGCATTGTGTGGGCGAGCAGTTTGCTGATGTCAACGTTGTGAACAGAGAGCCCCATAGCGGCAGTGGGGTTATGGTATGGGCAGGCTAAAGATACGGACAACGAACACAACCACATTTTATCAAGGCAATTTGAATGGACGGAGATATCGTGACAAGATCCTAAGGCCCATTGTCATGCCACTCATCCACAGCTATCACCTCATGTTTCAGCATGATAAAGCAAAGCCCCATTTGGGAAGGATCTGTACACAATTCCTGGAAGCTGAAAATGTCCCAGTTCTTCCATGGCCTGAATATTCAACAGACATGTCACCCATTGAGCATGTTTGGGATGCTCTGGATCGACGTTTATGACAATGTGTTCCAGTTCCCGCCAATATCCAACAACTTCGCACAGTCATTGAAGAGTGGGACAGCTTTCCACAGGCCACAATCAACAGCCGGATCTCTAAGAGAAGGAGATGTGTCGCGCTGCATGAGGCAAATGGCGGTCACAACAGATACTGACGGGTTTTCTGATCCACACACCTACCTTTTATTTTATGGTATCTGTGACCAACAGATTCATATCTGTATTCCCAGTCATGTGAAATCCATAGATTAGGACCTAATGAATGTATTTAAATTGACTGATTTCCTGATATGAACTGTAAAATCTTTGAAATTGTTGCATGTTGCATTTATATATTGTTGCAATCCATGTCTCGATCTTGGCCCTCGATCTGAGGTGATTTATTTGGGGATCACTGTTTTTGCTAGGCTGCTTTATCTCAGCGGCCTCCCTTTTTTTGTGTTTTCACATTTCTCTGCAGTGGCGTGAGAGAGTGGCAGTGAGGGAGGGTGAAAAATATCCCTGGATACGTAATTGGTTTGGTAAGGCTGGGGGAGGATTTTTTGGATAGTGCTGGAATGGCCTGCCACCCGCAGTGACTTTTGGAAGAAGAGGGACCCTAGAGCTCTGGTGGGGCTCGGCCTCTCCGAGCTGGAAGACCCCCAGGGAAAAACGTGTCCAGAGCGGGGGGCTCTCACGGACCGAGCAGGAATTTTCCCACAATCAAACAAACAAACAGAGCTGCACAGGGCAGCGACCAAGACCCCTGTCCTCTGGAGGGAGGGAGGGAGGGAGGGAGGGAGGGAGGGAGGGAGGGAGCAAGGGAAGGAGGGAGGGAGGGAGGGAACAGAGAAGAACAGTTTAACATACCATACAACTCTATGCACAATCACTACTTTGAACAATTTAGACAGAACATTTCACAAAACCACATTCACTGAAAGAACTGTGCAAATAACAGAATTGGTAACAGAATTATGGTAAAACCAGTCAGTTTTTTTATGTAATCATGTTTTCCAAAAACAAAATGTGTTACAAAGCATCTATAACCGTATGTCATGCTTTATAAAGGGTTCATAAATGTGGCACAACTGTGTGACATAATCACCAATGTCAAATGTGACATAACCCACTCTGTTGAATATGAGATAAACATGTGCTTAATAAAGGGTGACGTGTTGTGCTGAAGGATGGTATACACTCTAACGTGAAGTGATGTTAGCCACATTACACCTAAACTCATTCCCAGACACTTCCTGAAATCGATACAGTTACATATCAGGAAATTATTTTTTACTATATATGGTATCATTTTGACAATATCTCAATACCATTTTTGCACTAGTTGTCTTCTGTACTGTCCAAAACTGCGAAACACAGATGTCTACGATTGGTTCAGATTTGGTCCAGCCCGGGCAGACTGACCAAATTCCAAAGTCCATGGACATCCGGAGACGGTCTATGTGCAGTGGGTGAGGATGCTTGTTGGTATCAGTAAGAGCCAGGAGAGGTGAAATTAACATATATACATACAGTGCCTTGGGAAAGAATTCAGACCCCTTTACTCTTTCCACATTTTGTTGTTACGTTACAGACTTATTCTGAAATGGATTCAATCTACACACAATACCCCGTAATGATGAAGCGAAAACAGTTGGCAGTGCATGTCAGAGCCATAACCAAGCCCATGAGGTCGAAGGAATTGTCCGTAGAGCTCCGAGACAGGATTGTGTCGAGGCACAGATCTGGGGAAGGGAACCAAAAAATGTCCCCAAGAACACAGTGGCCTCGTTCATTCTTAAATTGAAGAAGTGTTTGCTTATTCCTAATTTTTTTTAATGGAAAGTGGTTGAAAAGTTGGTTTGGACCAATATGTCTTTAACAGAGCTCTATCCAACGAATCACTGATGGTAGATCTTAAGATAACAAACTGGACGAAATGATTCAGTCTTCTTCAAGTTGAGGGAGGAGGTTTGGTTTGGTTGAGGAGTAAAACGGTCAGATGACTCCAGAGCTTGGTGTGAAATGCCCTTGGGTGACAGCTGTCAGAATAATTGAATCCCAAGCATATAAATGACAACCCCTTTACAAACAGAATAAAGACATCAGCAGAGGTTAAAGGGTCAAACCCCACCACAGATCTCTGTGTGTTGGGTCTAGCCTCTCCTTGCAGGTTGTCATTAATTGGGATGAATCTTGTCCTGGAAGCCTACAGTGTGGTCACTAACCAGCCTAGCCACAAAGTCATAAAATCCTCATTTAAATCTAACCCTAACCACACTGCTAACATTATGCCTAACCTTAAATTAATTTCACTTTGCGGCTGGCCCATCTAGCCCGTCCACTCCTACTTCAACCCCAAGTCTTTGCAAACTAATAAATGGGAATGACTTCCCAGATCAAAGAGTCTGACGGGAGTCTGTTCAATGTGTTTATCTGACCAGCGCTGTTGACCACATTTTGAAATCACCAAAGAATATGGTTCCCAGTAGTTTGACTGGCTCACATTCAGATGAGGAAGCTGCTATATTGTTTTGTCCTATATGTTCTGAAATACTGTTGATGTTGTTGAGTTAAATATTGTAGTAGATGTTTAAGTGTCTAGCCTCTGGATAAACACTGTGTTACCTCTACGTAGAAGGGCTAGGATTATTAAAATCAATTTAGCCGGTTTCTTTCTCCACCGGCCTCCATTCCAGCTTTGACTAAATGCATATTATGGAAGTACAGTTAATCCCCGACCACAGTTTCAAACCCTAAACTCCATGATAGACATGAAAGAGCCACAAGCAGATCCCCACTGAAGGAGCTTTACAGCTTTCCATTTGCAGCCTTCGGATTTTGCAGAGCTTCGCTAGGGTGCCCAGTCATGTATCTCACAATCTTTGACCCTTGCCAAACTCCCAATTATTTCACAGTATGATCGATGTCTCTCTGCTGGAAATCTAAAGGTTACATCTCTGGAAAATGAAGCATGCAAACCCTCCTTTTTTAGCAAGTTCGCAAAATGTCCAAACTTCCTTTTATAGAAGTAACCCCTGGAGTTGGATATAATTGCTATTATAAATAAGAAGCTGGAATGCAGTGGGGGAAAAAATAAACATCCAAGCTATGCTGTTATCTGCACCCAGCTGTGCAGTCAAAGGTCTCTATTCCGAGATGATGTCACACTAATAATGTATTACTATTGTACTGATATTACTCTAGTGTTGCCCTTATACTAATCCAATTATGGAGAAGTAAGCAAACTTGATTGAATGTTGATCCTGAACACAAGGAACCAATCTTAAACAAAAGGCAAGGAATGAAAGGGACCTACCCTGAAATCTTTCTGTGAAGCAGTACATGCAACGAATGCCAAAATGCTCTGTTGTTTATATCATCCAATGGCCTGCGGCTACCTGACAGCAAGGTGTACATGTGCAAGAATCTCAGGTAATGACTGACCTAAGGTACTCGTGTCAAATTCTAACAGCAACAGTCATACTTGTCTCATTGAATTAGAATGGTTGGTATCGCCAGACAAAGCAAACCCTAACCAGAAGCCAACATTAACATCATTACTCCTGCGGCTGGAGGACATTGAGGAGGCAGTAGAGTGCATGGTTAGGGTTCTGTGGTACAAGGAGAGGGCGGGAGAACCTTTTCCAGGTAGAACACTGCCCCCTGAATGATCCTCAGGTAGACAGCAGCGTGAGCAGTGGGGTGAGGGGAAACCTGCAGTCAAGGGGAAGAAAAGGGGGTTTGATTGGGGGGCGTTTAGGAAAATGTTTCCATATGTGCACCAGATCCCTAGTGAAAGAGGTGCTTTGTGCTCAGTAGGGTAGCACGTGTGAGGGTCCAGAAACAGACCCCGCCTTTCCCCCACGAACCACCCCGCTACCATGGTTCTTTCACGGTAGCCAAGGGTAATATTAGATAACTGTGGGGTGGGGAGGTGGGAGGAGTAGTGCGAGGGTCAGATACCCACTCTCGGCCTCCGTCCTGTGGCCTGTTTTGACGGGCGCTAATTGCCTGTGACTGCGAGGGAGACGGGAGACCGAAACAACCATTTCATTGAGTTAGTGTCATGGGGAGCTGATGGAGGGAGGGAAGGAGTGAAGAAGAGGGGGTGAGGAGGAGCGTAGGGCAGGAGCATAACGGGAGGATTATGGAAGGGGGTTGAAGCGGTCAGGATGCAAAAAGTATTAGGATAAAGCTAAAGCATTCGCCATGATGGCCAAATTATTCCCTGATACATTAAAAAGCCCTGCACCTGCTCCTCAAGTGTTTGCGTCAGATAATGACTGAGGAACCTATCTAGCCAAACCTTAAATTGCCTCCGATATAAATTAGTGGGAGGAACAGAACGGATAATCAGGCAGCAAACCACTGTTTCCAATAATACTGGGACAGGTAGGAAAAGTATGCTGAATTTTTGTTTTTAATGAACTATGCGATTACGTCTGCGTGGGTGTTATGGATCTGAGAGAGGAGATGAAAGATGATGGGGAGACTGAGGAGGAAAAAAGTGTAGGAAGAAGAGAGGGGGGGGGGGTTAAGAATAAGAAAGCTTCTTCCACTGTTTTGTTTAATAGATCCCATTAGGCAAGGAGACTCCCCCATGTAGGAACTTAGACTATGGTCTGTATAAATGGGTGGCTTTGGGGCTTAGTAGGCCAGACAGGGATGTAAGTCGCTCGGGATAAGAGCGTCTGCTAAATGACTAAGATGTAAAAATGGAGCAGATTCAAGTTGCATAACTAAATATGATAAATCATGCTATATTTCCCATGCTATGTAAATATATACATTTTAAGATATGCATAAGAAAAGAAGATAGAGTAG
Organism: Thymallus thymallus; assembly: GCA_023634145.1. Taxonomy (NCBI): domain Eukaryota; kingdom Metazoa; phylum Chordata; class Actinopteri; order Salmoniformes; family Salmonidae; genus Thymallus; species Thymallus thymallus. The sequence goes on from CM042406.1 coordinate 4,389,380, forward strand.
AAGGTTGTAAAGGGAGACCAAGAGGAAACAATGGAGCAGCAGAGAGACAGACACACGCTGTGGAAAGTAAGAGTGTGGGCCCACATACATTCAGTGCCTGTTAATATCGTAACATCGCTTCACGGTTGGACAAGCCCCGTCCCGATCAGATGCCAGTTGTGGTTGGCACAAGGGGGCATTCCTGCCACGCTGCCGTTCCGATCCGACTCAGGTGTTTCACAGCCCCACTACTGTGTGAGTGAAACAGACCAGAGACTATTCAAACCCTAGCACCACCCCCCCACCAACCCACCGTTTACACTAGGCCCCCCAAACTAGACATAAATACTGTATAGTAGGCCAGACAACTGCTGATGTAAAAATACATAAAAAACTCTCCCAACACAATCCTCCGCTGACAAACTAGACAGGAAACCAAGACGTATAACAGAGGGTTAGTGACTAACCGTTAGTCCAAGTTGAAACATGGACTTTAAAAAGGGACCACTGGTAAATTTCTCAACCTCTCAAGAGCCAAGTTGCGACTGCAATGACTTAAATCTATTATTTGGAGGAGGTGTTGCATTTACTGAGGCTCATATACCGTGCCTTCGGAAAGTATTCAGACCCCTTAACTTTTTCCACATTTTGTTACGTTACAGCCTTAAAGATTAAATAAAATGAAAAATCCCCAGCAATCTACACACAATACCCCATAATGACAAAGGTCGAAGGAATTGTCCGTAGAGCTCAGAGACAGTATTGTGTTGATGCATAGATCTGGGGAAGGGTACCAAAACATTTCTGCAGTATTGAAGATCCCCAAGAACACATTGGCCTCCAATGTTTGAAACCACCAAGACTTTTCCTAGAGCTCTTTGGCCTGAATGCAAAGCGTCACGTATGGAGGAAACCTGGTACCATCCTTACGGTGAAGCATTGTGGTGGCAGCATCATGCTGTGGGGATGTTTTTCAGAGGCAGGGACTGGGAGACTAGTCAGGATCTATGCAAAGATGAATGGAGCAGAGAGATCCTGGTCCAGAGCGCTCAGGACCTCAGACTGGGGGTGAAGGTTCACCTTCCAACAGGACAACGACCCTAAGCACACAGCCAAGACAACGCAGGAGTGGCCACTCAAGTCTCTGAATGTCCTTGAGTAGCCCAGCCAGAGCCCAGACTTGAACCCGATCTAACATCTCTGAAGAGACCTGAAAATAGCTGTGCAGCGACGCTCCTATCCATTCTGACAGAGCTTGAGAGGATCTGCTGAGAAGAATGGGAGAAATACAGGTGTGCCAAGCTTGTAGCGTCATACCCAAGAAGACTCGATGCTGTGATCGCTGCCAAAGGTGCTTCAACAAAGTACAGAGTATAGGGTCTAAATACTCATAGGGTCTGTTTTTATTTTTAATACATTTGCAAAAATGTCTAAAAACCTGTTTTTACTTCATCATTATGTGGTATTATGTGTAGATTGATGAGGGGGAAAAAAAAACAATTTACTAAATTTTAGAATAAGCCTGTAACATCACAAAATGTGGAAAAGGTCAAGGGGTCTGAATACTTTCCGAAGGCACTGTAGGTATTTTTCAAGCCCAAAACTAATATATGTCTTTATCCCCACTGGAATGTCAGTGTCCCTATGCACATCACTGAGATTCAACTAGATCAGCCTGAGTCCTCGAACACACCCGCTGTAACACTTCACTGAGTTAGTGTGTTCTCTAGAAACCTCTCGGAGACTCTTCTGGGGCCAGACTGAGATGGAGGCTTAAAGGTACAGGAAGTAGAAAATGAAAATGAGGAGCGGAGACAGTGTATGTGCAATATTCTAGCATACTGAACAGTATGAAGTAATGTTTCAGCCAAGCAAAACATTTGTAGGCCTATTTTAACAATGCAAAAGCTTTGATTAAATGTCATTTAAATTATCCATGTGACCTCTGAATTTATTAACATTTATTCATCGGTATGCTATTTCCCCCACTTCAAATAGCAATGGAGCTTCCACAAGACCTGACACAGATCAATGGAGCTTCCACAAGACCTGACACAGATCAATGGAGTTTCCACAAGACCTGACACAGATCAATGGAGTTTCCACAAGAACTGACACAGATCAATGGAGTTTCCACAAGACCTGACACAGATCAATGGAGTTTCCACAAGACCTGACACAGATCAATGGAGCTTCCACAAGACCTGACACAGATCAATGGAGTTTCCACAAGACCTGACACAGATCAATGGAGTTTCCACAAGACCTGACACAGATCAATGGAGTTTCCACAAGACCTGACACAGATCAATGGAGTTTCCACAAGACCTGACACAGATCAATGGAGCTTCCACAAGACCTGACACAGATCAATGGAGCTTCCACAAGACCTGACACAGATCAATGGAGTTTCCACAAGACCTGACACAGATCAATGGAGTTTCCACAAGACCTGACACAGATCAATGGAGTTTCCACAAGACCTGACACAGATCAATGGAGTTTCCACAAGACCTGACACAGATCAATGGAGCTTCCACAAGACCTGACACAGATCAATGGAGTTTCCACAAGACCTGACACAGATCAATGGATCTGCTATGAAAAGAGGACAAGAGAGGTGTAAAGCTCACCGCCATTGAGCAATGGAAACACACTCTCTGGAGTGATAAATCACGCTTCACCATATGGCAGTCCGATGGACAAATCTGGGTTTGGAAGATGCCAGGAGACGCTACCTGCCCCAATGCATAGTGCCAACTGTAAAGTTTGGTGGAGGAGGAATAATGTTAACGCTAGAGCATACAATGACATTCTAGATGATTCTGTGCTTCCGAACTTGTGGCAATAGTTTGGGGAAGGCCCTTTCCTGTTTCAGCATGACAATGCCCCCATGCACAAAGCGAGGTCATTACAGAAATGGTTTGTCGAGATCGGTGTGGAAGAACTTGACTGGCCTGCACAGAGCCCTGACCTCAACCCCATTGAACACCTTTGAGATTAATTGGAATGCCGACTGTGAGCCAGGCCTAATCACCCAACATCAGTGCCTGACCTCACTAATGCTTGTGGCTGAATGGAAGCAAGTCCCCGCAGCAATGTTCCAACATCTAGTGGAAAGCCTTCCCAGAAGAGTGGATGCTGTTATAACAGCAAAGGGGGGGGACCAACTCCATATTAATCCCCATGATTTTGGAATGAGATGTTCGACGGGCAGCTGTCCACATACCTTTGGTCATGTAGTGTAGATACAGTCGTATGCAAAAGTTTGGGCACCCCTGACAATTTCCATGATTTCCATTTATAAATAGTTGGGTGTTTGGATCAGCAATTTCATTTTGATGTATCAAATAACTGATGGACACAGTAATATTTCAGTAGTGAAATTAGGTTTATTGGATTAACAGAAAATGTGCAATATGCATCAAAATGAAATTAGACAGGTGCATAAATTTGGGCACCCCAACAGAAAAATCACATCAATATTTAGTAGAGCCTCCTTTTGCTAAAATAACAGCCTCTAGACGCTTCCTATAGCCTCTAATGAGTGTCTGGATTCTGGATTAAGGTATTTTGGACCATTCCTCCTTACAAAACATCTCCAGTTCAGTTAGGTTTGATGGTTGCCGAGCATGGACAGCCCTCTTCAAATCATCCCACAGATTCTCAATGATATTCAGGCCTGGGGACTGGGATGGCCATTCCAGAACATTGTACTTGTTCCTCTGCATAAATTCCCGGGTAGATTTTGAGCAGTGTTTTTGGTCGTTGTCTTGTTGAAATATCCAGCCCCGGCGTAACTTCAACTTTGTGACTGATTCTTCAACATTATTCCCAAGAATCTGCTGATATTGAGTGGAATCCATGCGACCCTCAACTTTAACAATATTCCCAGTACCGGCACTGGCCACACAGCCCCACAGCATGATGGAACCCCCACCAAATTTTACTGTGGGTAGCAAGTGTTTTTCTTGGAACGCTGTGTTCTTTTGCTGCCATGCATAACGCCCCTTGCTATGACCAAATAACTCAATCTTTGTTTCATCAGTCCACAGCACCTTATTCCAAAATGAAGCTGGCTTGTCCAAATGTGCGTTTGTGGCGTGTGTGCAGAAAAGGCTTCTTCCGCAACACTCTCCCGTACAGCTTCTCCTTGTGCAAAGTGCGCTGAATTGTTGAACGATGCACAGTGACACCATCTGCAGCAAGATGATGTTGTAGGTCTTTGGAGGTGGTCTGTGGGCTGTTTTTGGCCGTTCTCGCCATCCTTCGCCCTCTTCACAATGGTGTTGGTGTGTGTGGACCATGTTAATTCCTTACTGGACACCAAGGAACTAGAAGCTCTCGACCCGCTCCACTATAGACTCATCGATGTATGCTCGGCCCTCCGTTTTCTATAGTCAACGATCAGCTCTATTGGACAACTTCATCCCTAAGCTACGAACCCTGGGATTGAACACCTACCTATGCAACTGGTTCATGGACTTCCTAACAGGCTTCCCCCCAGGTGGTGAGGGTAGGCAACAACACATCTGCCACGCTGACCCTCAACACAGGGGTCCCTCAGGGGTGCGTGCTTAGTCCCCCGCTGTACTTTCTGTTCACCCAAGACTGCAACACTATCATTAAGTTTGCTGACGACACAACGGTGGTAGGCCTGATCACAGACAATGAGACCGCCTATAGGGAGGAGGTCAGAGACCTGGCAGTGTGGTGCCAGGACAATAACCTCTCCCTCAAAGTCAGCAAGACAAAGGAGCTGATCGTGGACTACATGTAAGGGAGGGCCGAGCGAGCCCCTATTCACATCAACGGGAGTGTAGTGGAGCGGGTTGAGAGCTTCAAGTTCCTCAGTGTCCACATCCCTATGGATCTAGCATGATCCACACACACCAACAGTCGTGAAGAAGGCACGAAAAGATCCTTAAAAATTTCTACAGCTACACCACTTGACTGGCTGCATCACCGCTTGGTATGGAAACTGCTTGGCATCCGACCATTCCAGGCGCTGTCAAAGGAAGGACCAAAAAACGGTCACAGACTCCAGCCACCCAAGTCATAGACTGTTCTCTCTGCTACGACATGGAAAGTGGTACTGACGCACCAAGTCTGGAACCAATAGGACCATGAACAACTTCTACCCCCAAGCTATAACACTGACAAATAGTTAGTTAAATAGTTAACCAAATAGTTACCCGGACTATCTGTATTGACCCTTTTTGCACTAACGTTTTTGACTCATCACACACACTGCTTCTACTGTTTATTATCTCTCCTGTTGCCTAATCACTTTATTCCTAGTTATTATGTAGATATCTACCTCAATTACCTCGTACCCCTGCACATCGACTCGGTACTGGTACCAAGTGTATATAGACAAGTTATTGTTACTCATTGTGTATGATTTCTCTCTGCATTTTTGTGAAGGGTCTGTAAGTAAGCATTTCAATGGTAGTCTACACCTGCTGTTTACGAAGCATGTGACAAATTACATTTGATTTGCAAGACCCATGAGTTGTCACTGTCGGAATGCTATGACTCTGAGTGCTAACGCTAACAAATGATAATAGCAGATACTTTCAATGATGTGTCAGTGTTGTCATGTGAGTAAGACAGTTGTTTTGATAAGCCTTACTTCTATGTGGGCGCGTGTTGATGTCTGTCTATGCATTTTAATGAATGTGCACCATTTGATGTGATCCCTTTGGACCATTCTTTAGCATGTGCCTGTTTGTGATCATGTGTGTGTACTGTATTGATGGCAGTGGGTGTGTGTATATGTGTGTACACAGCAGCTGCTATAACTCACTCCACTAAGAACCTATCCACTCCTCTAAGTACCCTCTGCCTGTCTGCCCATGCAGCTAGCCCAGCCAAGCCCAGCTTCTCACCTTACCCCGCGACTGAAAGGAGTCCTTGCCAACGACAACATCTGGCTCGGTGGAGCAAGCAAACCCCTGCCTCAGCGCCTTCCAGGGAACAATGGAGCGGTCTTTGCCCCCTCAAAACCCTCTCCTGCTAGGGAAAAAGCTGTAGCTTGGTGCTCGGGCAGGGGTAGTTGGGCTGGGCATCCAACACCTGCTGTCCGGCCCCTAATTTCCCTTCATCGCACGCACACCCACACACAGACACACCTCTGCCCCATCACCAATAAGCCCCTTACCCACCTTGTCAGCAGTCTGTGCACTACTCTAGGGCATGGCCAAGATGAGAAGACCTCAGCCCAGCCAGTCGTCCTGTTACTCTTGGATGCCAGACATGTTTTTCATCCACTCTCTCCAAAACATACAGGTAGCCGGACGAGCATGGGGGGAGTCATCAAAATAGGACAAAAATATTACAAAACCCAAATGTGCCAAAAAAGGCTTGAATTCAACTCGAAAACAAATCAAAGTGACTTTGTGCTAAATGTAGCTCACTGAAAAGCTGAACTTTTGGGTGTATTACAAGATCGCCCAATTTGACCATAATGCAGTCCTTCAAATACACACTGTATGTTGCACTCAGGCCTGTGACTTTCCTACTAATCCATCCATTGTTGACTTAAACATGGTGAGCTCTGGTTTCAATGCCGGCCACTTGATTCTTGTAAAAGTATGTGCATTTCACATTTACACAAATTCCTTCAACAGCATTACTTTTCCAAATCCCTCAAAAACACTTACTCCCAAAGGGATAGTCTGATTAAAATATGATAACCCACACCGATCCCTTCATCCATAAGGCCCTAACTAATGGCAAAGAAATCCCTGTTAAAATATGAGGTGCGATTACATTTCCAGATGTTCAGTTTGATTAAATAGTGCTTGATAGTTTCTTGAACATCTAACGACCAGGAATGGAGATAAAGGTATGCCAAGTCCCCAATCAAATTCTTCTATTAAACTGCAAAACTTAAATGAAGAAATTATCTGTGACTGTATTAGGTTTTGTTTGGCCAATGCATGTTATAGTGAATTTTCCCCTCCCCCTCCATCAATACTCCATATTCTTGAATGACATTTGGGACCTCCACTGAGCACTCCAGTCCCTAGAATGGTCACCAGAGGGCGCCGCAAATCGGTTCACTAGTTCTCCCGCAAAGAGAGGGTTGGAAATATTAGCATTAGCCAATAGGCACTTGAAATTATCTCCAATAAATTACAAACTTGTCAACAGTGACACTCGAATCACAGAGAAAGATTCATTAGGACCACTTGATTATTCGAGAAAGGCATTGTTGATTTAATTCAAAACAATATTTTCTGAGCTATTTTTTTTTACAGCAAACAATGAACGAAGCTAACTAATTACATACATGGGGACCAACAGGCTAGTATATCATTTTTGTTGAAGCAGAAACAGAAAAAGATGGACAGAATTAGGATTACAAATTATAGTCTCAGTCAAAGTGAGAAATGCAGCATGTCCTCATTGGAGATATGTTGTAGCCACTCTCTCATATATTTGCAACATTAGCTAGTTAGCTAACTTTATAGCCCGACAACATTGACGCTCAATATATTTTGGTTCTCAGACATATATAATCCATATTTAAAATGTATTTCAAGCCAGATAGCCTTTATTAAAATTGTATCTGTTTCATTAGTTGAGGGTGTAACGTTAGCTTCTAGCTAGCTAGCTTCCCATTACTGGAAACCAAGACTGTTCTAAGAACAGTAGCTAGATATGTTTGAGTCGCATCTGGGACAATTAAAGCATTTTAGCTAACCTTAACGCTTTTCCTAACCTTAACCTGCCAATTATCCTAACCTGCTGCTTAAAATTCTGCAGCTTCCAAGTGGCGCAGTGGTCTAAGACACTGCATCTCAGTGCTAGAGGCGTCACTACAGACAACCTGGTTTGAATCCAGACTGTATCACAACTGGCCGTGGTCGGGAGTCCCATAGGGCGGTGGACAATTGGCCCAGCCATGTCCGAGTTTGGCCAGTGTAGGCAGTCATTGTAAATAATTATTTTTTCTTAACTGACTTGCGAAGTTAAATAAAGGTTAAATAACATACACTTGTAATCTGCTATGAAAAGTCACTTCTGCTAGTCAAAAACGGCAAACCTGCCCTGAGAACAGTCTTGGATATAATAATAAGATACCTCGTATTCATGTTTCGTCCCAGCTAAAGCACAAGTTGGATAGCTAACTCCTACCTTGACAACATTGACCAGCATACTTATTTTGTTCAATTATTTCAGCCATATTCACAGTAACATTTAAAGGCAGATGAACTGTAACTGGCATGAGCTCAGATCGGCTACAAACTTGAATTATGTATCAAATTGACCTCTCCACCGTAACTAGTTAACGTTAGCTAAATCAAACCAATGCTCAAATGACATACAATAGCATAATATGCCTCGATCATTTAATCAAACAGAAGTAAAACGTTTGAGGTATTTTCTTACCTTGATCGTCAGTATTAGCTACTCTTTGGCAATATCTCCTATGTTATTTTGAGTCTCACCCCAAATAATACGTGTCCAGGCAATGTTGTTCTGCGATGGCTGTTGAATGATGTTGCAGCATCTTTGCCTGATTTATTCTCACTTTCTGACAATTGTGTAAATTATTAACACCTTTTCTATTGAAATGCAAGAAGCAGGTGATGAGACCAGTTACTGAAATTATTACAAATATCAAAACTATATCACTCAAGTCAACCTTACCAACATGACCGTAATACAGTCATCAGTCCTATTCATAATGAACTTAGCAAAAACAAACAAGAATATGAAACAAAGATTATTTACTTTATTTTAAATGATGATGTAATGGTATGTGAATTACACAGTGTTACATGTGGTCACTGCAAGCTGTCTGAGTTTACATCCCTCTCAGTCCAATTACCATAGACAGCCATAGTAAGAGAGAAGTTACAAGATAAAAGGTTGGGTGAACGAGGTGGAAGTTCAGATCTCCTGGAGAGTTACCTTCCTGTAGCTTATCAACTAGCTAATTATTAGACATCAGGCACACTAGATACAAGTCAGTAACTCTCCAGGAGAGCCCTGTATCAGATCAAGCTGGATCTTGCGTTGAATCTGTTGATTCCATCTCGATCAGGTCATCCTCATCGTGGTACTCCAGCCATCAGGGGCCTGATTGGTGTCACACTTTTTCCCCAGCTAACACATCGGATTAAACAAATTACATTCAGAGGACTAGAGTTTCCCATCTCTATGATAGACTGTCACCATGATCACCTGAAAAACAGTATCACAATTACTTTGCTTGCAAACTGTAGCACCACAAAAACATTTTAAAAACCAAGTAATGCTTTGATTACTAAACTACATGTTTGTGATCGACAAAGAAAGTAAACATGTAACAAACATTAATTGAAGTATAGTCAATGTGTTCACAGAGTTGGATCGTGCCTACATATGGTAGCCAGGGAGAGACGAGATGGAGAATGTGATTAGTCTAGATAGAACAGCCTTTCTTAATCATGTTCCTGGGGACCCAAAGGGGTGCAAATTTTATACTGAACAAAAATATAAAAACTCAACATGTAAGTGTTGGTCCCATCAAATCAAATAAAAATGTTATTGGTCACATACACATGGTTAGCAGATGTTATTGCGGGTGTAGCGAAATGCTTGTCCTTCTAGCGCCGACAGTGCAGTAATAACTAACAGTTTTACAACATATACCCAAATACACATAAATCTGACTAAGGAATGGATTGGATTGAGAATATATACACTACCATTCAAAAGTTTGGGTCACTTAGAAAAGTCCTTGTTTTTGAAAGAAATGCAATTTTTGTGTCCATTAAAATAACAAATTTGATCAGAAATATTAGCGTAAACATTGTTAATGTTGTAAATGACTATTGTAGCTGGAAACGGCAGATTTTTTATGGAATATCTACATAGGCGTACAGAGGCCCATTATCAGCAACCATCACTCCTGTCTTCCAATGGCACGTTGAGTTAGCTAATCCAGGTTTATCATTTTAAAAAGGCTAATTGATCATTAGAAAACCCTTTTGCAATTATGTTAGCAAAGCTGAAAACTGTTGTGCTGATTAAAGAAGCAATAAAACTGGCCTTCTTTAGACTTGTTGAGTATCTGGAGCATCAGCATTTGTGTTCGATTACAGTCTCAAAATGGCCAGAAACAAAGAACTTTCTTCTGAAACTCGTAAGTCTATTCTTGTTCTGAGAAATGAAGGCTATTCCATGCGAGAAATTGCCAAGAAGCTGAAGATCTCGTACAACGCTGTGTACTTCTCCCTTCACAGAACTGCACAAACTGTCTCTAAACAAAATAGAAAGAGGAGTGGGAGGCCCCGGTGCACAACTGAGCAAGAGGACAAGTACATTAGTGTCTAGTTTGAGAAACAAGTCCTCAACTGGCAGCTTCATTAAATGGTACCCGCAAAACGCCAGTCTCAACGTCAACAGTGAAGAGGCGACTCTGGGATGCTGGCCTTCTAGGCAGAGTTGCAAAGAAAAAGCTGCTGTTTCCTGAAGTCCACGTTCATCTCCTTAGTTTGTTGACTTTGAGTTAGAGGTTATTTTCCTGGCACCACACTCCCAGAGCCCTCACCTCTCATCGTTGTTGTAATCAAGCCTACTATTGTTGTGTCGTCTGCAAACTTGATGATTGAGTTGGAGGTGTGCTTGGCCACGCAGTCATGGGTGAACAGGGAGTGGGCTGAGAACACACCCTTGTGGGGCCCCAGTGTTCAGGATCAGCGGAGGGCCAGCAGCCTTGGAGGGTTAACACGCTTAAATGTCTTACTCACGTCGACCACAGAGAAGGAGAGCCCACAGTCCTTGGTAGCGGGCCGTGTCTGTGGCACTGTATTATCCTCAAAGTGAGCGAAGAAGGTGTTCAGTCTGTCCGGAAGCAAGAAGTCGGTGTCCGAGACGTGGCTGGTTTTCCTTTTATAATCCGTGATCGTCTGTAGTCCCTGGCACATGCGTCTCGTGTCTGAGCCGTTGAATTGGGTCTCAGCTTTGTCTCTATACCGATGTTTAACCTGCTTGATTGGATTGCGGAGGGAATAACTACACTGTTTGTATTCTTCCATATTCCCAGTCTTCTTGCCCTGGTTAAAATGCGGTGGTTCGCGCTTTCAGTTTTGCGCGAATGCTCCCATCTATCCACAGTTTCTGGTTGGGGTAGGTTTAAATAGTCAGTCTCCTATGCACTTCCTTATAAACTCATTCACCGTATCTGTATGTGTCAATATTATTTTCTGAAGCTACCCTGAACATATCCCAGGCAGCGTAATCAAAACAATCTTGAAGAGTAGATTCCAATTGGTCAGACCAGCGTTGAATAGACCTAACCACAGACGCGTCCGGTTTGAGTTTCTGCCTATAGGAAGGGAGGAGCAAGATTAAATCGTGGTCCGATTTGCCGAATGGAGGGCGGGGGAGGGCCTTATATGCATTTTGGAAGGTAGTGTAACAGTAGTCAAGCGTTTTAGCAGCGCGAGTACAACAGTCGATGTGTTGATTTAATTTTGGGAGTCTTTTCCTCAAATTTGCTTTGTTAAAATCCCCAGCTACAATAAATGCAGCCTCAGGATATGTGGTTTCTAGTTTGCATAAAGTCCAGTGAAGTTCTATGAGGGCCATCGTGGTATCGGCTTGAGGGGGAATATAGACGGCTGTGGCTATTATGGATGTAAATTCTCTCGGGAGATAGTACCGTCGGCATTTGATTGTGAGATATTCTAAAATCGGGTGAACAGAAGGACTTGAGTTCCTGTATGTTATCACAGTTATACTATAAGTTGTTAATCCTAAAACATATACCTCCACCCTTCTGCTTCCCGGAGAGATGTTTATTCCTGTTGGCGCGATGCACTGAGAACCCATCTGGCTTTACGGAGTCAGACAAAACATCTTGAGAAAGCCATGTTTCTGTGAAGCAGAGTATGTTACAATCCCTGGTGTCTCGCAGAAAAGCAACTCTCGCCATCTTTCATGAGCTGAAATAAAAGATCCCAGAAATGTTCCATACGCACAAAACGCTTACTTTGTCTGAAATGTTGTGCACAAATGTGTTTACATCCTTGTTATTTCTCTTTTGCCATGATAATCCAGCCACCTGACAGGTGTGGCACATCAAGAAGCTATTTAAACAGCATGAGCATTGCACAGGTCCATCTTGTGCTGGGGACAATAAAAGGCCACTCTAAAATGTGCAGTTTGTCACATAACACAATGCCACAGATGTCTCAAGTTGAGGGAGCGCGCAATTGACATGCTGACTGCAGGAATGTCCACCAGAGCTGTTGCCTGAGAATTTAATGTTAATTTCTCTACCATAAGCCACCTCCAACATCATTGTAGAGAATTTGGCAGTACGTCCAACCTCATAACCGCAGACCAAGTTTAACTGCTCCAGCCCTCCACATCCGGCTTCTTCGCCTGCGGGATCGTCTGAGCGGGAGCTGAGGAATATTTATGTCTGTAATAAAGCCCTTTTGTGGGGAAAAATTCATTCTGATTGGCGCCCGGCCCAGTCATGTTAAATCCACAGATTAGGGCCTAATTAACTTATTTCAATTGATTGATTTCCTTCTATGAACTGTAACTCAGTAAACTCAGTTTTTGTTCTGTATATTTTTTGCCATAGCACTACACAGCAGATTCAAATGATCAACTTATCATCACGTGTTAAATCAGGTGTGTAGTGCTAACACAAAAACAGTATATCTTCTTCCACTGTCCCTGTCCCACACTGGGCTCGAACTAGTGATCCTCTGCTCGCAAACATGTGACCGTCCTCCTTGACAATCTACCAACAGTTTGAGCCACCCAAAAGGTACCAATTGGATGGCTCCATCTGCAATATTTCAAGCTAGCTGTAGAGTGAGCTTACAGCACGTTCTTAACTCTGTTACACTTGTGTATGTGATCATGTAATAGTGTGTGTCTGTGATTCCTCTCGTGTCCCACCTGCCCTCGGCACTACTCATTCATGTCGCCCCTCTCTCTTAGACCATGGTACTGTACTTATAATACTCAGTCTTGCCTTCATCGTTCTTCAGTGGGACGAGGTGGTCGTATTAGGGTGTTGCCCTCAGTCTCATTCATCCAAGGCAGGCTTTTCCAGAGGAACAATGAGGGGGGAGAGAGAGAGTGACATGGTCTTATCAGTAAGTTATACCAGTATAAATACAGGTAGTCTGGTTGGAAACGGGGAGCTTGTCAAGGCAAATAATGCATTACTAAACATTCTAAAAATACATTGAGGAGCTGAGGGGAGGATACTTGCGTGTACATGGAGAGGACGACAGAGGTAGAGATGACTCCGTACGTCTCCTAGTTGAACATCTCACTGACATCCCAGCCATTAGACTAAAAGAGAGAGATACAAGGGAATGGTGTTTATTGTGTGTGGTATACTACGAAGCAAGCTAGATCTACTCAGGCTTCTATAAAAGGGTTAGCTTCATTTAGCCAGCTTCAGGTAGCCAGCTTCAGATCTCAGGTCAGGCTTCATCCATACAACGATGGCGTGTTTTGCTCGCTTTTATCTCTTTCTTAACTTTTTAGATTTCATTTTCTGGTGCCCACTGCTGAGAGAGGTTTCATTAGACTCCATTGAACAAGGTCCAGTATATTACCCTCAAGCATTGTTGGATCACACACTACTGTTATACAGTCTGTTACACAGCGTGTGACACTGTTTACTACATTGGACTAACTCTGACAACAACAAAGGGGCTGAAGTCTACATCATCCCATTTACAGTACACTCCATTAGGCCCCATTAACTTCCATTAACCTGCTGTGTGTGTGTGTGTGTTGCACCTGGAACTGCAACACACTGGCTAAATGGCATACTTCCAAAGTTGTGGCAAAATGGTTAAGGACAACAAAGTCAAGGTATTGGAGTGGCCATTACAAAGCCCAGTCAGTGGGAATGCCCAGTCTGTGCCTGTTCTTCAACAAGCGTAGTTTGTCCTGCTCATTGATGGCAATGAGAGTGTTGTGGAGCTCATTATATACGGCCTTCACACTGGAAGAGATCAGGACGAGACAGAAATGAAAGGGGCAGGAGAGAGATGAGATAAAGAAAGACCACCCACATCTAAATACAGGGCGGCAGGTAGCCTAGTGGTTAGAGCAGGTAGCCTAGCGGTTAGAGCAGGCAGCCTAGCGGTTAGAGCAGGTAGCCTAGCGGTTAGAGCGTTGGGCGTCGAATACCCGAGGCGACGAGGTGAAAAACCTGTCGATGTGTCCTTGAGCAAGGCACTTAACCCTAATTTGCTCCAGGGGCTGACCCTGTAGGTAGGCCGTTATTGTAAATAAGAATTTGTTCTTAACTTGCCTAGTTAAATAAAGGTAAAAAAAATTATAATAATAAAATACACCCTCCTAGTAACAGTCTGACTGCAGGTGTAGCCTACCTCTCATTGTTGGTGACATCCATTGCGAATCCTCTTCCTCACCTCTTGTGATTGGTCAAAGATAGACTACATCTCCATGTAGCAAGGCGAGTAGCGGGTCACCTCCTCCAGAACCTTAACCACCAGGTGTGAGCCCGCATGTGGTCGCATTGGCGGAACACACACACACACACAGGTTTACTGGTTTCCAGCAGAACATCATGTTATACGAATATTGAGAAAAGGGTAAATGTACAAAGAAATATATGCTGTACTTACTTTGATTGGGGTTGTACTGTATTTTCAAAAGTGTAGATTCCTTGATCTAGAATTTTTTTTTTTTTTTAAACATATCAGGTATGGTATATGACTGCGAGAAACAAATAACGCTTTGTAAATTAGAGATTTAAATTCATAGGACTGGATGGTTTAAAATACTAACGATAATTAGCTATCTAGCTTGTTATTCTACTCAAGGCCTTCTAAAATAGGAAGTAAACTTGGATGTTTACAGCCAGCATTAGACAACTAGCTAAGAGATAAATGCCTCTGGTCAATAGCGTTAACTAGCTAGCTAGGTCAAAGCACTGTATAGCCAGGTATTAGTATTTCTGGCATAGTCACAAATAGTTCACTAAATAAATAATTGTCTAGGTAGATAACGTCATAACTTTTAGGACCTAGTCTGTAGCTTGCCAGCTAGATAACTTGGCTAGTTGGTAGTCTGTGACCCAACTTTCGCTAGCTAGATGGTTAGCTAATTTGCTAGCTAAAGTTGGCTAAATGGTAGTGTCCACTAATATTGGTACAATGGTACCGTTCGCTAACTAAACTAATGTTATATAGCTAAAACGTTAACATAGATAAAAAGGGAATACAATGACTTTTGTTTACCATGACTGAAGGCCATACCAAACTAGCTAGATGTGTATCTTATTTAGGGGGGGGATTTGCTATACATCATATGAAAACGTTAGCTAGCTATTAATTTTCAAATGTTACCAAACCTAGCTATCTAGCTAAGGTGGCTAGCTAACGTTAATAGCTAGTTAGTTATTTCAGTTTTAACATTCAACACTGGTACAATAATCTAATCTCTTGATGATGATGATGATGATGATGTCCTAACATTACAGTATGGTATTCACTCGTCTATGCAAAGTTCTCGGCCTGGAAACAAACGTTAAGAAAAATGAAACCCTCATACCTTATTATGTATTAAGAAAATAAATGTTTTAAAAAGTTTTAAATTGTATATATGTTATGTTCTTGTGAAGGCTGGCTAAATTCTTGGAAAGTCTATGTACTTTTATCTCAGCAGGTCTACAGATTCTCCATTCTCCCTGTTTTTGTTTGCTTGGAAATGTTAATACTAGAGACTTATATGAAGAAACTGTGTAACCAAGCATTTATAGCAGCTAAGAAATGCACTGCCATTAATTGGAATGTTTCTTATTGTCTCACAATGTCAAGTTATGCATCACTAGATTTGTACGACTAAAGGAGATACCCATTTAGGCAATTCATAGCTGCTGGGCTGCTCAGTCCTGTGGGTTGACCTAAAAAAAATGCCCGAAACCAATAACGAATGTTACAATAAATATAAAAAAATAAAAAAATATTAAAAAGCTAGACCCCCCCCTCTCTCTCCCACAGCAGAGGAGAGGGGGGAGATGGGGGGAGAGGACTCCTCACGCCAGTCGTGTATGCAGCAGACGACTCCTTTTGGTCTCTAGTATGGGAAGACTGAAATCTCTGTGTAGAGAGACGCAAAAAAAGTTTTATCAAAAAAAGAGGAACATTGGAACATTATTCCTGACATCCAAATGTTTGAGCTGAAATAAAAAAAGATCCCAGAAATGTTCCATACGTAATAAAAGCTTATTTCTCTAAACAACTCTGTGAGTTTTCACCTTTGCCAAGATAATCCATCCACCTTATAGGTATGGCAAATCAAGAAGCTGATTAAACAGCATGATCATTACACAGGTGCACCTTGTGATGGTGACAATAAAAGGCCACTCTAAAATGTGCAGTTTTGTCACACAACACAATGCCACAGACAGCTCAAGTTGAGGAAGCGTGCAATTGGCATGCTGACTGCAGGAATGACCACCAGAGTCGTTGCCAGAGAATTGAATGTCAATTTCTCTACAAACGTTGTTTTAGAGAATTTGGCAGTACGTCCAACCGGCATCACAACCTCAGACCACGTGTAACCACACCAGCCCAGGACCTCCACATATTGCTTCTTCACCTGCGGGATCATCGGAGACCAGCCACCCGGACAGCTGATGAAACAGAGGTATTTATGTCTGTAATAAAGCCCTTTTGTGGGGAAAACCTCATTACGACTGGCTGGGCCTGGCTTCCAAGTGTGCCGGTGTATCCCCTCCAAGGCCCATCCATGGCTGCATCTCTGCCCAGTCATGTTAAATTCATAGATTAGGGCCTAATTCATTTATTGATTTCCATATATGAACTAAATCAGTAAAATCTTTGAAATTGTTGCATGATGCCTTTACATTTTTGTTAAGTATTGTTTTTCATTGCCTAAAAGCAGCAATAGATGACTGAGTAGGCCATAGACCATTAATCTGAAATGCAGTTGAATTTAAGACTGCATTTAATCTCTATTTGAAAAAGCTGGACATTCTTCACTCAACTCTGTTGAAAATAATAACTGCAAGACAAATGCAAGCCTTTATATTTTAAGCACGAGAACGGAGTTCTATTCTTTACAAATTGATGGTGTAAAACACGACCAAAACGTTTCACAAGCCAAACTGCACAGCAAGATTTAAGAAAAGGTATGGATAAACCGCTGACCAGATTATGATAGTGTATTTTCCACTCTCCTTTGTCTTGTTGACAGAACTACTGTGGTGAAACAGTGCAGAACAGTGCCCTCCATCGGTAGCGACGGGAATGGCACAAGTCATCACAGTTTAGCCTACTGAACATGCACAGCAAAGAGAATCGTAGTCAAAAACAGAAAACATACACCGATTAAATCAAACTGGCCTGCACCAGACACGTGCACAAGCACAATCTATAGTAGCCTAACAGTGGAGTGGACCGATATTAAAGCCTGATATGTCATTTTTTTGAAAAGATTGTCTTACAAAACCATCCCAACTGAAACACAGAATGCTCGCGGTGCTTGCTCCTGTGCATAACCGCATTACGCATCTAAATTAACGACTTACCTACCACCCGGTGTTCCCATATAGTATTTTGGTAGGTAATGGTGGTGCGTTTCGATTGGCCTAAATAAATAGCCTACGAATTGCCCTTTGGTGCATGTTCTCATCGTGAAACAAATGTTTTAAACTGCATATGAAATGCTCCACAGAAAGCAATGAACTGTCATCATAATCATGAAAAATCAGTTGCCTACATTATTTTATAGGCCATATTTGCATATCTAGGTTTCATAGTAGCCATCATGAGTCGAAGTATTTCATAGATTACTGAGACCCGAAACCGCATAGGAAATGGACACATACGGTTAAATTATGCAAAGTACAATTGGATACACGCACAAAACATTGAGTTACATAGTGGCAGAGCCGTCGCACATGACACATTTTCAATAGACTACCACACTTTGACTAAATATCAAAGTGGAGGCTGTGGTTGTACCTTTGCCTCCGTCACTGGCCATTGAATCTAATAAAACCAAACGAGGGGAGCGCTCCAAATCAGCCAAACCATTTTCAGCAAATATAACATCAAGTTGTGACTTACCGACTGGTTTAATTTCAGGGAAACGATTTGTCGTTCGATAATAATCCCTTGACGTTGTAACCATGAAAAGATGCGACCACACATACAGGTTAAAAGCTTCGTAGGTTTTAGGTGCGTGCCTGCCTGCCTCCCTATCGCTCTCTCTCTCTCTCTCTTCACTGCACTCAGCGAATGTGAGCGGTTTGTGTGAACGAGCAGAGAAGTAGAAATCTGTCAAAACACGAGTACCACGCCTCCTACTCGTACCCTTCTTCTTCTATGGTATATTGGCGATCACACAATTTAACGTGCATTCCACCACCTACTATACGGGATGGAACAAGAAACGGAACTAAAAATAAATAATCAAACTACTTTTCTGTTAAAATACATTAATAAATAAAACAGATCTGTTCCCTACACAGGCTCAAGGGAAGGCGGATCTTCCGTCGCCAGTACCGCTCGCAAGTCTACAGATGTAAAATCCTTGAGTCCCAAAACCTTTTGTGCCGCAGCCACAATAATGTCCAGTTTCTTGGACTTCTTTGAGACTTTAAACATTTACTGCAGACTGTATTGTATCCACTACCATATCTTCACTAGCATCACTTGTTCTCTCAATTATTTTTTATCGCCTCCGCATAGGAGATTCTATTGACCGCTCTAACTTTTGCCACCTCAATTTCCTTCACCCTTACAGGTCAGTCCAGGAACTCAGGATCATGATCAGCACCACAATTGCAACACTGTCGTCCTTCTACACACCGTTCTTCAGTATACTCCGTTCTTCCACACACACTTGAAACATGGCCAGATCCTTTACAATTCTTACACTGCAGTGGTTTGGGGACGAAAGCTCTTACGGCATATCTTACATAACCAAGCTTCAGATATCTTGTATTTCTATACTTTTTCATACTGCCGCTCTATGTATCATGTACCGTGTATCTGTCTTTTGTGTACTTTCGTTGTGGCATTTTGCACCTGCCCTGTGTTTTGTTGTAGCTGCTTGACAATGACATTTAGATAGATAGGTACTTTGTATCCACTACCATATCTTCACTAGCATCACTTGATAGTACCTATCTATCTATCTATTCACATGTGTAGGTATTTGCTCTTTCAAAAAACAACAGTACCGACATAATTTTCTATTTTTCTCCATTCACCCAGCGGGTCAGACCCCGGGCTCCAACCACAACAGGAATTATCTTCAGGGATTTAACCTGAACATCCGTCGTCACCCCTGAGATCACTCCTTTAACTGCTCTACTCCGAAGTTCAAAACACACAACTTCTGTTGTCCGGATTCTTTTGAGGCCTATTGCAATCTTCCTCTGTTCATCAGAAATACAATTAATCCAAATAAGACCACTCCTGGTCACTCTGACAGACTCCACTTTTCCAAGCGCATACTTCACCATTTTCGATACCTCAAATGGTTTTCCCACATATGCATCCTCCCTCAACAAACGCACCCCAACAAGAAGCGATTCATTCTCATTTACACACGTATCATTCACTTAAATCTTAGACAATTTCCTTTTTGTTCCAGTTTCCGATTCGTCTTAATCAAATTTCCTCGACGCGCTGCTTAATTCGAACTCAGCATCCACTTCCGCCATCTTCCCACTCCCTACTCATACTGTCTTAAAGGTGCCGCTCTTGAATACTATTATTACACAGCTGATGCCCTGTATACAGTGTTACTGTTTGTGTGTGTGTGTGTGTGTGTGCGTGTAGCTGTCTTACTATGCTTGTGATACCAAAAGTCCTCCCAGGAATAGTAAACCAAGGAAAATTCAGAGAAGTGAGGACATTTTGCAGGTCCTCACATGTAAAACAGCTATTTTAGGTTTAGGGGTTAGGTTTAGAATTAGGGTTAGAATTAGGGTTAGGAAAATAGGATTTTGAATGGGATTCAATTGTTGGTCCCCAAAAAGTCCTCACAAGTATAGAAAGACATAGTTGTGTGTGTGTGTGTGTGAGAGGTAGTAGCCTATAAGTAGTTGGGTTGGGCTGCATACAACTGATTGAGAGTTTGTTGATAGTTGTTCAAATGCCCTATTATTATCTATTATGTATTGAGTGTTGCATAACATGTTGTCTATCCCTGTCCATATGTTGGTGTGACCTGCAGTTACAACGCTACATATATCATCCTGTGGTCATCTATAAGGCTACGGACACACAGAGACGCATGAACACAGATTAAATTCTAGGCCTATATGCATTCACCAATTGTCAGTTTTTGTTTGTCAACAGTCAACTATTTTCGGATTGGCTACATACCGCACAAAGGCAGACATTGTGTGCTTTTGTTGATGCACTGTCATCTCTGTTGAAAAACCATGTGGCAAAATCTCTATATGCCCATACTGTACATTAAAGGGCATTGCAAAGCAACAGTGAATAAGGATTTGTTAAACACTAATAAAACAAGGTACCAGGCCCAGGCTGCTGCTTAGCAACACCCTAAGAATATAATCCTCTGAAATATGAAGAAACGCTATGACCACTGTGTTTAGATCTTCTTGCGGCCCATAATCCGTCATTAATTGCAAATTCTGGGCACATGTTGACCCCAGCTCCCCTAACTTACATTTTTATTTCACGTTGCTTGAAATTGAAATGATTAATATTCTCTTCGATAAAGAGACTGGCTGGATCTGGGGTGGTGGAGGTGGTGGTCAGAGGGGTAAAAGAGTGTGTGCAATATAGGGAGCTTGTGTATTTGATTGGGATAAGGTCTATTCAAGAATGGGAATGAAATTAGGCATTGGATGAAGTTTACAGTGGATAGGGACGAGTGGAATGAAAAGTACTGCAAACGCATGAGCGGAGTGGCTAAAAAACTATGGATGGATGGACACGTTTCCACCTTGTTCTGTGGTGAAAATATAGGTATGTTTTAACTGTGATGTCATCTGGACAAGACAAATAACTAGGAAGTGACTCACTATTGACAGAGATATTGTAGCCTATATAATGAAGAGATGGTCTTGTCTCCACCTTAACTATGGGAGTCCTCCCAAAAGCGGGAAGGCAGGAGGTCTGCTTATCAGTTTGCTTATCGGTCTGCTTATTGTGGACACATTTTGATGGACCCACTTACTTCTCCTCTTCTTCTCTGCTACTGATAAAGATGGGAGAGATCAGAGCTTCAGTATACAGAGAGTTAGGCCGGGTTGAGAGAGCAGCCGCCATGTTAGTTCCCATATAGAACTTTATTCTTGAAATGTTGGTGATGTAACAATACAAGAGCACCTCCAACAGTTCCCTATGAAATGAGCCGCTGTAAACAACCAAATAGAGAAGGAAATTTAGCAGATGTTTTTATTGATTAGCATTCGGGATCATTTGTATCCAAGTCTTTACTGTGTTGTAGTGTCAACAAATTGCACATCTGCTTTCACTGGACATTTTCATAGGTTTTGAAAACTATCAGAAATAAACAGCACAACACAGAAGCGTTAATTATCACTTAGCAACGGCTATGGAGGAAAAAGTGATGCTCTCGGAATGTTCAACTGCATTGGCCTAACTCTCTATATATATATATGGCTCTGGGATAGACTATGGTGACTTTTTTGACCTGAATCCCATTGGTAACCTGACTTAACCTAACTTTAACAACCTAACCTAACACCTAGCGACCTCGTCAAGATGTTCGGATCTCTTGGCATAACGGCTAAGGCACTAGCTTGATCATCACTGGACCCGGGTTAGTGTCCCAGTCCGGGCTACCCCCCGAAATCACTACATTGATGTCAGAAGTGGGTTGGTGCCATGGTGACACAATCTCCCGAAAGAAGAGGCAGAGTAGCAACCTTAATCTCCTTGATCTCTTGGCCTAACAGCTAAGGTGTTGGGTTGGCACCCGGGTTCGAGTTCTGGTTGGGGCTACCAAACCTTAACCTAATTGTAACCGGTTTGGAGTTTCAATTTTGGTTTACAGATCTGTCACGTCCCCTGAATTTGTCCTGATAAAGACATTGCTTCTGGGTCACTGTTTATTGTCAACAACAAGTTTCTTGGCAAGAGATGATGACTGTAAGATACTATTTCTTATTGTAAAAGGAACATTACTCTGTACCAAAACAAACTCTCCTTATTTATATGGGCCATTGGTTAGACATAAGAGAGGCAATGTGCCCTATTTGAGTTGTTGACAGTAAATGATGACCCCTATGTGACTTATGTTTTTGTTGTTGACATCTTTCAATACAAACCCCTCATCACATTTTGAGGATGTAACTTTGTGCCGATGTCACCGAAGAGCAATAGCATTAGAGTGGTGAAAAATCACACAGAGAGCCACAGTAATAGCACTGGACATCTCAATAACACAAAAAAGGATGGAAAGAAAGAAGTGTAAAAAAAGTGAGGGATGCTCCAACATAGCTTGGCCTGTCAGAGATCAGCTGACGTTTTCCTGTGGAACCAAACGATTTCGCTCCAGGGAGAAACTCTTGTCCTAGACTTTGATTAATATTCCCAATTTGCAAGACTGGGGGAGGTCAGATTTATAATCCAGACGGGATACTATATCATCCATGAATTAGGCATCAAAGACTGACACTCAGGAAGTAACCTTAGCCTCAGTTCTTCACCCTTACCCTGACTCCCAGTCATTCACACACACCTACACACACAAACCTACACACAGACGCATGCACGCACGCACGCTTGCGCACACACACAACATCCCACACCTATCCTGCGCACCACCACCAGTCAGCCCAGACTTTTTTAGCGATGCTATTGTTTTAAGTAAAGTATACATGACATATAATTAACACCACCACAGCACAATGTGCAGGAGGAGAATTAAGTACTTTTCCAGCTTTTCCCAATAAAATGGGGAAAAGCTGGAAATGGGGACCAGGATTATTCCAAGTTTACGCAGTCCTAAGTGAGAGAGGGAAAGCCAGGGTAGACCGATTGAGTTACACCAGTATCCTTCTTCTATTTTCAGACACTCTTAGAAAAAAGGGTTCCAAAAGGGTTCTTTGGTAGAACCCTTTTTGGTGCTAGGTACAAATCATTTGGGTTCCATGTAGAACCCTCTGTGTACATGGAACTCAAAATGGTTATACCTGAAACCGAAAGGGTTCTACTGATACAAAAAAAGGGTTCTCCTATGGAGACTGCCGAAGAACCCTTTTAGGTTTTAGATAGCACCTTCTTTTCTAGGTAATTTACATTTGAGTCATTTAGCAGACACTCTTATCCAGAGCAACTTACAGGAGCAATTAGGGTTAAGTGCCTTGCTCAATAGTACATCAACAGATGTTTCACCTAGTCGGCTTGGCAATTCAAACCAGTGACCTTTCGGTTTCTGGACCAACTCTCTTAACCGCTTGGCTACCTGCCGCTCTATGAGTGTTAGGTTCCTCCCTAGAGGTTTTCTTTCTGGACAGAATAAGTGGTGGTGGGGAAAGTGTATAGCACACATATACACACACAGATATGTGCATGTACCCACACCACACACGCACACCGGCCTGTAATTATCAAGTTACTAACATGTAGCCTAGTGCTGCATTCAATGGCCTGTCCGTAAGGGAACCTAGAACTAACTGCATACAGAGTTGCTGTGAACAGATATTGGCTAATTTGCTTGTATCAAAAGCGCTGTTGCAATTTTGTGTCATAGCGATAAGCTTGTTTTCATTTGCAACAAACATGCTTATGTGTTGCCAGATAATGTGAGCTACTGTAAGCAGGTTACTAAACTTTGGGTCAGCTTCCTTAGTGTCTGATAAGCTGTAACCCAAGTAAGGGCTTTTGGGAACACAGCATTGGTACACAAACACTATGGTGCAGGTCACAAGTACATGTCGTGTCGTGAGTATCATTAATGTGATGACATGCTATTTTACAAAATCGATTACCTAACGTTTAATTGATTACGTGATTGAATTAAATCATGCAACAATTAACTCATCAATAACCTTGGGGCACCACGGAAAAGTTTATATAAGGAGTTCTTTTTTTCCGAATTAACTCTTAGAGATCTCTTACATTTCAGTCATCAATCAGTCATTAATTATTCGTTACCTTCTATCAGTCTCATCTGTCAACCCCTAGTCTACATGATGAATCAGCAATACACAAATTGGCTTAATTGTTTATTTACTAACTACCTAAATAATCACACTGAATTACATACATACAACAGGATAGATTATACATTGATCACTAATCATGTCATGAAAAGTCCCTAATGGACTAACCCGATATAACGGCTGGTTACACAAAGTAAGGGGGTTGGGGAAAGAAAGGGCGGGAGGAGAGACAAAGGAATTCAACTCGTACATACAGTTGAATACTATGCTCATCCTAACAACCGATCATTCGGATTTAGAAATGTAACCCATATTTACGCTTATGCCTTTAACGCCTCGCTCTGTTATGAAATCTATCTATCTATCTATCTATCTATCTATCTATCTAATGCCCGATCAGCCTGTGGAGTGTCTGTTGGAACGGCTCTTCGTTCTGGAAGTGTTTGTTCAAAATGGATACATCAAAGTGTTCAACACGCGGCCGTCCTCGGTTACTAGTTTGACTGTACTTAAATAGCTGCAGACGGAATGTTCCTGTGTAGTCTCCCATCTTCTTCACTCGAGAGTTTCCGAGGGCTCAAACCATTTTACATGCCAGTAGCTATCCGGCAATATATTGGTCTATTGTCCAAGCATTCGTGACGCCTACTTGGTCTAATAGAAATTCACAATTTCAACGTGGGGATTAGCACCTCCACGTTCTCTGGTCTGGTGTGAATTGTGTCACGGGGGCTTTTATACTGGAGTAGAAAAGGGACGTGTTTCATCCTTCTCACCCAATGTCAGTGTTCCCTTGGGCGTGGCTACTGACTGTGCATAAGTTACTTCTGAAAACAATTCTCTCATTGAGAAGACTAAAATCACATTTCATCTTCTCACAAATTGTTTCATATTTAATCATATAAGTTTTACAACATTTAGGTAAGCCTCATAATTGAGGGACATGTATGTATAAGCAGAGTTACAGTCATGTGGTTATACCGTCTTTCCGGACGTCACAAAATGAAACACAATTGACAGGATTGTTGTTGGATTCTCCACCGACCCTTTCCCACATTCAGGGAGGTAGGACTATTGGCGGGAAAATACCCATTGTTCTACTAAGAGACATCCTCTGACTGTCTCTTTCTGCATGTCCAGCGAGAGAGAGAGAATCTGCCAGGAATTTGTGACCTGTTGTAAAGTCATAAAACTGCCTCTCCCACATCTCTGCCTAAAATATCCACTAAAAGGGAAGCGAGCACCATGACATACACAATATAATGCCAGTAAAGGATCCTATTCAATAACATTTAATTCAGGCACATTCATGGTGTACTGTAGCTGTCACGGTGCGCATTAATGGGACGGTAAACGGAGCGCTGGTGAAGTGTCATCCTTTTTATTTTAAATGAGATGTTCTCACGAAGCATTTAAAATAACATAAGGAGAGTGAAAACAAAAACAGACTACAAAACAAAACACGGTGACTTACTGGCTTTCTGGTAACTCAAGGCAGACAAGCAGCAACAATGATCCACACACAGGTGGCTGTGTGTGGAGTCTAAATACTATCCCCAATCAGAGACAACGCTATACAGCTGTCTCTGATTGGGGATGATCATCTCCCTAATAATGTGTGATGACTTGGTTGTGTGCCTCTCTCCTCCCCTAGGTGGGAGTAAGAGGCCTTACCACAACCAAGCCATCACAGTACCCCCCCCCCAAGGTGCGGACTCCCGATCGCACACACAATCCCCCCCCTTCCTGAAAGACAAAAAAAAAAAAAAATGTCCAAAAACTAGGGGGGACATGGCGGGGTACTGAGGTGGTTGCTGGTGGGGGCTCCGGTTCCGGTTCCGGGCGTGGCACAGGCTGTGAGAGTAGCTTCCCTCCTACCTCACGGTTGCACGCCCGGTCCGGTCCGGACCCCGGTGCGGTGGTTCCCCCCTCAGTACTCCCGCCATTCACCAAGTCCTGTCTGGACCCTGGTGCGGAAGCCCTCGACCCTGGAGAGGGGCTGACAACCGGCCCCGGACTGGGCACCGGTGGAGCGGACTGCTCCTTCCCTGGAGCGACGTAGACGACCGGCCCCGGACTGGGCACCGGTGGAGCGGACTGCTCCGGCACTGGAGCGACGCAGATGACCGGCCCCGGACTGGGCACCGGTGGAGCGGACTGCTCCGTCTCTGGAGCGACGTAGACGACCGGCCCCGGACTGGGCACCGGTGGAGCGGACTGCTCCGTCTCTGGAGCGACGTAGACGACCGGCCCCGGACTGGGCACCGGTGGAGCGGATTGCTCCGGCACTGGAGCGACGTAGACGACCGGCCCCGGACTGGGCACCGGTGGAGCGGACTGCTCCGGCACTGGAGCGACGTGGACGACCGGCCCCGGACTGGGCACCGGTGGAGCGGACTGCTCCGTCACTGGAGCGACGTAGATGACCGGCCCCGGACTGGGCACCGGTGGAGCGGACTGCTCCGGCACTGGAGCGAAGCAGACGACCGGCCCTGGACTGGGCACCGGTGGAGGAGGCTCCAGGCCTTGAGCTGTGGCTGGAGGCTCCGGGACGCTGACCTTCGCTGGAGGTGGCGGAACGCTGACCTTCGCTGGAGGTGGCGTGGCGCTGACCTTCGCTGGAGGTGGCGTGGCGCTGACCTTCGCTGGAGGTGGCGTGGCGCTGACCTTCGCTGGAGGTGGCGTGGCGCTGACCTTCGCTGGAGGTGGCGTGGCGCTGACCCTCGCTGGAGGTGGCGTGGCGCTGACCCTCGCTGGAGGTGGCGTGGCGCTGACCCTCGCTGGAGGTGGCGTGGCGCTGACCTTCGCTGGAGGTGGCGTGGCGCTGACCTTCACCGGAGGCCTCGGGCTGCTGACCTTCACTGGAGGCCTCGGGCTGCTGACCCTCACTGGAGGCCTCGTGCTGCTGACCCTCACTGGAGGCCTCGGGCTGCTGACCTTCACTGGAGGCCTCGGGCTGCTGACCTTCACTGGAGGCCTCGGGCTGCTGACCTTCACTGGAGGCCTCGGGCTGCTGACCTTCACTGGAGGCCTCGGGCTGCTGACCTTCACTGGAGGCCTCGGGCTGCTGACCCTCACTGGAGGCCTCGGGCTGCTGACCTTCTCCGGAGGTCTCGGGCTGCTGATCTTCTCCGGAGGTCTCGGGCTGCTGACCTTCACAGGAGGCCTCAGGCTGCTGACCTTTACAGGAGACCTCAGGCTACTGACCGTCACAGGAGGCCTCGGGCTGCTGACCTTCTCCGGAGACCTCAGGCTGGATGCCGTGCCCACCCTGGGCACCGACGCAAAGGTGGTCTTCAGCCCTGCAGCTGGTCTGGCTGTCGGCCCCAGACTGGGCACCGACACGCAATGGAGCTCCTGCTCCACAGCGGGACTGAACGTCGTGCCCACCCTGGGCACCGACGCAGAGATGGTCTCCAGCCCTCTGGTTGGGCTGGCTGTCGGCCCCAGACTGGGCACCGACGCGCTATGGAGCTCCTGCTCCACAGCGGGGCTGAACGTCGTGCCCACCCTGGGCACCGACGCAGAGATGGTTTCCAGCCCTCTGGTTGGGCTGGCTGTCGGCCCCACACTGGGCACCGACGCGCTATGGAGCTCCTGCTCCACAGCGGGGCTGAACGTCGTGCCCACCCTGGGCACCGACGCAGAGATGGTTTCCAGCCCTCTGGTTGGGCTGGCTGTCGGCCCCACACTGGGCACCGACGCGCTATGGAGCTCCTGCTCCACAGCGGGGCTGAACGTCGTGCCCACCCTGGGCACCGACGCAGAGAGGGTTTCCAGCCCTGTGGTTGGGCTGGCTGTCGGCCCCAGACTGGGCACCGACACGCTATGGAGCTCCTGCTCCACAGCGGGGCTGAACGTCGTGCCCACTCTGGGCACCGACGCAGAGATGGTCTCCAACCACAGAGCTGTGCTGGCGACCGTCGTTGTAGCCTCCGTGCGAGGAGTAGGCACGGGGCGTACAGGACTGGGGAAATGCACCAGTGATCTGATGCGAGGCGCTGGCACGGGTCGCGCCGGGCTGGGGAAACGCACTGTTGGGTTGTTGCGTTTAGCTGGCACGGGTCGCGCCGGGCTGGGAAAACGCACCGTTTGGCTGGTGCGCGGAGCAGGCGCGGGCCGTACCGGGCTGGGGAAACGCACCGTTTGGTGGGTGCGTTTAGCTGGTACGGGTCGCACCGGGCTAGTGTTGCGCACCGATGGTTTGGTGCGCTGAGTCGGTCTCCTCCTCCTCCGACTCTGGACCGGCGCTGGAGGCACCGGACTGGGAACTGGCGCTGGAGCACGACTGTCCCTGTCGTGCCTACTCCACCGCCAATCCCCATCCTGTGAGGGTTCTTCCGGGAACCCCCACGAGTGAGGGAACAGAAGCACATCGTCGTCGTCTTCCTCCGACTCCTCTATGTACTCCCGCTCCCATGGCTGTAGGGGCTCCTCCTGGAACCCCCACGAGTGCAGTGGTCGGGGCTCTTCTCCCTCGATCCCTGACCACCCCCATAGCCCCCCCCCAAAATCAGTTTGAGGGGTTTTCTGGGCTCCAGGCTGGTCCTCAGTACTAGCCCGGTGACGTGTCCTCCGTCGTCGGCGCCTCGACTGCTCCGGACCCCAGCCTTTCTCCACCGCATGATAATGGTAGACATCCTCTTTCGACAATTTCCCCATATCGTAGAGGATGTCTACCAAAGTCTGCTCTCGCTGCGTCCCAGGGTGGTGGATCATTCTGTCACGGTGCGCATTAATGGGACGGTAAACGGAGCGCTGGTGAAGTGTCATCCTTTTTATTTTAAATGAGATGTTCTCACGAAGCATTTAAAATAACATAAGGAGAGTGAAAACAAAAACAGACTACAAAACAAAACACGGTGACTTACTGGCTTTCTGGTAACTCAAGGCAGACAAGCAGCAACAATGATCCACACACAGGTGGCTGTGTGTGGAGTCTAAATACTATCCCCAATCAGAGACAACGCTATACAGCTGTCTCTGATTGGGGATGATCATCTCCCTAATAATGTGTGATGACTTGGTTGTGTGCCTCTCTCCTCCCCTAGGTGGGAGTAAGAGGCCTTACCACAACCAAGCCATCACAGTAGCACAGTGATGCTTGTAAAATAAACTAAAGACGGGTATGGATGGTTGGTCTACTTCTTCTACTGGAAGGATAAAATGCTCTAGTTCCCTTGACCAGGGCACGTATCTGAAATTGCCTGAGTAACAACCTCGCTGAATAAATGGCTGAAATGTTCAACTTGAGCAGCAAATTGCTCCAGTAAGTGTGTCCATTCAGCAAAATGAGTGATGGTGAAAATCATCAGGAACTCTCTAAGAAGGAAATGACTTCATCTGTTGCAAATTTGAAACTTGCTTATATGTCTGAGAACCATTGTGTACAAAGAATGCACACTATCCACAAGAGTTGGTGACAGGTTTACACTGTGATGCTTTATGGAAAGGGACACAGTAAAATAAAATAAAAATAATGAATTTGATGTCTATTTTGTTGCTGAGCCCAGGACTCCATAGCAGTCCTTACTGGGAGGAAATGTTTCCATAAACTAACTGTTATCACAAAAATATCAACTTCATATCAAACTTGCCCTTATGCAAGCCTATACTCCGCATCAGCAGCCTGGTGTCTATCCCATGTTCGGTGTGTTGTTCAGCTAGTTCCCTCCAGACCTGGGTTCAAAAACTATTTGAAATAATGTCAAATATGTTATCTGTGCCTGAGTGGCACACTGGAACCAATAGAATAGTAACAAAACAGAACACCCCACCCATCTGGCACTCCAGGCAAGCTAATGTAGGTAAGCGCTAAAAATATTTGAAAGATTTCAAATAGTATTTGAACTCTCTGGTCAGGTTCCCGCAATTACTTAACATGTTCTCCACCCCTGACCTGTCCGTATTGTGCCATTTGCTTTGCTAGCCCTTCATTGGCTTCCTCTCAAGTTGAACACAAGAGCCTACTGTTGTCCACCACCGCACTACTCAGCATGCTGGTCCTCACTCTCTCCAACACCCAACTCTCCCAGGGTTTCTCTTTCTCTGTTTCTTTTTCACATTGCTGTTGAAGTATATCCCAAAGTAGTTATTGGGGTCAGATTTGTCTCCACTTTTGTCGATTGGGGTGATCCATCCTTGGTTCCAAATACTGGGGAAGATGCTAAAGCTGAGGATGATGGTAAAGAGTTTAAGTATAGCCAATTGAAATTTGTCTGCATATTTTATTATTTCATTTAGGATACCATCAACACCACATGACTTTTTGGGTTGGAGGGTTTGTATTTTTTCCTGTAGTTCATTCAATGTAATTAGAGAATCCAGTGGGTTCTGACAGTCTTTAATAGCTGATTCTAAGTATTTGTAATTGATCATGTATATGTTTTTGCTGTTTGTGTTTTGTTATAGAGAAGTGGTTTATCCATACATCTCAGTTTTGGATAGATAACTCTTTGAGTTGTTGTTTGTTTAGTGTGTTCCAATTTTACCAGAAGTGGTTTGATTCTATGTATTCTTCAATTAAATTGAGCTGATTTCTGACGTGCTGTCCCTTCTTTTTCCGTAGTGTATTTGACACGTCTACTCCTACTCCCCCTGTCCAGCGTTCAACGTCGCCGGTTTACTAAACCACCGGTCCTGGCAACCATCATTACGCACACCTGCTCCTCATGATGAGGCACATCTGGACTCCATTACCTCCCCTATATCTGGCACTCACTTAGGTTCATTCCCCAGGCAGTATTGATGTTGTTTCATGTCCGTACGCTACTCTTGTTTCTTGTATTGTTCCATGTTTAGTTTATTATTAAACTCACCACCTGCACCTGCTTCCCGAACTCCCAGCGTCTACGTTACAGAATACTGCCTCAACAAATGGAAGCAGCAGGGAATTAGGACTCTCCCAGATGGTCGACGAACGGGGATGCCTACTTCGTCAACACCAGGACCAACTGGCGCAACTGGGGACGGCTATGGAGGAGGTCCTTTGCGTTCTTCAACGTCTCGAACATACCCGAGAGGTGTTACCTTCAACTAATAATAATAATGCATTCTATTTATATAGCGCTTTTCAAGGACCGAAAGACACTTTACAAAATGGAACATATAACAGAACAAAGAAAAAATACAGTGAGAAATCAGAAATAAAACAGAGAGAGTGGGATTGGGCATGGCTATGGGTAGGCGATGTTTAACAGATGAGTCTTGAGGCGTTGCTGGAAGATGGGGATTGTCTCAGAGTCACGGATAGTTTGGGGGAGAGAGTTCCAGAACCTGGGAGCAACCCTTGAGAATGCCCTGTCACCAAAGCCTTTGAGTTTAGACTTGGGGATTATGAGGTGGCCTGCAGTACTGGAACGGAGTGAGCGTGTAGGTTGATATGAAAGAAGAAGGTCGGAGAGATAGGCAGGGGCGATATTGTTTAGGGCTTTATATGTCAGTAGAAGGATCTTGTAATTGATGCGTTGGGACATAGGAAGCCTGTAATTCACAGATGATAGGGGTGATATGCTGCCAGGACTTGGTGTGAGTGAGTAGTCTGGCTACAGAGTTTTGAACCATTTGGAGCTCAGGTTGGAAGAGGGAAGGTCTGAGTTTGGCAATGTTGCGGAAGTGGAAGAATGAAGATGTTACAGTAATTTAATGTGTTGATCAAAGGAGAGTGTAGAGTCCAGAATGACGGAGGATACTCTACACCATTCGAGCCAGCACACCAGTCCATTCATTAGTCCGCCCAGGTCAGCAAGGCCCGTTTGTCCCTCCCAGACAAATATGACGGGACTCCATCTAAATGCTGCGGCTTCCTACTCCAGTGCTTCCTCTATTTAGCACACCAGATGGAAGCCCCCACCACCTAGAGGTTGCCACGGTTATTTCTCTGCTGACTGGGCGGGCGTTGGAGTGAGCTACGGCCGTCTGGGAGAGAGGAGAGGAGGAGCTGAGTTTGTATTAGGGGTTCATGGCTCTGTTCAGAGGTATCTTTGATCATCCACCGGAGGCCAGAGAGGGGGGTGAGCGCCTACTCCTATTACGGCAGGGTGATCAGACCTCTGCCGAGTATGCGCCCACCTTTCAGACAGTAACAGCATCCAGCGGATGGAATGAGCTGGCGCTCCGTACGCTATTCAGAAGAGGATTGTACGTGGAGGTCCAGACGGATTGGCATGCCGATACGACAACCTCTCCTTGAACGCACTCATCACGATGGCCATCCATCTGGATAACCAACTTCGGGAGCGTTGATACCCCCATCTCCTCTCTCCCTCCTTCAGTAAGCACTCTGTATCAGAGCCTGAACCCATGGAGGTAGGGGTCAAACACTTCCACACAGTTGAGCGACGCAGACAGAGACAGCTGGGGCTCTGTCCCTGTTGTGGTAAAGGAGGGCAGCAGCTTCAGCAGTGTCCAGTACGTCCCGACTCGGGGTCCACGAGAGCAGAGGGACGGTCACGTGATCTTCCACCTCCTGGGGTAGTTGCGAGCATCCCATCTTCATCATTCTCCGCCAAACCCTTTTTGGTGTTGATCTCACTAGCTGGCTGTTCCTCATGTACTGTTTCTACAGCACTAATGGATTCCGGTACCACAGGGAACTTTATTGACCAGACCCTTGCCTCCTCTCTAAACATCACCTCATACCCAAACGCTCTAACCAGCAGGTAGCCTAGCGTTTAGAGCATTGGGCCAGTAACCAAAAGGTTGCTGGTTCGAATAGCCGAGCTAACAAGGTGATAAACCTGTCAATGTGTCCTTGAGCAAGGCACTTAGCCCTAATTTGCTCCAGGGGTGCCATACCATTATGGCTGACCCTGTAGGTAGGCCGTGATTGTAAATAAGAATTTGTTCTTAACTGACTTGCCTAGTTAAATAAAGGTTAAATACTTTTTTAGTTTTTTAAATACCCACTCTCCTCTCCGTTTTCTGGTTCAAGCCCTTGATAATAATCTGGGACCATCACACACATCACCACACTACACCACCATTCATCAGGAGAACATTCCCTTCTTCATAATTAGTGCTCCAGCTCACCAGATCATGAAAATCACGGATTGGGCACCCGAATTTCAGAGGATCTGCTTTCCCACTTGAGTAGTAGCCCCTGTGGTCTGGGACGTAGATGCGGACATTCGCCAGGCTCTGGATAGGTAGTCTGCAACCACTTCCTGTCCTCCTGAGCGCATCTACGTTCCCACAGGGATAAAGGATAGGCTGTTGACACTCAGGTATCACTCGCACTATTCACTCCATCTCTGAGAAATACTGGTGGCCCACCTTGGCGCAAGACGTGGCTCACTATATCAACTCATGCTCAGTATGTGCCCAAACTGGGGGTCACGGTCAGCTTCATTTCCGGGTACCGGCCTCAGTCCAATGGGCAGATGGAGAGGATGAACCAGGAGCTGGGGAGGTTCCTGAGGAGTCAATGCCAGGACCGATAGTGGGAGTGGCCCCGATTCCTTCCCTGGGTGGAATACGCCCATAATTCATTACGTCACTCCTTCCCTGGGCTTACTCCCTTCTAGTGTGTCCTGGGCTCCGTGGACTCCGAGCCAGACCAAAGCCCCTGTGGTGGACGAATGGTTTGGAGTGACGCTCATGTGAGGCTCCATCGTGCCGTCCGTTGCCAGAAGGAGCAGGCGGATCGCCACCGCAGTGAGGCGCCCGTATTCCATCCTGGTGATCACCTCTGGCTCTCCACCAGGAACCTCCCACTCCACCTGCCCTGTAAGAAGCTGAGCCTCCTGTTTGTGGGGCTGTTCAAGGTTCTCCGGAGGGTCTTATACGTATAGATTACAGCTCCCGACTGACTACCCTATCTCACTCTCCTTTCATGTCTCTCTCCTCAGGCCGGTGGTTCCTGGTCCCCTGGCTGAGGCTGTCCCCTACAACACCCATCTGCCTCCCCCGGACGTTGAGGGAGGTCCTACCTATGCCATCAGATCCCTCCTGGATTCCCGACGTCGTGGGGGTCGGCTACAGTACCTGGTGGACTGGGAGGGGTAAGGTCCAGAGGAGCGGTGTTGGGTTCCTAACATCATCCGTGATTTCCACCTTCGTTGTCCCGACTGGCCCACTCCTCACCCTCAGGTCCGTCCCCCTGGCCGGCATCGTCCTGCGGCTGGAGCCGTGTGTCAGTGGGGAGGGGGGTACTGTCACATCTACTCCTGCTCCCCCTGTCCGGCATTCGACGTTGCCAGTTTACTAAACCACCGGTCCTGGCAACCATCATTACATGCACCTGGCATCAATCATTACACGCACCTGCTCCTCATTACTACTGTTTCTTGTATTGTTCCATGTTTAGTTTATTGGTAAACTCACTACCTGCACTTGCTTCCCGACTCCCAGCGTCTACGTTACAGTATTTCTGTATTAATTTAGGGATTCATCATAGTGAAGGCGTAGACTCAGGTTTTATGGTTCTCTATGTTTGTGGTTGGATAGGTTTCTCAATTTCTTTCTTAGGTTTTTGCATTCTTCATCAAAATATTTGTAATTGTTTTTTATTTTCTTAGGTTGTCTGCTTGAGAGGTCAAATATACTGCTTAGGCTTTCTACTGCCGAGTTTACACCTTCACTATTACAGTGAAATGTTTTGTCCAGGAAGTTGTCTGAAAGGGATTGAATTTGTTGTTGCCTAATTGTATTTTGATAGGATTATACACTACTTTCATTCCATCTATAGCATTATTGTGCAGTTCCTTTGGATTTGATGCCTCATGATTGAGTATTGTTCTGTTCAAGTAGACTGTGATTTTGCTGTGATCTGATAGGGGTGTCAGTTAGCTGACTGTGAACACTCTGAGAGACTCTGGGTTGAGGTCAGTGATACTGCCAAGGCATGAGCTGTTGGTGTACTTACAATAGGAGTCTCCTCGAATCCTGCCATTGACTATGTACAGGCCCAGCATGCGACAAAGCTGCAGGAGTTGTTACACGTTTTTTGTTGGTTGTTTTGTCATAGTTGTGTCTAGGGGGGCATATTTGGGAGGGAATACTGTCACCTCCAGGTAGGTGTTTGTGCACCTCTGTGCTGAGAGTTTCAGGTTCTTGTCCATTTCTGGCATTTAGGTCCCTGGGCCTGGAAATGGTTGATCTCCCTCTATAAGCTGTCATCGTTAAAGTATGGGAATTCTATGGGGGGATATAGGCAGCACACATGAGGACCTTTTTCTTTGATAATTTCTTATATACCAAATTAGCATACCCCCTCAGCCTCTTCCCTGTTTCACACCTGGTATTTTGGTGGATGGGACTAACAGCTCTCTGTAACCCATGGGGGGTCACGAGACACCGTTGACGAGTCGTGAGATGATTTCCAGAATGTGTGAAATACAATTTTAAAACGATAAAAATAATTTAAACCATAACTGTTAGTATTTACAATTTTAAATAATACAATTCAAATTTTTAAAAACGTCCATTAACTCCTGCGACTTCCTGTCTTCACTTTCCCCGAAAAAACCCAGTCTCTTTGATGAGGAGGCAAATAGTAAATAAAATATGGTATTTCAGTTATTTGGCTAGCCACCTACAGCTAAATATAGCTTTGTTTAAATAAGACCAATTTGGCTGGGGTGGGGTGTCAGGCTTGGGAATAGGTTCTGTCTTTCTTGATCACACGGGTTGTGTGATGTTTAATGTATGTGTATTTGTAGATTTAATTAATCCGTCGTTGTGCTAATATGGGAGTTATGGGGCAAATCATTTTGTGAGTGTTAAGATTTATTTTGTAGCAGGTTGGGCAGCGGAGTAAGTCAAGCTACTCTGTGGGAAAGTATAGCTATTTTGTGTCAGTTTGTTAGCCCACCTCACCTGCCTTGATGAAAAGTAGCTAATTCGCGGGGAGTTAGTGTGATGTGTATGCAACTTATTGTTGTAGCACCGATTGATTTACATTTGATTTTGTTCCATTTCATGGTATGTGAAATGTTTAGGTACGTTTTGAATGTAGGACTTCGTCGTTGTTGAAATGTTAAAAATCCTTTAGTAGTATGAGCAAGTGTCTCGCGAACTTGAGTTGCCAGCATCTGCTCCAAGGGCGGGAGTTTATTTTGCAATGTAGCACAAGCTGCTGCAGAATGTCTCGAGAAGGGCTTGTGCCCAGTAACTTGTATCTTATAGTTACTTGTATCTTATAGTTACTTGTATCTTATAGTTACTTATGATGAATGTTACATTGTAAAAATAAATACACGCGCATTAGATATCCAAGAAAGTTATGAAATACTGAGAGAAGCGTTCAACTGATAAGATGGCTGATCTTTGTCTCCTTCCTTTTCATCTTTTTCCTGTGGAAAAGATTTGTGAGTTGTGACAACTGGTCTTAGGTGTAAAATAAATACATTTGAACATTATACTGCTTCCATCAGACTCAATTACTTTAACGTTTCCATTATTTTGGCAGCTACCTGTAGGTTCCCTTTAATTTGGTGAGCCCGTTTGAAATTCTTGTGTCAATGAACTAAATTCGGTATTGTTCAGGTTATGCAGAGAGAGCAGAGAGAGCACAGTGAAACATAGAGGAAGTAGTGCCTTACCATTTGCATTCAATAAATGCTGTTATATGTATTCAATAAATGAAGATAATAATGGCCTAGACATTTTGAAGTACAGTGGAGTCCGCTTATAGTGATGACGTCCGTCCGTGTCCTAAAGAGGAACTAATAGTTGTCATTGCCATTGAAATCTGTGAAAAAACACACACTTACAGACAATTCTTTATGTGGCCAACATACTGATTTCAATTAGTCAAAATGATGGAGTTTTATTTGGTTTTCTGGCAAGTGTTCAGCAAGTGCCAGGAAATGTGATAAACTGTAAATATTACTTGTCACCAGTTTTATGTATAGCAGTTATGTATTGTACATTAAAACATCATCACATATTGTATCCACAATAGTTCTGTTTAGCACTTTAAAAATACTTACTGTATTTGGAGTGTAGCTCATATCAGATAATTATATATGTTTGGTCGAATGTGTGTTCAGTACCGATATTTTTTGGGGGATTAAAAACCTGAATAATTACCTACACTAGGCCTTTATTTTTAGTAAACGTTTTAGTAAATGCAATTAATTGATACTGTTTAAAAATGTAATACTTTTTTGATTATATCGATGATATTATTCATAGTTTTTCCCCTTTTTTTTTCACCAGTATATCCCTGATTACAAGGTAAAAACACAAGTATCCTGTCGCTGAATGATCAAATACACACATTCAAGAGGAAAGTTGAATGTTGGACTGCACGAGTTGAAATGGGTATGATTGATGTTTCCTGAGCTGGATGAATTCATGGAGGAAAATGAACTGAGTGTTAACACTGAAAGAAGTCTATCACTACCCACCTTCAAGCCTTCCTGGAACACTTGAATAAGTATTTCACAGAGGATACAACTACGAAACAATACGACTGGGATAAGATCGCCTTTCAATGAAACGACCGTACAACACCTGTCATCTGACCTGGTTGAACTGTCAAGCGATCGAACCTTAAAGACAGCCTTTCATTCCAAGATGCTGGCTGAGTTCTGGATTTCAGTGGAGAGGGAATACCCACAGCTATCCAAGGCCGCAATGGATGTTTTGATGCCGTTTGCATGTATATACTTATGTGAAAAGACTTTCTCGGCACTGACATACATAAAAAAATAAGTACAGATCGCGATGATCTCCGAGTGTCAGTCTCCAAAATTAAACCCAGACTGGTCATGTTGTGCTCCAAGCATAGTTGATGACAAAACAGATGGCACTGTGATAGACTACTTCCAATTTGCTGAGTAGAGTGTTGGAGGCTATTTTGTAAATGACATCGCCAAAGTCAAGGATCGGTAGGATAGTCAGTTTTACGAGGGCATGTTTGGCAGCATGAGTGAAGGAGGCTTTGTTGCAAAATAGGAAGCTGATTCTAGATTACATATTGTTTTGGATATGCTTAATGTGAGTCTGGAAGGAGAGTTTACAGTCTAACCAGTCGCCTAGGTATTTGTAGGTGTCCACATATTCTAAGTCAGACCTGTCAAGAGTAGTGATGCTAGTCTGGTGGGCAGATGCGGGCAGCGTTCGATTGAAGAGCATGCATTTAGTTTTACTAGCATTTAAGAGCAGTTGGAGGCCACGGAAGGAGTGTTGTATGTCATTGAAGCTCGTTTGGAGGTTTGTTAACACAGTGTCCAAAGAAGGGCCAGATGTATACAGAATGGTGTCGTCTGCGTAGAGGTGGATCAGAGAGTCACCAGCAGCAAGAGCGACATCATTGATATATACAGAGAATAGAGTTGGCCCAAGAATTGAACCCTGTGGCACCCCCATAGAGACTGCCAGAGGTCCGGACAATAGGCCCCCCGATTTGACACACTGAACACACTGAGAAGTAGTTGGTGAACCAGGCTAGCCAGTCACTTGAGAAACCAAGGCTATTGAGTCTGCCGATAAGAATGTGGTGATTGACAGAGTCGAAAGCCTTGGCCAGGTTGATGAAGACGGCTCAGTACTGTCTTTTATCGATGGCGGTTATGATATCGTTTAGGACCTTGCGCGTAGCTGAGGTGCACCCATGACCAGCTCGGAAACCAGATTGCATAGCAGAGAAGGTACGGTGGGATTCTAAATGGTCGGTGATCTGTTTGTTAACTTGGCTTTCGAAGACTTTAGAAAGGCAGAGCAGGATGGATATAGGTCTGTAACAGTTTGGGTCTAGAGTGTCTCCCCCTTTGAAGATCGGGATGACCGCGGCAGCTTTCCAATTTCTAGGGATCTCAGACGATACGAAAGAGAGGTTGAACAGGCTAGTAATAGGGGTTGCAACAATTGCGGCGGATAATTTTAGAAAGAAAGGGTCCAGATTGTCTAGCCCAGCTGATTTGTAGGGTTCCAGATTTTGCAGCTCTTTCAGAACATCAGCTATCTGGATTTGGCTGGAGAGGCAAGTTGCTGCGGGGGGTGCAGAGCTGTTGGCCGGGGTAGGGGTAGCCAGGTGGAAAGCATGGCCAGCCGTAGCAAAATTCTTATTGAGAGACTTATTTCTGCAAAGGTGGATTTTCAAACTGTTTGGGCACAGACCTGGATAGTATGACAGAACTCTGCAGGCTATCTCTGCAGTAGATTGCAACTCCGCCTCCTTTGGCAGTTCTATCTTGATGGGAAATGTTGTAGTTAGGGTTGGCGGAGTGTGCTAAAGCAGTGAATAAATCAAACTTAGGGAGGAGGCTTCTGATGTTAACATGCATGAAGCCAAGGCTTTTACGGTTACAGAAGTCAACAAATGAGAGCGCCTGGGGAATACGTGTAGTACTGGTGGCTACAGGGCCTAGGTTTACCTCTACATCACCAGAGGAACAGAGGAGGAGTAGGATAAGGGTACGGCTAAAGGCTTTAAGAACTGGTTGTCTAGTGCGTTGGGTACAGAGAGTAAAAGGAGCAGATTTCTGGGTGTGGTAGAATAGATTCAGGGCATAATGTACAGACAAGGATATGGTAGGATGTGAGTTCAGTGGAGGTAAACCTAGGCGTTGGGTAACGATGAAAGAGGTTGCATCTCTGGAGGCACCAGTTAAGCCAGGTGAGGTCTCCGCGTGTGTGGGGGGTGGGACAAAAGAGCTATCTGAGGCATGTTCAGTGGGACTGGGGGCTCTACAGTGAAATAGGCCAATAAGAACTAACTTAAACAGCAACAGACAAGGGATATTGACATGAGAGAGAGGCATAAAGCAATCACAGGTGTTCATTGAGAGAGCTAAGACAACAATGAATGGCAATGAATGGGCAGAGAGGGTCAGTTAGAGAGAATGTTGTGCTACTGTTACCACCGATAAATCCACGATTATCGAAAATTTCAATAATCATTTTGCTACGGCTGGCCATGCTTTCCACCTGGCTACCCCTACCCCGGCCAACAGCTCTGTACCCCCGGCAGCTACTTGCCCAAGCCCCCCCCGCTTCTCCTTCACCCAAATCCAGACGGCTGATGTTCTGAAAGAGCTGCTAAGTCTGGACCCCTACAAATCTGCTGGGCTAGATAATCTGGACCCTCTCTTTCTGAAATTATCAGCCAAAATTGTTGCAACACCTATCACTAGCCTGTTCAACCTCTCTTTCGTATCGTCTGAGATCCCTAGAGATTGGAAAGCTGCCGCGGTCATCCCCCTCTTCAAAGGAGGAGACACTCTAGACCCAAACTGTTATAGACCAATATCCATCCTGCCCTGCCTTTCTAAAGTTTTCGAAAGCCAAGTTAACAAACAGATGACCACTTCGAATCCCACCGTACCTTCTCTGCTATGCAATCTGGTTTCCGAGCTGGTCATGGGTGCACCTCAGCTACGCTCAAGGTACTGAACGATATCATAACCGCCATCGATAAAAGACAGTACTGTGCAGCCGTCTTCATCGACCTGGCCAAGGCTTTCGACTCTGTCAATCACCGCATTCTTATTGGCAGACTCAACAGCCTTGGTTTCTCAAGTGACTGCCTTGCCTGGTTCTCTAACTACTTTGCAGACAGAGTTCAGGGTGTCAAATCGGAGGGCCTATTGTCCGATCCTCTGGCAGTCTCTATGGGGGTGCCACAGGGTTCAATTCTTGGGCCAACCCTTTTCTCTATATACATCAACGATGTCGCTCTCGCTGCTGGTGACTCTCTGATCCATCTCTACGCAGATGACACCATTCTGTATACATCTGGCCCCTCTTTGGACACTGTGTTTACTAACCTTCAAACAAGCTTCAATGCCATACAACACTCCTTCCGTGGCCTCCAACTGCTCTTAAACGCTAGTAAAACTAAGTGCGTGCTTTTCTATCGAACGCTGCCAGCACCCGCCCACCGGACTATCATCGCTACTCTCAACGGGTCCGAATTAGAATACGTGGACACCTACAAATACCTAGGCATCTGGTTAGACTGTAAACTCAACTTCCAGACTCACATCAACCATCTCCAATCCAAAATTAAATCCAGAATTGGCTTCCTATTTCGCAACAAAGCCTCCTTCACTCATGCTGCCAAACATGCCCTTGTAAAACTGACTATCCTACCGATCCTTGATTTCGGCGATGTCAGTTACAAACTAGCCTCCAACACTCTACTTAGCAAATTGGATGTAGTCTATCACAGTGCCATCCGTTTTGTCACCAAAGCCCCATACACTACCCATCACTGCGACCTGTATGCTCTCGTTGGCTGGCCTTCATTATATATTCGTCGCCAAACCCACTGGCTCCAGGTCATCTATAAGTCTTTATTAGGTAAATCCCCACCCTATCTCAGCTCACTGGTCACTATAGCAACACCCACCCGAAGCATGCGCTCCAGCAGGTATATCTCACTGGTCACCCCCAAAGCCAACACCTCCTTTGGCCGCCATACCTTCCAGTTCGCTGCTGCCAATGACTGGAACGAATTGCAAAAATCATTGAAGCTAGAGGTTCCTATCTCCCTCAATAACTTTAAGCATCAGTTGTCAAAGCTGCTTATCGATCACTGCACCTGTATATAGCCCTTCTGTAACTAGCCCACACTACTACCTCATCCCCATATTGGGGGATGAGGTACTCCAGTATCTCTATTTGCACATCATAATTTGAACATCCTTCATTCCTGTGTTAATGATGATAATCTGTAATTTATTTCACCACTATGGTCTATTTATTGTCCTACCTC
This sequence comes from Thymallus thymallus, assembly GCA_023634145.1. Classification (NCBI taxonomy): domain Eukaryota; kingdom Metazoa; phylum Chordata; class Actinopteri; order Salmoniformes; family Salmonidae; genus Thymallus; species Thymallus thymallus. The sequence goes on from CM042406.1 coordinate 4,431,178, forward strand.
CTAACCTTACTGCATTTGTCACTACATTTTGCACTCTGTATATAGATTTTCTATTGTGTTTTTGACTATGTTTGTTTACTGTGTAACTCTGTGTTGTTTTTGTCGCACTGCTTTGCTTTGTCTTGGCCAGGTCGTAGTTGCAAATGAGAACTTGTTCTCAACTGACCTACCTGGTTAAATAAAGGTGAAATAAAATTTTTAAAAAATACACACAGGACCTGAGTTCGAGGATGAGGCTTAACAGATAAACAGAATGAGGTACCGCGTAAGGGAAGCTGTGTAGCCGAGTGATCATAAGGTCCAATGAGCATCAAGAGGTGAGCCAGGGAGCAGATCGGTGGCCTCTACTGCTCTAGGCAAGTGGGAGGCACGGCGTTCAGAATTCTAGTGGGCCAGGGAAAAGCCTGTTGAAACCACATCGGACAATTACGTCGGCAGACCAGTCGTGATGGGGCTCCATGTCGACAATAAAGGTCCAGGCCGGTTGAAAAAGAGGTACTGTAGCCCAGGAATTAGCTAGTACATGTCGGCTAGCTGGGAGATGGGCCTAGCTCGAGCCTAGCGCAAGGCTAACTGGTGCATGCTTCGGGACAGTGGTGTTAGCCAACAACAGCCACTTGGTTGCAGCTAGCTAGCTGCGATGATTCGGTGTAATGGTCCAGTGATTTCGGCAGAAATCCGGCAGAAATCCGGTGATGTGGTAGAGAACGCAATCCGATATGCGCTGGGTTGGTAGCGCGCTGTGCAGTCTGGCCGATATTGTCCGAACTAAAGCTGGCTGGTGCAGGCAATGGTGAAGACCGCTAGCAATGGCTAGCAATGGCTAGTAGCTAGTTAGCAGGCTAGCGTCTGTCGGAGGTCCAGTTATATGGGATAAAGAAATAAAGAAATAGTAGATCCGTTCCACATTGGGTGAGGCGGGTTGCAGGAAAGTATATGAGATTAAGAAATATATACGGAAAAACAGAAAAAAACAGACTATAAACAGACTATTTACATGGGACACGGGAAAGGACAAAAAAAACACATCCACACTGTTACGCCATCTTGGTTCTATGTGTTCTCTTGAATGTATTTGCCATTTAAGTCAATGAGGAGCATAATCTCTGGTTTTTGTATGTAGATGTGTGGGAGTTGTCAGGAGGCCTATCGGGGGATCTGACCGTGGTGCTGTTAGGAGAGGGTGGTCTGTTGGGTTGGTGGGTCCTGCTCGTCTGCAGGGCAATTTGAGGATAAGGTGTGATCAGGGTCATCACTGAGAGAGAGCTTTTCCTGCTGTGCTCTCGCTTTGATCCCATAAAAGTCCTGCACCATTACTGTTCCAGACTTGTACACGTTGACAGAGGTTGTTTCAATTTCCTCAACGGCTAATATTCTGAGTTTCCACCCTTGACATAGGGGTAGTGTGCTCTTATAGCACTGCAGTGTTATTTGTAATATCCAAGGGGTACTGTGATGACATCTGCACATGGGGAAGCCATGGAGCAGGGGGCTTCAAGGCCTCTGCATTTGGGTCAGGGAGGTGCTAATTGAAGTTGCAGCCAGGACTGTTCTGTTTTAGCAGATTGGTATTTTATTTAACCTTTATTTTACTAGGCAAGTCAGATAAGAACTATTTACAATGACAGCCTAGGTTAACTGCCTTGTTCAGGGGCAGAACAACAGATTTTTACCTTGTCAGCTCAGGGATTCGATCCGGCAACCTTTCAGTTACAGGCCCAACACTCTAACATACCTGCCGCCCCAGATTAGTAGCTTTATATAACAAAATTACCTAGAGATTATTGCCTTTTACTTTTTGGAAAGAGCTGGGAGCGACATAACACATGGACTATTGTAAGGAATGGCATGTGACAACAGTAGCTCCGCGGTGCATTCCCCAATAGGAGGTCAATGTTATCAAAGTGAAATTGTTGCACCTCTCCATGGAGCGGAGATTTGGAATCTAGAAATGCTCACTATCGTTTCCCAGAATGCATTCTTGTCATTTTTAGACTATGCATAGAACCACCAGAAATGTTCAGTTTTCTTTAAACAGCCACTACAATCTAGCTACCCATAGCTAAGAGGGTCCCGTTTCACAGACACATTGATATCAATGCATGATTTACGTGAAACAGTTTGGTCAATAAGTGAACAGACTTTTCATTCCAATCTCTTTCTTATTTTCCTCCCCCACCCTTTTTTATGTATCTTACATTCCTCCATCTGTTACATCTATTTCTCACCACCCTCTTTCTATCAACGATTTCCAGTCTCTTTACAGTAATTTCACTCTCAAACTCTTATCTTACTCCCAATGGCCCGTATTCATAAAGCTTCTGAGAGTAGGAGTGCTGATGTAGGATTGCTGTTGCTTTTCAATCATAATGAATGAGAGGGGGGGGGACCTGATCCTAGATCAGCACTCCTACTCTGAGACACTTTGTGAATATGAGCCAATCTTCCCCTAGTGCATCTGCCTGTCTCTCATTTTCGCTTCTGTCTTTGTTGCAGTATTTAATGATGTGGAATCTTAGTGGGCTCTCTCCCTCTCTCTTTCTTCTTGTGGGCTCTAGCAAATCCAAGAAGCTTCTATTTATACTTGTGCAGTTAGTGCTTGGTTAGGTCCATGCAGGCACCGGGATGGGGCCTGCACTCCAAAGACTTCCTGCTGCCAAGCACCATGGAGCAGGGACAGCCAGCCCAGCCCTGGCCTGGCCTGGAGCTGCCCAGCGCCATCTAACCACAGCAAGCTGCATTAGGGCAGAGTTGCATGGTTCGATCTAGAGAATGGGATAGGAAATCCAAACCAATCCAATCCGAACCAATCCACTTAAATATCTGAATATGGAGTAAAAACAAAAACATACAGATTAAAAGATAAAAGAAAAGCCATGAGGCGGCACACAATTGGCCCAGCGCCGTCCGGGTTTGGGGAGGGTTTGGCCGGCCTCTGACACATTGGCTTCCGGGTTAAGTGAACATTGTGTCAAAAAGCAATGCGCCTTGGCGGGGTCCTGTTTCGGAGGACTCACGGCTCTCGACCTTCACCTCTCCCGAGTCAATACGGGAGTTGCAGTGATGGGACAAGACTGTAACCACCAAATGGATATCACGAAATTGGGGAGAAAAATGGGTCATAAAAAGGAAGATAAAGTGTAAATCTGTACAAAAACTTTAAACGGTATAAAAAAATTATAATCTCTATATATTTTTAAATCAGGCTGTGTCTAAAGGTTGTTTCTTTGGGCGTGATTTAAACACCTCAATGGTGTATGCTCTTCTTACCTGACAGGGCAAGCTGTTCCAAGCTGTAACTGTGGAGATGTGATGCTCCTTCACATGCGTGGCCTTGGTCCTACCCCTTGGAATTGGAGGAGTGCAGTGCCAGATTGGAAGGTTTGCACTTGACTATTTCATGCACTCTCATAGATTGCATACCATGGAATTGAGCTTAAACTAATGTCCATTATGCAACGACAGACTCATATCTTCCCCATTGCGAAAATGCTACGCTTTATCAGTGCTATAAAAGGAAATGGTATGCATCTCAATTTCCTGGCAGAAGCTTTGTTGCAGGATTTTGGTAGGCTGTTATGAAAATGTTATCAAACAGCTATCAAAAGGCCATCAAGCAATTACAGTGATGAAACAATGTTTATTTACAATGAAAGACAAATCATAATAATCACAACATGGAGTGATTAGATAGACATTCCAAGGAGAGCATTATTGGTCTGGTTGCATTGCAAAACAAAACTTGGTGAAAATGAATGAAATTTGGCGCTGATAGTAAAGATTAATTAATGTGCTTTCATGTATAGTTTTGAACAAAATAAATTGGGGTGCCATGTGCTGTAATGTAAAGTGCTATTCATGTTCTGATTTTGCATACTGTTGTTATTACTGTACACGGTGGTTGGTATTTTGCCAGATGTATTCAGATATGCTTGATTTAATATTGCATGCTATCTTTTGGGGCACTGGCTGTCTTGTTGCTCAAACATATCAATCTAGATTTTTTATTTCTCTCCCATCAATGTACAAATCAATTCCATTACAGAGGCATATTGCCTAGCAAATTTTACAATATACATTTTGGAGTGACTAAGAGAAAGCAAAGGGAGAAGGCGATAAGAGTTCCATATTGTCTCTCCGTGAATGCTTGTTCACCCCAAATTCCATCCCGGATATGATTTGTGCCTCTGAGACACAGATACAGTATTTAAGGAATGCAGACTCCATTGTGCCTGAATAGCTGTTGTTTTGGCAACGTCACCCGGGCCATCTAGCATAACAAAGGGCAGAGCCGCCCTCAGAGCGAAGCACATAACCAAAGCCCCAAAGATTTCCCTTGGATTCAGCTCTGACTCAAAGCTGTGTGTTAAAAAAGAAAGGGAACAAAGTTGCTGACACCCGGGATCGTAAATATATACACTCTACCACTGGTGATTTCCTGAGGTAAGCATTTTCATCATAATCGTCATCATCATTTCTATTTACAGTTACCCCCCACACTCAGGTCCAAACCAAAAAGGGACTTTCTAGACTCACATCACCAAGATAATAAAGTTAAATGTTATTTTGTTATCGTCAAACACACACACACTGAACCCGTAAACCACATTGTTTTTGCACAAAGACACTCATACGACACAAATGTCACACAAGCAGAGTCCCTCAACAGTACAACGGGTTATGGTAGTGGGGAATGTGCAATGAGAGAACCTGGTTAAAAACACTATATAAGCTTCTCATTTGAGCCCTTTTCATGTAACCACCCCACAATGACAAAACTGCCCTTACAACTTAACCACACAAATCTATGGGGCATGTTTCCTGGGTACAGATTAGTCTAGTCCAGGACTAAAGAACATGCTAGGCTTAATTTGTGTCCGGGAACCCACCCCATAGTTTAACTATATTCTATCTCTTACTAAATGTAATGGTCTTATATGTTGAATGTACATATTTTTATGTGGCACTGCCCTATGTATAATGAACAAAAATAGGCCCACCCATTTGGCAGCCAGGCCCACCCATTGGGGAGCCAGGCCCAGCCAATCAGAATTAGTTTTCTGACAAAAGGGTGTTGTTACAGATAGAAATACTCCTCAGCACCCCAGTACCCATTTTAATGTGGCATTTTATTGTCTCCAGCGCAAGGTGCACCTATGTAATGATCATGCTGTTTAATCAGCTTCTTGATATGCCACACCTGTCAGGTGTATGGATTATCTTGGCAAAGGTGAAATGTTCACTAACAGAGATATAAACACATTTGTGCAAATTATTTTTGAGAAATACGCTGTTTGTGCGTATGGAACATTTCAGGGACTTTTTATTTCAGCTCATGAAACATGGGACCAACACTTTACAAGTTGCTTTAATATTTTTGTTCAGTGTAGTTGCAGAGAGAGGGTGACCAAAAAGCGGATGTGGCTGTGTGTGTGTGTGCACGCATGTGTGCAGATGTGTGTGTGCATGTTTGTATGTGACATATGCCTCAAGGAGATGGCCTCCAATCATCAACCATGAAGACAGATGCTCAGCCTGGCAGTGCATACTCTACATACATCTCTACATCCCTGTGGCCGCCCTCAGTCCACGGACAACTCCGACAAAAGACATTAAATGTCTGTGTCCCAAGTGGGACCCAATTCCCTGTTTACCTTTGATGCATGCCAGTCTCCCTTGGCTAAGAGTTGAGGAGAGACTGACTGCATCACTTCTTCTTTTTATAAGGAACATTAATGTGTTGATGTATTGTTTGCATAGTCAACTTACTCACAGCTCTGACACAGACATGCCACCAGGGGTCTTTTCACAGTCCCCAAATCCAGAACAAAATGAAGAAAGCACTGTATTATATAGAGCCATTATTGCATGGAACTCCCTTCCATCTCATATTGCTCAAATGAATAGCAAACCTGGTAAAGAAACAAACAGATAAAAACAACACCTCATGGCACAACGCCTCTCCTCTATTTGACCTTTATAGTTTATGTGTATTGATATGTAGGCTACATGTGCACTTTTTTTTATGTATGTCTTTGAGCTCTTCTTGTCTATTATTGTTCTGTATTAAGTCATGTTTCATGTTTCATGTTTGTTTTATGTGGACCCCAGGAAGAGTAGCTGATGCTTTCACAGGATGCCATTTGGGACCATTTATAACAGGCCGTCACAAAGCAACAACCCCGGTAGCGCAGCTCAACCGCCAACCCTCTGAAATGTTTCAACCGGAGGCATCATCTTCTCCTAGTCTGTAATAAGAGCAAACTGATGAAGGCCAAATCAAAAACAGCTCTGTTTGAACCAGGAAGCCAATCAGACTTTTAAGGGATTGATTACGTATAAGTGCACTAATTTTGACCAGGGTCCATGGGAATGTAAGGACTTTGGGATGTAACCTACGAGCTTCGCAGGGCACTCTTTATAATGTGGTGCAGATATGCAGACAGGGGATTTACAAATTGATTCAGTACATAATGACTGAGGTGGTGGTATAAGGCACCCTGACCGAGGTTCATGTGTGAAGGTCACTTTGTCACAAATCTTCTATAGACATCACTCGATGTCATTGTGAACTCAAGTCAGTCCTACTTTCTTATGGTATTAAGTACAATTCCAAGATTATTTCAATCAGGGATGGGCAACTTTGATGGGGTGGGGGCGACGATGAATTTCCTGCATTTCTATAAATTATGTCATGGGGCGGAGAGAAGACTGCAATTTAATTAAATTTATAACACATTTCATGCAATTCTACTCATTTTGCAATGGGGAGGAGAGGACAATTTGCAGTTTTACAGCTAATTTCCTGCAATACAACACATTTTACCATAGGGTGGAGGCAAATGTTTGCAGTTTAATATGATAACTGATGATCAATGGGCCCCACCCCGGTCGGTCATTTGACTATGCTTACTACAAGTCTAGATAGCTGGCCACCAGACTAACTTACTAATCAAAATGTGTTTTGCTGACATGGGCTAATTGTGACTGCTGATGCAAAACTACATTTCAAAATTGCACCTTGTGTATTCTAACTCTCAACAGTATGTGAGACCAACAAAAGGGGGGCCACGGGCCGCATGAGCATTATATAATAGAGAGTAGCATAGGAGTCAATTCACATGAAGAAACATCACTGATGATAATGAAACAGTAATAATCCTGACTGGCACATGAACAAATAGACTTTGTTCATAGCAACATCGGACGCATACTGTAAGTCAAATCAAGCTGTGCTGAGCTGCCCTGGTTACTACACCGTAGTTGCTGGAACCGTGCTGAAGAACAAGGAAGGACAAAGTGAAAAGAAAATATGCAAGCCAGCACAGTTTGGTTTCAGGTCAATACAATAGTGTGAAAAGGGTCAGAGTTGGTTGTGAGAATATTACCTTATTATTTTAAATCAGAGGAAATCTACAGTATAAATATACTGTTTTTCAAGTAGTGCTAGTCTCTGAAGATGAGTGTTTCACAGACTTTCAGCCAAGCTCAATTCCTTTGACGCTGAACACACTTCTTTGATTGTGTGTATGGTTGTGCGTGTGCATGTCTATTTGTGTGTGTGCCTGTGTGCGTTCCTTTAGCTTGGCTGCGGTTTTAGGACCCTTGGTGTTATGCAGTTGGAGGCTGTCTTAAAGAACATTGTATCATGACGAGGCCCGCTGCGTGCGAGCTAGTGTGGCGTGCAAGTCATGCGGTGTGTTCGCTCGCATGTTTATTTGTTTGTGCGTATTAAAAGCACCTTGATAATTACACGTGTCTGCTCAACTGGTTCTTCTCTTCTCATCAGAGCCAGAGCAGAGTGCCAGACTCCATGTCACATTACTTATTTGTGAACAAAAGCACCAATCATACTGGGTCATGGGGTCATGTTTCTACTTGGAAAAGTGTTGCCTAATTAGTATAAGTGTCAATAATAACAAGTAGTGTACTTGCCAAGGGGAGGAATGCAGTCTGCAGTACAAGACAGGTTCATGTGAACTAGGCATGCAAAACTTTCTGTGCGTCCCAAATGGCACCCTATCCCCTTAATAGTGCACTACATTTGACCAAGGCCCATAGAGCTTTGGTCAAAAGTAGTGCACTAAAAGAGAATAGGGTGCCATTTGGGATGCAGCCTTGTGGTGCACCAACAAAGAAAAGTCTGACAGTCTGTCTATCCTTCATTGTTCTGGATGAGATGTGTCATCCAAGTTTGAAATCTACTTCTCCTTCGGTAGAAACCACAGCTATGCCAAAGCTTAACTTAAGACAACATTGAGACCAAAACAGGATATAAAAAAAAATGTTAGGGCTTCAAAACAAGCTGTGTGAAGCTGGGAAGAAGTTTACCGGTCTTGGGTGAGTTTCACAAAAACATAACGATTATCTTTAGCACTAAGATTATCTTAAGTGAATCGTTTTTCGGGCTCCTGAACAATTGTGACATTTTATGTGTTCTTTGGTGTTGATCTTAACTTTTTTTGACATAATGATTCCGCCATCGTTTCCTATGACCGAAAAGAGCTTCTGGACATCTGAACAGCTATCACTAAGCTCGATTTGTAGGACTTCTACTCCAATTTTTCGGAGGCGAAAGACATATTGATTAACCCGGACCATACCCTAATCCCAGACACTTGTAGAAGATGAAGACGGCGCGGGCAAACTGGTGAGACTACGGTGGCAAATTATTAAATCGCCTCTACCTTCTGTTCTATTGGTGAATGTGCAATCGCTGGAGAATAAACTGGACGAGCTCCTTTCGAGACTATCCTATCAACAGGACATTAAGAACTGTAATATACAGTACTATGCTTCTCAGAGTCATGGCTGAACACGGACATGGATAATATAGATCTAGCTTATTTTTCAATACACCGGCAGGACAGAACCGCAGAGTCTGGTAAGATCAGGGGTGGTGGTGTGTGTCTCTTTATTAACAACAGCTGGTGTGCAATCTCTAATATTAATAAGGAAGTCTCAAGGTTCTGCACGTCTGAGTTAGAATACCTCATGATAAACTGCAGACCATACTATTTACCAAGAGAGTTTTCAAATGTATTTTTCGTAGCTGTCTATTTACCACCACACACCAATGCTGGCACTAAGACCACACTCAAGTAGCTGTATATGGCCATAAGCAAACAAGAAAATGCTCATCCATAGGCGGCACTCCAAATGGCCGGTGATTTTAATGCAGTAAAACTGAAATCCGTTTTACCTCATTTCTACCAGCATGTCACCTGTGCAACCAGAGAGATAAAAACTCTAGTTCACCTTTACTCAACACAACGAGACACATACAAAGTTCTCGCCCCACCCTCCATTTGGCAAATCTGACCACAACTCTATTCTCCTGATTCCTGCTTATAATCAAAAACTCAAACAGGAAGTACCTGTGACACGCTCAATACCGAAGTGATCCGATGAAGCGGGGTCAATGCCCTGCTCAAGGTCACGTCGACAGATCTCCCACAAGGTAAAAAATACAGCAACCCATCAGCCACCGGCCCAAGCTCCCAACCACCAGGCAACCAGCCCTCCAAGATCCCCCCACAAAGGTTTCATACTTTTTAACCCTGCATTGTTGGGAAAGGGCCCGTAAGTAAGCATTTCACGGTCAAGTCTACATCTGTATTCGGCGCTTGTGGCAAATAAAAATGTATTTAAAGTGTCATCAGAAACAATCACTCCACATGCTTATAGTTTTTATTTTTTTGCTTTGGTACCATTTTCACAAGTATGTGGTACATTTTCACAATTCTTAGTACAAAACTCCAAACTGGTCACACTTGTAACGCAGCCAGTCTTTCATTCAAAACCTGTCATTGTGCATTCATTTGGATTGTAAACACCTCATCAGACAACCATTGATTCAAAATAAGTTTGTGAAACGTAATGAGAACATTAGTTTAATCACCAAAACACATATTTTCAATTCAGTTGTTTTAACTACCAGTTAATCCAATAGCAAACAATGCAAGATAGGCAAATGCAAATTGCCCTTAGAAGCGCTAAAAGTAATATGCTACAGTACTGTAAATGACAGTTTTCACATTAGGGCAATAAACTTACATTACCCAACAAATTTGACCGAAAATCTATAATTTCTATAATATCTACGCAATGTGAAAATCGAAGGTATGATCAATGAAAACATCCTCTATCATTCATGCAAAAAAATACATTTTATTTTTCAGATATAATTGCAACATAGGTGTACTGTCTAATCAAATGTAATAAATTCTATTTTTAAAAATGTAAGAAATGAAAATAAAACAATGTTTAGTACGCATTCATTTACATCAAGCCTGTCTTGAGCATTTGGCCATAACTTCTCATCCACATCACAGTGAATGTCCTCATTGTTCATGCACTGCAGGAAAAACCTTTTGGCATGTGAATCATATCTTGAAAATAGATGTTGTCACATGCCTCATCCATGGCCAGGAGGAGGGTGGCACGATCATGGGGATGGCGATCGTACAACCTCCACCTCCATGCAGGTTTTGCACTCATCACTGCTTGTTCTATCAGAAAATAGGATGGCCCTCTTTGACTACACGTAGGTCGAAACACTGCGTTTTATTCATTCATAAAGTCCCTTTTTAATTTAAAACACCCACATTACCAGACATCTTTACTCACTCATAGAAATAGGAGTTGCCATACCCGATCACAGGGATGGCTAATTCTGTCTGTTGCTACAGACTTAGGAAAAACAGCTTTTAGAAGAAGTGGGATGGCTTTTGTTAGTTGACGTGTCTAATTTTGTATTTTGTGTGATGTCGTTTTCCCCCTTTACCACGTTTTTTTATTTTCCCATTCAATACCCAGTCCAGCTGGTGGCGGTAATGCGCCATTAACATTGGATACCAACCGCCCTTAAAGCTCCACTGAAGAAGAAGAAGAACAAGCAGACCAATCACATTCCCTGTGTATTGCCTCTCAACATCACGTGACTCCTCACCTGGCAACAACTGCGACAACAAATCCAAAGGGCTTGACTGGAGTGGAGCAGTCGGCGTCATAAAAGTTTCTTTACCAAGACGTTATCCAAATGTGAATGCGTTTGCATGAGACATATGATTCCCAGTTGAAGAGAAATGGTAAAACAGAGCATCCAGATCTTTGCCCGCGTAAAACCCACAAATAAAACGACCTCGGTAAGTGCACCTTATTTTGTGCAAGGTTGTTTTTAGTCACAGCATAGGCCGATGTGTGAAGTAACGCGTTACATCGCGGAGTTACCCTTAACAGTAACGTAATTGGGTCAGTGTGCTTCATCCCTCTGCCTTATTAGCAAACATGCTACCAGTCAGTCAGAATTGCCTGTTGCTGCTCAACACCGACTAACTTTCTAACAATAATAAACTAGCACAGCTAGCGTTAGCTATCAGCCAAGACAGAGTATAATCCTGCCTGTAAATTGGAGCTCGATAATTGTAGGCCTAGCCACGTGGCTACCTGGGATGCTTGTGAATAGTGTGTGATTGACAAGTGACGTGGAACTTTATAGCTACATTTCTCCCATTATTTCTCCCCGGCCTTATTTCACGTTGGTACCTTGTCTCATGCAACAATTCTGCCCCCCTTTTGAGCTATTCTGTAGTAAAGTACGTTATGGGTGTAGCCTAAAAAGGTAGGCATTCAGCTCAGGGTTAAGCTAATCTCACTAAAAGTCTAGAGACTGTGTAGACCTAGGCCTATAGCTAGTACAATTTAGCCAATTGCAAAATGTAGCCTCCCAAGTGGCACAGTGGTCTAAGACACTGCATCTCAGTGCTAGAGGCGTCACTACAGACAACCTGGTTCGAATTCAGACTGTATCACAGCCGGCCGTGATTGGGAATTCCATAGGGCGGCGCACCAGTTTGGCATTGTAAAAAACAAATGAGTTCTTAACTGACTTGCCTAGTTAAATAATAGTAAAAACTACCCATGGTATTGTGCGCTGTGCATCGAGTAGGATTGGAGTTCACGAGAGTGCCTTTCATGCCCTTTAGACATTGTCTGTGTTCGAATACCCATACTAACATACTACATACGTAATGAGTATATACTATAAGTTAATTTTAGTATATGTTAAACGAACTGTATCCTTTCAGTTGAGCATACTAGCGCTACACCTGTCTACCGGAAGTTGATTCTGCTGCTATGCAACCTCTTGCTAACTCATTAGCATAACAAATTACTAGGTACACATTGTGTGTTCTTAAATTCAATCTGGAGTGCCAGAGTGCACTCTGGGTGTTCTTAAATTCAGAGCGTTGTCAGATTGTCCATTCTAAATTCTGAGCATTTCCCGTCTCGGAGCATTCAGAGCGCACACTGGCTGAGGAGTAGGGTTGATCCGAGCATCCTGGCCACCACAACGGCAGTCAAGCACACAAGCTAACTGGCTAGCTAGTTCCAGACACAAATGAGAGAACACCTCACTCTAACCATTTTACTCGCCATAGCAGAGCTGGTTAGGTTGTTTTCATGTTATCCAGAGCGTTGGTGACTAACTGTACTGCTGGCAACAATTTAATTATGCTTTTTTGCCAACTATTATTATTTAACAGGTGTTGAGCCTTTGTAAATTCATCAGTTATTCTGTCCATTGAGAATGCACAACGACTATACCACTTAGCTAAGAATGATGTGAATAATCAAGCCAATAAACATTGGGTAGTCAGTTAGATAGCATGTAGTTAATATACTGGCAAGTTCGATGTATTATTAATAGACATCTAAGGAGGTAACTAGCTAACATACCAGTAGTACCTACTGCTGTAATGATATATGCTATGCGGTTCTTAAGGATAGCATAGCCAAAATAACGTGTAGCATAATTTATTAGGAGAAGTCATTACTTTATTACATTGCTCAACATTTTCATAACATTATTCATAAATAGTCAAAGCAATGAATTTGTATGTGCTCTCGTCGGACTTCAGCTGCATATTTTCCGCCATTTTCTTCAAAATTTGCCAGTTTTCAGAAGAATTGCATTATGGGCCCTAAAAGCATGTAAATGGTGTCCACTGCACATTTTGGTGAATGTCTTGCGAAATTGAGTCACGTGGAACCGCCAAAAAGGATGGCAGCACTTTAGAGAGCTCCTAAAACCCTCATGTAAATACTGAACTTCAACGGCATACACTTTCATTTTTGTTGACCTGAAGTACAGTTTATTATAATGATAATTTATATTTTGAAATATCTCTCTAAAGTGGCGTTATTGGAATGGCGACACACGCTAAAAACTTCTTCAAGCCTAACACACGGTATTCACAGAAGGCCACATCGGCTAGCAAACAAACAGCAAGTCCTCCCAAATCCTCCCACGAAGACATGGATAAACACGTAAACCCAGAGAAATCTGTAAATCTGAAGGATCTATTTGAGCAAATGGGAAAGATGAACACGATTTTGTTGGGATGTTGCATCCGATGTCTCCACGTTAAAAACAACAACTACCAAGCTGAAGGAAAAAGTTGATGCCATACAAGAGAGGATGGATGGGACGGATTTCGACATTGGAGGATGCCATTTCCCATCTGGAGAAGGGTAATGAGAATCGCGAGAAAAAGCTGGATATATTGTGGAATCGTGTCGAAGAACTTGAGAACAGAAGTAGAAGAAATACGGTGAGATGTATTAATCTAAAAGAGGGGAGTGAGGCTGGCGGTGGACTAAACTTGTGTATGCAGAAAATCATTGAAGGATTTGGATTTGATGACAGGCACAAATTCGAAATTGAACGAACCAATAGCAGTTTAACCATGCCTGACGAGAATAAGCCCCTAAGAACGGTTCTCATCCGCTTCCTACGATTTAGAGACTGGGACAAGGTACTTAGGGTGGCGAAAGAAAAAAGGTGGCCTTCAGTGGGAAGGAGTGGGAGCTGTCCAAGAATCTAGATAAAGAAGTCTTTATTATACATTATACAAATAAGGTAGCCTATGTGTTTGCGGGACTCTGGCGAGTAATGCCAATTTAGCCTAGGCTTTCACAAGCTTCACGGACCATAAGGAATTTTGAGTTGAGACTGCATGTTATCTTCTGCAGCATCAAAGACAGTTCTGTGATTTATTGAATCATCGAGAAGCAACGTTACTATTTGGTTTGTTTTATTTTGGGATTGGTTTACTACGTTTATTTACACAGTTTTATTGTACATCTGGTGCATATTTTGTGAAATGTTATATAATGATGTTCATTAGAGTTGTCACGTGTGTTAAATGGTACACTTCACAGGCTATAACTACTCAGTGTAAATATGGCTAATGGTTATGTAAAGATAATCTCTTGGAATATAAATGGTTGTGGTAACCAAGTGAAGAGGAGAATATTTTTGACATTTTAAAATAAAATAATGTGGATATTATGTTTTATACAGGAATCACATTTAACAGAAAAAGCAATATCTTCCTCTGTCCAGTGTCTGTTCTTTTGTCCATCTTTCCTTTTTATGGCCAGTCTGAAATATGGTGTTTTCTTTGCAACTCTGCCTAGAAGGCCAGCATCCCGGAGTCACCTCTTCACTGTTGACGTTGAGACTGGTGTTTTGCAGGTACTATTTAATGAAGCTGCCAGTTGAGGACTTGTGAGGCGTCTGTTTCTCAAACTAGACACTCTAATGTACTTGTCCTCTTGCTCAGTTGTGCACCGGGGCCTCCCACTCCTCTTTCTATTCTGTTTAGAGCCCGTTTGCGTTGCGCTTATCTGTCAAGGGAGTAGTACACACCTTTTGTCCTCCACTGCTTGAGAGGAAAGAATATTAGGTTTGTGTTCTTTTTGTGCCTTTCGTCCCCTAACGGACTTTGGGTTTCAGTGATGGTTAGTGGAGGTGCATCTTTACCGGAGTATGAACATGATTTGTTTTCTTCAACAGGCTAATTAAATAACAACTGTCTTTCCCTTTCCATTTTTGGGTTTACATAGAGGTAACCCACATGTACCCACCAAACACTAGGCTATATGTTGACAATAATTTGGGCCTAATTGAAGAGAAAAGCCTATAGCCCACATTTATGCTTTGCAATAGAACACTAAATACAATTTAAGGTTAACCAAATAGGCTGCTCACATACTGTACCACATACAGCTTAGGCAGGGTTGGGTAGGTTACTTTCTAAATGTAATCCGTTACAAGTTACCTGTCCAATATTGTAATCAGTAACGTAACTTTTGGATTACCCAAACTCAGTAAAGTAATCTGATTACATTCCGTTACTTTTAGATTACTTTCCCCTTAAGAGGCTTTAGAAGAAGACCAACATGTATGTTACCAATAGAACGACATCTATTGCAGGATAAATCAATGTTAAAGTTTACATAGCTGTCCATATATGGATGTTACATGTTACTTTATGGGTTGGTTATGTATCGCTTTCTACTACATATAATAAATCAATTACATTATATCTTTACATTAAAAGTCGATCAGAATTCCAGTCATTCCAATAAATGTTATATCTTCAAGAGTAGGACTTGGAAATATGGAAGTGTAGATTAGCCATATTGTTTTACCTGAGCATGACCCCAAAACTAAGGCCTTATTATCCAGCCCTACTCTGTTGTTTATGGTTATGTTGTCATGGAGGACTGATTGGGCTCATTGGTTCGAGTTGAAAAATGAATTCTGCTCTCATGGAATGGCTTGCTTTGCCAAGAGTGTGCAAAGCTTTCATCAAGGCAAAGGGTGGCTACTTTGAAGAATCTAAAATATTTTTTGATTTGTTTAGCACTTTTTTTGTTTACTACATGATTCCTTATGTGTTATTTCATAGTTTTTATGTATTCACTATTATTCTACAATGTAGAAACTAGTAAAAATAAATAAAAACCCTTGAATGAATAGGTGTGTCCAAACTTTTGACTGGGACTGTATATGCCCAAATATTGAGTGAACTGACAATCCTATTGCAGCTGGTTGCCTTACAATTGTACATTGAATCAACATATTTATTTTACAGTGTAGGCCTAACTGAAAAATGCCACATGAGTTAAGTTCAACTGCCTTAACCTATCCAAACCTAAACTTTTCCATTGTATATGTTTTTGTCATCATTTGAGTCTACACTGCATGCGGGGGCAAGCATTGTGTGACCACAATGCCTCTCTATTCTCTTGAATAGCCCTGTCTATTGTTAACAAGCTAGCCTTGTAAACAACTGTTTAGGCCTAGATACAATACGTAATGATGTCTGGCAACGCAAAATAACATGTTCTTCTCTCAGGTGTACACTGTTTACAATGAGGAGCCGACAGGTTCCCTACTGGAGTTCCTGGTACCCAAGGACCTGGCTGACGGCTTCATAAACAACAAGAAGGAGACCTACAAGTTCAGGTGAGCATCTAGCACACACACATCACATGCATCATGGGTCATGGCATTTTTTATTGACATTAGGCCTAGAACCTAAAGGCTCAGACACATTGCGACGACGAACGAACGTCTAATAGCAGCAGATGGCTGCTATCCTGTCGCTTGCCATAGCCGCGGAAGAAGAGTTTGTTTATTCACTAGTCACATAAAACTGATTTCTTACTATACAGTGCTTCAAGGGACACCTATCTATTTAAGCATAGCGAAGGTGTAGGGGCTTAGGTTATGACTTCCAATACTTTTTCTACCACAGCAACATGCTCTAAGTTGAATGAAAATGCACTTTGCCGACACTGGAATATGGTTGTCACTGTATGGTCATGCTGGGAAGGGTTGAACCACAAGCTCTAACCCTACCCCTGCGTTTAAGCCAAACTCTAAATAGCAGTTGCTCATTCAATTCCTTCTGGTTGTTGGCGGGAAATCCACAGAACTGCATAAGGGCAGAGTGCTACCAAGACTCCTTGGTCCGGCCAAACGCTACGCCACGAACACGGACGTTAGTATCTTCTTCGCAATGAGTCTGGATCTGAGTACCTCCCCGACCCTTCACCGAATGGGGGAAAAAAAACTAAACCAATTCTGTCAGATTGGTCCAGAAAATTATGGTTTGTCTTTGATCATTGGCTTTGATTTGTTAGAGACGACCCAATCGCTTATTACTTTGTTTTGTAAAACGCCCCTCGTCACAACAAACAACTTCAATTATGGCAGTCGTATGTATTGAACGACAGAGCAGCGGAATCATTTAGCGTGAGTACAGGCAACAAAAGCATAGTCCTACTGCTCTTTTCATGTAGGCCTGCGTAATGGCAAAGATAGAATGTCTGGTTCACTTATAATACAGGGCAGAGCCCTTCATGCCTTGCTTCCAATTCCTCAATTCACAGTTCTGGAGTCAGCCGTGGCTATTGAGAGGCCTCTTAACCACAGCAGCCTTTTAATAGATTGCGGAAGTTCCTTGCGCCTGTTGAAATAAAATCCCACATGCAAGAGCATTAGGGGCGGACTGCTACCGATAGATCTTTCCCGTCTTCCCAGGGAAAGATCCCACATTATTTGGGGTGTGGCTGGCTTTGAAGATGACTCGGCCTAACTATGGCCACAAATAATTTGAAGGGGCAAATGAGATTGCTACATCGATTTTGGGACTTTTATATTACTAATATGTTTATTCTTGACTATAACTTATAAATACACTGTATATAGAAAAGTATGTGGACACCCCTTCAAATTAGTGGATTCGGCTATTTCAGCCACACCCGTTGCTGACAGGTGTATACAATTTTGCACACAGCCATGCAATCTCCATAGACAAACACTGGCAGTAGGATGGCCTTACTGAAAAGCTCTGACTTTCAACGTGGCACTGTCATAGGATGCCACCTTTCTAACAAGTCAAATTTGTGACCTGCTAGAGCTGTCCCAGTCAACTGTAAGTGCTGTTTTTGTGAAGTGGAAACGTCTAGGAGCAACAACGGCTCAGCTGCGAAGTGGTAGCCCCACACAATGTCACAGAATGGGACTGGTGGATGTGAAAGCACATAGCACGTCAAAAATCGCCTGTCCTCGGTTGCAAGACTCCCTACCGAGTTCCAAACTGCCTCAGGAAGCAACGTCGGCACAACTGTCCGTCGAGAGCTTCATGAAATGTGTTTCCATGTCCGCGCAGACGCACACAAGCTCACAAGATCACCATGCGCAGTGCCAAACGTCAGCTGGAGTGGTGTAAAGCACACCGCTATTGGACTCTGGAGTGATGAATCATGCTTCACCGTCTGGCAGTACAACTGAGGAATTTGGGTATGGCGGATGCCAGGACAACGCTATCTTCCCGAATGCCTAGTGCCAACTGTAATGTTTGGTGGAGGAGGAATAATGGCCTGGGGCTGTTTTTCATTGTTCAGGCTAGGCCCCTTATTGCTACAGCATACAATGACATTCTAGATGATTCTTTGCTTCCAACTTTGTGTCAACAGTTTGGAGAAGGCCCTTTCCTGTTTCAGCATGACAATGTCCCTGTGCACAAAGCACGGTCCATACAAAAAGATTGTGTAAGAACTTGACTGGCCTGCACAGAGCCCTGATCTCAACCCGATCGAACACCTTTGGGATGAAACGCGACTGTGAGCCAGGTCTAATCGCTTAACATCAATGCCCGACCTCACAAATGCCCTTGTGGCTGAATGAAAGCAAGTCGCTACAAGTTTCCAACATCTTCTGGGAACGCCTTCCCGGAAGTGTAGAGGCTTTTATAGCATCAAAGGGGGCACCAGCTGTTTCCAAAATCATTGGCGGGTGACCAGTTTGTTGTTGTCTTAACTGCAGATTGCCCTTTTAAGGAGTACGTTCTTCAGTTCACAATTTGGGTTTAGTTAAGATCTTCTATTCGTATCAAAGTCCTTTTTTGCTCGTCCTTTGTATTGGCCTACTGGAGATCATGGGCTGGTTTCCTGGACTCCGATTAAGCCTACATTTGGACTAAAAAGCATGCTTACAGGAGAATCTCTACCCAACATTATTTTCAGTCTAGGCTGTAACCTAGGTCCTGGGAAACCGGTCCAAAGTGTTAATTTACTGCTGTGTATAGAAGTAATGATTTCTCCTCTAGTTAAGATGTAGTGTGTGGTAATTCATTTATTTTCCCACTTCCCTTCAGGTTCCAAGAGGTTTTTGATCAAACAGTCAAGCAAGAGGACATCTTTGAAGCCATCGCCAAGCCAGTGGCAGACAGGTGATGTAACCTTTTAACTTGATTTAAAATTCAAAATTTGAGTCTTTGGAATGTGTAATTTGATGCTAACCATTTTTAACAACTTACTGTGTTGGATATCTGGCAGTCTCTATGGTAGACCTAATATCTGGATGACCAAAAATACCAACAATTGTAGGCGGGAACTGTTTTTCAACACAAGTACAGTTGCTTTTTCCATTGTCTTAGGTCCATTCTATTCTAAACTGTGCTGCCCAGTCAATATTACTAGTACCAAAGACTTAAAGATACAGGTGACATGTTTAAGGTGGGCCTAACTTCTCCACCAAGAGAAAGAAAACCGAAATAGCCACTAATGACAGATCTTCCTTTACCTCAAACCCTAAAAGATGAAACCTCTCGCCTCAATGCAGCGGGTATCCTTCGTCAAAGCTCATAATCATTTTTGTTCTGCCGTATGCAGGTAGCCTAGCGGTTAGAGCGTTGGGTAACGGAAAGGTTGCTGGTTCGAATACCCGAGCCGACAAGGTGAAAAAAACCTCTGTGTCCTTTAGCAAGGCACTTAACTCTAATTTGCTCCAGGGGCCGACCCTGTAGGTGGGCCGTCATTGTAAATACGAATTTGTTCTTAACTGACTGCCTAGTTAAATAAAGGTTAAATACAAAAATAAAAAATACATGTAGTGTTCCCATTTTTTGGGCCACCCCTCCCTAATTTCCACATGACACTCCTGCTCTTTCTAGTGCTCTTCATTAGTAGTTGTGGCTAGGGTTGCAAAGGGAGGGTATATTACTGGAAATTAAATGTTTACCAGTAAACTGCCAGAGGTTTGGTATCTGTCAAGGATTTTATGTCTCTATCACAAGACATCTAGTGGCCCTTTTGGGTATTTCAGATTATCACAGGTGTTTGTCATTATCTCTGGCCCTCTTTGTGGCCTTAAATATAATAAATAATTAAAGTGGACCTGACAGCGTTTTTAACATGAAATCCTATTAAAATCTGTTCATATACACCCCCAGGAAGAATGACACATAAAAATAAATACAAATCTCACAAGCGAGCGCTAGATATGGTAGTTTTCATAAATGTATAGAATGTTTGGGAATGATGTATAGTAAGGCATTTGTGAAAAATCTATATCAATATAGAGTGGGGATGTTCTATATCAATATAGAGTGGGGATGTTCTATATCAATATAGAGTGGGGAAGTTTTATAGCCATATAGAGTGGGGAAGCGGCTGTGCATTTGGACAATTAATAGACACTGCAGTAAATAAAACCTTAAAAAAAATATATATGTAATAGACACTGCAGTAAATAAAACCTTATAAAAACAATTAATAGACACTGCAGTAAATAAAACCTTATAAAAACAATTAATAGACACTGCAGTAAATAAAACCTTATAAAAACAATTAATAGACACTGCAGTAAATAAAACCTTATAAAAACAATTAATAGACACTGCAGTAAATAAAACCTTATAAAAACAATTAATAGACACTGCAGTAAATAAAACCTTATAAAAACAATTAATAGACACTGCAGTAAATAAAAGTATGTAGACCGATGCGCCATAGGGAACTTAGAAAGGAAAACGGCGCACAGTGCTGCTCAGGCTCTTATTTATAACAACGTTTCGGCCCTTAGGTCTTCATCAGTCATCCATAAGACCTAAAGGTCGAAACGCTGTTATAAATAAAATCACCTGAGAGCATGAGCAACAGTGTGCAGAGTTTCCTTTCTGTTTTCCATGACCCTACAACTCCAGCACCTGCGGAAAGTACCTGCGTATGTTCTTCAGCTTTTGGCCATAGGGAAGTTGCATGCCTGCCCACCCATTTGATTGACGGCAAATACATTTGATTGACAACTAAGAGATATGCCAACTGTGGATAACAGTCGTTCAAGTTAGCTAGCTAGCAAAGTGATTTGCATAACCAAATGATCTCTAGCTGTAGCCACTCCTCCAATTACATGACATCCTCCTAGCAGCTAGATATCTAGCTACGTAAATAGATATGCTAGCCCAGGGGGGTCAAACTCAATCAGCGCACGGGCAACAGAAGGAATTTGCGGGCTAGACATAGAAAAAATATAAAAAGTGCAACTGCTACCCAAATTGGCCTTTTGTTAATTAGAAAAAATATGGCTCTTTTAATGTCTACCTATGTACATAGGATGCTGTATATAGCATTTTCATATATTAAAACAAAATAGATACATAATATTTGTCCAGCCTTTGCTGCTATGCTTGCATAATTTGCTGCGAAGCTAATCAAAAAGTATTTAATAATGCCAAATAACAAAGACTTGGTGGGCTGGGGGGGGTAAATAAAAAAGCAAAATTGTATTTTAAAATCTACACAATACTCCATAAGGACAAAGCAAAAACAGTTTTTGCAAATGTATTGAAAATCAAAAACGTATCACATTTACATAAGTATTCAGACCCTTTACTCTTTGTACTTTGTTGAAGCACCTTTAACAGTGATTATAGCCTCAAGTCTTCTTGGGTATGACAAGCTTGGCACACCTGTATTTGGGGAGTTTCTCCTATTTTTCTCTGCAGATCCTCTCATGCTCTGTCAGGTTGGATGGGGAGTGTTGCTGCACAGCTATTTTCAGGTCTCCCCAGAGATATTCGATCAGGTCCAGGCTCTGGCTGGGACACTCAAGGACACTCAAAGAGACTTGTCCCGAAGCCAATTCTGCGTTGTCTTTGCTGTGTGCTTAGGGTTGTTGTCCCGTTGGAATGTGAACAATCGCCCTGGGAGAACCTGCTCCAGAGCGCTCAGGACTTCATCAAGGGTCTCTCTGTACTTTGCTCCATTCATCTTTCCCTCGACTAGTCTCCCAGTCCCTGCCGCCGAAAAAAACATCCCCACAGCATGATGCTGCCACCACCATGCTTGACCGTAGGGATAGTATTGGCCAGGCGATTAGCGGTGCCTGGTTTCCTCCAGACGTGACGCTTGGCATTCAGGCCAAAGAGTTAAATCTTAGTTTTCTCCTTTTTTTATAGTATTTTCTTGAAGGTTTAGTTGTTTGGTTATTCGTTGTCAAGCTTTAAAAACCAAAGGCAGACTGCAACATTTTAGTAGCCTAGCTAGGACTGTGGTATGTGTCTGTTTGTACACTTTCCCTCCGCTGCGCGCTGTAGACGGGACACACGAAAGCAGTGCAATTGAAGTTGAATTCACCAATACGAGCGCATGAGGCAGTAATTTCATAAAGTAGATAACTCAACTGTATCCTATTCTAGCCTATTAGCCACGTAATGACGGACTTACGATTATTGCCCTCTCTAGTTTGATTGTATTGACATTCCCAGCCTTAGTTACAGTCGTCCGACTACCAGGAAATGTATCAGTGAATTATATGAATCATTCATTGAACTGCATCATCTATAATTTTGGTAACGATGCCTTACTGTATGTCATGAAATTTTGAGTGAACTAGAACCTATTTTTGAAACCTCTTTATAAATTTGATTTTGAAGCATAGACTGGGAATTTGATACAGTATTGATTGAGTGTCTGTTTCATATCTGCAAAGTAGATAAAATGCTGTCAGTTCCACTTTTAAAAACGATGACTTTGAGGAAAAAAATATTTGAAAGATAAAGCTGTAAAACATTATCCTGAATATAAACCATCAACTTAGTGAATACCATTGGTGTTTAATATGAGGGTTTCATCATGGAATATCCTGTATATTTTATATTTATTTATTTTACTATTTCAATATGTATTTGTTGTCAATGTTTTTGTGCCAAACTGGTGGCAGTTTATTTTCTCTTGAACCATATGGTCTATCTACTATAAACTCATGGACAATATGGGTACAAATATAAACAATTAATACTATATTTCAATAGATGTTTTAAAAGATATTCAAGTATAAATTACCAAAGTTACGATAGATTGGCAGCTTCATTTAATAGTAGCCGCAAAACACCAGTCTCAACGTCAACAGTGAAGAGACGACTCCGGGATGCTGGCCTTCTA